>CM066982.1:56997029-58220467 GCA_033977485.1 Hydrangea macrophylla
AAGCGGAAGATAAAAGCTTCGGTTGCCTCCAAAGAAGCGCTGTCTTTTACGTCTTCAACTAGACCGTGCTATGTTCAAGACTTATGGAGGCCGAGACTCGGACTTTATACCCATATTAATAGGAGGAAGACCACGGTTGAAGACCAATATAATATCTCTATGAGTTAATTCGTTCATTGGTTCCTCATGTTCATGTTCAAATAGATTATTCACCTTCCAAGTAAATTCATCATTGGGGTCCGGGTTATTAGGGTTTTTCTATTCATTGTGCATTATATCCTCCCCCTTACTCATGTTTATTTTGTTATTGGGTCCATTAGCTTGTTTAACCTCATTCTCCTCCGTACATATGGGTGATCATCATCATTGGGAGGTTGATCAATAGCGTTAAGAACGTTAATTTTAGGTTCATGTTCCCAAACGACACTTTCATTACCCCTGTTCGACAATTGACACGCGCATTAGCGGTGGCTAAGAATAGATGACCAAGAATGACAGGAGTGTGTTTTCTAGCATCTATAACCAGTTCAGTATTAAGGACCATGAAATCGACGAGATAATATCATTTATTGACTTTAACTAAGACGTCTTCGACGATTTCCCTGGGGATTTTAACAGAACGATCCGCTAATTGTATGGTAGTAGCCGTGGGCTTAAGTTTACCAAATCCCAGTTATTTGTAGATGGTGTATGGTAACAGATTAACATTTGCTCCGAAGTCTAGGATAGCCCAATGAATGACAGGGTCACCTATGATATATGAAATCATTGGTGTTTCAGGATATCCTTATATTTTGGAGGAGCGTGTTGGAAAATCGAATTTACTTTTTCGGTGAGGAAGACCTTTTTTGGAATATGATTGCGCAACTTGCATTTTTAAGTGCATAGGTCTTTAAGACATTTAGCACAAGCGGGAATTTATTTAACAGCGTCAAGGAATGGAATATTTATTTTTACTTGTTTAAACACCCCGAGTATATCTTCAGTTTTCGACCCTTTCTTTGAAAGATGTGACGGTTCCTCAATGTTTGGTGAAAAGGCATTTTCAGAACATAATTAGTTAGGACCGATTCATTTTCTTTCCTAATTCGACTAGTATCCTCACCCTTCTCTTGATTCAAATTAATGTTCACGTCTTTCAAATCATCTCTTGGAATCTTTATAACTTCTTCTTCTCGTGTAGTTATCCTAGTCGAGACAGCGTTTACTTGCTCACTCGTACCCCCAATCTCGTATTGCCCCTTAGGTTTTTGAATAGTTTGACTACACAACTTACCCTCATTTCTATGACTCATTTATTAGCTAATTGTCCCATTTGGGACTCAAGCTTCGCAATAGATTGTGTGTGAGAGTGCATTATTTATGCTTGTGCTTTGACTTGCATTTCAATATTCTTAAGGGACGCCAACACCTTCTCCTCAAAAGGATTATCCCTTGGAGGGTTAGGATTAGGAGGGGAGTGTTGGTATTGACTTTGTTGAAAGTGGGGTCGGTAAGTGATTAGAGTTGAAAAGTGAATATTCAGCGTATTTTATGGTCTTTTATGCATACTTTTATCCCTAAGTCCCTAGATTTATATGCATATCAATGATTAAGTGTTTTCTATGATGTTGGGACTCAAACATGTATTTTTAGACTATTTTACAGGTCATGGAAAGCAATCGTTGCATAAAAAGTGATTCTGGTGGAGAGAACAACAAAAGCAGTTGAGAAAATGCCAATTTTGACATCGAATACTTCAGATTTGGAAGTTTTTCTAGAAATATAAAATGTAGATCTTTGAGTTACGGTCATGTGGCCATAAACGGGAGGTCAATCTAAGGCTCGAGTGAAAAGTTATGGCCATTCTTCCATTGGTGCGCAGAGCTGTCAAAATCAGAGAAGTTCAAGCGATTGAGGAGACTTTAATCGATTAAGACTTTGATCGATCGAACTAAGCTTGATCGATCGAACTTTATTTTTCCCCAAAAGTTGCTAACACTCTGCAGGAACTCTATAATAAGTTGTTTTGATGGAAGATGAAGGAAGGATGCTCCAGAACCCAAAAAATAGCAGTTTTAGGGTAGTTTTAGGGTTAGATTAGGAATAGATTAGGTTAGATTCATGTTATTCTTCCTCTTTTTCATTAATATACTAAAGATTATTGAAGATTTCAAGTTTATTTCAAGTTTATTTCAGATTATTTCCAGGTTTTTCTTTCCAATCCTTATTATTTGATTGTTTATTAGTTTATATGCTATGATTGCTCTAGGTTACTATTTTTGCACCTGTTTTATTATGTTTCTATAGTTCAGACGTTGGGAATATGTGATGAAACATTGATTCCCAGCCTCTGCCATACAATCTTTAGAAAACCTGGGCTCGATCAATGGACTTTATTTCGATCGATCAAACCAGAGCCATAGTCAAGCGATCGAAGACATTTCGATCGATTGAAGGATGATGTTGTCTGATCGATTAAGAGCGCTTCGATCGATCGAACATGTTAATTCCCGAGATGATTCTTTTAAGTATTCCAAGACTTTCTGTTTTAGAAATCTGTCATCAAATTGTCCCTATAAGCTCAGTTTGTCACAACAGTTTTTAGAACTTAAAGCGTTAAGGCTATTTTCTTCAATGACTTTTGAAAACCACTTTGAATGCTAACACCATTTGGAGTGCAAGTAATAACCATTGTTTTAAACCGCCTTTTATGTATTTTAAATCAATTGTGATGATATAGTCCCGGACATGTAAGGGCTATTGATTCTTTATCTTTAGACTAATATGGAATACTGAAGAGGAATGAACTCCATTGAACGTTAATGAGTATGCATGGTAGATGGTTAGATCAATGTGGATTCACTTGTTTCCAACACCTTTAATTTATCTGTTGCGCTAGTCATGTTTCTTTATTCTTTAGTTTATTATTTAGTTTAATTTAATTAATTAGGATTTGTCCACTCCTCTTTTGATCTTTTCTTTTTCTTTAGGTTGTAGCTTAGTATATATTCTTCCTTTTCCTTCCCCGTGGGATCGACCTAGACTTATCCAGTATTACTTGCATGATCACATACACTTGGGTGCTGCACAAGAGCGCACAACTTTTTAGTCGTGTCAAGTTTTTGGCACCGTTGCCGGAGAAGGCAACTAGGTTAGGATTTTACAAAGTTATTTCCAATTTTTCTTTCTTTAAAAAAAAACTTTGTGGACTTTTTATCTCACAAGGAAAAAAAAATAATAATTAAATAAATAAAATTTCTATTACTTTAAAATTTTTGGGTAAACATGTCTTATCCATATTACCCTCCATACAACACAAACACCACGAATAAGTACACATTAGGTAATCAAAATAAATATCCCCCAAGTTGGCAAGCACCCACATATGACACGCATTATCAACCTGAGTACTACCAACCACCACAATGGATAACAATAGTTGTAGTCCCCCATATTATCAAACGTATCAAGAACCTCCACATGGAGAGTTCTATCAATCGCAATGGGAATATAACAAAAATAATATTCCAGGATATAATAGTAGTTCCCACGATTACTAAACCCACAAAGACTTTTCCTTTGGCAAGTCTTGTCTACAAACACAATGGGATGGGAATTACTGCTAAGAAAAATGGGGCGAAACTTCATATAGTAATAATGAGGAGAATAACCAAGTTGAGGATAATGATATGTTAAAATTACTGCTTAGTGAAATGAAAAGGCTAGATAGTGCACTTGATAAATTAGAAACTAGATATCAACAAGCATTTGATAGCTAACCTATAGAAGACTACACCAGTCATTTAACGCTACAACCCAAATTTCAAGACACTAACAATGGAATGGAATTAGAGGACAATGACGGGTTTATACCGAATGAGGTTAACAACTCACTCGAGAAAGTGATAACCCAACAAAAACACCAAAACCAAACCATTGAGCTGAGAAGTTGTAGAACCATCTTCTCCTCAATATACAACCCCAGACATCAACTCCTTCACTGCCTGGATAAAATTGCACAATCTCTTTGTCTAGAGTTCCTCAATAGATGACATATATAGTGAGGAGAGTTACGAGGATGAGAATATGGTTTTAAAAGATGATGAGAGTTTAGGTGATTGCATACAACTAGGAAAGGATGAGTTACCTGTTGACTCTACCCCTACCGTTGAAAGTGACCCTAGGGAGGACGTAACTAAAAAATCTAAATCTGATTTAGATTCTTGTGATATTCATGAACCCTCACCTCTTTCGGCCGAAGAGGTGGTGTCACTAAGTTGCCCATCACCTATCCTCTCTATCAATCAAAGCTCTCATACCGAGCTTGAAAATCATGTGTACCCTAACATTGGACAAACAGAATGTGTTGTGGAAGAGAATGGTAAGGATTCTAGCATATGTACTTCACCAAATTTTATTTTTCAAAATTCTTTGAGAGAAGACTTAGAAAATATTGGGCCGATATTAGATGATCTTAAACTTTAATAAGAAGCTAACAATCTTCTAGACTGCTTGACCTTCTTGAGTGATAACGACATAGAAACCCAAATAGATAGCTTTATCCAAGTCCAGTCCAAAACTATTTACATAGAACAAAAATCCAATTCATATGATCATATCTCCATAGATTTTGTTCTAATACAAAAGGAGGGTAATGAAGCTTCATAGAACATCATCTAGACCCTGCCCCTTTTATTGAACCGTAGCCACCCCCTAGTATTAAAATAGAGGCCGTTATAGGAATACCAACACCAAAGATCGTTTCTTGCATATAATTCCTAAAAAGTGTAGTATACCTCTTATAACTGTCCCTAACAAATTTGGAGGGCATAGATTTTGCATCAACTCCTTTGACCTTGAGCCTGACATTAGTTGGGGGGAGTTGCATTTTTATGAGGATCCCCGCACTCTTCTCACTGCTAAATTATTTCATTGGGAAGATCCTCAAAAATTCCGATTATTACTTTATGATAAAAATCTTGATTAACTAAATTTATTTACTGAGTAGTTGTATTATTTTCTCTATTTTTCCTTGTTGCTACTAATGATTTTGCAGGTAACTTAACAAAGAAATAAATGAAAAAAAAATAGATATTAACGCCTTGAGGTAACATCCTTCCTTCTCTCGCTCTACTTTACATGTCCATGTCCTTAGTTTAGAACATTGACGACAATGTTTAGCTTTAGTTGGGGGGAATGACTCATTGCATGCCTCATATCTTTTTCGTTGTGCTTTAATGTCAACATACCTGCTTAGCAACATGATTCAGTAAAGTAAAATTTTCAAAAATTTTAAAACTTTTAATTTTTTTTAATATAATGAAATGGTTCTTACATTTCTCTCATAGTAATGTAGTTAGTTATGATACATTAATGTTATTTTCTGTATGTTATTACTATGTGATACACAATGGTAGTTTCTTTACTATCTTAGTTATAGTATGTTTTATGCTTTTTAATCTTCAAACAATTTTGAGCACGTTGTGATAACCTTGTACTTAGCTAAACTGAATTAGTAAGCATAGGTTAGGTGTCTTGAGAGACTATAGTGGAGACTAATAACCCAAGTGAGCTTTTGAGTCATTCTTTTGTCTTGAGGGTTTTATACAATTACTCTTACTTCTTGAAAAGCATTGTAATTTGTTGAAAGTCTCATTTTTCTTCTTCATTTTGACTGATCACTAGAAGAGAATGTTCAGGATTTACCAAAATTTAGAGCTCTTGAATTTACTGAAATGAATAATCCTATGAACTTAGAAGATGATTTAGGCCATCTTTTTACCATATGCACATAACACAGCCTTGGCCTACCTCTATAATATTCCTTTACTTCATCTCTTAAGCCTTATCATAATTGCCTTGTCATTACTATTCCTTAAATCTAAGCCTAACTCCATATTACGAGTTTGAGTTTCTTTTATTTATCTAGGAATGATTGGGATGTGTTGATGTGACAATAAGTTTGGTTAGTGTGAATAAGGGAAAATTGGAAAAGAAAAAAAATGATGAAAAAAAAGAAGAAGAAAAGCATGAAAATAAAAAGAAAAATAAATGCCAATGGTTGTTACAAAAGAAAAAAAATAATAATAAAAAGAAGAGTGAAAAAAAAGAAGAAACAAAAGAAGAAGAAGAAAAAGATTAGTGATGTGTGAAAGTTTGAAAAGTTGTAGTAGACATTCCAATCACATCCTTGGACTCAATTGAAAATCACTAACTTCTTTCTTTTTAATCGAATGTCTCATTTTCAAAGTCTTGTTGATTTTAAGTAGATTGGATTTGAAGTTAAGGTAATGATAGAGTTCTCCACGGTATCTCGCTCTTATAGTGAAAAGTATCCTTTCATGAGACTTTGTTCACTAAAATATCTGTTTTTCTATTTAGATATGAGAAGTATTAGATTCCATTTACATTTACTCTTTATAGCTTCCATATCATGAGTGATAATTGGTACAACTAATTTGGAGTGATTTCATCGTTTGAGTGTAATCCCGGTGAGAGTTGAGTCAAAATGAACGTCTTGATAGTGTCTTAGGTTATGTGAGCTTTGAAATTAATGTTTTGTATTTTGGTTGTTTATTCACACACATACACTTAATAATTAATAGGTATGGAATATTCTAATAACTTTGATAGTAGATTAACTGTAATGTATGTGTTGCATGGCTATGGCATATTAGAGAGTTTCATGAGATTGTTGAGCTTAACCACATTGCTAAATGAGAGGAAAATGTTCTTGAAAACATTTAAATGAGAACCATTACCATAAACATGAATTTTTTTGGGGAGATTCACTGTAAACCCTCACGAGACAACACTCGTCCACTAGGGGGAACCTAGGGGTTTAAAGGCTTGTTGCATACGCAAAATGCAATCGCAATTCCTGTGAAAGTGAGTTAGGATTTTTACTTTCTTTTGTTTTCAATTTTTAGAGTTCAAATAAACATTGTTGTAGTTTGCTTCATTGCTAGGGACTAGCAACGAGCCAGTTGGGGGTGTGATTAGAGTTGAAAAGTGAATATTCATAGCGTATTATATGGTCTTTTATGCATACTTTTATCCCTAGGTCCCTAGATTTATATGCATATCAATGATTAAGTGTTTTCTATGATGTTGGGACTCAAACATATGTTTTGACACTATTTTACAGGTGATGGAAATAAATCGTTGCATAAAAAGTGATTCTGGTAGAGAGAACAATAGAAGCAGCTGAGAAAATGCCAATTTTAACATCGAATACTTCAGATTTGGAAGATTTTCCTAGAAATACAAAATATAGATCTTTGAGTTACAGACGCGTGGCCACAAACGGGAGGTCAATCTGAGGCCCGAGTGAAATGTTATGGCTATTCTCCCATCGGTGCGCAGATTTGTCAAAATCAGAGAAGTTCAAGCGATTGAGGAGAATTCAATCGATTGAGACTTCGATCGATTGAGTAAGTATTAGGAAAAATAATCGTCTCATTATTATTATTATTATTATATCTCCACGAGAAGCTAGGATTACTTCTGCATAGGGCATCCGGATTGTTTGTCATAGGATTATAATTATTTTGTGAGAATTATTGAATAGAGTGTACGTGTTGCTCCCCGAATTTCAGAAATTGAGGCACGGATGGGCATGCAAGTGTAGAATGCAATGGGTCGGAATATATTTGACAACTTTCGTAAGAGGGTGTGCCAGTTGTTTTTTTCATCATCATAAATCAGTCAAGTTTTTTAGATAGTTCTTGAAATTCAATTGAGTGACTTGACTCAAACCATTCCTCTCACTTAGGTTGAGGGGGAAGCCACCCTCAGGACGTACCGATACGGCTTGATGCATTGAATTTTCACTTAACATTTTAAATATTTACCATGCCTCGTCGGTGGTTTTGTGTATGAAGGTACCCGCACAAACAGCATCGACGATATTATGAACTAAGGGAACAAGTCCCTCCTAGAAGATCTGTACCAATTGCCACTTGAAAATTTGATGATATGGGCATGAGTGTAATAGTTCTTTAAATTGTTCCGAAGTGTCATAGTGTGTTTCTTCATCTTGCATCACAAAGTTCATTATGGATTTTCTTATTTGATTAGTTCTTGTGATGGAGAAAAACTTTTGTAAAAATGCAGTATGTAATGCTTCCAATATTCTAATAGTGTTTGGCTCAAGAAATTGGAGCCAATACTTAGCTTTATCTTTTAAGGAGAATGGGAAGAGATGCAATTTTAATTTATCATCAATTAGATTTTGGATTTTCAATGTAGAGCATATGTCTTGGAACTCTCCTAAGTGATGATAAGGATCTTCTTTAATACGACCATGGAATGAAGGGAGTAGCATGATAGTAGATGACTTTATCCCAAAGTGAGATGCCGTCACCTCCGGTAATTCGATACATGCTTGTGGCGTGTAGGTCGTAGGAATGAAATAATCTTTTAGCAGAGGGGGTTGAGGTATGTTAGGTATGTTTTTATTATTCTCGTTGTTACCGTTGTTTCCAATGTCGGGCATTCACTACAATAAAAATGGCCTATAGAGACATTTATTTTGAGACAAAAATAAAAGTTTATTTAGAAGTTACTTGTAACGACACATAATTTTCCATCTCTACAAAAGAAAATAATTGTCTTTAAAAGTGACTTATAAGGACACATAATTTTTTGTCTCTACAAAAGAAAATAATTATCTTTAGAAGTTAATTATAAGCACATATGATTTTTGGTCTATAAAAAAAGTAAAAAAGTGTCTTTAGAAATTCCTTGTAAGGACATATAATTGTCCGTCTCTAAAAAAAAAAAAAAAAAAAAAAAAAAAACCATGACTTTAGAAGTTACTTGAAAAACGTATAATTCCCTGTCTCTACAAAAGAAAATAAGTATATTCAAAAGTACCAAATAACGACATTTATTAATTTTTTTTCTTTATAAAGAGAGAATTGTCTCAATAAACAAGAAAAAAATTAACATAACAAGAAAAATGGCATATCCCCGCGTTTAAAAATATACCTTTAATTACCATCATTTTTTTTAAAAAATAAGTGTTGTTCATTACCAAGATTTTAAAGAGCACTCACAAATACCAGCACTTGGTAGTTAAATGCCGATACTTAACATCGTTTTCATACAAAATACCGATAATTAGCGGCATTTGTAAACCAATGTCGTTAATTAACAGCATTTCAAATTAAACGTTTGCCCTCTGTCCTACCTTAATAAAACGACGTCGGTAATTATGTCTAATTCTTCTAATCTTTAATGTTATTTAAGCATGAAGGACAACACAAGGGAAAATATACAGCCCAATTTAGGGTAGTTTCCGCTTTGCTATTGCAATAGCTTTGAAATTACTTTTTTCATAATGGATTATAATAGTTGTGGTGCTTGGATAATCAATTGTAAAAGTGGTTACGGTGGAAAAATATATTATGTAGGTGTTTGGTGACATAAAAATAAGGTGGCTTTAAATGTTCAAAAAACAATTATGCCCCTGGACTGTATTGAATACATAGTTATTTTGTATAGATAGTTATTTTAAATAGTTCTCCATATTATTAATTTTTATAAAAATTATTTACTGAAATAATTAATTAAATATATGTATTCAATAATAATAACTATAGTAATTTATGATATAAAAATAAGAAAATATATTAGTAATATAAAATATATTACTATTGGTGTTTAATACTTTAAATATATGCTAATAGTACATGATTTTATTATATACAAATAAATAATTTTCGTATTTGTAGTTGAAAGTTGGCTACTTGGTCAAGCGGATTCAAAATTGCTACATATTCAAGAAGGTCTTAAATTCAAAACTTGGTAGACTGTTAGGAAAAAAATTGGTGCAATTTCTAGTGACACTCATAGCGACAAAAAAATATATGTGTTAGTAAAAGTAGCTTCTAGTGACAGTTCTAATGACACTTTCGTTTTGTCATTACTCATGAATATATGTCACTTCAAAAGTAACATTTAGTGACACGTTTAATGACAAATTTTTTTTTCTGTCGTTACAAAGTAACATTTACCGACAGTTTTACCAACACTTGGGTAAGTGTCTCAACAAGGCTTAGCGACAACACTTATTATGACACTTAGGTAAGTGTTGGTAAAACAATTAGTGACACATTTTATGACCTATTGCAACACTTTTTTCTGTCTCAAAAGGCCTATTTTGTTGTAGTGATTAGAATATGATTGATATTAGTAGTTCGAGTTTTTCTTAGGCGTTTAAGAGTGATTTGGATTTCAGACTCAACACAAAGACGATGGTTTGGGCATTGATTCGTCGTCTAACATCAACAGAGTTGACGACCTAATGACTCTAAGGGTTCGCCCGGGTTCAAGATTCAAAGAATGTAAAGCAGGTGTCACACCCGTTCCAAATATTTCATGGTTTTAATATGCATATTCAGATTCTTGTGGATTATCAATGTTAGTTGATAATGGTGGATTGAGATTGACTGTGAGTCAACGGTAAGGTGTCAGTGAGGACACGGGAACATGGAAGTTCATATTGCATAATCATGAGTAAATGACATTTATATGATTTAAATGTTATTTGACCTTATCTGGTATTTCTATGAATAGTAATTATACCTGTGTAGTATAATTCTGGTAAATTTGGATATGATAGTATCATTTGAGAACTGTGGTGAGAACGTGAGAGATACGTTAATTAAAAAGGTAGGTTGTGTAGAGATTTCACAGAATATAGTCTCGGAAGCTATTTTTGGACCCAAACGAAACCTAGTCGAAAACTTTTGAAATTTATAATTTTCACTCGTAAAGTTATAAAATGGACGTGTGCGAAGTTTCATGGGTTAATGAGAAGTTTTGAGAAACTTGCGGGGAGGTAAACACAATTTCTGAGAAGTTTGCCTATAAATAGAAGTGGATGAGATTTCATTCTCATCCACAACTTTTATAAATATCTAGAGAGAGGAGAGAGAAGGGAGATTTGGAGCCAACGGGCTTTGCGACGCCGATCGACGACCGTTCGTCTGTCAGATTTTCTTTAGATTTCAGATTTGAACTCGTGGAGGTAAGATCTCCGTTTTGATACCACTTAGGTCATGTTTGGCCAAGTTTTATAAAGATCTTAATTTTAGCCTTTTGGGAAAAACAGGTATAAACTTGTAGGAATTGTCTCAAATTCAAAATCCGACGATTATTTAGCCTCCTAGTCGATCCTTCAAAGTTTGGGGGAAATCGCACGAGGTATGAAGTTCTAACTTATGAAATATAGAGGAATACATGTTTTATATTTCGACGACGAAATTGAGATCCGGGCGAAATCCATGTGTTAATTGTAGGCCCGTTAATTATGCACGTGCTAATTTGTGAAATGCATGTCTAAATTTACGCGAGCACGTTAAGTTGTCTATGTGGGTCAAAGGGGAGTCTTATACAAATTCATGCCGGAGTAAGCTTCTCGATGTTTGAGAATTCAGTAGCGACGGCTACTGTGCATGGTTGATAGACTTGGACTTGCCATGGCACTTGTGGATACAATGGTTGATAGACTTGGACTTGCCATTGGTATCGCGGTTTAAGGCTTGGACTTGCCTCTACCGGATAAATGCGCATTTTCCTCCCTACAGACTATTGTATGATTTATGAGATTAAAGCATGTTTTGTCATATATTGCATATGTTAGACTTGTACACTCAGCATATAGCTGAGCAGTGGAGATGTACTCCATTGCAGGTAAGAAGAAGGATAAGAAGAAGCGCGATGAGTGAGGCCGATGAACGCCGGGGATAACATACTTGTATATGTTTTTGTTTTAAATCCTAAACTTGTGTAAGGATTTGAATATTGTAAGATGTTGTAATATAAACATGGTTTGGTTTCGCAGTATTGTAATCTTGTAATTGAATGCCTATGGTTATGTTTAATATATTGGATATCAGTTGTGTTTGTGATGGTTGTTTGTATTGAGAAGCATGAGTTATTAATTTTCAACACAGGGTTGCCAGCAGGGGAGCAGTCGACTGGACCCAGGGTCAGTCGACTGGACCCAGGGTTAGTCGACTGGAACTCGTGTGTTTGAGACACTGTAAGTGAATGATAGAAAAGCAGTCGACTGGACCCCTTCATCAGTCGACTGAACCACTGTTGATTTTGGCTACTGCTTCTAATAATAGAAAAGCAGTCGACTGGGTCCCTATATCAGTCTACTGGACCCCTTTTGAGTAAGTTGCATTTTGGGTTCTGCTTAACCCAGTCGACTGGTCAGTCGATTGGACCTCTGTTGAGGATTTAGGGTTTTAGTTTCTGCCAGGCACAGTCGACTGGACCTCTGTTGAGGATTTAGGGTTTTAGTTTCTACCAGGCACAATCGACTGGGCAGTCGACTGAACCTTTGTTTTTGAAATGGATTCTTTTGAACACTTTCAATTGAACAAATTTCTTTTTATAACTCTGATTTCAATGGATTTTATAAACTCAGAGGGTAATGTTCCCTAAGTTTTAAATACCCAGGGTTGTTTTAAATTTTCTTTCCGCTGCGTATAGTAATATTGATATTTGGTTGAGCCTTGGTGGCGTGCCACGTGTCCTATTTCCACGCGTAGTGGGATGGGTCGTGACATTTAGTGGTATCAGAGCTAGAGGTAACAAAACTTTGGGAACGTTCGACGACGAGTGTTGAGTGATTTGCCTCATGTTCTAAATTGCATTCATACATCTTAGAGATGTTTGATGCATATGGATGTTGTTTTACATACATGACTTTGTTATTGTTGTACATGCATAGTGTTTATGCATTGAGAACTACAGGATTGTAATCATGGATGACCGAGAGTTATCACCCCATACCCGACGAATGAATGAATTGGCAGAAATGATGGGGAATATGGGGGAAATGATACGGAATATATCGGAGCGACTGCCTCCCACACCTCACATTGAAGTGGAACCAATAACTGTAGTGCATGCACCCGAAAATAGGGGTATGAGATCAATATCTGAACAGTTTATTCGCAAGAAACCGATGGAATTTCATGGGACACCCGATCCAACGCTCGCAGAACATTGGATAATGGACATGAAACGAATCTTCCGATCTATCCCGATGACCTATAGGGAGAAGATGGAAAATGCAAGTGATGTATTGAAGGGTGAAGCCCAGAACTGGTGGGTAAATGTACTAGATCAAGGGGCACCGATTACTTGGGAAGGGTTCAAGGTGGAATTCAATCGCCGGTTCTTTCCGCGAGTCGCCTACAATGCGAAGAAACGAGAATTTGATAACTTGAAGCAGAGAGATATGACTGTAACCGAATATACTTCCAAGTACAATGCGTTGTTGAGGTTTGGCAAGGGTTCAGTACCAGAGGAGGAAGATAGAGCAAGGAAATTTGAAGAGGGCTTAAGGGAAAATATCCGGTTGAGGGTAGAGACTTACGAGCATTCGACCGTGGCAGCAGTACAACAAACGGCACTAGTGGCTGAGAGTGGGATGGAAAGGTCGAGGCAGAATCAGCACAGAAAACGAAGCAATGAGAGTGGGGATAGGAACCAAGGCGGATCTTTCAAGAGGCCGTTTCAAAGAGGCTCTGGTTCTAGTTTCAGTGAATTCAGGAGGACGCCAAGTAACATACCGTTGTGTTCACTATGCAACCGACCACACTCAGACCGATGTTTCATGACCAAACCCCAGAACAGGAACCAAGGCGGGGGTAGTACAAATTCAACACCCGACATGAGAGGCAAGTGTTATGATTGTGGAGTATTTGGGCACCAAGCCAGGGATTGCCCGAGGAAGTATCCTCAGCAAGGAGCTAGTTCTATGGCTTCCAGTGGGTCGAAGCCTAGACAATCCAATGACGGAGGACAAAGGACGGAACAACGTCAAGGAAGAGCTTATCAGATGAACCCAGGAGACATGACTGCTTCCGAGACAGTAGTCTCAGGTATGGTGCTTGTATGTTCGCACTTAGCACGCATACTTGTCGACTCGGGATCTATGCATTCATTTGTATCGCACGCCTTTGTTGAACATTTGAATGTTAAATCGGCACCGTTAGGATATGAATTGTCTATTGCTATGCCACTTAGTAAATCGATAATGACGTCTACTATATATAAGAACTGTGAAATCAAACTAGGCGAGAAGTTGATGACTGTAGACCTTATACCGATTGTAGTGAACCATTTCGATGTGATACTGGGAATGGATTGGTTAGCCCTTAACCAAGCTACGATAGATTGTGAACGAAAAGAGGTTAATTTTCGATCATCGATACATGGAAACTTTTGTTTTCAAGGGAGTGGGGTTACACCGCCGCCGTACTTGATTTCAGCTATCCGAGCGGGAAAGTTATTGAAAAAGGGATGTCAAGGATTCCTATGTTCAGTGACTGATGTCTCGGCGACTGAATTAAAAGTAGAAGACATTACGATAGTGCGAGAATATTCAGATGTATTTCCTAATGAGCTACCAGATGTTCTTATTGAGAGAGAGGTCGAGTTCACTATTGAGATTATACCAGACTCAAGGCCGGTATCCAAAGCACCGTATAGAATGGCACCAGTAGAATTGAAGGAACTGAAAGTTCAACTACAAGAGTTACTTGACAAAGGTTTCATTCGACCTAGTATTTCACCGTGGGGAGCTCCAGTGTTGTTTGTAAAGAAGAAAGATGGTTCGATGAGAATGTGTGTTGATTATCGGGAACTGAACAAGTTGACAATCAAGAACAAGTATCCACTACCCAGAATTGATGACTTATTTGATCAACTTCGTGGGGCACAAGTATTATCCAAGATAGACCTGAGATCGGGTTATCATCAGTTGAAAGTAAAGGCCAAAGATGTTGAGAAAACAGCTTTCAGAACGCGTTATGGACACTATGAGTTCTTAGTTATGCCATTTGGAGTTACCAATGCACCAGCTGCGTTCATGGATCTTATGAACCGAGTCTTTAAGGACTATTTGGATGATTTTGTGATAGTGTTCATCGACGATATCCTTGTTTATTCGCCAAGTGAGATAACACACGAGAATCATTTGAGATTGATACTTCAGAGACTGCGGGAAAAGCAGTTATTCAGAAAATTCAAGAAATGTGAATTTTGGTTACCTAGCATTACTTTTCTTGATCACGTGATTGACAAGAATGGAGTATCAGTTGATCCTCACAAAGTAGAAGCTGTATCAAATTGGCAAAGGCCGACTTCCGTATCTGAAATTCAAAGTTTCTTGGGATTAACGGGATACTACCGCCGTTTTATTGAACATTTCTCAAAGATTTCATTGCCTTTGACAAGGTTGATGAGAAAGGGAGTTATATTTGAATGGAGTCAAGAATGCTAGGATAGTTTTCAAGAATTGAAGTCACGGTTGACGAGAACACCTATTTTGACAATACCATCCGGAATTGAGGGGTTTGTGATCTTTAGTGATGCGTCACATCAAGGGTTGGGATGAGTGTTGATGCAAGGTGGTAAAGTAATTGCATATGCTTTGAGACAGTTGAAGACACATGAGATTAATTATCTGACTCATGATCTTGAATTAGCTGCAGTAATTCATGCTTTGAAAATTTGGAGACACTACTTATACGGGGAAAAGTGTGAGATATTCACAGATCACAAGAGTTTGAAATACATTTTTACCCAATGGGACTTGAACATAAGACAGTGAAGATGGTTGGAATTGATGAAGGATTACGATCTTTCGATTGAGTACCATTCGGGGAAGGCGAATGTAGTAGTCGATGCCTTAAGCCGGAAGACGTCGAGGAATTTAGCCGACGAGCTAACACAATAAAAAGAATTGGTAAAAGAAATGGAACGTTTAGACTTGGATGTGATTCCAGAGACTAATGGTGGTTTAATGATGGCGATCATGGTACACCCAGATATTATTGATGAAATCAAGAGGGAACAGTTTCACGATGTTTACTTGTGTAAAATGAGGGATGAGATACCTTTGGGAAAGCGACCTGGTTTTGTATTAGAACAAGGAACGTTGAAACTGGGAAACCGATTATGTGTACCGAATGTGAAAGACTTGAAAGAGAGAATTCTAGAAGAAGCTCATAGTACCAAATACTCAGTATACCCGGGAAGTAATAAGATGTACAGAAACTTGAGAGAAAACTTCTGGTGGAAGGGTATGAAGCGTGAAGTCACTAAGTATGTTTCTAAGTGTTCGGCATGTCAGCAAGTGAAAGCTGAGAGACAAGTACCCGCGGGGTTACTACAACCTTTGCCAGTGTCAGAATGGAAGTGGAACGAGATCACAATGGACTTTGTTTCTGGATTTCCACGATCATGCAATAAGAATGATAAGATTTGGGTTATAGTTGATCGATTAACCAAGTCAGCTCATTTCCTACCGATCAAGACGACTAAACCGTCCAAATTAGCAGAATTGTATGTGAAAGAGATTGTAAGACTACATGAAGTCCCAGCTGTGATTGTATCAGATCGTGATAGCAGTTTTACGTCAAGATTTTGGGGAAGTTTGCAAAACGCTATGGGTACGAAATTGAGTTTCAGTACTGCATTTCAGCCTCAGACCGACGGACAGTCAGAGCGTATGATTCAGACCTTGGAAGATATGTTGAGATTGTGTGTATTAGATTTTGGGAATGATTGGGAGTACCATTTGCCGTTAATTGAATTTGCTTATAACAACAGATTTCAGTCAAGTATTGGTATGGCACCATATGAAGCTCTGTATGGCCGTAAGTGTCGATCACCAGTTTGTTGGACCGAGGTGGGAGAAAGAAAGTTGTTAGGACCTGAGTTAATACAGGTGACTACTGAAAAGGTAAAGTTGATTCAAGAGCGACTCAAGGTAGCTCAAAGTTGATATAAGAGCTATGCGGATTCTAAACGACGACCGATGAATTTTGAAGTGGGAGATTTCGTATACTTGCGAGTATCGCCTTCGAAAGGCATTGTACGATTTGGAAAGAGGGGAAAGCTCAATCCAAGATTTATAGGACCTTTTGAGATCCTAGAGAGTGTAGGTCCAGTGGCTTATCGATTGGCCTTGTCATCAGAGTTGGCACATGTGCATAACGTATTTCACGTGTCGATGTTGAGACGATGTATGACAGATGCGAATAAGATCATTGTACCTGAACCGTTGCAAATTCAGGGGGACTTGACTTATGTGGAACAACCAGTGGAGATTCTAGATCGCAAAGAACAAGTTTTGAGAACTAAAACCATTCCAATGGTGAAAGTGCTATGGCGTAGTCATACGGTGGAAGAGGCTACATGGGAAAGTGAGGAAGACATGAGGAATGAGTATCCGTACTTATTCGGCGCATGAGGTAAAGTTTGGGGACAAACTTCCTTTTTGGAGGGAAGAGTTGTCAGATCCGTTCCAAAAATTTCATGGTTTTAATATGCATATTCAGATTCTTGTGGATTATCAATGTTAGTTGATAATGGTGGATTGAGATTGACTGTGAGTCAACGGTAAGGTGTCAGTGAGGACACAGGAACATGGAAGTTCATATTGCATAATCATGAGTAAATGACATTTATATGATTTAAATGTTATTTGACCTTATCTGGTATTTCTATGAATAGTAATTATACCTGTGTAGTATAATTCTGATAAATTTGGATATGATAGCATCATTTGAGAACTGTGGTGAGAACGTGAGAGATACGTTAATTAAAAAGGTAGGTTGTGTAGAGATTTCACAGAATATAGTTTCGGACGCTATTTTTGGACCCAAACGAAACCTAGTCGAAAACTTTTGAAATTTATAGTTTTCACTCGTAAATTATAAAATGGACGTGTGCGAAGTTTCATGGGTTAATGAGAAGTTTTGAGAAACTTGCGGGGAGGTAAACACAATTTCTGAGAAGTTTGCCTATAAATAGAAGTGGATGAGATTTCATTCTCATCTACAACTTTTATAAATATCTAGAGAGAGGAGAGAGAAGGGAGGTTTGGAGCCAACGGGCTTTGCGACGTCGATCGACGACCGTTCGTCTGTCAGATTTTCTCCAGATTTCAGATTTGAACTCGTGGAGGTAAGATCTCCGTTTTGATACCACTTAGGTCATGTTTGGCCAAGTTTTGTAAAGATCTTAATTTTAGACTTTTGGGAAAAACAGGTATAAACTTGTAGGAATTGTCTCAAATTCGAAATCCGACGATTATTTAGCCTCCTAGTCGATCCTTCAAAGTTTGGGGGAAATCGCACAAGGTATGAAGTTCTAACTTATGAAATATAGAGGAATACATGTTTTATATTTCGACGACGAAATTGAGATCCGGGCAAAATCCATGTGTTAATTGTAGGCCCGTTAATTATGCACGCGCTAATTTGTGAAATGCATGTCTAAATTTACGCGAGCACGTTAAGTTGTCTATGTGGGTCAAAGGGGAGTCTTATACAAATTCATGCTAGAGTAAGCTTCTCGATGTTTGAGAATTTAGTAGCAACGGCTACTGTGCATGGTTGATAGACTTGGACTTGCCATGGCACTTGTGGATACAATGGTTGATAGACTTGGACTTGCCATTGGTATCGCAGTTTAAGGCTTGGACTTGCCGCTACCGGATGAATGCGTATTTTCCTCCCTATAGCCTATTGTATGATTTATGAGATTAAAGCATGTTTTGTCATATATTGCATATGTTAGACTTGTACACTCAGCATATAGCTGAGCAGTGGAGATGTACTCCATTGCAGGTAAGAAGAAGGATAAGAAGAAGCGCGATGAGTGAGGCCGATGAACATCGGGGATAACACACTTGTATATGTTTTTGTTTTAAATCCTAAACTTGTGTAAGGATTTGAATATTGTAAGATGTTGTAATATAAACATGGTTTGGTTTCGCAGTATTGTAATCTTGTAATTGAACGCCTATGGTTATGTTTAATATGTTGGAAATCAGTTGTGTTTGTGATGGTTGTTGGTATTGAGAAGCATGAGTTGTTAATTTTCAACACAGGGCTGCCAGCAGGGGAGCAGTCGACTGGACCCAGGGTCAGTCGACTGGATCTCGTGTGTTTGAGACACTGTAAGTGAATGATAGAAAAGCAGTCGACTGGACCCCTTCATCAGTCGACTGAACCACTGTTGATTTTCGCTACTGCTTCTAATAATAGAAAAGCAGTCGACTGGGTCCCTATATCAGTCGACTGGACCCCTTTTGAGTAAGTTGCATTTTGGGTTCTGCTTAACCCAGTCGACTGGGCAGTCGACTGGACCTCTGTTGAGGATTTAGGGTTTTAGTTTCTGCCAGGCACAGTCGACTGGACCTCTGTTGAGGATTTAGGGTTTTCGTTTCTGCCAGGCACAGTCGACTGGATCCTAGTACAGTCGACTGGGCAGTCGACTGAACCTTTGTATTTTGAAATGGATTCTTGTGAACACTTTCAATTGAACAAATTTCTTTTTATAACTCTGATTTCAATGGATTTTATAAACTCAGAGGGTAATGTTCCCTAAGTTTTAAATACCCAGGGTTGTTTTAAATTTTCTTTCCGCTGCGTATAGTAATATTGATGTTTGGTTGAGCCTTGGTGGCATGCCACGTGTCCTATTTCCACGCGTAGTGGGATGGGTCGTGACAGCAGGTTGACTCGAACGCGTACCATACATAAACTAAAAAAAATGACACTAAGACAAAGACTGACTCAAAAAAATAAGAAAATCAACAATGTAAATAAGGAAACCAAGCACACAACACTACTATGATGCATACAATTATCATGTTATGCAATGTGTTGCGTCAAAACCCAGCGTCCTGGGTTTCCTATCTAATGCACGTGCAAATCACCCCTAAACTAATGCAAACAGTGCGTCTTAGCGCCCTGACTAATAATGGTTTGAAGCGAATTATAAAGGAAGTGATTTACTATTTTTGCCTTTTTTTGCAATTTTTCAATTGATTCGAGTAAGCTCCTTTGATGTGATAAGCTCTTCCACTCTGAAACGCTAGAATTTGATGACTGGAGAAATATGAAAACAAAAGGAAAGGTTAGTAACTCAATACAAAAATGAAAAATAAGAAAAAGAAAATATAATCTAGTATTTACAAATTAACTAAACTAAGGTTCTAAAACTGAAGGTAGTAATTTGCAACCCTCGGCAACGGCACCAAAAATTGATCTCGTCAAAATTGAGATATAAAAGTATACTCTACTCTAAAAGATTTGTAGTGTGGAAGTAGAGGTCAAACCCACAGAGATTGATATACTAAAGCACTTTAATTTTAAAACCTAAACCTAGTTAATTAAGAAAACAGAATTTTGATTTTGATTTTAATTAAACTAAGAAACTAAAGAAATAAATCCACCTATGAAAGCGCTTACAAGTTGTGTTGATAAATATGTGTATTGAACCTAGGATTGCAAGTCCACCACTAGCTTCATAATAAGGGTATCTATGCATTCAATTAGCTTATTACGTTGGATGATAATGGGGAATCATAGCTACAAGCCCGATTTCTCTGTCAAGAAGATAACTATGATTCAAGCATCAACCTAATTCATCTTCGGCTGGCACGGAGTGTCTTAAACTAAACTAGGGTTGTGGCACACTCCGTCTTCCCTAAGCATGAACTATTTGAATACTTGATATTATAATTCAAATAAGCACCATTACATGTAAATAATCTATACAAACACAACAACTACAGATCATTGAGTACATCACATTCAAAATAGATGTAAGACAAGAATAAACTTTGAAAACAATAATTTAATCAATAGAAGTACAATTTTATTATTCAAAATCCTTGAAATGTGTAATCATCATCCATACATAGTAAATCTAAAAGAAAAACATAAATAACACCCAATTACTTGGCTGGGGTTTCATTGAATTCTAGATATTGGTCTAGTCGGCCATAGAATCGAAGATTGGGAAGAGGTTAATGGAGGAGGCCATGGGAATCCTTGGTCTTCTTCTTCTTCTCCTTGCTTCTCCCTCTTTAATGGCTGAAGTTTCAGTTATAAAAGGATGTGTAAAATATTGTGCCACCCCCAATTTTACTAAAAAGAGGGTATTTATAGATTTGGAGCATGTTTTGGAGGCTTTCCTAAACCTAATCGCACTAAAATTGCTTTATTTACGTTTTTGGACGTTCAGCCAATTCGGATCACATAGGGATCTTCAGTACATCAAAATACGCATTTTTGTTTTTTTCAACGGGTCGCTTGCACGGGCCGCTCCTGTGCGATGCCCAAAATCGCGCGAGCGGGCCACTTCAGTGGCATGCCCATTTTCTAACTTTTTCTCAGATATTCTCAACTTTGCGCACTGATCGTAAAATTGAGATAACTTTTGACTCGGACATTGTATTGATTCACCGTTTACGGCCACGCGTTCGTAACTCGAAGATCTACATTTTATATCTCTAGAGAAATTTCTCAAATCCAAAGTTTTCATTGTAAAAAATGCAATGTACCGAGGCTGCTACTGTCTCCAACTTTCTCCAAAATCACCTTTTGAGCACAAAATGTCTTCCAAAGCCACAAATCATTAGATTTATGTGCATTTTCACGTTAAAGCTCCAAAATCTACAAAACACAGAATTCTTATTAAAAACACTTAATAAATAAATGAAGTGCGATAACAAAGCGTATCTTCAGGACTATGAACAAAAACCATTCATCGCCGATCAAACACCACACAGTGAGGCAAAAGACCTCGGTACACCCGAGGCATGCTTTATACATGCGGAAAACTCTACTTAGGTGCATATCCGACGATAGGGGACAAATCCCTTAGGTGACCTATAATAGAGGAGTCAAAAGACCCTAAAATCCAAACGGTTTAGGTTAGCTGCATAAAAGAGATCATTTAACACTCCCCCCAACCTTAACATAAGCTTAGGGACAGAGAGGAATAACTCTATAGGAGCTTAAATAAGTATTTACAAAGCCCAAGATTAGGATTAACTTAGTATGAACTCTTAGACAATCCTGAGCGCCTACAGGACTCAGAATTAACTAAGTACCAACACTAAGCTAATTCCCTAAAATAGATAGAGTACTTACAAGGCTCGGGATTACTCCCGAACGACTACAAGACTTAGAATTAACTAAGTACCAATACTTATCTAATTCCCTAAAATAAATTGAGTACTTACAGAGCTCGGGATTAACTAAGTATTGACTCTTAGGAAATCCCAAGTGCCTATAAGACTTAGAAGTCCAAATTCAGTAAAAGCTCTAGAAATTCCCGAACAATGTTCAAACTGTTTATTGCCTTAAACCTTTTGCTAAGCCGGGCGTACTAAACTAAGCCAAATTATACATGTCAGGCAATAACACAAGTAAATAACACGAGTTGTTGCAAAAAAGTGACCTCCATGGGCCTTTTTCATTTAAAAAATTCTATTTACATTTCCTAGGGGGGCAGCTATAGTAGCCTTCCAAAAAAAAAAAAAAACTACAACAGAAATCGAAAAGCTACTGAGCAGTAGAAGATCAGTCAGCAACCACAGTCTCATTAATCACCTCGGTCACCCCAGCTGCTTTAGCAACAGTAGTGGGTGGGGCAGTAGATGGAGCCCCCTCTTTAGACTCATGCACCTAAAAGTTTGACCCGCCCTCTAGATAGGCCGAGAGATCCTAGTCTGGGTGGTCAGCAGCAGCCCTCCTCTTCAGGTCCACGTAACCTTTAAGGAGTTCGGCTTCGAATTCTTCCTCAGCCACCTTCTCAGAATCTGCCTGAGCAGTTTTAGCTGCATTGAGAGCCTTCTCCCTGGCTTGGGAAGCCTCCAACTCCTCCTTTAGCTTGACCAATTCTTCAGTGAGCTTGTGTCTGGCTTGGATGCCCAAAACTGGACCTCCTTCTCCTTCTTGGCGAAGATGGCCTAGGCAATCCCGAGCTCCATGATCGCTTCCTTGGCCTTCTCTTTCTCCACCAATAGCTGGGCCCTAGCTGAGGCCTGGTTGGAGTGGTGGGAAAACTGGAACTCGATCCCAGTAGTCAGACACCTATGCTGATGAAAAACAAAGTCGAAGTCAGTGCACGAAGAGGCAAAAATGAGACAGGAAAATAAAAAGAAAGACATGCTACTTATAAAATCAGAGAAGTGATATAGCCACCAGGTTAGGTCAGGTCAGTCGGGAGGATCCTCTCGAACCTCTGGACAGCTTCAGGGTTCAAGACTCCCCGGATCCTCTCCTATGTAGGCCCATCCAAGGGGCTAGAGTTATCACCCTGAGGACACCGAGTGGGATGGGTAGCCTTACCCGCGCCGACGGGGCAGAAGCAAACTCCCCGACCCTCTCCGGTGGAGGAGTCAGGAATTCTTTTGAGAGCCCTTTCTTCAGCCTCTGGAACTCACCGCCCTTTCCCGCAGTGGTTCCTGGTCACTTCCTCTTCCTGACCGCTTTCTCAACTAGAGCGGCCTCCTTAGCAGCGAGTACAACCATGTTTTTCTTGGGGACCATTGCTATTAGAAAGAGAACAAGAGGTTAGAAATCGATCAAACAAGGAAAGAGAACTGAAAACAAAACAGAAGGATCAGAAGCATCTTACCAAGGGTCGGGAGGAGAGATGGAGGGTCAAGAGTGGAAACACTTACTTCGGCTTGAAACTCTACCCGGTCGCTGAATTTGTACATCAATCGGTTGATATCGATTGGTGCTTGAGCTAGGCCCAAAATCAGCTGCTGGAACTCAATCGGGATTTCAGGAATGGTGAAAGATCTAGCTATGAACAAATCACATGGTGGTTAGCATTGTGAAAAAAAAATAGGTAGTACGAGGAAAGCTAGAAAAGTACAGTTAGAGCCTTACCTCTTAGCTCGACCGACCAGGTCGTGGGCACGATAACCTCCATCCCGGGGTCGATTTTGTATAGCCCGCTTAAGGACACGTGGAAGAACTTCTTCTTCTAGCCCTTGTTGTTGCTCGGGCACTTACCTATAATTCTTTTCCCTTGTCGATCACTCAAAGAGAAAAGCCCGAGCTCCCCGACCAAACGAAAAGCTCGGTTGGTCCATAAAAACTCCTGGAAGGTCAGTGCGTACCCAACATATTGGACCACAAGTACACTCCTCCCATCAGGAGTCTCTAGGCATTGGGCATGAATTGGGCGGGAGAGATCCCAAGGTAACTCATAAGATCCAAGGCTAGGGGATGCAGATGATTACGAGGGCCCGCTATGAACGCATCCTTGCAAGAGGTGACATACCTGGGTTAACGAAAGTAGGCCCCGAAATGCCTCTTTGGGACAACCAGGGAGAATGAGTCGAGGATAGAATACCTAGTCCTAAACCTGGATAGGTCTTGCGCCCCCAGATCGCTGCCTATACCCCTATAGGAGAACTCAGGGCGAATCTCCAAGACACCAACTCATTGTCCCCCAAATTAGAGGACTCTAGAATGCGATCATCTCTCTGATCCCCAGGGGCACTCCCAGTGGAAACCATGATGGGGACTCGACCCTCACTATATTGTTAGAAAGAGGTCAGAAGTAGGAGATTCACTCAGTTCAGGTGTTCCCGATCGAGAGGCCTCATCGTCCGATAGGGACGATGAGTTGAAATCTTAGTGGCACATGGTTGGATTCCTAAGAACCGACCGATTTATTAGGGGACGACCCAAAAAAAGGTAAGGAACTCCTAGCCTAAGGTACAATGGAGAAAGGGTTAGAAGCCTAACAGGAAATGCATAAAGGGTTCGAGTGACAAAATAGGCCTCAATCAGAGAAGGACTAGTGGTCACAGACTTACTATACCAACAAAGCGAAGGGAAGGATCCCTGGTCCTAAAGAAGAAGCAGAAAAAAGTAAAACCTCAAGAAGAAGAAGTCCCACTCCTGACTCTATCCTAAAGGATTTCTACCCTCCAGAATTTTTCCCAAAGACGGACAAAAAGGGAAAAGCCGTAGGAGAAGGAACATAATGTTAAAAAAAAGAGACAGAAAGAAGAAAAGAGCAGGGCAGAAAGGAATTACACAGTTAGGAAAACAAGTCGGTAGCTTTCTCTCTCTAGAATGGCAGAGCTTTCTCTTTCTAAAATTGGCAAAAATGGCATAAGGGAGAGGATAAGAACCCAAGGCATAAATATATAGAACTTTTGGACGGTCCAGATCATTTGGCATCCAACGGTTGAGCGCGAAATCGAGCTCAAAACAACTATCATCCACCTTGAGCAGACCAACGGTCATGTTGAGCAGCCCAAAAGGCATCTCGTGAAATGCGACATTTAATGCGTGACGCGATGCTCCTATTCGTTCCTAACTATCTGGTTTCAATATCGGCAGTTCAGTTAGTTCTTCACCACCACCAGTCCCATGTTGACACATGGACAATTGAGTCCTCGAGTTTTCGAGTGATTAAGTAACTACCTACTCCCGAGTAATGAAAATTTTAAGAAGTATATGCAGATTTCCACGCTTTACCTGATACAACACCAGTTCAACCGTGGAAATGGGTGGCAATTGATACGCCCAAAACTAGCTCTACTATACTTGATTGAGAGATTCTATCCAATGACTGACCTCTGTTCAGGCCAAGATATGCACGACTATTTGAATGAGCACCATCCAGAGCGATCTAGGACATCTAGGGCTCCCTTGTCCTGTAACACGAGGCCCAATATGAGGGAAAGCCTGGCTGCTAGATCGGGATAACTTTGTCCAGTCACAATGCAACCCAGGACCAGCTCAACTTGCCCAGAGGCGCATCCCACACTTCTCTGAACCAAGCAGTTTCCTAAACCAGTTAGGAAACTTTCCCAATTCACAGCAACAGTTCCCTAATTAGATTAGGAAACTGGCGAAATATGTAGCAATCATCACAGGCTGTCAAATAGCTACCTAATTAGATTGAAACGCCTTGTAGGGAAGACTCTTCCTTCTATAAAACGGTCCCTCCCATCCCCCTTAGAGGGGATCCGAACCGTTATTCACCTGAATTAAACCTAGCAAATATATCATATTATCGAGTCTCTCCCAAAGAAAACCTAACACCAACCATGCACGACCAACCCTTGGAAGTTTATGTCACCATTGTTGGATCACCAAGGTCCCCTGTAATAGTTTTCTTTCACATATTGGAGTGCTCAGATACATACATGGACGTAGGTTCCTTCGTTAACAGTGCCAAACCACATACAAACTCTCTCTCGCTCTCTCTTTTATCTGCTCTGACTCATCTAAAACATAATCAGAGGCTTAAACTCCCATTACCCAAAAATAGCATCATCAGAGGCTTTACCACCCATAATTATTGCTCTCAAACCATCTCAAGCCTACACTCTTATCTCAACTTCATTTCAACTCCTAACACTAACATTACCTTCCTCTTTCTAGCTCTGATTCTACCAAGGAAGAAATGAAAGGAAAAAAGAAGAAAGGAAGTAAAAAGAAAAATTAGGTACACCAAGGAAGAACAGAGGATTAAATAGAAAAGAGGCAAAACCAAGAAAAGATTTGAAATTTGAAAGGAAAAAAAAAATCCAACATCAGTCCCAAGAAAAGATGGCCACTAATAGATTCTCTTAGGATTAAATATGTGTAATTCTATCCCCTTCACATCAAAAACAACACAAAGTCGTATCAAACAATCAAAGCCAGGATAATGCTTTGCGTGGGATTCCTTCGATTTCCAAACCCAACACATAAGTTTTGCTTTTTGAATAAAAATTTACATTGGATTCTAGCATTGATCCATCATCCACGTGAACATTAAAAATGTTTGGGAAATCAAAGTTTCTTTCTTCCACTAATATTTGCCAGATTTCCATTGGGGAATGAAATCAATCCTCACATTACATGTGAACCAAGGTTGCAAAAATAATTATAATTAGAATCAACAAAAGAAAAAGAAAAAGAAAAAAAGACAAAATCAGAGAAATCAATTAGTAGAGGGAAATACCCGAGCGAGGGGTTTTAAGGCTAAAATGAGTGGGGCTAAAAGCTTGTTTATGCAACAGAAGGAACACTCAAATAAGAAAAAATTGACTTGTTTATTTATGCTTTGTCTAATTTGGCAGAATGTATCTAATTTTGAAAGGAGTTGAAGAAATTCAAAAGACTAAAAATAAAAAAAGGAATAATGTAAGTAAATAATTAATACAAAATCAGGATTACAAAATCAAATATATGAACCATAGTAGGTAAAAAAAAATTAATGTAAGTAATCAAAATCGCCCTCACAAAACAATATGCTTATACGTTGGAAAAAAAAATTTAAAAACAAAAAATTGCCCAAAAAGAGCAAGAATTTATTCAAAAGTCCCTATTTATCCAGATTTGAAAAACCCCAAAAACAAAGGGGCAATTGGTGATAAATCTATTTTAGGGTAATGTTTTAGCATTAGGTCCAACAAGCAAAAGTTTAGTTACAAGTCCTCTCTTCCTTTAATTGACTAAACTACCCTCACCATTTTGCTAAAATTGCTACACAATAGGCGCACCACTACCATAAACTCCAATGACCTCATCGGACCTCCAGTGACCACCACCAAGACCTCGCTTGACCTCCGGTGACCTCGTCAGTGCTCCGGCGACCACAGACACTAATTTGTTTGATCTCTCCAATGAACACAACCACAACCTCTCCTGACCTCCTGGATCACCACCACAAATGCATCTAGCCTTCAACGACTTCCATCATGACAACCTCACTTGATTAATTTCTTCACAAGCAAGCTACAAACATCCAGATTGGGGCCAACACCACAGCATCTCCATCACCTCTATCACAAAAGTTTGATAAATTTGTTAAAAAATTTTGAGACATTTCTCGAACTTTGTTCGAGAAATTTACCAAACATTTTTGTACTAAATTTATCAAGTCTGGTCTTGTAAAAAACTAAGAGACAGGGAGAGAGAGAGAGAGAGAGAGAGAGAGAGAGAGAGAGAGGGGGGGGGGGGGGAGTGCAGAAGAAGAAGAACCATGACCTCACCTGATTAATCTCTTCATAGCCAAGCAATAAACATCCAGCTTGGGGGCAACACCACAGCAACTCCATTACCTCTGTCAAAAAAATTGATAAATTTCTAAAACTATTTTTGAGAAATTTATCAGACTTTTTTGTGTTAAAATTTCTCAAGGCTGGTCTTGAAAAAAAAACTAAGAGAGAGAGAGAACTGCAGGAGAAGAAGAAGGCATAGCGGAGTTCGAATCTAGACCTAGATCTCAGATCTTGCTGTGGTGGTCATGATGGTGACGGTGATGACGATCATCGGCAATGGTGGTGGTGACGACAATGGCGATGGTGCACCATCGCCGATGGTAGTGGTAGTGATCGACGATGATGGTGGTGCTGGCCGGCGATCATCGCCGATGGCGATGGCGATGGTGATCGTCTCTCTCTGGTCGTATTTTTTCTTTCTCTCTCTTACTAGAAATGACATCGGCAATGGTGGTGGTGGTAACGATGACTAGAATGGTGGTGGTAGTGATCGACGACGATGATAGTGCTGACCGACGATCATTGCCGATTGTGATGGCGATCGTCTCTCTCTGATCCTATTTTCTCTTTCTCTCTCTCTCCCACTAGAAATGAATGAAAGGGTATATTGGTCCAACTAGAAGTAATTGAGTTTATCCCCAACAACTTTCACCGAACATGTCCTTGTCCCCAAATATTATCTAAACTTATCCTATCACCACAATATTTATTAAGAGTAGGATTTAACTCTAATCATCTTTAAAAAAAAATGGGAAAGAACAAATAAAGGGATTTTTCCAAAAAAAAAAAAAGAAAGAAAGAAAGAAAGAAACCTAATAAAGGGACTTAAAAGTTCTCTAAAAGAACCAAATAAAATTTAGAATCAAAATAAATATGATGCTACAAATTCATTCATACGTGTGTTGCAATTAAGTAAGCATTAAACAAGCAAAACAAAAGTAAATAAAAAAACCTGCATCAATAAATTAGTTTATTAGCAAGAGAAAGGGAGCAGTAAAATCATAAAAACATATGTCAAATCTCATGACTTTTTGCATTAGATCTCACCACTTTTATGGACATGGCTTAAAACTTTAAGAAACTAGTCAATACCCCATGCTATGCACGGGTTGATGCTACATGAACACAATGCCAAATAATACTATTGAGACAAAATCAAACAAATCTAATAAAAGTCAAGAATAACTCAAAATGTATAAATGTATGTACTTCCAATAAATTTTCAAGGAAAACATTCAGTCATATCTTGAATTTTAGGAAAATGAAGTAATGGTTGTAGTAGCACAAAAAAGGGCTATAAAAAAAAGGAAAAAAAAAGCACAATAGAAAATGGGCACATGAACTAAAGATGATTACAAAAATATATAGAAATTTTTGTTCAATATTTTATCTCACTTTTTAAGAATATATTCCAAGAGGAAAATAAAACAATCAATGGAAAATTCAAAGAAAATCCATAGGGAAAAATTCTCATTACACTAATGAACAAACAAAGACTAACTATTATTATTAACTAACATAAAAAATAACAATTCTCTTTTCTTATAGATACATGAACTTTTTTGTGTGGAATTTTGCTCTCAATCTGTGCTTGCTAAGATCAGTAAGCATAATTGATACCAACCCCATTTCCACACTCTCGCCCATAATATAATGACGGAAATATCTGCATTGCAAATAGAAATTATTCAAGTGAGCCAATAAGATAATTGTGCTTTTCAATGTCATTGAACACTCGAACATACAATTTTTAAAGCTACAACAATAAAATTTTGACGTTACATGACAAAATAATACTTCATAGTTGTAGCCTTTTGCCAACAATGAAGAACGTGCTTGAGTTATGCTTGTATGGTAGTGTAAAGTAGTCTACCATGATGACTGCAAACTTGACCTGACCCTTTGCTGTGGGAAGTGGCCCGACGATGTCGATACCCCACTGAGCAAACGGCCAGGGTTTGAGGATTGGAGTTTGGAGCTCTACCGAGCGGTTGATCATGCTTGCATGCCTCTGACACTTATCACACTGCCTGACATACTCCTGAGAGTCCCGGGCCATTGTTGGCCAGTAGTAGCCTTACAACAGGGTCGTGCTAGAGAGTGCCCATCCTTCAATGTGGCTTCCACACACTCCTTCATGGATTTCGTACAAGATTTCCTGGATCTTGGTTGGGTGGATACATTGGAGGTAGGGGATGGAAAATCCCCTCTTGTAAAGTATACTGTGGATGAAGTCGTACATGCCCGATCAGTATTTGACTCATCGGGCTTCATCCTTCCTGCTCGGCAGACCTCCGGTTATAAGAAATGTTATGATAGGATCCATCCATCTAGGCCCTAAATCGACTGGGTCGACCTCCATACCTTATGAGTTGGACATACTTGGTTTGGGCATGTATTCTACCTTTATTCTGCGGAGGTCTGACTCAGAAGATGAGGCTAGGCATGCCAACTAGTCTGCCCTTGCATTTTCTTCCCTCAGAATTTGTATGATAGAGATCCCTTTGAGCTTGTTGGTAACCATCTAACAAGGGCCAGGTAGACTACTATGTTATCTTCCTGGGCTTTATACTCTTGTCGAACTTGATTAACAACTAGCTGGGAGGCACTGTACACTTGTTCTTACTGTGCGCTCACTAATGTAGCCAATTATAGCCTGGCCAACAAAGCTTAATACTTGGCTTCATTGTTGGAAGCCTGAAATCCAAACCTTAGGGCATACTTAAGCTGGATCTCGTCGGGTGTGGTAAGGATGACTCCTGCCTCGCTGCCCTACTTGTTGGAGGACCCATCTACATAAAGTATCCAGGTCAGGATGTCAGGTTATAGCTTGGGCAGTAATTCAGGCGGGTTGAACCCCTCGACTAGACCTTCCGGGTAGGTGAACTCTACAAGAAAATTTTCCATTGTCTGTCCCTTGATTTTTGTTCGGGGTCTGTAAACTACTTCGAATTTTTCCAACTCCAATGCCCACTTCATAAGCTTCCTGGACTTTTCAGGCCGGCACAAAATCCTGCACAGAGACTGATCTATGAGGACCACTATAATGTGGGCTAAAAAGTAGGGGCAGAGCTGCCGAGATGAGGTGATGAGTGCAAAGGCTAGCTTCTCTATACGAGAGTACCGTCTTTCTACAACCTGGAGTACCAGGCTTGTGTAGTAGACCGGGTATTATATCCCGTGCTCCTCTCGGCATTAGTGCCGAGCTTACCTCTGAGGGTGATATAGCCAAGTATAAAAACTACTCTTCCTTTCGTACGGGCGTTGAGAGCAGATGAGGCGATGTAAGGTATTTCTTGAGTTCTTGAAACGGCTCTTTATACTCCTCTGACCACTCAAAGATTTTGCAGGGGATCTTAAAGAATGGCAGGCACCAATTGGTCGCTTGGGATACTAATCTATTCAATGCTACCACCCGCCCTGCCAGACTTTGAACCTCCTTAGTTGATCTGGGCGACCGCATGTTGATGATGGCTTGTATTTTCTCTGAGTTTGCCTCGATTCCCCGCCTAATGACTAGGTGTCCCAAGAATTTGCTGGACGAGACTCTGAATGCACACTTAGCCGGGTTTAACCTCATCCAAAACTTTCTTAGGATGCTGAAGGCCCCAGCCAAGTATTCAAGATGGTCGGACTCATCCTGGCTCTTGACCAGGAGGTCGTCAACGTACACCTCCATTCTTTTCTTGATCAAATCTTTGAAGACATGGTTGACCAAGTGCTGATAAGTAGCCCCGACAATCTTGAGGCCGAAGGGCATTACCTTGTTACAGTATGTCCCTTGATCCGTGATGAAGGAAGTTTTATCTTCATCGCTGGGATACATGGAGATCTGGTTGTACCCTGAATAGGCATCCATGAATAAGAGGAGTGAATGACCACTCGTCGAGTCTACAAGGAGATCTATCCTGGGCAGTGGAAAGCAATCTTTAGGACATGCCTTGTTGAGGTTGGTAAAATCCACGTATATCCTCCACTTTTCATTCTTTTCTTAACTAATACCACATTGCCTAACCAGTCAGGATACTGCACTTCACGAAACCAACCTTGGTTTGAGAAGTTTCCCGAGCTCCTCACATACTACTTCTTGTCTTTCAGGGGCCATACCCCTCTTCCTTTCTTGACCGGGCAGAAACTCAGGTCAACATTGAGTTGGTGGGACATGACCCGAGGATAAATTCTAGGTATGTCCTCATGGCTCCAGGCAAAGACATCTTGGCTCTCTCTCAGGAACTGGACTAGTTCTTCTTTGAGATCTGGTTCTAGGAGAGTGCAGATGCTGACAAATCAGTCGGGAAACTAAGGGTCCAGTACTACTTGACTGAGCTCTTCAACTGGGCTGACTCCATCTTGGATATCCCTTGGGTCCATCTCTTCCACGTTCAATTCTTTTGAAATTGTGCCTTTATGCAAGGAAATGACATAGTAGCTCTAGGTGGTGGCTTGATCTAATCTCAGGCTTCTCGGCCCCTTTGGGGTTGGGAATTTCATGATCAGACTATAGGTTGACATAACTGCTCTGGCCTTATTGAGTGTTAGTCTCCCGAGAATGACATTATAAGCAAACGGGACCTCTACCACAACAAAGTTTGTAAGCACGGAGGTCTATTGTGGGTAGGTCTCCATTTGAACTGGCAGCTCGATCATCCTGATCGGCTGTGTGCTAGATCCATTGAACCCTACGAACGGAGTGGCCACTGGTCGGAGCCGGTCCCTTGATATTCTGAGCTGATCAAAGGCTGAAGCAAGCAATATATCAGAGGAGCTACCTATGTCCATAAGCGCCCTCTTCACCATGTACCTGGCTATAGAGAGTGTTACCGCCAGCGGATCCTCATGGGGGTAGTGCAGGTCCCTGACATCGTCAGCTGAGAAAGTCAAGATATCGGTCGGTGGGAAGTTGGCTGGTTGGATTTGCAGGATATCTGCTCGGGATATGCCCGAGCATGCCTCTTCCTGTTAGGGATACATACTAAAATCCATGCTTTATGTAGTTGATTTATTCTTCATTTAATAAAATCAGTTATTCCATTTTTATGAGAATCTGTGTGGGCAATGTTTGTATTATATTATTTATTTAATATTATGCATGTATGTCTCTCATTCTACATAGTAGGTGGTTTGATGTGTAGAGTTTGGCTTACACATGGAAGATCAGATCATCAGATCTTGTAGAATGTAAGATTTTGGTTTATAGTCTTAGATGGGATTGGACACACCATTGGTAGGACTGCAGCATGGTGTTGTAGTGTGTTTGTCTTAACTACAGGAAACGGTATAGTTTTAACTCACTATGCTGGTACACTTTGTGTATTAAATGGGACCGACTTGGGGTAATTATCTTTATACTGACTTATAAGATAATTAATACCTCACGGCTATTTTGAGTGCTTATGCTCTAAATCCTAAGTTAATTTGTAGACATGTGCATTTGATATTTACACTTTGATCCCTAAGAGGGTGAGATCCTTAAATGGTCAATATCTCATTGGATTGGGTGACAATATTGATTGTGTGGTGGATATAAATTAATGATGGAATCCATGTCTCAATTTTTGGGATTGATGATATCCCCTTGACAAAGCTTATAAGTTTTGATTATGTGAAACCCTGCAGGTGGATTTTGTATCCGACATATCAGATAAGTTAAGCAGAGGATCTCAAGGAATTTTAAGAAATTAATTAAATGTGATTGCCAATAATTATATTTAATTAATGGATATCTGTAATCTTAACGTGGGGAGATAATAAGCATTTAGTAACATGGAGCTCGAAATGTATTTTTGAGATCAGGGTAGGAGTGGAATTATAATTCTTTAGTTATATGAATTATAATTTATGGAAATAGGATTCTGATTCAGTTCGAATTAGGGTTTTCTAATTCCATAAGGAAGCCTATTCCTTATTGACTTCTTACGGTCCCTATTGTAGCCTACATATATGCTGCTTTTGCTCTATTCTCAGTTTGTGTTTTTCCATATAGAGTATTATAACTCGGAATAGAAAAGAGAGCGTAAAAGAGGGAGAGCAGAAAAATAGAAAGGATTTCAAAAGAGCCCACACTCAGTTCGATATTCTGGCAGCAGAGGAATACGGTAGAATATCGTGAGCTGTTATCGAGCCCGTGTTTACGATTCGTCTACTACAGTAATTCATTTTTGCATTTCAAGGTAACCCTAGTTCCACCTTGTAGAGTTATTATAGATTTCACAAAATTTTTTACAGTACCAACTTATACGCACTGTCAACGGATTCTGGGAACGCAGTTTCCTAACACTTCCTTGCCGACTGTACGTCCCCTCTGCCCGATGTTCCTCTAGAGACCACGTTGACATAGCTGAGGGATTGCTGCTACTCGGGGGCCCGAGTATCTTACCGTGGTTGTCTATCTGTGGTGACAAACTCGGCTAGATGAAACTGTTCAATGAGCTTCTAAATAGCAGTTTTGAGCTTGAAACAGTCCTCAGTATCATGGTTGTGGTTTTTGTGGTACCAACAATACTTATCCCGATTCTTCTTCTCCGGTGGGCTCTTCAACTTGGTGGGCTTTTGAGTAGCTTCTGAGCCTCAGCCACTACCATAACTTCTTAGATGGGACGGGAAAGTAGCTTGATCAGGTCTGATCCCGACCACCCCATTGCTGAATCTACTTTTGTTTCTTTCCCGAGTTCTTCTCAGAGCCTTCCCGGTTATGTTTGGTTTTTGGGGAATCATCTTCCATGAAGCTTAAGTGCTTGGACTTCAAGAACTCCTTGAGAGTTCAACCAATGTTGTCGGTCGTTAACGCTGGAACGACATGGCGACCTTGGTGTTCTGAACCTGAGTAGAAGGTTGTGATTATGACCATCTCATTCAGGTCATGGATCTGAAGCTTCTGTTGGTTAAACCGGTCAACATAGTCCTTCAGGATTCTCCCTTTTGCTGCTTGATAGACAGTAGCTGAATGTCTGGCTGTGGTCGGCCAAGCATACCCACGAATGAGGCTTGCTCTGTTGGGCCAGTAGGGTTTCGATTTGTTGCAGAGTCTAATGCTGGCCCTCCAAGAGTTATGTGATAGCCGCTGATCTGCTCTGGAGTCATGGGAGCCACCGGTTGTACGACTGGTGGGTCCACCTGACTTATGGGCTGAGCAGTCTTCTTGTTCTTCTTCGGCGGCATGATGATTAGTCAACAGATTTATTTTGGAGGAAAACTATCATTTTTCATAGACGACGTCAAACTAATGATGCCTAAAATTGGGTTAGAGATAAGAAGAAGAAGATAAGAGAATTGTAAGTGGTTTGGCCCTGTAAATAAAGAGACCTATGTACACATGTGTGTCAGAGCACTTGCACTTTGGAATCAAATAGCTGGGGGCCTTTGGTGAACCAACAATGGGGATGGAGCTACCATAGACCTGCCAGGTATGTATATGCGAGTAAGACAAATATGCGATCCCCCTTAGAGTAGGCGAGTCATCTCTTTTATAGATACAAGAGACCTACTTGTACATGGCAAGTCAATGATAAGGTAATATAATCCAATTAAGATTGATTAGCATAAATCGCGTGAGTTTCCTAATTGGATTAGGAAACGATCTTCACTTTCCATTAGTCCTCTATTTTGTATGGGAAACTGTCTGGAACATTCTGGGAGATGTCTCGTAGACTTGGTTATGAAGGGAAAATTGGATCTCAGTGCGCAGTGGAATACAAGTATATATTAAAATTTAATCTAACTAAACTAGATCTACTTCTCATTTGTATTACTTACAATCAATATACATACAAAAATATAGATATAGGAATTGTTTCGAGAACCTTCAATGATCGTTGTGATGATTCGATCCTGATCACTTTGTTTCGACAAAGATGTGATCAGCAGAGGGACTAAACGATCTCCGATTGACCTCAAATTTTAACAGCAGATGCGTCTCGATGTCAGCTTCGTCGTGTCCAAAATTCGTCAGGTTGGGAGCAGTCCAATCTATTTTTTGTGAGAATTGTTCGGCGCTAATGATCTTCACTCCCAATGTGTTCTTGATCTTTCAGTGCTAAAGATCTTCACTCCTATGTCCCTTGGATGTGCTTGGATGCTATGGTTTGGTGGAAACCCCTCTAGAACAAACTTGGGAGGCTTAGGAAAGGTTTAGGAAGCATATATCCAATGCTAAAACTTCTGGGAGAATAAAAGACGTGTATATGTGGTCCTGCCAGCAGTTTCTGTATTTATAAACTTTTGAACCGTCCTAAGTGCCAATCGATTGGATCTAAACATCAATTGATTGGTTCCAACTTTATCCCAAATCTCCCATTGCATTATTCCTTCACATCCAAACATCCTTACGAGCTAAGAGTGGGACCCCTAGGTTCTTAATTACTGGCTCTAATTAATTATTATTCTATCTAGTCAGGACTCTTTAACTAAGGAATCAATCATTAATCAATTATCATTTATACCACTATTAAATGATAATTACACTCCAGTGCATAAGAACAAAATCACACATACATAAGCGATTGCTAGACTTGTATATTCATATTTATCATTGGAATGTATGTTTTATGATACTGTTGACCCAATAGATAGACACATCTTATATTCCTTGAGTATCATTCACTACGCTTGAATTACCAAACATGTCAACAAACACTTTGTTGACAAGGCTGGCCAGCTCTCGGTAATCACTCCTAGTGACATTCTTGAGGGAATACTTATTCTTTGTTTTATAGAAGAGGGTAGAATTCCATCTTGACAATATATGTTCCCAACATTGTAAACCTAATTACCCAAGATACCCAGGTGTTGGTCTTGCAAGACCTCGCTGATTGCTAAGTCAAAGCAACCAAAGCATACAACTTGCGTCCATAATTGTCTCAGGATTAAGGACATGTATCCCTATATAAGTTGTCGACGGTGACAGCATTTAGGTGTCAATAGGTTTAACTCAGGTCCGTCAATGCACAGCGTGCACTAGCATATTAACCAAGGGTCAAAGACTCTTATGGATGAGAATCATCATTCTACCCCGTAGACGTTAATCATGCTACAGTGTACACCTGATAAGTTATCCAGACTTATCATCCACTATGACTTATTTGAAACAACAAGGATTTGTGATTCATATCTCACATGTGTAATCACATACACAAATGAATCACATGCAATGATGTTTAAGGATTTTAGTCTAATATTCATCTCATGATCTAACATGCATAAATGCATTATGATATTCCATTGTTCAACTAACTGGTTTGAGGGCGTATTCCCAATAAACTCCCACTTGCACTCATAACCATATAGTGTTAAAACTAACACCAGCATTGTCTACGTGACTTGTCAAAATCCTTAACCTGTAAGGTTTTGTAAAGGGACCTTGATGATCGTCGACTGAAATAATCCATAGTAGAACATCTTCATGTTGTACTATATCCCTAGACAAAAGACATCTCCAGACATGTATCCAGTAAAGCTAATTTGAACATTGTACAAAAACTCCATCACCTAGCATATATCTACTAGTTCTCTTTCAAGCCATAGATAATATATACTTTATGATAGTTCAGTGAACTAAACCTTCATTTGGACTGATATCTGCGAACAACCTCAACAGTATAATAGATATCCCATACCGAACATCATATATAAGGTTTGTCAATAGCCTAGGCTTGTGATACATATTTTATGCGACCTCTTTCATCTTACGTCCTATGATACAAGTCTTGAAAGAGCAATAGGTTATGTTCAAAGGTGAATAAGCTTTATCGAAATATTCTACATTGAATCTAGCCAGTAACTCTTTGATATAGAAGTGTGAGATAATCTCATTATCTTAACTTTCCAATCTTGAATGAGCATAATCCAAAGATTATAGCTCGCCTCACCAAGATCACAAATATCAAGTATACTGTAAAAACTTAACCTTAACCATTGATAACGCTCCTTTAACATCTCACAATGATAAAGATGTCATCAATATGAGGAACCATAATCACTACCACACTTCCTTTGCGCAAGGATCCTTTCATCCATTTAAGCTACATCCATACACTAGACGAATCTAAAGCATTTTGACCAACATGTCAAAATAGATGTCCTTATCTCTAGATGATTGCTTAAGTCTGTAGAATTTTGCAAATCGCATACCAGAGCTTTCCTCATCACAAAACTTCAATGCATAAGAGGATTTCAGCATTGCTGAGAATTCTCCCACTATAGTGAAGTACCAGTGCAGGAACAGATGAAGAGGTAGTAAATTTCAGTTCTAGATGATTTATAGATCGCTTTGAGATATAAATAACTTAACTCCTTAATATTATCTTTCCTTTGCAAAACGTGGTTCCCAACCATCGAGAAAATCCAAGGAACAACAATAACTCTAAATAACTCATCTCATGACCCAGTCATGTCTAAAAGAAAATAGTTCCTTCTACCTGCTACACCATCCCGTGGAGGCGTACTAGGTGTAGATGACTGAGAAAGAATCTCATTCTTATCTCATATAGTCAATAAACGCATTAGACATATTACTCACCATTTTGATCAAATCGAAAGACAATGATAATCTATTACCAATAACTCCTCATTCCAAACCTTTTGAATTTCGTCAAAAGATTGAGGATGAAGATGCAATAGGTAAATCTAGAGTAGCTAAAACTACTTTGTAACTCTAATGTTTATTGGCCCTCATACGTGTAATACCTGTAATTGTTCTCTTCGTATAATAATGTCAGTTTCTGAATTTCCGTATTTGACTGGTTATTATATTATTTTATTTGTGTGACAATATCGATATGTTGTAGTAATACTAATTAGACTATAACCAGCGTACTGACTCAATCATAATAGGACTTAACTAATTCCCGTACTTGGACCCGGACATTAGAAATAATACCTGTTTGCACGTAAATCAAGACCGACACATATATTGAGGACTTATGCACGCAAACTGAAGAAGTGGCACAAAACCTAAGGCCAGCCACTTGGTGGCACATACAAACTCCCTTCCACATATCCCCACCCCATGTGACACTTGTCTACTACAATGACACTTGTCCATACATGCATACATGCACATATGCACATGGATACCTAGCCACCACCTAGCTCTATATAAACTCCCATGCACATGCATTTTACTCTCTTGGACACTTAAAAATCTGCATATGGATATTAGAGAGAGAGCTAGGAGTTGGGAGTTCCATGGAGAGATAGAAGAAAATCCCAAGCATTCACTCATCTTCCCTTGCATACACTTCCATGCGAACACCTATACATATCCATATACTTATTTATGCAAGCATGGAGACTTAGAAAATAGTTAGAAGAATTCCTTAGAAGAAGAATTCCATAAGTAAAGAAGAACGAGTAGAACAAGCAGCTTTCACCATTTGAAGTTAAGCTTAAGTGTCTTTAAGCTCAAATCCAAAGCCCAAGCTCACTTTAAATTTTAGGTGAGTTTTCTAACTCACTTTAGAACATATATAGTATGAAGTATTGTTTAGTAAGTGTTTGTTATTGTATTTTGAGGTTTCTATGCAACATGCAAGACAAATTTTCAAATCTGGGAAACAAAAACTTCCAGTAGAATGTAGTTTAGTAAAATGAACGTTTTAAGCAGCTCAAAAATCCAAATGAAGATAGATTTTTTTGTGAAGAAAGCTAACTCATTTATGTACAAATAACTCTTCTATAGCCCGGTCTAAAAATCAACCCTTCATAGGTAAAATTAGGGGTGTGTTTCGGCCGGAACGGAACGAGGAGTATCGGAAAAAATTCCAAAATTTTCGGAATGCCAAAGTGTATTCCGATTCCGATTCCGAAAATTCGGAATTTGATTTTCCATTCCGATTCCGAATTTTCAGAATTTTCAAAAATTTCGGAATTTTTCGGAATCGGATATTTCGGAGAATTTTCTGAATAATTTCGAAATTTTCAGAATTTTCTGCCAAAAAAAACGATCAATTGGGAAAGTGGAAAATGCAGGGGAACTACAAAATTTAAAACCTACTACAAAGATTATAGATCAATTGTAGAGGAACTACAAAAATTATGGATCAAAACTCCCAGAATATGTATGTATTTGTATGCTATACAAATAAATTGTGAGGAAAAAAAAAGGTGAAAAATGCATGTATTACCAACAACATTTTGGGCAATAAAAAGTATAGAGGAACAATCTACTACAAAAGTTATAGACCAATGAACTATAAAAATTATACAAAAATTATAGATCAAAAGATTAAAACTCCCATGAATGAAGACTGGTACACTTGAATGAACACTGGTACACTTGAAGAGAGAAGAGAGAAGATAGATTAAGAAGATAGAGAAGACTAAAGAGAGAAGAGAGAAGATAGAGAGTTTGAGTGTGTGTGAGAGAGAGAGAGAGAGTGCAGGTGCAAGCAGTGACGAGGAGGAGCAGCGATGAGGATGAACCAGAGTACAGTGATGAGGAAGAGTAGTGGGCAGCGCAAGTTTGAAAGGTTGAAAATTGAAATGAAACCCTAGATTAGAGAAGAGTCTGAAAGACTCAAAGAGTCAAGACTGAGGCTAAGGTAATGTGAATGATTCAGTATACTTTCTAACCTAAAGTGGTATAAGTTGGTAATTTTTTTATTGTAGTAGTAGCACAAAATTTTGGATAAATTATGCTAAAGACCCCTAAGGCTAGGTAACTATGATAATAGTGATATACTTAATTTAGTATAGTATATTCTACGTATGAGTTATGTACTTATGTGCATATATCATATAATATATATATAGAATATTAAAAATATATATAAATCAGAATTAATTCGGAATAAATTCAGAATTTTCGGAATTCTAAAAATGGTTCCGATTCCGTTCTGAAATTTTTATAAATTTTCAGAATTGGAAATTTCGGAATTCAAAAATATTTTTCATTGCCAAAATCAGAATTTTTCGATTCAGAATCGGTCAGAATCGGAATTTTCGTTCCAAATTGGTGAAATACATGTACAACGCGATGCTATAAATCTGGGACAGAGCAATCCGAAATATAAGAAATGTCTACGTAAAATTAACGTTTTAAGCAGCTCAAAATTCCAAATGAAGCTAGATTTTTTTGTACATGACGATGATCCAAATATCTATAATGTTCTAGTTTTGAGTTTGATCTACAAAGCAATTCATGATGCCCAAATAAATCATATCAATTTAGTCAACATAGTGAAATTAATCCTGGCAGATTGTACAACTATTTGTGTTGATTGATGATGCTAGTTTTTCGGTACCTGTGTTGTTGTAAATATTTCGTGCTATGGTAGTCCTATCGCATAGATGAGCATGTTGAGGGTTTTATCTATATATGTGTTGATATCAAATCCATGTTATAGATCCATGAGCTACATGCTATGTTTACGTTGTTATGATTATAGTCTGATGACCATTGAAAGTTCATACTCGAGCTATAAGTATGCTGTGCGGCATGATTACCGCGTTGATAGTTATTGGGTAAGTTTCCATCGTAAGTATTGTTGGTTAGTCGTATCCTGGTTGCACTACTGAGGATAGGAGTATGTAAACGAGTTTGTGTATGAGTGGAGCTTAGGGAAATGTGCTATGTGATTAGAATGATTATAAGTGTAACGATGGTGATCGCATTTGGAAGTTTTATAAGGAGCCTAATCTTGAAATAAGTGACTTGAGTATCAACTGTATAATGTCGGGAGCAGCTTATGTTGAGATTAAGTGTCGGATAGTTAAACAAGGCCGCAGAGGCTGGGTTGTTGTAAGAAGGATATAGTTGTCGGGTTGTTTGGGAAGCTAGGACTCTGTGTTAGACTTATTGTGACATGTGCATTCATAACATAGTGTCAGTAAGCATTGCATAGTCTGGATTCCATGGAAAGATATGAATGGTGTAAGACTTATTGAGGCAACCAGATCCGTAGTGATCAACGGCTGACGAGCCGGGATTTTCTTATTATCGGGCTTTATTTGTCCCAACGGTGTTGAACGTGATAGTCTTCGGACTTGGCGGGATACGCTGGAAGTCTTCAAACATGGATGGATAAGCTGTAAGTCTTTGAACATGGCCGGATAAGCTAGAAGTTTCGGAGTTGGCGGGATATGCTAGAAGTCTTCGGACTTGGCTGGATAAGCTTGAAGTCTTCGGACTTGGCGGGATATGTTCGAAGTCTTCGGGCTTGGCTGGATAAGCTGGAAGTCTTCAGACATGGCTGGATAAGATGGAAATCTTCAGACTTGGCTGAATAAGCTGGAAGTCTTTGGACTTGGCGGGATACGCTGGAACCCTTCAGACTTGGCTGGATAAGCTGGAAGTTTTCAGACTTGGTGGGATATGCTGGAAGTCTTAGGACTTGAGTTTAACACTTCATTTCTTCGTGACAAGGTGAGTTGAACACTTCAATTCTCCATGACGAAGTGAAGATTGAGTTGGATCACTCTGATTCTTTATGGCGAAGTGAAGATTGAGTTGAATCACTTCGATTCTTCGTGACGAAGTGAAGATTGAGTTGAATCATTTCGATTCGTTGTGACAAAGTGAAGGTTGAGTTGAATCACTTCGATTCTTCGTGACGAAGTAATGATTGAGTTGAATCACTTCAATTCTCTATGACAAAGTGAAGATTGAGTTGAATCACTTCGATTTTTCGTGACGAAGGGAAGATTTTGTTGAATCATTTTGATTCTCTGTGACGAAGTGAAGATTGAGTTGAATCACTTCGATTCTTCGTGACGAAGTGAAGATTGAGTTGAGTTGAATCACTTCGATTGAGTAAATGTGTCTTGTTAGTTCGTAGCTATATAAGTTCTATTTGATTTAGCTCTCTCACTCAGCTTTTATAAGCTGACAACATTCATGTCGATAGACATTCCCATGTCCAGCTTATCCAGATGACGAGTACACGGGTTATGATGCTACGCAAGACGAGAACGTGGAGGAAGAGTACACCGAAGATGGCTATGGATATGCTAGTCAGAGAGAAGACTAGTGGCTGTCTTTTGTAAATGTTTTTGGTTGTAATCTCTATCAAAAGACTTATCATATCTTTTGTAATAGTTTTGTAAGGCCCTAGAGCTATAAGACTCTGATGTATCTAAAAAGATGTAATAGTTAACTAGTATTGTGGCCTCTTATTGTAATATAACCTTGTAAGCAAATGTTGGTTTTATCCTTTTTGTTATGTTGTTTATTACTAGTATTTGATCGTGGATAATTCGGTGATGTCTCCAGTCACATGTCTCAGGGTCCAAGATGGGAATTTTAAATTTTTTCCTATTTTGGCTATGCCGAGGCATGATAGGGATTTTTGGTATCAGAGCTTTAGGTTATGACATGTACACCGATTGTCCTACACACTTAGGTTATAACCCGTTAGACCCTTTTTCCACCTGTGAAGATATTAATCCTATGATTGTTATGGAGGGTGGAGGGCCAGAGTTGGATGATGATTTTGAGGACGCAGAGCTAGAGCCTTTGGGTGAGGACGATGATAAGATGGTTGATGAGTTTGACCCGTACTTGGACTGGGATCTACCTGAGGAGATTCCAATCTAGGATGAGTTTGACTTATACTTAGACTGGGATAAGCATGCATCACCTCCCGCACCACAAGTGCCAACCACAGCTACCAGGAACAAAAGGGACAGATGTTTCAATTGTGGGATCCCTGGACATATAGCACGAGACTGCACAGCCCCTAGAACCAAAAACTGAGCTAATCTTATATGCTACAACTATCGCAAAAGAGGGCACATGAGCAAGGATTGCAAGACGCCAAGAGGAAACTATCATGGGCCTATTACTCTAGGTTAAACTGGCAAAGCTCAACTCAATGCTATCATACCCGAGACAGTCAGCTATGATGAAAAGGAACAACAGAACTTGGAAGGTACACTCTCATTATATGCTAGTCGAGTTAAAGTGCTTTTTTGATACTGGTGCTACAAATTCATTTATTGCCTTCAAGATTGTACGATGATTGAGTTTAGTACCCCAAACACTCAAGTTAGCTCTTAACACGGTATCACCCTTAGGAGTGACCATAAAGTTAGGAAAAGTGTGCAAGGACTACACTTTGACATTGGAAGATAAGAACCTACCCGCAGACTTAATTGTTCTATCAATGAAAGAATTCAATGTGATCCCAAGAATTGACTAGCTTACCAAGTATTATGCGAAGTTAGACTGTGCTAGTAAGTCGATCATGTTTTTAGTTCCTGGGAGTACACCCTTTAGTTTCCAATGTAACCCTACTAGTGATGCCTTTCTTACAAGTCGCTTAGCCACTATGGAAACCACAAACTCAGAATTGATAATCGCTCAGATTTCGATAGATCGAGACTATGAAGATGTCTTGCAGAAAATTTTTGGATTACCACCTAAGTGTGAGATTGACTTTTGTATCGAGCTAGTACCCGGAACGACGCCATATTCAAGGCCCCTTACCATAAGGCTCCAATGGAAATGTTAGAGCTAAAGAAGAAAGTACAAGAGTTAGAAGATCTTGGATTCATTAGACCGAGGATGTCACCTTGGGAAGCCCCGATTCTGTTTGTTAGGAAGAGGGATGGAAATCTCTTACTCTGTATCGACTACAGTGAATTAAATAAAGTCACCATCAAGAACAAGTACCCCCTTCCTAGGATAGACGATTTATTCGATCAACTACAAGGAGCGACGACCTTTTTGAAGATTGATTTATGATCCGGATACCACCAGTTACTCGTTAGGCCTGAAAATATAACGAAGACAGCTTTCAGGACAAGATATGGGAATTACGAGTTCTTAGTTATACATTTTAGATTAACTAATGCCCCGACAGTATTCATGGATTTGATGAATTGGGTGTTCAGGCCCTTCTTAGACCAATTGATCATCGTGTTTATCGACTATTCAAAGAGTGTAGAAGAACATGATAAGTATGTACATATTGCACTTCAGACACTTAGAGAAAATTGTCTCTATGCTAAGTTCAATAAGTGTGAGTTTTGGCTGAAAGAAGTTAAGTTCTTAGGGCATGTAGTATCATAGAATGGGATTTCGGTAGACTCAACAAAGACGGATGCAGTTTCTAGTTAGAGTAGACTAACCAACGCATCAGAGGTACGAAGTTTTCTCAGATTGGCTGGATACTACAGGAGGTTCATGGAAGGATCCCTATGGATTGCTTCTCCTTTAACCAGACTGACGAAGAAGGATTAGAAGTTTGAGTGGAAGGACAAGCACGAACGCACTTTTTAGGAACTAAAGGAGAGATTGACCTCAGTGCCAGTGCTAGCTATACCCAAGAGTGGTGAACAGCACACTATTTATAGTGATGCATTGTATCAGGGATTAGGATGTGCACTTATGAAGAATGGTCAGGTAATCGGTTATGGATCCAGACAATTAAAGCCACATGAGTTGAACTACCCTACGCACAATCTAGAATTGGCTGCAGTTGTCTTCGCACTTAAGATTTGGAGGCACCATCTCTATAGAGAGAAGTTCGACTTGTTTTCGGATCACAAAAGCTTGAAATACCTATTCTCTCAAAAGGAACTAAACATGAGGCAACTACGCTGGATGGAACTACTTAAGGACTATGACTTTAATTTGCAATACCACCCTGGCAAGGCAAATGTAGTCACAGATGCTCTAAGCAGAAAACCCCAAAGGTTAATCGCCTCACTTTTAATCAAGGAATAGAAAGCCTTAGACGCTTTAACAAAATTTGACATTCAGACTGCAAGGTCAGGTGATAGACGACCTTTTGGATGTCTTATGGTGCAGTCAAACCTCATTAACCGAATACTCAAAATTTAAAAGACGTACGAAGGATTGAGGAAATGGTTCGAGAAAGCTAAAGCAAAGGATCCGACCGAATGGAATATTGCATCAGATAAAAGCCTCAGGCGTAAGGGCAGGTTATGTGTACCCAACACGGATGATTTGAGGAAAGATACTTTGGATGGAGCACATAAGTCCAGGATGACCATACACCCTGGTGGAACTAAGATGTACAAAGACTCAAAAAGGAACTTTTAATGGGAAGGCATGAAGAGAGAGGTCGGGGAATATGTAGCCAAGTGCCCTACTTGTCAGTAAGTCAAGGCAGAACACCAACGACCTCCATGATTACTACAACCGCTACCAATCCCAGAATGGAAATGGGAGTATATCACCATGGATTTTGTTATGGGATTGCCAAGATCTCAGTAGAACCATGATGCTATTTGGGTAGTTATTGATCGACTGACCAAATCAGCCCATTTTATTGCCTACAACATGACCTATCCTGTCAAGAAGATGAGTCGACTATACCTGCAACAGGTTGTATGATTATATGGGGTACCGATATCAGTAGTATCAAACCAAAATTCGAGATTCACTCCTAGATTTTGTGAGAGTCTTTAGAAAACAATGGGAACATCTCTGAAGTTGAGTTCCACATTTCATCCATAGACTGACGGACAAAATGGAAAGGATGAAAACAATGCAAAGAAGATACAAGAAGCTATGTGGACAAACAACATTGAGATCTAGAATTTGAAGTTGGAGATCATGTGTGTTTGAAAGTTTCCCCAGTTCGAAGCATTGTAAGGTTTGGACAGAAGAGTGGAAAGCTATTACCGCTCTACATCGAGCTATTTGAAATTCTGGAACGCGTAGGAAAGTCACCTATAGATTGGCATTACCACTGAAGTTATCAAGAGTTCATAATCTTTTTCATGTGAGTATGTTGAGGAAATGTCTTCACAACCCGGCACACGAGATTGATTTCAAAGATAACGAAGTAAACAACAATGCTACATTCGTCGAAGGACCTATAAGAATTATGGATCGTGGAATCAAGACGTTGAGGAACAAAGAGATTCCACTGGTAAAGGTTCAGTGGAAGCATCATGGCGAAGGAGAAGCTTCTTGGAAGCTGGAATCAGAGATGTGAGAGAAGTTTCCATTTCTGTTTAGTACTAGCTAATTCTAATTTCGAGGACGAAATCCTGTAATAGGTGGTAGAAGATGTAATACCTGTAATTGTTCTCTTCATATAATAATATCAGTTTTTGAATTTCTGTATTTGACTGGTTATTATATTATTTTATTCGTGTGACGATATTGATATGTTGTAGTATTACTAATTAGACTGTAAACACTATACCGACTCGATCGTAATAGGACTCAACTTAATTAGTCCTGTACTCGGACCCGAACATTAGAAACAATACCATTTGCACTTAAATTGAGACTGACAAATATATCGAGGACTTATGCACGCAAACCAAAGAAGTGGCACAAAACCTAATATGGACCCCACCATGGCCGGCCACTTGGCGGCACATGCAAACTCCCTTCCACATGTCACCATCCCATGTGACACTTGTTTACTCAAGGACACTTGTCCACACATGCACACGTGCACACATGCACATGGACACCTAGCCACCAACTAGCTCTATATAAACTCCCATGTACATGCATTTTAATCTCTTGGACACTTAAAAATCTGCATATGGAGATTAGAAAGAGCAAGGAGTTGGGAGTTCCATGGAGAGATAGAATAAAATTAGAAGAAAAACCCAAGCATTCACTCTTCTTCCCTTGTATACACTTCCATGAAAACACCTATACAGATCCATATTCTTATTTATACAACCATGGAGACTTAGAAAATAGTTAGAAGAAGTCCTTAGAATAAGAATTCCGGAAGTAAAGAAGAAGGAGAAGAACAAGGAGCTTTCACCATTTGAAGTTAAGCTTAAGCTTCTTTAAGCTCAAATCCAAAGCCCAAGCTCAATTTCAAGTTAAGGTGAGTTTACTAACTCACTTTAGAACATATATAGTATATAGTATTGTTTAGTAAGTGCTTGTTGTTGTATTTTGAGGTTTTTATGCAACATGCAAGACAAATCTTCAAATCTGGAAAACAAAAACTTCCAGTAGAACGTAGTTTAGTAAAATGAACGTTCTGAGCAGCTCAAAAATCCAAATGAAGCTAGATTTTTTGTGAAGAAAGCTAACTCATTTATCTACAAATAACTCTTCTATAGCCCGGTCTAAAAATCAATCCTTCATAGGTGAAATGCATGTACATCGCACTGCTATAAATCTAGGACAGAGCAGTCCAAAATATAAGATAATCCAAATATCTATAATGTTCTAGTTTTGAGTTTGATCTACAAAGCAATTCATCATGCCCAAGTAAATCATATAAATTCAGTCAACATAGTGAATCTAATCCTTGCAGATTGTACAACTATTTGTGTTGATTGATGATGCTAGTTTTCCGGTACCTGTGTTGTTACTAATATTTCGTGCTATGGTAGTGCTATCACATAGATGAGCATGTTAATGGTTTTTATCTATATATGTATTGATATCAAATCCATGTTATAGATCCATGAGCTACATGCTATGTTTTCGTTGTTATGATTATAGTGTGATGACCATTGAAAGTTCATACCTGAGCTATAAGTATGTTGTGCAGCATGATTACCACGTTGATAGTGATTGGGTAAGTTTCCATCGTAAGTATTGTTGGTTAGTCATATCCTAGTTGTACTACTGGGGATAGAAGCATGTAAATGAGTTTGTGTATGGGTGGAGCTTAGGAAAATGTGCTATGGGATTAGAATGATTATAAGTATAACGATGGTGATCGCATTCGAAAGTTGTGTAAGGAGCCTAAACTTGAGTATCAGTTGTGTAAAGTTGGGAGTAGCTTATGCTGAGATTAAGTGTCGGATAGATTAACTAGGCTGAAGAGGCCCGGATTTTGTAAGAAGGATATAGTTGTCAGGTTGGTTGGGAAGCTAGGACTCTGTGTTAGACTTATTGTGAACACTTGCATTCACAACATAGTGTCAGTAAGCACTGTATAGTCTGGATTCCATGAAAAGATATGAATTGTATAACCCCTATTGAGGCAACCAGATCCGTAGTGATCAACGGCTGACAAGCTGGGGTTTTTTTATTATCAGGATTTATTTGTCCCAATGGTGTTGAACGTGATAGTTTTCAGTCTTGGAGGGATACGCACGAAGTCTTTGAACTTGGCTGGATAAGCTAGAAGTCTTCAGACTTGGTTAAATAAGCTAGAAGTCTTTAGACTTAGCGGGATACGTTGTAAGTCTTAGGACATGGCTGCATAAGCTGGAAGTCTTTGAACTAAGCGGGATACGCTAGATGTCTCCGGACTTAGCTGGAAAAGTTGGAAGTCTTCGGACATGGTAGGATACGCTGGAAATCTACAGACTTGGCTAAATAAGCTGAAAGTCTTCGGACTTGACGGGATACGCTGGAAATCTTTAGACTTGGCTGGATAAGCTAGAAATCTTTTGACTTGGCGGGATACGCTAGAAGTCTTCAGACTTGAGTTTAACACTTCGGTTCTTCGTGACGAGGTGAGTTGATAACTTCGATTCTCTGCGACGAAGTGTAGATTAAGTGGAATCACTTCGATTCTTCATGAAGAAGTGAAGATTGAGTTGAATCAATTTGATTCTTCGTGACGAAGTGAAGTTTGAGTTGAATCACTTCGATTCTTCGTGACGAAGTGAAGATTGTGTTGAATCACTTCAATTCTTCGTGACGAAGTGAAGATTGAGTTGAATCACTTCGCTTCTCCGTGACGAAGTGAAGATTGAGTTGAATCACTTCGATTCTTCGTGACGAAGTAAAGATTGAGTTAAATCACTTCGATACATAGATTCTTCGTGACGAAGTAAAGATTGAGTTGAATCACTTCAATTCTTCGTGACGAAGTGAAGGTTGAGTTGAATCACTTCGATTCTTCGTGACGAAGTGAAGATTGAGTTGAATACCTTGATACTCCGTGACGAAGTTAAAGTTAGTGTAATGTGGTTAGACTTTCTATTATTGATTGGCTAGAGTTGGCATTCTGTTTCAGGATCTAGTAGTAGATTGTGGTAGTGTCGTTAGTCGCACTGATCGTATTCTTTTCGAATACTTATATAGGCACGTTACGGGTTATAGTTCGATGGTGAGAACAATGGAGAACTTTAAAAGACGTAATGAAAGAAGTAAATGTATCTTGTTAGTTTGTAGCTATATAACTTCTATTTGATTTAGCTCTCTCACTCGGTTTTATAAGCTGACAACATTCATGTCGCTCGACATTCCCATGTCCAACTTATCCAGGTGACGAGTACACGGGTTATGATGCTACACAAGAGGAGAACGTGGAGAAAGAGTACACCGAAGATGGCTATAGATATGCTAGTTAGAGAGAAGACTAGTGGCTGTCTTTTGTAAATGTTTTTGGTTGTAATCTCTATCAGAAGACTTATCATACCTGTTGTAGTAGTTTTGTAAGGCCCTAGAGCCATAAGACTCTGATGTATCTAAAATGATGTAATAGTTAACTAGTACCGTGGCCTCTTGTTATGATATAACCTTGTATGCAAATGTTGGTTTTATCCTTTTTGTTATGTTGTTTATTATTAGTATTTGGTCGTGGACAATTTGGTGATGCAACCAGTCATGTGTCTCAGGGTCCAAGATGGGAATTTTAAAATTTTCCTTATTTTGGTTGTGCAAGGGTGTGACAATCCGTGAGTATGCCCTAATTCTAACAGTCCTTCGATTGTGTGATCTTTAAAAAAGAAGTCACCTGATCACATCACCCTCTAAATAGGATTGACAAATAGGTAGTGGTCTTAGCAACCAAAAGAGTTTAGGATCCAATCCTTTACTCCCTATTTACCCTATTTAGATTAATATGATCTAGCTTCTAAAACCAAAGGTTTGTTGAATTAGGTGAAGGTTATATCCTTTTGGATGGTAAAATACCCACGAGTTATTTAAATACTACGTTAGATAATATATGAGAAACAAGAGTAAATAGGTGAGATACTTGCCTGATAAGTTATTAGATCACATTAAAAGAACACTTTCTTTTAATCAACGATTTCAGTACCAAAATCAAAAGAATAATTATTATTCATTAATTCAAAACTGAAATTCATCTAACAACTCCATACGTTTTATTACAATATAAAACTACTAATCTAATAGCAACTCTTGCATCAGATCCCAAAAGCAGTCAAGATCTTCAAATCACTGCACATTCTTGTTTTTCCAATCTCCTGCAATAATTATAGATATAATCAGAAAATTTAGAATCAGTGCCCCAAGTGGTTGAAGTATCAGTTTTTCAACTCACTTCAGTCAAGTGTTCCACATAGTTCCTTTTCCAATGCCCTCTCACGCCACAATGGAAACACTTTCCTTTTGGCACAGCACTAGCCTTTCCCTTTCCAAGTCTTGCCTTCTTCCCAATAGTTGGGTTAGTTCACCTATCCTCGAGCCTTGCTTCTTCTCCTCTAAACTTATGCCCTTATGCTTAGTTCTAGAAGATGAAGCTATTCCAATGTTCTGAACATTTAACTCGTCTTTGACTATATCTTTCGTTGCCTCAAGAGAGCTCATCAATTCACTTGTTAAAAAAATAGATTTAAAAACCCTTTTAAATTGAGTGAATGATGAAGGCAACGTATGCAAGATTATATCAACTTGAGTACTTTGAAATAAGTAATCATTTTAAAAAAATGCTCTCTTATTGAAGTTCCTTCCAACATTCTGGTGTCCATGACTAACTCTAAGGCTCTAAGCCTTGCAGTTCGGCTCAGTTCCCCAAAAATCTCCTCGAGGTTCAATATTATAGCACGGGCAGTGAGAAAAGGTTGCTGTTCCTGCTTTATCACATCAAAAAAAGAGTCTAAGATGCTAGAGAGAGCCATACCATCAACTTTAATCCACTGCCAATATTGATTCTCAAGATCTGTTGGGGTGTCACAGCTTGGAATAGGTGGACAGGGAATGGTAAGAACGTATTTACATCCATTAGCAGTTAATAATTCATCCAGATCTAGTTTCCATTCAACATAGTTATTTCCAATTAGCTTATTCTGGATCATGGTTATAGCAAGTGGGCTAGACGTAATGAATCTGAAATACAAATAATATAATAGAATTACAATAAATCATAAATATGACAATTTATATGATGCATTGAAATTCCCTTAACCAACTCATTAATTGTCTTCAGGATGTCAAGCCCATGAAAATAAGTCTCCGAGTGGCGATCATAACCTCATTGCCTGATTGGGAAACCCATCATGAATGACGTGCAACTCTTACAAAACAACTCATGACTCCTGAACTTTTGGTGTCTAAGTTTCTGGATAATGCTCCGTGTGAAGTCCCTTACCCATAACTTAGCTAGTGTTCACCATTAACTAGAATCCAATGACAACTATCTCAAGTAGTGCCTCAGTGTAGTGGTCACCCCCTAATAGGTCTCATTGATTCTATCTAAAGGAAGTTCATATCTAGTAACCAATAAACAGTCTATCCTTCGTATGGAATGATCACCCATGGCTGGGTGACACAGAATATTCTATTCACCTTACAATGAACCGTTTATGGAAAACCGTGGGAGTTATAAATATATAAGAAGTTCATATCTAGTAATCAATAAGAAATACCCTCTGTATGGAATGATCACTCATAAATGAGTAACATAGAGTATCTCTCATACTTACAATGAACTAATAGGAATTTTTAATTTTGAAAAATGAAACCATTGTTTATTCATTATCCATAAATATCCAATATTTATTAATGTGTCAAAAATACTCATTTTTTTTAGCCATGATAAATTTAGAAAATCCAACTACCCATTTATCAATTAAAAAAATTAATTTTGACTAAACTAATGGTTTTTACCCATGCAATCACAAATAATACATAACACATATATATAATAAACATGCACAAGCAAACATCCATGCAAAATTAAATAAATGCAAAATTAAATAAATAATCATGCAAGAATAAAACTAGCCCATCTCTCTCATGGCACTATCTTTATAGTTCCATCTCAAGGCTTCAAGCTTCAAGGCTCCATCTTCATGGTTCCAAGCTTCATGGCTCCATTTTGTGGCTACTACAATTAATTTAATTTACAATCATGTTATACCTCCAAAGAGGTTTACAAAAAAGGATCTAGGAAAAGCAAATTACATAAATGGCTAGGGAAACCATTACAGTTCTCCTTTGCATAGGAATGAAACTATAATGCCCTTTACAATTCAACAAATCAAATTAAATGAATTTAAACTACTTTAAATTAATACCTAATTTTGCCATTAGAGAGTAGGCTACCTGCTTAAGAAGTTAGTTGACATACATTCACAACATATATGCCTATACATCTACGCATGAAATATATTCTAAAATAAAACATGCATCAATCACAAATATGTATATTTTAGAATTATGAAGTTTCAAGCATATACAAATTAAATTTATGTATTGCTTTCCATGACGAAACAAAACATATTGTCTAACAATATCTAGGATTCCTTAGAAAACTCCATTGGTGCACAAGATTAGGTTTTCTAAAACCTAAACAAACAAAATATTTAAAGTAAAATATTTCAAAACATATTTTTCAAAATAACATTATTTATAAATATTTTAGAATAGTTAATATACTAATATTAAATTTTTAAATCAATTTTAAACTTTAGTAAGCCAATCAATTGCTTACTAAAGCCAATTGATTGTAGGCTAAACCAATCGATTACCACTTTCCAGTACCCACAAATCGATTGCCAAATGGGGCAATCGATTGGACTACCAATCGATTTCCAATAAGGCAATCCATTGCCCATCCAATCGATTGGAAACAGAACCAATCGATTGGACTATACCAGAGAAACAATTTTTCAAATCAGATCATGAAAAATACCAGATTATGCATTTTAAATGCACCAAAATGTTTTCTAATTAATCTAATTAGTTCTAAACTAATCGGATTGAAATAAGATCAAAACTAGACGATCTTAACAATTGAAGAATCCTTTTCTAAAAAGGATTTAACTTTGATTAATCCTAGTTCATCATACTTCATAATCCGATTGCAAGTAGTATAAACGAGATGGCTCGGATACCAATTGAATGAAAAATTGGATCTCAGTGCATTGCGAAATACGGGTACAGATTAAAATTTAATCTAACAAAACTAGATCTACTTCTCGTTTGTATTACTTGCAATCAATATACATACAAAAACATAGATACAGATATACCTTTGCGATTTGTGGAATCATTTCGAGAACTCTTCAATGATCGTTGTGATAATTCGATCCCGATCACTTTGTTCTGACAAAGATGCGATCAGTAGAGGGACCAAATGATCTCCAATTGCCCTCAAATTTTGACAGCAGCTGCATCTCGACGTCAGCTTCATCGTGTCTAAAATTTGCCAGGTTACGATAAGTATTGAGCAGTCCGATCTACTTTTTGTGAGCATTATTCAGCGCTGATGATCTTCGATCCCAATGTGTTCTTGATCTTTCAGTACTAAAGATCTTCACTCCTATGTCTCTTGGATGTGCTTGGAGGCTAGGGTTTGGTGAAAACCCCTCTAGAACAAACTTCGGAAGCTTAGGAAAGGTTTAGGAAGCCAATATCTAATGCTAAAACTTCTGGGAGATTAAAAGACGTGTATATGTAGTTCTATCCACAGTTTATGTATTTATAAACTTTTGAACTGACCTAAGTGTCAATCGATTGCCAAAAGTGGCAATCAATTGCTTATCCAATCGATTGGATCTAAACACCAATCAATTGGTTCCAACTTTATCCTAAATCTCCTATTGCATTATTCCTTCACATCCAAACATCTTTATAAGCTAAGAGTGGGACCCCTAGGTTCTTAATTATTGGCTCTAATTAATTATTATTCCATCTAGTCAGTACTCTTTAACTACGGAATCAATAATTAATCAATTATCATTTATACCACTATTAAATGATAATTGCACTCTAGTGCATAAGAACAAAATCACTCATACATAAGCGATTGCTAGACTTATATAATATGATACAAGTGTCCCTTCTACCAAACAGTATTCATATTTATCATTGGGATGTATATTTTAAGATATTTTCGACCCAATAGATAGATATATCTTATATTCCTCAAGTATCATTCACTACGCTTGGATTATCAAACATGTCAACAAACACTTTGTTGACAAGGCTAGCCAGCTCTGGGTAATCACTCCTAGTGACATTCTCGAGAGAATACTTACTCTTCGTTTTATAGAATAGGGTAGAATTCCATATTGACAATATATGTTCTCAACATTGTAAACCTGATTACCCACGATACCCAGGTGTTGATCTTGCAAGACCTCAATGATTGGTAAGTCAAATCAACCAAAGTGATCTAGTCAAAATCAAGATATAAAAGTATGCTTACTTATGCTTTACTTTCAAAAGATTTGCAATGTGGAAGTAAAGGTCGAACCCACAGAGATTGAATACTACGCACTTTAATTTTTAAAACCTAAATTTAGTTAATTAAGAAAAAGGGATTTTGGATTTAATTTGAATTAAACTAACAACAATAAAAGTAAATCTAAATTATGAAAGCAATTAAATATTTATTTTTATAATAATTTGAAGGAACCTAGGATTGCAAAACCACCACTAGCTTCATAATAAGGGTATTTACGAATTACTTTAGCTTATTAAGTTGGATGATAATGGGGAATTGTAGCTACAAGCCCAATTCCTCCGTCAAGAAAATAACTATGGTTCAAGCACCAACATAATCGATCTTCGGTTAGCACGAATTATCCCACACTAAACTAGGTTTGTGGTATAATCCGTTTAATCTAGGCATGGACTATTCGGATACTTGATAGCACCATTCAATTTAAGCACCATTACATGTAAATAATCTAAACAAGTATAGCAAGCATAGATCATTGAGCACACTACCATCAAAATAAATCTAAGACAAGAGTAAACTTTGAAAGTAACGATTTAATCAATAAAAGTATGATTTATTTATAAAAATCCTCGGAACATGTAACTGTCATCCATACATAATAAAACTAAAATAAAAACATAAAATACACCCTATTACTTGGCTAGGGTTTCATTGAAACCCTAGATCTTGAGTTTAGTTAGCCATAGAATTGATGAACGACAAGAGGTTGATGGAGGAGGCCATGGGAATCCTTGGTCTTCTTCTTTTTCTCCTTGCTTTCCTCTCCTCAGTGGCTGAAGTTCTAGTTATGTATGGATGTATCTAATGTTGTGTAATGATGTGTAACCCAAAATTGATTTAGAATAGGATTTATATAGAGTTTGGAAGGATTTAAGAAGCTTTCTTAAGCCAAATCATACTAAAATAACTATTTTTTACGTTTCTGGACGTATTCAGCCAATTCGGATCGCATAGGGCTCTTCAGGACCTCGAAATACGTGACTTTGACTTTTTCAATGGGTCGCTAGCGCGGGTCACGCGCGCGGGTCGCTCCAGTGACCAGGCCATTTTCCAACTTTTCTCAGATTTTTGCTGCTCTACGCACCGATCGTAGAATTGAGATAACTTTTGACTCGGACCTCATATTGACTCAATGTTTGCGGCCACGCGTCCGTAACTCGAAGATCTATAATTTATATCTCTGGAGAAATTTCTCAAATCTAAAGTATTTCTTGTCAAAAATACGATTTTCCGAGGCTGCTACTGCATTCAGCTTTCACCGAAATCACCGTTTGAGCCCAGAATGACTTCCAAAGCCACTAATCATTGGATTTTTGTGCATTTTCAAGTTAAAGCTCCAAACCTACAAAGTTTAGAATACTTATTAAAAAATAACTAATAACTACATGAAATGGGCTAACAAAGCGTATTTTTAGGACTATAAACGGCAACTATTCGTCGCCGATCACACCCCCAAACCTACACTTTGCTAGTCCTCGATCAAAGAAAAACATAAAACTAAATACTACTATACTTAAAAATCCTAACTCACTACCGCAGGCAACGTGATTGCATTTAGCATATGCAACAAGCCTTTTAAACCCCTAGGTATCCCTAGTAGGACGAGTGAAGTCTCGTGAGGGTTCTCATCAACAAGTCACCTACAACCATCTTTATTAATTTATAAATTTAAAAAGTTTTATTCAAACGAAAAATAAAACAATCAATACTTCTTATCATAGAACGATGATTCGAAATAGAATAACGAACAAGAAGAAATAGAATCAAACGTCTACCTACGTCATGAAAAATAATCTCAAGCACATGCATCGTATAAATCAATAGAGTTTCTCATAAAATTGCACGTGTGTGATATGGTAGTCAAATGAGCACGCGCATGTCATGAACTTGGAAAATAACTCGGATAACCATCCAACTCTACTTCGACTACGAATCTTACAATGTTAATTACACTCTCAAAAGAAATACTCAGAAATAGGTGTAATTTTTTTAAAATATGTGAGTAAAGGAAATATATTTTCAAAACAAGAAACCGCTCACATATGACTCGAAAAAGACGCATGACACGAAAGAACAGTAGTCTCATGGATAGGACGCTAACAGTCAACAAAAATTAATCGTTACCATGTTTCAGTCCCCTCCCATCATTTTCATATCCACACCATGTTTAGGATCAAATAAGACTTTTCAAAGGTTATAATGTAGCTCAGGTAATGAAAAAGGAAAGAAATGATTCATTAGGCAGTTTTAGAATGGCACTGTAAGGCATGTTCGATGTCTTTCATTCTCTCTTCTACCAACTTCATTATTTCATTATCTTCTTTTCATTCCTTTCAATTTTTTCTCCTTCTGTTTCTTTTTCTTTTTTCAACCATATTCTTTTTTCTTTCTTTTTTTTTCTTTTCTTTTTCTCTATTCTTTTCCTCCTCGTTGCTTTTGAAATGAATATTCAATAAATAACAAGGCAGTCACCCCAAACATCATTTTTTTTTCTTCTTCTTCTCAATCACACATCGCCTTAACACCACTAAAAGTTGATCAATCTTTTAGGGTGAACTCCAAGTTGGCCAAATTGGAGCAAAAACAGGACAATGGTAATTAAAGAAAAATGGCATTTTAATGGATCAAAGGGCAAACTAAGGAAATTTATCATTTATCGGTCAGTAACAAACAAAGAAGGCCTAAAATCATGTCCTATGGTTATATGGTTCTTCAACATTTATGACAGAAGATTATTTAGCATGGTAGCAAATATTTTAACTGGACTATCAACCAAGACAAGAATAATGCGACTAAATAACAAGTTAATGCGCTATTTTAATGAAATTTGACAAACACAAAATGTACTTATAACCCTCTAAAAAGAAAAGATAGGCTCAAAAGCTCACTGGGCTTAGTCTCCACCATGTGTTATCTAGAAATCTGAATCATATTATAGCTCACATCAAACATGTATTCAAGCGACTACTTGCAGTGCATAAGTTTATGTGCAAATCTATAATATAAAACTACGATTCGAACGATACATGAACTAAAACGTCATATCATGACTTCAGCAAATGTTTAATTACATCTTCTCTTATTTTCCATTCTATAACGAATCACGTTACATACTAAGAAGTATCGAATTCGAGATTACAAAAACATCAGTAACATCATTTATTTAAGCACAAGTATTGAAAATTTTTGAAAATTTAGTGCAATAATGTGCATGTGTGTGCATACCCCCAAACCTAAACCTTTCATTGTCTCCAATGAAACAATAAAACAAAAGAAAGGAGAGTAGGTAAGAAAGGAATGATAATACCTCGATCTTGGCACTCACAAATAGATGAACGTATAATAATATGAAATCAAAGTTCAATTACTCCAAATGGAGCACTATTTCACCTGTTAATACTTAACAAAAGAAAATTAAACAAACAAATAAATAATAAAAGCTAATATATAATACATATGTTTTTTTCTTTTTATTTTGTTATTTATTTATTTATTTTTTTGTAAACAATAGAAACTAAACTAGAATTAAAAGCACGTAAAGGAAATAAAGAAAATCAAAACTAGAACTATGGAAACAAAGATAAACTTAAACGAAGAGAACTGAAAAGAACAAACAGAAATGAAAAATAACTAGATAGGTTGGGGAAACAGAAGGTCAAAGAACAAAGAGAAAAATTGATAAATCCCCACCTCGCGTGAGCGACCCTCGCTCGCGCGAATCCCTCCTCGAGGTAAACCTGAGGCCTGTTATTAATTTTATTTAGAAAAATTTCTAAGTGCCAGAATCGCGCGAGCGAACCCCTCACGCGCGCGATTCTAGGCGCGAGATGTAACAGAGAGCTCATATAATAAAAAGTTGAAAATTTTTTGTCTAAGGGAGAATATCGCGCAGGCGGGCCGCGCGAGCGAGCCGCGCGCGCGATGTGGTTTTTTTCCTTGTTTCTTTATTTCAAGGTAAATAAGTTCAAAAAAAGTTTATCCCGACCCCTATACCTGTCCAGAATGTCCAAAACAGACTCAAAAGAACTAAAAATAAGGAAAACGAATGAAATAAAGCTTGGGTTGCCTCCCAAGAAGCGCTATCTTTTACGTCTTTAGCTAGACCGTTCTAGCTCAAGATTTTTTGAGGTTGAAAATCAGACTTTGTACCTCTTAGGATATTAGGAAAAGCCCAGTGATAAGCAGAAATAACGTCGCTTTGAATTAATTTGACCGACGGTTCTCCCAGATTATGTTCAAGTCTATTTCTTTCCTTTCGAGAAAATTCATCATTCGGGTCTTGGTTGTCAGGATTCATCCGCTCATTACGAATTATATTATTTTCCTCACCCATATTAAGTTCTTTGTTAGGCTCAATATTCCATCTTACCTCACATTCCGCCTCACATAGGTAATCGTCGTCTTTAGGAGGTTGATCCATAACATTAAAAACGTTTAATTTTAAGTTCATGTTCCCAAATGACACCTTCATTACCCCCGTCCGATAGTTAACACGAGCTTTAGCGGTTGCTAAGAATAGACGGCCTAAGATGACAGAAGTGTGTTTCCTAGCATCTAGCACTGGTTCAGTGTCAAGGACCATGAAGTCGACAGGATAATAACATTTATCAAATTTAACCAAGACGTCCTCGGCGATTCCTCTAGCTATTTTAATAGAACGATCCGCTAATTGTATGGTAGCGGCCTTAGGCTTAAGTTCACCTAGTCCTAATTGTTTATAGACGTGATAAGGTAAGAGATTAATGCTAGCTCCTAAGTCAAAGAGAGCCCGATGAATGATAGTGTCACCTATGACACATGATATCGTAGGCATACCTGAATCCTTATACTTTGGAGTGGCGTGTTGGAATATTGAGCTAACTTTTTCCGTGAGAAAAACCTTTTTCGGTATATGACTACGCAACTTGCGCTTTTGAGTATAAAGGTCTTTTAAACATTTCGTGTAAATGAGTATTTGTTTTATAGCATCGAGGAATGGAATATTAATTTTTACTTGTTTAAATACCTCGAGTATATCTTCAGTTTTTGACTTTTTCTTAGAAAAATTTGACGGTTCCTCAACATTCGGTGGAAAAGGCATTCTTGGAACATAGTTAGTTGGGATTGGTTCTTTTTCTTTCTTAGTTTGACTCACCTCCTCACCCTTTTCTTTATTCGAATGTACGTTTATATTTTTCTCACCCTCATCCGGAATTACAACAACTTCCTCTTCCCGAATAGTCGTCCTAGTCGATACGACATTCACTTGCTCACTCGACCCCCCATTCTCGTATTGTCCCTTAGGGTTTTGAATCGTTTGCGCAGGCAACTTCTCCTCATTTTTACGACTCACCGCAGTAGCAATTTGTCCTATTTGGGACTCAAGCTTCGCAATGAATTTGTGTATGAGAGTGCACTATTTGTGCTTGTGCTTCGACTTGCGTTTCTATGTTTTTAAGGGAAGACAACACCTTTTCCTCGAAAGCATTAACCCGTGGATGGTTAGGATTAGGAGGGGTTGTTGGTATTGACTTTGTTGATATTGGGGTCGATAAGTATTAGGAAAATTGTTCGACATAGAATTATAGTTATTTCGTGGGAATTATTGAATAGAATTAATGTGTTGCTCCATGAATTCTGGATATTGAGATGCAGAAGGACATGCAAGGATATTATGAGATTGCTCAGAACACAATGCACATACTTCTGAAGAAGGTAGAGTAGACCTATTTCCCATCCTCATAAGTTGGTCAAGTTTTCTATTTAATTCATGTATTTCAATTGATTGACTTTACTCAACTTTCACCTCTCGCTTAGGTTGAAGGTACCCCTTAGTACGGACAAACACCGCTTGGTGCATCGAATTCTTGCTCAATGTTTCGAAAATTTTCCAGGCCCCGACGGCACTTTTGTGTAGGAAGGTACCCACACAAACAGCATCGATGGTATTACGAAGTGAGGGAACTAGTCCCTCATAGAAGACCTGAACTAATTGCCACTTGGGAACTTGATGATGTGGGCATGAGCGTAACAATTCTTTAAATTGTTCCCAAGTGTCATAAAGCGTTTCCCCATCTTGCATTATAAAGTTTGTTATTGATTTTCTTATCTGATTAGTTCTTGTGATTGGGAAAAACTTTTATAAAAATGCCATATGTAATGCTTCCCATGTTTTTATAGTGTTTGGCTCCAAAGAATGGAGCCAATACTTAGCTTTATCTTTTAATGAAAACGGGAAGAGGCGCAATTTTAACTCATCATCAGTTAGGTGTTGGATTTTTAAAGTAGAGCAAATATCTTGAAAATCGCCTAAGTGCTGATAAGGCTCTTCTTTAATACGGCCATGGAATGAAGGTAGTAGCGCGATGGTAGATGACTTTATCTCAAAGTGAGATGCCGTCACCTCCGGTAATTCGATACTCGCTTGTGGTGTATAAGTCGTAGGGATGAAATAGTCTTTAAGTGGAGGGGGTTGAGGTATGTTAGGATTGGGATTATTTCTGTTATTTCCATTGTTTTCGCCGTCACCCATTGGAATAGGTTTTATGATAATAAATCGAGTTTTTCTTAACCTTTTAAGTGTATATTGAATTTCGGCCTGAAACAACGACGACGGTTGAGGAGTCCGATTAACTCTAAGGGTACGTTCAAGTTCAGGATCGATAGAAAATAAATTCGGTTTACTAGAACGTGTACCAAACATAAACTTAAAAGAAAAATAACTAAAATAGAAACTGACTCAAACAATTACAAGACAAGAATCACGCAAATAAGTCAACATGCACACAACTATTATGATGCATGAATATTATCCTGTAATGCAATGACTGCGTAAAGCCCAGCGCCCCGGGTTTCCTAGCTAATGCAGTGCTCACTCCACAACTAACCTAATGCAAGTAATTGCGTCTCAGCGCCCTGACTTACAGTGGTTTGAAGCGAATTTCAAAGGAAGCAATTTACTTAAATTAATTTTATTTACTTATTTATTTTTTCGCTTAAGCTCCTTTGACGTGCACAGCTGCTCTACTCGAAACGATAGAATTTTTTACTACCTAAGAAATTACAAAAATAAAAAGAAAAGTTAGTAACTCAAAATAAAACGGAAAAATAAGAAAAATAAAACTTAATCTAATATTTACGAATTAACTAAACTAAGATTCTAAAACTAATTGGCTAGTAATGCAATCCCCAGCAACGGTGCCAAAAATTGATCTTGTCAAAATCAAGATATAAAAATATGCTTACTTATGGTTTACTTTCAAAAGATTTGCAATGTGGAAGTAAAGGTCGAACCGACAGAGATTGAATACTATGCACTTTAATTTTTAAAAACCTAAATTTAGTTAATTAATAAAAACGGATTTTGGATTTAATTTGAATTAAACTAATAACAATAAAAGTAAATCTAAATTATGAAAGCAATTAAATATTTAATTTATAATAAGTTTAAGGAACCTAGGATTGCAAATCCACCACTAGCTTCATAATAAGGGTATTTACGAATTACTTTAGCTTATTAAGTTGGACGATAATGGGGAATTTTAGCTACAAGCCCAATTCCTCTGTCAAGAAAATAACTATGGTTCAAGCACCAACATAATCCATCTTCGGTTAGCACGAATTATCCCACACTAAACTAGAGTTGTGGTATAATCCGTCTAATCTAGGCATGGACTATTCGGATACTTGAAAGCACAATTCAATTTAAGCACCATTACATGTAAATAATCTAAACAAGTACAACAAGCATAGATCATTGAGCACACTACCATCAAAATAGATCTAAGACAAGAGTAAACTTTGAAAGTAACGATTTAATCAATAAAAGTATGATTTATTTATAAAAATCCTCGGAACATGTAACTGTCATCCATACATAATAAAACTAAAATAAAAACATAAAATATACCCTATTACTTGGCTAGGGTTTCATTGAAACCCTAGATCTTGAGTTTAGTTGGCCATAGAATTGATGAACGGCAAGAGGTTGATGGAGGAGGCCATGGGAATCCTTGGTCTTCTTCTTCTTCTCCTTGCTTTCCTCTCCTCAATGGCTAAAGTTTTAGTTGTATATGGATGTATCTAATATTGTGTAATAATGTGTAACCCCAAAATTGATTTAGAATAGAATTTATATAGAGTTTGGAAGGATTTAGGAAGCTTTCCTAAGCCAAATCGCACTAAAATAGTTGTTTTTACGTTTCTGGACGTATTTAGCCAATTCGGATTGCATAGGGCTCTTCAGGACCCCAAAATACGCGACTTTGACTTTTTCAACGGGTCGCTCCAGCGACCAGACCATTTTCCAACTTTTCTCAGATTTTTGCTACTCTGCGCACCGATCATAGAATTACGATAACTTTTGACTCGGACCTCTTATTGACTCACCGTTTACGGCCACGCGTTCTTAACTCGAAGATCTACATTTTATATTTGTGGGGTAAATTCTCAAATCTAAATTATTCCTTGTCAAAAATGCAATTTCCTGAGGCTGCTACTGCATTCAGCTTTCACCGGAATCACCATTTGAGCCCCGAATGACTTCCAAAGCCACTAATCATTGGATTTTTGTGCATTTTCAAGTTAAAGCTCCAAAACCTACAAAGTTTAGAATACTTATTAAAAAATAACTAATAACTACATGAAATGGGCTAACAAGGCGTATTTTTAGGACTACAATCGGCAACTATTCGTCGCCAATCACAAAGCATACAACTTGCATCCATAATTATCTCAGGATTAAGGATATGTATCCCTATACAAGTTTAAGTTCCTGTCGAGGGTGACAGCATTTAGGTGTCAATAGGTTTAACTCAGGTCCGTCAATGCACCGCGTGTACTAGCATATTAACCAAGAGTCAAAGACTCTTATGAATGAGATTCATCATTCTACCCCATAGACGTTAATCATGCTACAGTGTACACCTGATAAGTTACTCAGACTTATCATCCACTGTGACTTATTTGAAACAACAAGGATTTGTGATTCATATCTCACATGTGTAATCACATACACAAATGAATCACTTGTAATGATGTTTAAGGATTTCAGTCTAATATTTATCTCATGAACTAACATGCATAAATGCATTATGATATTCCATTGTCCAACTAACTAGTTTGAGGGCATATTCCCAATAGATTGGGCCGTGCCTGTAAGGAACCGCACCCATGATGTATGCCCGACCTGTTGGTCAGAACATGATGATACTGGCATACCGTTCGGGTTAGGCAGGAGCGGAGCTTTGCTTTCACTGGATATTTTTGTACACATCACTTAGCTTAACATGTACTAGTAAACAGAGTATATAAAGAAACAGGGAAGATAAATATTTATTATCAATACATCTCAAATAATGTTACATTGTCTTTTAAATTAATCTCTCTAATACACATCCTCCTTAGTCAAATAAAACATTATTCTTATCCTTATTACAACTTTATTTAAAATAGAAAGTATCTCCACAGGCTTCTCTAGCTAGCATAATCATACTGCCCTGTATAGCCATCTCCTGAATATTTTGGGTGTCTAAGATAAAATAAAGTCATCAGCTAATAAAAGCTGAGTGAGCATAATGAACAACATAGGCAATGTATACAAAAGAACATTAACCGTCTTTACATTTAGTACTTACTTGTTAATCCATTATTCCAGTTGTCGGGCATGAACAATGAATGAGCACTTTAAATTAATTATATAAGACTGTGTATGAACAATCTCATCTTATTGACTCTTTTATCTCAACCACAATCTATCGATTCCTTTGGTTCTCTAGAACCATCTAGCACAAGGCTGTTAGTTTTAGATCTATCTGCCGTATCCGAGTTAGCCTGCACATGTCTGACTGGCCTGCTATATCTGAGTTGGCCTCGGCTCAAACCTTCCTAATTAATATGTTGTATACGAGTTGCCCTGGAATAATTAAGACGACACAAGACATTATCTGGCCTACTATATCCGAGTCGGCCTAGGCTAAATCCTTCCTAATTAATCTACTGTATCTGAGTCGGCCTAGAAAAATTAAGGCAACACAACCCAAGACATACATGTAGACCCAAATGATCCATTTCTGACATACCAATTCGACTATGCAAATGTGTAGCTTATTCTCTTTTTATGTTTATACATAACGGTATTAGAGTAATTGTACAACTTATTCTCCTTTTACATTTCATACACATAAAGGTATTAGAGTGATTTTTGCTTCTCCTCTTATATTCATATATATAAGGGTGTTGGAGCGATTGTACGATTCATTCTTTGTCTTACATTTCTTTCAGAGCTACTAACACATGTGATTATTATCCGTTTAAATCCACTTATCAGATTTTCGTGTTAACAATCTTGTTTTCAATTCCTTTAAAATAGTAGCAACGAGATGCAACTCTTTAAAGCATATTTTTCATATTTCCTAGTAAGGTATCAGAGCTAGTTATGCTTTATTTCATAATGGCATCAGAGCTAATTATTTCTTTGTTTATTACCTGTTTAAGATTAACTGATCCAAATTCCATTTTCATACCTATTATCCTTTTCTTTATAAAATAGTGAGGTGTAACTCTTTAAAATCCAAATGGTACAACATTTAAAGTAGAAAGTACAAGTTCTTAAACCCTTTCTTAGTGACAAAACTATCACTTATAGATCCTTAACGTCTTATTCCAATGTACAAGCAGTTTAAACACATAGTACAACACTTAACATCAAAGGAAAACAAAATCTGAAAGGATCAGTCCTGCGTTGTCTTCTTCATAGGAATTCTGCAAAATAGGGGAGACTTTTGGGTATTGCAAACTGGTTTTATATAGTGCATATAATATATCATTCTCTTTATTTTTTCACGTAGATTACGAATATATCAGTTTTGCTTGCCAATTATTAACTTAGCTTAACTTATAGATGAAAATCCGAGAGTTGCCAAAATTTCGTTTTAGCCGTTCGTCACAACCATCACGAATTAAGGTCTAATATTTGAAACAAAATCTACTGGGGTTGTGATCTTTCATTTCCAATTTGCTGAAATCATTTTTGTTAAGTATGGTGAGACCACCATTTTTGAAGCTTAAAACTATATATATATATATCAATATGTATATACCTATATTTGATACCATCGGCTTGTGCATGATGACTAATAGGACATTATGAGTGAGTTCAAGAGACTCACTAGTTGCTAGATTGGGTGGCACGACTTGCCGAAGAAAAGACGTAAATTTGAAATATAAGCTATGGCCTCTTGGGGCTTAATGTGACTCCTTCTTCCTTTTCTACTATGATACTACTACCTCAAATGTGATTCTTATGTTGATTTCTAGTAGTATATGTGTTTGTGATTAATTCAAAGTGAGAGATAGAGAAATGGAAGTTTGAGCTATAGAAGCTTATGACCTTGAGGGTGTGTATTTGTGTTGCTTGTATGATTTTGGAGAGAGAGAGCAAGAGATTAATGGAGAGGGAAAGAGTTATTGGAGCTTAAATGAGAGAGTTTGAGAGTAAGATGAATGGAGGGAGAGAGAGAGTGTAGACAACCTATTTTGGTTCGTCCTCGACAGAAGGAGCCCCGGCTCAAGAACAACCGATGATCAGAATCAGGATTTGTCAGTTTTATAAACCAAAACTTCATGAAGCACCGTGGTCTCTGAGATATTTTAGAATAACCTCTAGGAAAACTTAGGTACATTAGAAACTCAAATCAAAGGAAAAAACTCAATTTTTCACATAAAATGACAAAAAATTTGCCTTTTATTGAGCAAAATTCAGACCCCTGGGTGGGTTCCTGAGAACTCCCTTTAGAAAATATTCCTAAAATAGGCTAAATTAGTGACCCAAGCCTTTGCATTGGCAAAAAACCACTTAAGAGAAGTTTTGCCTCTTTTTGCACTTCACAGGTTTGCTCCATCTTGGAGTCAGCCTAACTCTTTTGACCATAACTCAAAATCTAAAAACTCTTTTTGAATGAGACTAAAAACATCTTAAACTAGACTTCCATACCTTTCCAAAGGTTTATCACATGCCCAAAAAGGATAACCGAGGTGAGAGAACAAAGTTCGGGAATTCTAGAGTGAAAAACATAACTTTGGAGTTGAGAGCCATAGTGGCTCTCAGCTGAGTGCCGCACGGCACTCTCGGACTGCCGTGTGGCACCTCTGAGTGCCACTATGGCTCTCAGATACTCCAGATGCATTCTGAACCCTTGATTTGACCCCAATCTGCATGAAAATGCCCAAAAATGTGAAAATTTGTGTTTCTTTTGTCCCACATTGCTTAATTATAGAGTTTATCACCCAAATTTCCAACTATAAAAGGGGGACCTTCCTTCCCAATCCAAAAGACCTGAAAATCCTAAGGATGAGAGAGCCAAGGAAACCCCTCTGGAGGATTCCGAAGCACTCCTAAAAAATCCTTAGGAAAAGTATAAGTGTTTAGAGTTAGGATTAAGTCTTGGAGTCCGCAGTGCCAGCGAAGCTCTGCCGGAGGAGTATTCTGAGGGGAGTTCCTGGGGTAAGTTTTCTTCTCCTTCTTTTCTTTCTTGTTTTCTTTGTTTTTCATAGTTTAGATATTCATAGTCCATAGTTTAGATTTGTTTTATTATTTGTTCATAGGTCTTATTTTCTTAGTAGTTTAGATCTTCTAAGCTTTTAGGTTAGCCTTCTATCCCATTTGTGGATAGGCTATCCCTAGTGGTCCCCATTCCAACCATGGAATAGCCACCACTAGTGGGATTGGTAGCCAAGCCATGGCTATTCCAACCTCACTAGGGACCATGAAACCCTAATTATTATATTCTAGCATTACTTATTCCTAGTTTAACCTAGTATAGTTTAGTCATGCTTATCCGTGCATCCAAGCATACACATACACACTATCTATACATAGAGTAGTAAGATATCTCAATTAAGTGTTACACATACACACATGCATATAGTGTTCATGTTAACCATGTCAATTAGGAAGCTATAATTGGAACACTGTGCTATACTGGGTAAGTCCTAATAACTTCTTTATTTATTGCTTTCCTAGATCACATAGAAGCATGATTAGGGGGATAAAAACGGATTTAAATTCCTTATATGATTACTTGTGTTTAAATATCATCTTTTTCTAGGGTTTTTGAGTGTGATTTTCACATTTAATTTAATTTTATTTGCTTTCACATGCATAAGGGAGCATAGTAATACGTTTAGTCCCCGAATTACTATTTTAGCACGTGCATTGCATAAACTTGTATAGTCTCTTGTACAATTTTCTTTTTATTAGTTGTTTATTTCTTGATATAGGATTGCATTAGTGTAATTGAAATGGTTGACATAATGTATAGTCAAACACCTTGAAAGCTGAGTAGAGACCCATCTCATTATAGAGCGAGAGGGAGTGTTTAGCATGATCTAGCTCCTTCTTCTCTCGTACCTTAACCCCTGAATCGAGTTCTTTGGTGACGACGGGGCGGTGCTCTCTATCCATTGAACTTGATAGAATTAGTTTTCTTGGTTTCCTTGATTAAATCAAGTGGCGACTCTATTAGCGAGGATCTCTCTGGATTTAGCCTTGTGTGATAAAACATGGATTATTTACTCGTGTAGCCTTAGAAATGGATTATGGGCATCAATTGTTGCCTCGGGTTGGACAAAAAGCCCTATAGAATCAAAAATATGAATAATCCAAATAGGTCGGATCGGATAAAGGCTAATGAAGGGTGGTGAACCTCACTCGTGGTTTTTAACATGAGATCTAAAATAGGATCAATCAAGCGGGCTTAATCCTTCTAGGCCCTAAGCTTGGTTCGGGTACCCACAATTGGCGACTCTACTAGGGACTGAACTAAGAGAGTTACACTCCAAAACTTTCAAGGTTCTTTGACTTTATATTATGAGGATCTCACGTGCATTAGTTTTAGGAAGCATAGGAGGACCAAAGTAGAGGGCCTTGTAGCCTATCAGATCCCCTCCGCAGAGGACTTCCCTGCCCTACCACGTACCTATATGGTATAAAAAGTAGTCCATGTATCACACCAAACCCTATAATGAGGGGTATATAGGACTCTTGCGGGGGGACCCTTTTTGACTCTATTTACCTTGATGCATATAGTAGCCATAGATCCAATCCTTTAGGGTTTTACCTACTAGGACAATGTGTGCACACATGCCTTATTTGCCCTTGGGAGTACTTGACATGATAAGAAAGTCTACACGATACATGATACATAGCCCTGTCTAACACCTATGGCATCTATCCATGTGAAATGCTCGCCACGTGACATAGGGATGGTTTGCCTATGAGTTATACCGAAAGTATGTACCACGAGTCCATAGGACAATGAATCATAAACTTGTTTGTGTTCTATTCGCTAGAAGCATCCCTGATTAGACCTAGGCAATCATAAACCCTGTCACACGTGAGATTCTAAGAATGACTAGTGTGACATTGATTATGGTGGCCAACGGGATGAGGAGGGATACTCGATGATGCGACTAGGACTTATACGGCTACCTGTTAACAAAATGGTTACCAGATCTGTTCTCTTTGCATAAGCATACATAGCATTGAGGGAACCTAAAATGAAAAAAGAGATAATAAAAATTAATGGTTTCTTAAATCGGGCACATGTAGGTATGCAGACTGTCTAGAGATAGCTTCAAGGAAAATTATGAGCACAACTTCTTGGGGTCGTCCCCTTGGTTCAAGAAGATTATTCCGAATTATTAGTACTGGGATACCTATGATTGAGGAACAAGAGAGAATGGAACAGTTAGAGAATACCTTGGCCCGTTAGGGGCAATAGTTAGAGCTTCTGATAGACCATTTGGGGCAAGCTACCATGAACCCACAGGGCATGCCTGCTATTAATCCACTCATACCACCTCCACCTCCTCCGCCTATTGTACCAAAGAACCCTGTTGATCCGAATCCTGTCAAGGAGGAGAATTGGTTCGATGATGGTGTACTCTGAGATCCTAGAAAGATTATGAAAGACAAGTAGAACCATCTAGAGAGTGTGATGAGGAAATCCTGTGGTGTCAACGATTACCTATTAGATCTTAGAGGGTTTCTTCGAGCCCGCAAATTTCAAATACCCTGAGAAGTTTAAGATGCCTGACCTAGAAAAGTTCGATGAAACCAGGAATCCCAAAAGCCACCTAAAAATGTATGTCACTACCTTGAGACCTATGGGATTGGGGAATGAGCACTTAGTCTAGTTGTTCTCTCGTTACTATCTAGAGGACTCTTGCAATGGTTCTTAGCTCTTGAGTCCTCCGAGACCCATAATACTGAGCTTGATGTCACCATTCGAGACATCGAACCTACCAGGCAAGACAACCAGGAGTCTTTTGCCATATATCTGACCCATTGGAGGAAGAAGGCTGCTGAAATGACAAATAGGCCAACTGAAAAAGAACAAGTCCATATGATTGTAAAGAACCTACAGCCTACCTACAATGAGCGCACGTGTTTCATGTCTATTACCACTTTCGAGCAGCTGTTTGATGTGGGAACTAAGATAGAGGATGCCTTAAGGGATGGGAAGATTAAGAAAGAAGAAAATAACCCAAGGAAGAGAAACACCAAAAGCAACTACTCAAACAACCATACCTCACCTGATGTCAATGTCTTACATGACAACCCTGACCAAAGCGCCAACTGATCCTACCTAAGAAATGACTACCAATCTGAACCAAGAAAATTCACTCCCCTTAGCCTACCATTAGCCTCCATATTAACTCGCCTAACCTAAAAAGACCACCTCAAACCCTTAAACCTAAGACCTACACTCGATCCTTGTCCACCAAACCATGACCCCTCTAAATACTGTGCCTTCCACCAAGAGTATGGCCATGATACCAGCCATTGCATGCGACTTTGCCATGAGATCCAGGACCTCCTTTATAATGGGGTCATCACACCCCCACCTCCACCAAATATTACCAGTAACCCATTGCCAAATCACCATGCTGTTCACCCACCACCAAATATCAACTTCCTTAGCCTCACCTCTCCCTCTAATAACCCGATCGTATATATCACCTCCATAACCGAACCTAAACCTGTGGTTATTCTCCCGAAGGAATTTAGGATTTGCTTTCTGAGTAATGACGAAGAGTATTGGGTAGATGAAGACCCTGAAATGGAAGACCTGTTCTACTGGGAGAAATTAGACCTTGGCCTAGGAGAAGTGAAATGGTGGGATGGGCAGCCTTTTGATGATTCCATATGGGATGGTATTAAGATCAACAAAGGAGTTTCGGAGTGCATATGGGGAGAAGGAGATGTGCAACACTTGACTAGGGTAGGCAGGCACTTTAAACCACCATAGATAGAAGGAGATCACTCGGGGAAAGAAGTAGACAATGGAAAGGGAAAAGCAATCGGTGTACTGCAAGAAAAGGATGAAGTACTAAGCAACTTAAGAAGACACAGGCCAATAGATCCATTTGGAGCTTGCTTATGGCTTCCACAAACCTCAGGTAGGCAATCCTTGAAACTTTGAACCGTCGTGATGTGCCTATTGATACTACTCCTGAACAGTTGGTAACCCTAATCAAGCTCATGGTGGAGACCCCGATCATATCCTTTACTGATGAAGACCTTCCTCCCGAGGGACCTTACCATAGTAGGCCACTCCACATTACCGTTCAGACTTTGGGAATGAGGGTTCTGGTTGTTCTAGTTAATAATGGTTCTGCACTCAATGTTTATCCTGTGCAAACCTTATAACCCTTAGGTATTCCTATGAACAAGCTATGAGCCTCATACTAGTCCATCCGTGCTTATGATAATACTCATAGGAAGGTAGTCGGGGTGTTGAATTTGCAAATCGTTGTTGGGCCCGTGACCGGGAATGTAGAGTTCCAAGTGATTGACATAGGGACCTTCTTCAACCTGCTACTAGGAAGACTATGGTTAAATGATATGTAGGCTGTACCCTCAACCCTTCACCAAAAGATCAAGATGGTAGTGAAAAATTAGATAATGGTTCTATTTGGGGATTTTGGGATCGGTACTGCTCAAGATGGAGTCGTGGTAGAGATACAGTTACCCGAGCAAGGTCCTACTCTTGGTGGGTTCAAGCTTGATGAGATTAATGATTTGGGAATGGAAGAACCATTAGAAAAGATTGCACCGTACCTTGATGATTATGCAAATCCCATGATAGCTCCTATTATGAATAAGATGAAGTTCTTCCCGAGCATGGGCATAGGCCATAGGCAGTAAGGTATAGCCAGTTTTCCAAATTTCACCGGATAAAAAAATAAGAGTGGTCTGGGGTATACACCAACAAGGGGAAAAGCTAGCAAGTCCAAAGGCACCGGACATCTTAAGAAGACTCTCAATGGTCTTTTGTCAAAGAAGGGGAGGACTTCTACTACTGTGGCTTCCCTGAGCCTTGGTATGACTGTGATACAAGGAAGAGAATCCGTAGTTTTGAGATCTTTGACTTTGAGCCATTAGGAGAGGAGCAGTGGTACAAGGTTTTAGAAGAGGGACAAGTTGAAAAGACCATTCAAGCAGATTGGGATAAAAACATAGACCAAGGATCTATGAAGTTGCTGTTGGGGGATGGACCTAAGGACGAGGAAGACCAGGATCAAGAAGTGATGGCACTGTAAGGGGAAAAGATGGACGTCTCCAAATTCATCACCAAAGCCGAGGGAGAACTCAAGAATTAGAAGTATGAGGAAGCACTGCCCCCAAAAGGAGACTTTTCTAAAGTTTTCGAGTTTGTAACAGGATCCACGCCTGTTAGTGGACCGAAAGTTGTTTTTCATTCTGTTTTTGAGTCTTACTAGGGGTAAGAAGTCTGATGAGTCTAATGATAGGTCTGCTATTGCATCTATTAAAAATTTCCTTACTATTAATAAAATGAACTCCATTTCTGCTTACTTCGACGTGTCTAATTCTGAATGCATAGATCCTAATGAAAATGATGAAATCCCTACTGAATTGAAAAGGTTAATTGAAAAGGATGAAAATGAATCAGTTCAAAAGGTAGTGAAAAATACTTTGTCAATAAACCTAGGAACTGAGGAAGATCCCCAAGAGGTCCAAATCGGTTTAATAGTTAACTAATGTGAAAGCCAAGAATTGACTGCTCTACTTAACAAATTTGAAGACATTTTGCTTGGTCCTATGAGGACATGCCTGGAATCGACCCTGAAATTGTCCAATACTAAATCCTTCTTTTTCCTGAATCCAAACCCTATAAAACAAAAGTTGAGGCGAATGAGATCCGAGCTGGCGCTCAAAATTAAAGAAGAAGTAGAAAAACAGTTGCAAACCAGTTTCCTAATCGTAACTAAGTATCCGGAGTAGGTGGCTAATATAGTGCCTATGCTTAAGAAAGATGGTAGAGCGCGTGTATGCGCAGACTTTCAAGATCTAAACAAAGCTAGCCCTAAAGATGACTTCCCACTCCCGTATATAGATGTTCTAGTTGATAATACTGCCTGGCATGCACTGTTATCATTCATGGACGAATTTTCAAGGTACAATCAGATACTCATGGCATTAAAAGATAGGGAAAAGACTAACTTTGTCACACATTGGGGTACTTTTTGCTATAGAGTAATGTCGTTTGGGTTGAAGAATGTTGGGGCCACATACTAAAGGGCTGCTACTACTCTGTTGCATGATATGATCCATAAGGAGGTAGAAGTGTATGTAGACGACATGATAGTAAAAGCAAAAGAGAGGGGAGACCACATAAAGGTGCTGAAGAACTTCTTTGAGAGATTGAGGGAGTTTAGGATGAGGTTGAATCAGAAGAAGTGTGCATTCAGAGTAGCCGCAGGAAAATTATTAGGGTTCTTGATCACCAAAAGAGGTATAAAAGTAGACCCTACTAAGATCAAAGTAATTCTGGAGATGTAACCACCTAGGTCGGAGGTAAGGAGTTTCCTAGGAAAAATCTAATTCATAAGCCGCTTCATTTCAAAGTTGACCACCACCTGTGAGCCATTGTTCAAACTACTAAAGAAATAGGAGAAATTTGAGTGGAGTAAACCCTATCAGAAAGCCTTTGAGAAAATCCAAGCCTACCTGCAGAACCCACCTAATTTATCACTGCCTATCAAAGGCCGACCCTTGCTTTTGTACCTGTCAGTAACCGAGGATGCCATGGGATGTATGCTAGCTCAAGAGAAAGATGAGGGCCATATGGAGAAAGCCATATACTACCTGAGTAAGAGGATGGTCGGATATGAGTGCAAGTATACACCATTAGATACACCTATTGGTCCTTATTTTGGGCTTCCCACCAACTTAGGCACTACATGTTATCTTTCTTGTGTTGCTCATAGCTTGGATGGACCCACTAAAGTATGTGTTTAAAAAGCCCGTACTGATAAGAAGGATGCCCCATTGGACTCTGATGCTCTCAGAGTTTGATTTGAAGTATGTCTTGAGGAAATCCGTTAAAGGGAGGGCGATAACAAAATTCCTAGCCGACCAGGTAGTAGAGGGGGATGATGCTAAAGAATTCTCATTTCCCAATGAGGACATCATGGTCATTAGTCAAGAGATATGGAAGGAATATTTCGATGGAGCCGCTAATCAGAAGGGATATGGAGTTCGGATAGTACTAGTATCTCCAGATGGCGCCCACGCGCTATTCACTGTTATGCTAAATTTTGTTGAATATGAGGCTTGCACGATTGAACTGGAAATGGCCATCGGACTAGGGGCAAAGAAGGTTGAAGTGTTTGGGAATTCCAGTCTTATAATTTCACAAGCTAGAGGAGAATGGAAAGTGAAGGAGGATAAGTTGAAACCCTATCATGAATACTTGGAGATTTTGCAGACAAAGTTTGAGGAAATCACATTCTTCTACCTAACCCGGGAAGAGAACCAATTCGCTGATGCTCTAGCCACCCTAGCCTCAATGATAGAAATACCTGTTGGAATAACCATGAGGCCCTTGATCATAGAAAGAGAGAGAACCCATCCTCTACTATTGTGTTACTAACCTAGAGGATGAAGAGGAGTTACCTTGGTATAGTGACATCTGGAAATTCATAAGTGAGCAAAGATACCCTAAGGGAGCCACAAAAAAAGATAAGAGAGCAATAAGGAGGTTATTAGCCTAATTTACCATACATGGAGGAGAGTTGTACTGAAGATCACATAAAGGAAAGAACCACCTGAGTTTAGATAAACATAAAGCCGAAAGGATGATGGAGGAAATTCACGCAGGGGTATGTGGCCCTCATATGAATGGGCACATGTTAGCAAAGAAAATCATGAGGTAGAGATACTACTGGTCCACCATGGAACATGACTATTGTAAGTACATAAAAAGATTTCACCGTTGTCAGATCCATGCGAATCTTATGCATACCGCGCCGTTAGAACTCTATAGCATTACTACACCTTGGCCATTCTCAGTATGGGGGATAGATATAATTGGAGAAGTGATAAAAAAAAGTCGTCAAATGGGAATAGATACATCAATAGTAGCTATCAATTACTTTGCGAAGTGGGTGGAAGCGGCATCCTGTATGAAGTTAGAAGCCAAGGACATGGCTAGATTCATCAAGCATAATATCATCTGTCGGTATAGGATCCCTCATGAGATCATATCCAATAATGGGTCACATTTCAAAGCTGAGGTACTAGCACTACTGGAAGAGTCTAAGATCACCACCATAAGTCATCACCCTATAGGCCACAGACCAATGGGGTGGTAGAAGCTACAAACAAGAATGTGAAGGTAATTTTAAAAAAGATGGCAAACACGTATAAAGATTGGCATGAGAAGCTACCATTCGCCTTGTGGGGATATAGGACATCTGTGAGGACATCCACTAGAGCCACACCATAATTGTTGATATATGGGATGGAATATGTAATACTAATTGAATTAGAGATCCCGTCTTTGAGGGTAATGGCTGAATGTGAGGTGAAGGAATCCCAATGGTTGAGAGAGAGGTACGAAGAGCTAGCATTGATAGATGAGAAACAATTGGAAGCACTGAACCACATCCGAGAATATCAACAAAGGATAACTAGATCTTATAACAAGAAGGTTCACCCAAGAAAGGTTGCTAAGGGTGACCTAGTCTTGAAGGAATTGAGAGTGCCAGTGTTCGACCCAAGAGGGAAGTTTAAGCCCAATTGGGTCGGACCCTACATAGTTAAGACCATTCTCAAAGGGGGAGCAGCCTACTTAATAGACCTGGATGGCCTTGAATTTAAACAACCTATTAATCTCGATCTCCTCAAGAAGTACTATGCTTAACCCACCCATGCACATCCTACCCGAACTACATAAATGGGCATGATTCCCGCTAGGGGATACGTAGGAACTCTAGAAACACGTTCGGTCCAAGTCCTTAAGCCATTCCCATTTGTTTGTTACACTAGGGGCAAGCCCTTCCCAATCTTGATTTTCTTTACTTGTCCCTATACTAGGGGCCACCCCCGTCTTGAAGCCTAACCCTTATCTTAAAAGTGCTAGCCCCATCTTTGAACCAAAAGTTAATGTAGATTTCAGGGAAAAGATTCAGGCGTGCACTCAAAAGATTAAAAGGAAATGGCTTGGAATCAATAAGTCAAGCATGATAAGATTGGCATAACAATGAATAAGTGAAGAAATGAAAATAGACTAAACAAGGAAAATTCTCAAGACTGAAGATTTCATTGATTAAAGTTTTATTCCACTAACAAAAGGTAAAAAAAAAATTAAAAAGAGGGATCTATGTATTCTAAAACACTAGTCTCAAAAGCAGGAGTTGGGGTATTCCTTATTCCCTTGGTTATTTTCTGTTTTGTCTCTTCTCTTTCTGTATGGCCTTGATTACATCTTTTGATGGAGCAGGGGATAAGGATTCCTTGTTGTGTTCTATGGATTCCTTGTTGTGTTCTTTATGAGCAACTTTCTTAGGAATCCTGAGAGGATGGATAGGAACTTCTCGAAGGTGATTGAATTGACGGAGAATCTAACTGGGAAGATAAAAGGACCACATATAGAGACCCAGAATACTAACGCCCGAAATTGAGAATGTTATGAAAGTAGAGGTCGTGATCTTCCACCACTCAATACTCCATTGAATGTCCATGTAAGTAAGGCCGTGGAACCAAATAGTCCAATCTTGTAGAGATTCATAAAGGCGAGTAATTTCCTGAGTATGATAGAGGGTAGAGAAGGTGGATAATGCTTGGGAGGACTTGTGGATATCGCAATTTTTTCTTACCCACAGCTTTAAAATCTTTTTCAAATTCAATTTCAAAAATGAGTCGCCACTTAATTTTTAAAGGCAAAATTAAGAAACCATTTTAAAAGCAAACCGATCTTTTGCGAAACCAAAGATTAACTAGGTCCCGAGATTATGGAATGAGAGAGGAAGGAGTTCGATGGACTAAAACACCCTCTTTCATCCTATCTCACGATAGGCCTCTACTCAACATCCTTTTAATCAAAATTAATCTAAGCATGCCCTCAACTAATGCATAAATATAAATATACATTACACAAGCATGTTGAAATGGTGTAAAATTGCTAATGACAAAATATCGTTCAAAACAAAGTAGTTCAATTAGCAAGCAATATAATATGAAAATAAGAAACTAGGAAACTTAGCCGGGATCCAGCTGTGAACATTTAAACGTGCAATGCATGCAAAAGTTGAAATCCTAATAAGAGAGTCTCTAATACACACATATACACATAAGGCAAATTTTAATTCTAAGGTGTTGTACGTGAAGTCGAAAAATCAATAAAATTAAAGAATAATTAAGCTAAGGGAGAGTCAAAAGGGCATACCTCATCGGCTCTACAAAATAAGGGTTAGTCCAGATGATACATAAGATCCTAGGCTTCTAGCTTAAATCTATCAAATGTAATTAAATCTAAAGCAAATGAATCCTAATTATGAGCATCAAGCCACATGAATGAATGTATACATGAACAAGAGTAAATTATGGAATATTCATTGATTTAGATCACTTAAACTTTGAATTCAAGCTTAACTAATTATCATTGAAGCATGGTTTAAGCCTTAGCTGATGAAAACACCATTTAAGCCACTATTTACAAAATTTACCAAATCTGTCACAAAATTCTAGAAATTCCAAAGAGCAGACCCACTATTTAAGAATTTGAAAAGCATACTTCCAATTGTTTGATCTTGATGATTTTTGGTCACAAGGTGCCTTTGTAAGTCTAGATTCTAACCCAAAAAGAAAATCAAGGTTCCAATGGTTAGATCTCTGGGAATAAAACAAACACTAGAAGTCACTCAGGAATTTCTAACTCTCTGTCCAGAAGTTTTGTATGATTTTCTAAAAATAGTAAAAAAATCTAAAAGACTCTAATCTTTTTAGGGGGTCTCATTAACACATTAAACTGCCTTAAACATGACCTAACTACCTTAGACATGAAATCTCATTAAAACAAAAATTGCAATGGTAGAACTTTGAGATATAGACACTCTCCCGTTGGTTTTATTCAGTTCCAACAGTTCGATGTTTAACTAAAAATCTTTGATGAAAAGTGGTTGATGAACTCACTCAATCTTTTTTAGTTCATCTTTCACTTACTAATTTTAACTACCAAGCCATTAAACTTGGCTTTAGTTAAACTAATCCTCCTACCATTTGATGGCCATGGGAGGTTAATGACTCTTGTACTTGATAGACTTTAATGAAGTATGAAGAAACTTCATAAGGTCCTAGAATAACAAGATCAAACAATTAAGATGGGTTTGAACTTGTCAACAAAACATGCTAATTATCAATCCTAATCTTCTTATAAACCATGAACTTATAAGAAGACCAAAAGATTTCAAGTCAAAAGATTCAAATGAGACATTGAAAGTCTCATAAATCTCATGAGATGATTACAATCAAAAGTAGAGACTCAACATTCAAACATTAGCTAAGTTAACATGCATTCAAAGAGTGATTTAGTCTAGAGTCTACCTCTAAATATCCTCAACTTAGTGGTTTGGAGGATTTCCACAAGTTAGTTAAGCTCTTCAACTCTAGCTCCCACACAAACTTAAGTATACTTAGGAAATTTTCTAGGGGTTTAGAAGAAGAATTAAGATAGGGTTCGGAGATTCAAAAAAGCTCATCCCCTTGGAATGGGATATTCACCCTCTTTATGTAGGCAAATTTAAAAGGGTATATCAGTCATTTTAGGGGTAAAAACTCTAATTTTGTATGTCCTTTTGGTGGTACAAAACGTGTTTTATTACGGCTGTCTGCCTCAAAATGCGGCACTTACTGGAGATGGAAGCGGCAGTCAGTGATAGCCGGTATGGCACTCAATGAACGCCGCGGCGACATTCATTCATTGTCGCACCGACATTCACTGAATGCCGCGGACAACTCTAGAAACTGCCATTTCTTAAATTTTGCGGCACTTGAATGAAATTGGCGGCAGTCACTAACTGCCGTTGCGGTACTTACCGATTGCAGGACGTCATTCAGAGAGTACCGCACTGGCAACCCGCGAGTGTAGCCGAAGTGAACCATGTGCCGTTTTCTCTATTCTCTCTTTTTCTTTCTCTTTTTCTTCTTTCTTTCCTTTTATTTGGATTGAAGAGCTTTTTGAAGAGCTTAAATCACCTTTGGATGCCCTAGATTAGTTGGACATTGTCATCATCAAAACTTAGAGGTAATACTCCCCTTAACCCGACATTTGGTCAAAATTAGGGTGTCTACAGTTTGCCCCTCTTCGACAGAGCTTGTGGTGTAACGTGTGTCACAAGCGAATGTCGAAGCCTGTGTGAAGACAAGCCTTTGACCAAACTGTCGGATCCAGGTAAAACAAAATGCATTACAAAAGAAAATGGGCACGCGGCCAAGTTTCAGTTGGTCGTGCTCAACGGTGAGATGCCTACATATCCCTTCAGGATTCAGACCAAAATGTAGTTTGGGTGGGGGTAAACGCAGATGTAAGCACAAGTATCCATACGGATGAATGCACCTATCCTATCGTGATGCATGTGCTCATGCAATGATGACTGTTCATGCAATTACATGCACTGCAAAATGATATGATTTTGAGATCATGCCACCTCGATGTAGCTAGATGCAAATCGTGCCCTGTGCTACTCAATGCTTGCGATTACTCCAATTTAAAGCTGATTTATTTTGAAAGTTCGAAGTTTTCGTAACTAACGGGTCAATCTTCTCTAAGACGTGTGGCCATCTCCCCCAAACGAACATACGTGACATGACTGGGCGGCGCTTTGTGACTTAAGCCCCGGTGCCAACACAGGTTTGCTCTTTCATATATTTTTTTTTTCAAATGATCCGCAGCCCTTCGGCCCCTCGGACATGTTTACTCAAAATAATCTGCAGCCCTTCGGCCCCGTCGGATATGTTTTCTCAAAATAATTCGCAGCCCTTCGGCCCTGTCAGATATGTTTTCTTAAAACAATCCGCAGCCCTTCAGTCCCGTCGGATATGCTTTTTCAAAATAATCTGCAGCCCTTCAGCCCCGCCGGACATGTTTTCTCAAAATAATCTGCAACCCTTCGGCCCCATCGGATATGTTTTCTCAAAATAATTTGCAGCTCTTCGGCCCCGTCGGATATGTTTTCTCAAAATAATCCACAGCCCTTCGGCCCCATCGGACATGTTTTCTCAAAATAATCTGCAGCCCTTCGGCCCCATCGGATATGTTTTCTCAAAATAATCCATAGCCCTTCGGCCCCGTCGATATGTTTGCTTTGAGTTTTTCAATTTTGGGAGTTCAAACAGACTCAAAATCTTTCTCGATTTTCAAAATCAAGATTCGAATCTGACTCAAAATCTTTTCACCTTTTCAAAGTCAAAAGTCAAATAGACTCAAATTCATTCAAATTTTCAAAATCAAAAGTCGAATCTGACTCAAAAACTTTTCATCTTTTCAAAGTCAAAAGTCAAATAGACTCGAATTCATTCAAATTTTCAAAATCAAAAGTCAAATCTGACTCAAAATCTTTTCATCTTTTCAAAGTCAAAAGTCAAATTTACTCAAATTCATTCAAATTTTCAAAATTAAGAGTCAAATCTGACTCAAAATCTTTTCACCTTTTCAAAGTCAAAAGTCAAATAGACTCAAATTCATTCAAATTTTCAAAATCAGGAGTCGTTCGACTCTGAAAAATAATTTCCTAGACAGAAGTGCCAAAAGTGGGCAAAATCAGGGGTTTTAAGTTCAAATTTTGGGGTTTATTTTGAATTTTGAGGAGGAAATCAGCGGCACTTAAACCGCCTCAACCACGGCACACGCTGAAGTTTGCGACAGTCTGTAACTGCCGTACGGCACTCACGGAATGCCAAAATGGCACTCAGAAAGTGCCGCACGGCACATCATCAACTGCCGCGCACATTTTCCCAAGTGTCGTTCGGTGCGGCAGAATGCTTATACTTGAGTTTTTCATTACATTTCATTCACTTCTCAATCTCTCGAAGCCGAAGCTCTCTCTGGAGATTTTTTTCTCCTTTTCTTGCATTGATCCTCGGGGTTCATAGGTAAGTTTCTTCCGATCAAAACTTCATTATTCCCTTCATTTTTGTTGTTCTCTTGATTAATTCCAAGGTTTAACTCTTAGTTTACTCTCCCTTTACTCACTAGGTTATGGCTAGCAGTTCAGGGAGCAAGAAGAAGACCAAGTACACGGCCACTCCCCACCCCGATCCTACATTCTTACTCCGGGACCCGGACGCCCAGTTGTCTGCCTGCGCGTTCCAGCGAAAGGTATACTCGCTTCTACTCGTTTTTCCTCTTCCAGTTATTCTCTTATGAACCTTATGAACACGGTGACATTATATTCTTCCATATGAATGTGATGCACGACAAAACTCCTCATGTTTTTCATGTAAAGCAATTGTCGTTCCTGTAGAATCCTCTAATTATTTCAAGTGCACCATGTTAAATCTCAAAGTTTTTCAACTTGTTTCATCATTTTTTTTCAAAAAACAAAATAACAGAACAAAACAAAAAAAAAAGCTTGTAAATGCAATTAACTTCACGCATCCTCCCACAATCACGATTGTTATGCTTATGAATATTTCGAGTGCTACTCGCATTCTTTTATTCTTTCATATCCACTTTCCTTGTCGTCCAATCTATTTTATTATTCTTCTTTCAATTTTTCTCGAAAAAATTAATGAATGCAATGCATGTCAAACAAGACTTTATACACCCCCTTATAACACGAATTTTACACTTACGAATTTTCAAGTGCTGCATTCATTCCTTTTTATTCATTCATTCTTTATTTTTATTTCATTCTTATCACTTTTTATTTCTTTATTTCATTCCTTTCTTTCTTTTATTCATTTGCTTACCGATATCAAACTTGTAACTTTTGCAGCTTCAGCCTGATGTGCTAAAAGGGCATGGCAGCTTGGCCCATGGCTACGCGTGGTACAAGGATCACAATGAGACCGTACGGAGCTTTATCAATGCCGTGGGCTTTGGGGACTTCGTCCAACTTTTGACGAAGAGCTCCAATGATCTGAGATAGATACACTGGGAGCTCCAACTTTTGACAAAGAGCTCCAACTTTTGACGATGACCCCGCTTGACTTCTCCATGATCACTGGGTTCCCCTTCGGGGGAAAGTGCCTCAGTTACCTGGACAAGGTGACGAAGTGGGATCGGGTTAAGCCGCTTTTAGGAGTCATCCCTGAGGAACCCTTGGTCACTGCCAAGTGGTTAATGGACACGTTCAAAGGCCAGCAGGGCTTTTCAAATGAGCAGATGGCTCGGGGCTTTATTATGTATATGCTGGCGTGCTCTCTGCTGAGCACCAAGGGTGAAACGATCTCCGTGGCACTGGTAGGGTCCCTGGAGCATATGGGGTAGATCTATCAGTATGACTAGGCTGGTACAGGATTAGCCATCCTGTATAAGCACAAGGGGGACATTTCCCAGGATCGGCCAGCCTCCACCGGCGACTTCTGGAGGGCGTGGGAGGTATATCTCTTCTTTTCTGCTGATTCTAATTTAAACCTTGCTTTTTCTTTCAGTTTCCTTATTATGAATCCCGAAACTCATGATTTTCTCTTTTCTTTTCTTGTAGATTTGGCCCCATGAGTATTTACACATGATGTCGCCTGAGACGCGACCAACGGACGCGGTCGTAATGCCCCAAGGAGTGAAATGGGCGAAGGATTGGGTCGGGCGGAAGACCGGGGCTTATGACTTCATCTTGTTTAGGAATTTCCTGACAAATCTACGAGAGCCACACGTTCGATGGCAGCCTTGGCTCAACGTGCTTGCCGACACTTCCCAAGGGATCCGACAGTCGGTTGGATATGACCCACAGAGGATATTACTAGACGGCCCGGATGCTCAAGAATGGTATCTGGGAGAGAGAGTGACCAGACAGTCACTAGCGACTGAGTCATTCTTTGTACCGCATTCCCCACCTGAGTCTATGAGAGCTACGGGGACCCTCCAGGGTTCTACACTCACGGTCTCCTTAGCTGGGTTCCCTATTCAGGATTCCGTGGAGCCTCCTGATGGGTATGTAGCTTTCTGTGATGACAAGCTGATGAGGAAATTCCCCTTGATGGAAGTGACCCGAGTGAGTTCCTTTTAGCCTTTCAACCTTTCTTTTAGATCTTATCACGCATATATGCTTTTTGACTGAATTCATTTTCACTTCCTTGTAGCTCATTCTTGCCGTATCTTGGGCTCTAACTTTACCGCCTTGGGATTAGAGCCTTCTGACGATCTCCTATGGCGAGCAGCCCACGACTATGGTCCCCAAATATTAGGTGGGTGCTCCCACCATTCCTCTCCAGTATGACCACGTCCCGTGAGACTATGCAGAGGAGGGCTTGTTCTGTGCTCGTATTGTGAGAGAGTGGATCTATAGCCGAGCATGGAGGGTAATCTGTAAAACTTGCCTTTTGGTTTAAATTGCATTCTTATTCTCACATTCTAACCTTTCTTTCCTTGATTTAGGCTGACGAGGCGCGAGTGAACTCAGAGGCTCAAGCGAGGGCCAGGGTAAACTATTACTGCCCTTACTTTCATTTTTCAGCACAATTAGACTGGACTATTCATTTTTCTTTTATTCAGGATGACGAGGTCCGGGCACTGTCCTCGCGAGGGAGGAGCTTGAGCAGCGGCTCCAGCAATTTAGTATTGATTATAGCGGAGCTCCCGGAGGTAGCGGAGCTCCCGGAGGTAGCGGTGCCGGACGAGGTGGAGGTAGCGGCAGAGGCAGCAGTGGTAGCCGAGCTGGAGGCAAAGGCAGAGGCAGAGGTGGTGGCGGACGCGATAGGAGCGGCATAAAGTCGTTGGAGGAGCCTCTCAGACGGGTCACGCGCCAGTCTTGAGGCCGGGGCCGGGGGTGACTTTGTTCTTTATTTCTCCTCCCTTTATGTTTTTGAGGGTTTTTGGAGAGGACACACCTTTTAATCTAGATGACTGTATCACACACATTTATTTTTGCTGACGGCTCTTGGATAGCCGGGGTAGGATAGGCACCTGCATTATCTTTTATTTTTTTGCATGCTTTTATTATGACTGCTTTTACCTCTTCTGCTGTTTACTACTACTCATCGTATGTGTGACCATGGCTTGGTCCTTTTATTTCATTTTAACTCTTTGCGACAAGTAAACTTTTTTATTTTCATTACTTTATTTCTTGTATGAATGAATGAATGAATGTGACCATAGCTTGGTCTTGTTGCATGTGCTGCATGATGCGCACGTTTATTATTATATATTCAGTTTTCTGTTTGCAGGTGGGCTGAAAACATTACAAATAGGTCCTGGCCAAAAATAGCTTCACGCGGCACTCAATTAGGCCTCCGCGGCACTAAGTGAGTGCCGCAGTGGCAGTCGGTGAATGCCGTACAGCATTTACGGACTGCCGCAACGGCAGTCGGTGAATGTCGTACGACATTCACCGACAGCCACCATACAGCATTTACATACTGCCGCACGACACTTTTTTGAGTGTCGTTTCACTTTATCGAGTGACGCGCTGTGTTCTGGCCAGATCTACTCCTATTTATAGCCTTCCTCCTTCACTACTCCATAAGACACCTTTTCCTCCCATTCACCCTCCTCTACAATGGCCCCCATTGGCTCCCAAATCCTTTTCCCATGGATGGATACTCTCTCTGGCATTGATAGGCTCAATTTCGAGTGCTTCCGACTAAATGTCCTCTTCTCTTTCCGACAGATGACTCTGAACGAATGCTTACTTCAAGCTACCATCCAGTGTTGGGATCCCTTACTCCATGTCTTTCGCTTCGGCTCTCAGGAGGTTTGCCCTTTGTTTGAGAAGTTTAGTGATGTTCTGCACACTGACCCTTGTGCCGAGCTGACAGTTCCTTTGGTGCAGACCGGGTATGTCCGGGACTTGGCTGCTCTCCTCCACATATCTTGGAATATAGCAGGTTCTTTCATTTGCGGTAGGCAGATTGATTTCGAGCGCCTTTCCTCTGTCTATGCTCCCGTAGAGGACCCCTACGACAGCGGATACCAGATCATTCGGCGTAGTGCGCTATTGATAGCAATGCTCTCTTACTTCCTCTTTCAATCATCTTCTGATGTTCTCATTCCCATTGCTTGTGGTCTGCGGGAGATTAAGAGCGTCATTATGCTGATCATTGGTGAAACCTTGATTGGTTTGGAGCGTGGCCACACTGTTGAGCCTATGTTATCTGCAGGAGCACCTTTCGTCTTGCAGGTTTGGCTCATGGAACGCCTTGATCTCTTCATACACCCCTCACACATTCGTGGGCCACATTCCCATGACTATATGGAGGTTCACTGCCTATTCCATTCTGCTGATGCTTGGCTTGGTTGGCTCCGAGGCCTTTCTGTTGGTGATATCTATTGGGTTTGCCTTACCTTTCTGTTGCTGTATGACTTCCGGGGCGACCTGGTATCTGGTTACCTAGCTTGCATGCTACCACTTTCTATGTTCCCGATCGAGTGGTCCGCCAGTATGGACTTCTCCAAGGTGTTACTGAGGACATTACTACAGACTTTACGAGGTGTTCGATCATGCGCCCTTCCATTGTAAAGGCCTTTACCGAGGCTTGGTATGACAGAGTGTCAGCTCCCTTCCAGATGGTTCCTACATCAGTCAGGCCTACTACTGAGTACATTCTTTAGATCCAGACGTTGGTCCAGAGACAAACTTCGTAGGCATACACGGATGAAAGTAAAAAACAACAGGACAAAGCTGTATTTTACAAAATTTCAGACAAGTCCTGCCTATCCTTTACGCTTTTGAATGTGATTTTCTTGTTTTTCCTCCTAAAGAGTGTTCTTGTCTTTAAGAAATGTTCTAGTATGTTCAATCAAAGTGTTCACTCTTCCGATTAATCTCTTCATGAAAATTCTCCTTTTAATATCTTTTCTTGGCTCTCTATCACTTTTCTTTAAATCTTGCCTAAAGTTTTAACCATTCTATACCATGAATTTTCATTTGTTCTTTTATAGTACTTATTTTTAATATCCAGGAGATCTAGAGACGGGTTTAAAGTAAATATATGGGTTCTTCGGATAGCAAACGAAGTTTGCCCCTGGTTATAGGGCTCCGAAGTGGTTCCGGGCAAACGTTAGTTTGCCCCTAGTTTAACACATGTTTCCTTTTATGGACTGAAGGCTTTTAAAGAGCCCACCTACTTATCCCCGAATGGGTATCAGGTCCGCAATAGTTCGGTTCAAGGCTTGACGAAAAGGTGCCACTTAGGCAATTTTTAATGACCGAACCGAGCAGGTTGTCTACGTATCCCCTAGCGGGAATCAGGTCAAGCGTAGTTCATCAAGGTAGGAGGTATTGAAAGAAGCGGTTTCAAGCAAAGTATTTCTTGAGGCGATCGAGGTTAATTGGTTGTTTAAATTCAACCCCATCTAGGTCCATAAGATAGGCCGCTCCTCCAGAGAAGAGAGTCTTAATGATGTATGGACCGACCCAATTGGGTTTGAATTTTCTTCTGGGGTCATAAATAGGTATTTTCAGTTCTTTGAGGACCACGTCACCCTCAGCAAGCTTCCTTGGGCGGACCTTTTTGTTGAAAGCACGAGCTATCCTCTTCTGATATCCCTGAGTATGGTTTATCGCAGCCAACCTCTTCTCATTGAGCAACATCAACTCCTCATACCTTTCCCGTGTCCATTCTAACTCAGTTACTTCACATTCGGCCAAAACCCATAGAGAGGGTATTTCTACCCGACTGGAAGGACGGCTTCCATTCCGTAAACCAAGGTATATGGCGTGGCTCCTATGGAAGTTCTTACAGATTCCGGTATCCCCACAGTGCAAACGGAAGTTTCTTCTTCCAGTCCTTATATGTGTCTGTCGTTTTTTTCAAGATTGCTTTGACTTTCTTATTTGCCGCTTCTACCGCCCCCGTTCATCTGCGGTCTGTACGAAGATGACTGATGACGAGTGATTTTATACTTTTCTAACAGCGGGATGTCTTCCTCTTGGAAATGACTAGCGTGATCAGAAATGAACTCATTTGGGACCCCGTTTCTGTAAATTATGTTCTTTTCTATGAAGCTGACCATATCTTTGGCTTTCAGAGTTACATACGATGCAACTTCCACCCATTTAGTGAAATAATTGATGGACACAATTATGTACTGGTGCCCATTAGAGGCCTTTAGGACTATCTCTCTGATGATGTCAATACCTCAGATGGAAAACGGCCAAGGCGTAGTAATGCTGTAGAGCTGAGATGGTAGGGTATGTATTAGATTTGCATGGATCTGGCACTTTTGGCACCTCCAAACATATTCACAACAGTCCTTCTCCAAGGTCATCCAATAATACCCTTGCCAAATTATCTTCTTCGCCAGCATGTGCCCGTTTATGTGGGGCATGCACACTCCTTCATATATTTCTTCCATCATTCTATTGGCCTCTCTTCTGTGTAAACATTCCAAATTATACCCGGTGTAGGACTTTTTCCACAACTTATCTGCATAGATCACAAATTGGGCTGAGAACCTTCGGATCGCCTTCTTATCCTTTTCTGAAGCTCCTGTAGGGTACTCTCATTCTTTAATGAAATTCCAAACATCCTTATACCAGGGCACTTCCCCTTCATTTTCTAAAGCTGCGATCATCTCAAACGAGGGTTGATTCCTTATTTCTATGGATAGTGGGATCATGGTGACTCCTGAAGGGATTTGTATCATTGAGGCTAAAGGTGCTAGGGAATCAGCCAATTGGTTCTCTTAAAGGGGAAGGTAATAGAATGATATCTTCTTGAACTGTACTTTCAAACTCTCCAGATAATTATGGTAGGGTCTTAATTTTTCATGCTTCACCCTCCAATCACCCTGAACTTGAGATATGATCAAATTAGAGTCTCCGAAGACATCGATCTTTTCAACATTTAAGGCCAGTGCCACTTCCATTCCGATTATGCACGCCTCATACGCTGCCGTGTTGTTGGTTGAGTTATATTTAAGCTTGACAACTAAAGGGGTTGGGGTCCCGTCCGGTGCTACAAGGATGATTCCAACCCCATAGCCCAGTTGGTTAGTGGCTCCATCGAAGTACATTTTCCACAAATTCTCCTCTATCCCCATTACCCCTTCATCTGGGAAATGAAACTCACCCTTTTCTTCTGATTCTATTGCAAGATCAACCAAGTATTCAGCGACAGCTCTTCCTTTCACAGACTTGGCAGTGACATACTTGATATCGAATTCGACTAGCATCATGGTCCACCGGGAAATCCTGCTGGTCAACGCGAGTTTTTCAAACAGGTATTTGAGCGGGTCCATTCGGGATATCAAGGTTACGGGGAAGGCTAGTATGTAGTGCCTAAGGCGGTGAGTGCACCAAACCAAGGCCTGACAGGCTTTCTCTAAAGGTGAATATTTCAACTCTTATCCGGTCATCCTTTTACTCAAGTAATAAATGGCCTTTTCTACATGCCCTTCTTCTCCTTCTTTGGCCAACATACACCCCATCGAATCTTTGAATACAGAAAGGTATAGTAACAAAGGCCTTCCGGGCGAGGGTGGTGACAAGACAGGTGGATTTTGGAGGTAAGTCTTGATTTTATCGAAGGCTTGTTGGCAAAGGGTGTCCCATTCAAACTTCTCTCCTTTTCTGAGTAACCCAAACAACGGGTCACAAGTTAAGGTGAGTTTGAAATGAAGCAGCTGATGAACTGTATTCTACCCAGGAAACCCCTCAACTCTTTCTCATTCTTTGGTGGCTACATCTCAACTATGGATTTTATTTTGGTGGGATCCACCTCTATTCCCCTCTACGTGATGAGAAACCCCAATAACCTTTTGGTAGTAACTCCGAAGGTGCATTTTTGAGGATTCAGCCTCATTCTAAACTCTCGCAATCTTTCAAAAAACTTCCTTAAAGCCTCTAAATGCCCTTTCCTCTCTTTGGATTTCACAATCATGTCATCCACGTATACCTCAACCTCTTTATGGATCATATCGTGCAACAAGGTAGTGGCAGCCCGCTGATACGTTGCCCCCACATTCTTGAGCCCAAACGGCATTACCCTATAGTAGTATGTACCCCAAGGTGTGATGAAAGTGGTTTTCTCCCTATCTTCGGGCGCCATGAGAATCTGGTTGTAACTCGAGAAACCATCCATGAAAGACAGGAGTTCATGCCCTGCAGTGTTATCGACCAGAATGTCAATGTGAGGCAATGAGAAATCATCTTTAGGGCTCACTTTGTTCAAATCTCGAAAGTCGACGCATACCCTAATACGGCCATCCTTTTTTCGTAACTGGTACGATCTTGGCAATCCACTCGGGATACTCCGTGACCATCAAGAATCCAGCTTTTAACTGCTTTTCAACTTCCTCTTTGACTTTAAGTGCCCATTCAGGCCTCATTCGCCTCAATTTTTGTTTTATTGGCTTTGAATTAAGGAAAAGGGGGATATGATGTTGGACTATCTCTGGATCAATACATGGCATATCACTATAAGACCATGCAAAAACATCTTTGAATTCATTTAATAGATTGATTAATTCCTTACTTTCTTCATCGTTAAGCATAGAGCCAATAAAAACATTTTGAGGATTATCTTCATTTCCCAGATTAATGGTTCGAGTGTCTTCAATGATTTTACATGCAGATTCTTTTTCCTTTTCAATTAATTTTTGCAATTCACTTGGTATTTCATGATCATCACATTCATCACATTCATTAAGAGCATTCGAGTAGGTAGAATTAGTCGTGCTTTCATTGATTTCTTTGGAGCGATTACAACAGACATAGAAATTGAAAGACGCCTCATTTGGGCCATTACAGACTCTGGGTATGGGGGATACCTATCACTAGACTCAAAAACCCACTCTTTCTTGCTTTTTCCTCCTAGATCGGTGATGAAGCATTCTTCCAGATCCCCTGTCTTGGTAATCTCTTTCATCTCTTCCTTTTCTGGCTCTTCCACATCATCTTCCTCGTCTTGCACCTCTTCTACCAATCCCTCAGCCTGTTCATTCCTGACCTTGTCCTCCACGACCTCTTCTTGGCCCGTTCCCATGGTCTTTGTGTTATCCTCACCCAATAAATCCTTCATGACCGAACCATCTAGTGCACCAATCCGATCTTTGGCGGTAGTTAACTTCATGGGTACCTACAGATATAGATCTTTATACTCAGAGAATTCGTGAGGGAAGAATATCTCAAACCCTGGCTTCAAACAATTGTCTTTCTGATCCACCCATGGTTCTGGAAAGCCACAAAAGGGAAAATCCTCTCCCCCCTTCACAAAGTATCCATTGAGCATTTTTTAATAAGGGACCAACGGTGCGTCGACTGCCTTATTCTTTTCTCTCAGTTCCTTCTTCGATGGTTGATAACCTAGACCATGAGTATGAGTCTAAGTGGCTATCTTTGGAAATTCCAACAGACCTTAAAGGTTCTTTCATAGTCGCAAGCCCGGGAAGAAATCCATTTTCTTCATAATCCCTGCGACCAGCGGGCTTGCATACTGGTCAAAATAGAGCGGTAGGAACTCGCTCGGCTTCTCTTCTTCCAACATGTTAATGAACTCAAACCCTCCCAGACTTGTCTTTTCTTCCTGAAACTGTACCTCTAAAATTGGTGTGCTTTGACGAAGCTTCAAATGAACAGACCCAACTGGCCCCAAGAATGTCACAGACCTTGCTCTTCCAAACACAGTTAACTTTCTAATGAATCGTGGATGGTATGGCACCCAGACTATCCAACCATGGCCTCTTTAGCAGCAAATTGAAAGAAGCAGGGATGTCAATGACCTAAAACTCGACTTCCTTTTCCAGAGGTCCGACAGCCAGGTGGAGAAGGATTATTCTCATAACTGTCCTCTGAGTGTTGTCATACGCCCTCACCTTCTACTCAGATGGTATGAACATTGATTCATCCAAACCCATACGATTGGCCGTGCGGAATGGACACACATTTAGAGCAAAACTATTGTCAACAAAGCAGGCAGGCATAGTATTTCCCAGTCATTCAATAGTGATATATAGCAGTTTATTATGAACAGGCCTTATCGGAGGTAGGTCACCTGACGAGAAGGTAATAGCCAGGGTCAGAATCCTACTGATCATTCCCACAAGGTCTTCTGGTGTTGTGTCGATAAAAACATCAGATTGATTCAAGGCATCCAGAACTACCTGCCTGTGACGTTTGGAAGCAATCAACAAACCCCAGATAGTGATGTTAGTGTAGACACCCCATTTTGTCGACTATCAGATTCAGGAGACCCATAGCTTGGTGGTTCACAATGATCGTAAAAGACTCAAAAGGACTCCTGGAAGTCAACTCTATCTCTCAGAATGCTCAGATTGACCAAAATGCCCCTGAAAGCCCGAAGACTCCCAGATTTGGTTCCGAGGTTCTGAAAACATGCTATGTCGTAAGAAAAATGATAAAATGAGTTTTTAAGTAAAACCAGAAGAAATCGTCAGCTCCCAGAGACCCCCGGAAGTCCCGGAAGTTCCCTGAAAGTCTCCATTGACCGGTTTGACCAGGTTTGACCAAGTTTGACCGAAATCGTCCGATTTCACCAGAATCATTAGAAAAATATTAAAATGAGTTTTAAGAGAATCTAGCAAAAACGTCGGCTCCTGGGAGCTCCCGGAGGTTTCCAGAACTTCCCGGGGATCCCAGATTTGACCAGTTTGACCAAGATTTGACTTTGGAATTGGGGCACCGAAATAATTTTCAAATATTTTTCATGGATACTAGAGGTCAATAGCTTTCCAACGGTATATCACACATAATTCCTGGATTTAAAACGAATTTATTTTGAATTTTCGAAGGCGAAAAAGGCGATCAAATCGGCTTTTATCGCGAATAACGCAAAACATTTCAAAGTGACCTATCCCCGAACTATTTTTTATGTAAAGTAGACTCCATAAACTTTCCAATGGTATATCACAATCTCAATTTGGAGTTTGTATGCATTTTCTGTGAATTTCGGATGAAATAGGGCCTTTTTGCGAATACCGGAACCTCTGGGGGCCTAAACAACATTATCTGGACGAAGGAGGAGCAGTGCCGCCGCGGCACTCCCCTCCAGAATAGTGTATTTTTGTAATTAGTTTTGCGGTCCCATTTTTGATTAATTAAAAACCAAAACGACATAATTTTATGATTTCAGATGTTTGGAGCCAATGGGAATACTTTCTAAATCCCAAAACCACCCCAAGTTGGCCTATTTAAACCCCCCATTGCTCTTCATTTTGGGGGAGTCAAATGCAAGTTTAGAAAAAGTTTGGGAGAGAAAGTTGTAGAGATAAGGTTAGAATAGAGAGAAAAGAAGCTTTCTTCTTTGATTTTCAAAACAAAAGTGAGTTCTAAACTTTGTTTTTACTTCATTACTCCCATTTACTTCAACATTCAATACACCCAACCATCATTTTAGTGAGCATTTAAGAGAGTGGAAGCTTCTTCCATGTCCAATGTCATTACATATGAGTGAAACACCATGCTACAAGTTCAATACTTCATGAATATCATCTATTGATCATTATCTACTTGCTTGTTTATTCATTATTTATCTCTTCTTACCTCATTTCTTTTAGATTTTCTTTATTACTTACTAGTTCATCAATCATCTAAATGATGGCATGAAGTTTGGGGTGAGTGAATCCTTATGGACAGTAGCTCTTGACCTCAAAAACATGTCTGATAGATGATGATCATAACTTCAATACCTCCAAGGTATCCTTGAAGTGTATTGAAGTTATGCTCAAATAAAAAATAAACCTCTCCAACAATCTTGGAGGTTCTTGATGATGAATTGAATGTTGGCATTTTAAGTGGTTATAATCTTTATTGAGTATTAAAAATACACTTTCTAAACCTCTATTTCAAAACCCCCCTCAATCCCTCTCATTTTGATTTCAAGAAAGAAAACCTTATTTTCCCCAAAATCTTCAAAACAGTGAGTCAAAACAGTGAGTGAGCTGAGTTCAAAGATTTCTCTAGAACTCAATACTCAACATATATATGCAAGGCCACTTGGAAAGTTTTCCTAACTCATTGGAGAACACCCATGATTTTTGGTTTGACTTAGAAGTACTTGAAAATGGTCCATTTGGACCCAAACATTCCTTCCAAACATTCTACCTCTGCTGTCACAGCAGATTGACTAACTTCCAACTTCTTTTTCAGAAATATTTTCCAAAACGAGGTGGTCCCAACTTATTTTTCCCTTAAACTTCAATGTCATAGGGAACGTTCTGTATAAAAGGGGCCTCTAGATCACTCTTTTTCATTTTCTAAGATTTTTAAACATTTCAGTCGACAGTACAGACTCTGTTTCTGAGTGACCTCTGTTGTTCATATGATTTCTCTCAATCTGTGATAGTTATTAAAGATTGGATTTTTTGGTTGTATTCTAGACACAATAAGGTACATCTCCATAAACAATCATGCATTGAAAGCATTCCTAACCCCTCTTTTCCATTTTTACAAGATCATGTTACTGTTCTGTCCACTATTCACAACAAGCACATTTTAACTTTCATTCTTGGATTTGATGCTTATATGCCTTCCAAATTAGTTCATATCTTAGGAAGTAGTTCATACTACATTTGTACATATCCCATATTGATTTCATCCATCCATTCATGCACATTTTAGACTTCTAAGTCATCGTAGGAATCCATGAACACAAAGCACACTACAACCTTGGCACATTCTAGATACATACATTGCATCCATGCAAAGATTTGGGGTTTTGTAACTCCTAATCTAAGAAGGTTATAAGAATGATTATGATCACACGTTCATGCTTCCCCTCGATCTAATCATCCTTTCTCATCCGTCCCGGGGATTGAGAGATCTTCTCGTCTCAAAGAATAACATGCATCATTCTAGCTTGCTAAGCATATTTGTTTTCTTTGATTTATTTGTTTCAAGAACAATTCATGCCCCCTTTAGATTAGGAAGTTTTGATTATTTGATACATGATGAGACAATTTTTCCTAGGTTTATTTGTGTGATCTTTCACTTTGCATTGTGTGATATTTGGTTTAGATCTTATGAATGATATCTTATTTTTAGATCTTCCATTTTCAAATTTTCTTATGTGATGTAATATACTATCATAGTATTATTTGTCGAACCAAACGTAGTATAAGATGATTATTTGAATGCTAATTGAGGCCCGTCGAGAGACGGAGCGAGTTGAGGGTATTTTAGTCGTGACAAAGGCTCCTTCCTCTCTCGTACCAAAACCCCGAGCCAAGTTCTTTGGTTATGTAGGGCCGGTGCCCTTTATCCATTTGGGTGAGTCAAAATTAGGTTTCTTGTTTGATTTTGATCAAAGAAAGAGAAGAGGGCATCATATAGATTAGGGCTTACATCCGCATGCTTGTCCCATTTGCATGCACCATTCCCCATCAATCTACACGCACTGTTTCGAGTCGGTCCACATCACTATCTTTGTCTGTCTAAAGTCACCACTGTCAAGATCTAATCTAGTCCTCTCAAAATCTGTCAGGTCAGTATAGATTCCCAAGGTCAGCAGTCAGGGTCCTCTTCGTGGGTTAGGAGTTCGGATAATCGATTGATCAGAATCAGTCCGACAGCTTACTTCAGCATGAATAGGGAAGAGTTGGAAAACAAGGTTACTAAATTGGGAGCGACCATAAGCCAGCAGTCCGACAGCCTAGCCCAAGTTCTGAAGTTCATGGAAGAACTGAAGCAGCTGCGGCCGCAACCTCCGCCCGGGTTTCCACCACCGGAGTTTGAACCACCCCCACCTGAGAATAATGGGGAAGAAGACTGGTTTCAAGGCTCCCACCATTCGCGTACGAGAAAAAGATCCAAGAGAAAATGGACAAGGTCGACAAGCTAGAAAGCGTACTAAGAAAAATCAAAGGGGTCGATGATTACATGCTAGACCTGGAAGGCCTCTTCGAGCCTGTCAAGCTAAAACTGCCAGAGAATTTCAAGATGCCTGCCGTCGACCGTTTTGACGGAACTGGGAATCCAAAAAGTCATGTGAAGCTATGTATGAGTATCTTCTAGTCCATGGGTTGTACCCACGAACACATTGCGATGTTGTTCCCGCAAACTCTTGCAAAGTCTGCACTATCATGGTTCCTAACCTTGGAAGCCTCCAAAACCCGAGCCTGGGAAGACATCGTTCGAGTCTTCGTCGATCATTACTCCTACAATCAAGAGCTGGATGTCACCATCAGGGATTTGGAAACAACCCGGCAAAACAACAATGAATCCTTCGATGCATTTCTGAGCAGATGGAGGAACAAGGTAGCCCAAATGACCCACCGGCCGATTGAAAAAGAACAGGTAAGGATGCTCATCCGGAATCTGCTGCCCCTCTACCATGAGAAATTATTTTACCAGTCCATCTCCACCTTTGAGGAGTTGTTTGAAGTCAGAACCCGAATTGAAGACGGTATCAGAGAAGGAAAGATAAAAAAGGAAGAGCCCCCGAGTCAGTCCAGAAGACCTAACTACTCCCGGAATCCCCCGGATGTCAATGCCCTTAGCAGCCAACCCATGGCGTACCCTCTTAGGCCGTACCAACCCTCTAGCCAGGCAAACTCCTCCAATCGCCCCTTCCAGAAAAAGCCCCCATGCAACTTCGCCAAGTTAGAAATCTCTCTCTCCTCAGCTTTAGACCGCCTCCTCAAAAAGGGCCATCTCCAACTACTCCAACCCCGAAACACCCCACTCCCGCCAAACTGCGATATGTCCAAACGGTGTACCTACCACCAAGCCCTGGGCCACAACACTGATGATTGCGTGCACCTCCGCCATGACATTCAAAACCTCATTGACCAGAACATCATCGAACCACCACCAAAGCAGCCCCATATCACCCAAAATCCTCAACCAAACCACCAAAATATTAACCTCATTGAGTCCAGCCCCGTATCCTTTAACCCTGCTACTTATATCACCCCCCTAGGACAAACCTTACCCCTCATTGACATCCCGAACTCTGTGGGAATTCATCTGATTGAAGGAAAGAATGACGAGTGGCAGAAATAGCTAGACGATGAGCAAGACTTGTTCTTTCTGGAAGAGCACGATCTGGGGGTGGTAGACCTCAAATGGTATGATCCCAATAACAAAAGTGATGCTTCTATCTGGGACGAGCCAGAGAAACCATTTGTGGGAACGGATTGTGATTGGTTCAAAAAGGATGGGACTGTAGAAGGGCCTACTCCTGCTGAAATTGACCATCTGACCAGGTCAGGCCGTCACTACCAGCCTCTGCAGCCTACTACTGAAACTGTCGAGAAAGGCCCGGTAAAAGACAAGGGAAAGGGTAAGATGGATGAGATCATTGAAGAAGATAACGAGTTGATAAAGCAGCTAAAGAAGACCCAAGCACGTCTCTCGATGTAGGACATCATGGTAACATCCTATAAGCATAGGCAAGCCGTGTTGAATGCCTTGGCTGGAATTGAAGTCCCTATCGACACTGCACCGGAGGACATGGTGGCTTTCTTGGGCGCACTTACCCCCGACCCAATCATTACATTTTCTGATGAAGACCTGCCACCAGAAGGATCCGCACATAACAAGGCATTGTAGATCACCGTAGGATGTAAGGGACAACAGGTGCCGTTCTGTCTAGTCGATACGGGCTCTGCTTTAAATGTTTGTGCCCTAAGGACTGCCACCGCCTTGGGGGTCAATGTCCTCGACATCACACCATCTGTGTAATCTGTGAGGGCCTATGATAACACCAGGAGAAATGTAATGGGAACTGTTTCTCTCCAAATCCGGGTAGGATCTTTGGTGAGCACTGAAGTCTTTCAAGTCATGGACATACCTGCCTCTTTCAACTTGCTGATCGGAAGGCCCTGGTTGTATGTCAACAAATCCGTATCGTCCACTGTGCATCAAATGATCAAGTACATCCATGAGAAGGAAGTGAAAATCATCCTCGGTAATAGTTGGGGTAATGAAGCTTTCCCGACCTACGCTCCCATCTTTGAAATCCAAATACCTGAGCTAGAAGAAGGAGAAATTGGGGGATTCTTCATGGAAGAAGTCCACATGATCAATGATGAAGATAGGTTCCCCGAGATCCACTCTGCGGTTTTCAACATCGTCCGCAAAATGAACTACTTCCCTAGAATGGGATTGGGCCGACGCCAGCAAGGGATTCGAGAGTTCCCTCAGATCAAAGGACAGCAAGGTACTTTTGGACTGGGATACAAGCCCACTGAAGAAGACATCAAGCTACAGAGGCCATGGAAGAAAAGGGTAAGGAGCCTCCCACAATACCGCAAGACCTTGAATGGACAATTCATCAAAGAGGGGGATGACTTCCCTTACTTCGGGTTCCCCGAACCCTGGATCCATCAAACCACTGGGAAAAGGCACCCCGGACTTGAAATCTTCGCTGACTGCGAGAGACCTCCATATCAAGATCCGTTCTATCCCGAAGAAATTGAGAAAACCCCGGAGGAAGACTAGTTGAAATACCTGGACACTGAAGCCATCGAGAAAATGTGGGAGGAATCCGCTGAGAAGAAGGAAGAAAATAGGGCCAAGAGCCAAGATGATCAGATCAAGCCAACTGAGAAGGGTCTGAGCAACCAGGTTGTAGGGTCATCTGTCTATGTCTCACTATCCCCTGTTCCCCCAGAGTCTGTACTGCCGATTATCGAGTCTGTACTAGAGTTGGCTGCTGCAAGCCCACCACTGTCCAATGTAGTCACTTCACCTAGCATGAATGAAATGAAAGACGATTCTGCTTACTCCTCTGTGTCTAATACTTGTGAATGCACAAATCGCTCCGAGGATCTCCTAATTGAACTTAAGCAACTAATTGAAAAACCACCTGCTTATGAAATAATCGAAGATACTTTATCAGTTAAACTAGGTGAAACAGATAATCCCCAAATTATGCAAATTGGCTCAACTCTTAATAAAGAAGAAAAAGAAAAATTAACCCTCTTGCTAAAAGAATTCAAAGATGTTTTCGCTTGGTCTTACGAAGACATGCCTGGGGTCGATCCCGACATTGTCCAACATCATATTCCCCTCCTCCCTAATTCTAAACCTGTCAAGCAGAAACTGAGGCGCATGAGGCCGGAGTGGGCACTCAAGGTCAAAGAAGAAGTGGAAAAGCAGTTCAAAGCATGGTTCATCATTGTCACTGAATATCCGGAGTGGGTTGCCAACATCGTGCCAGTCCCAAAGAAAGATGGAAAAGTTCGCGTGTGCGTCGACTTCCGTGATCTAAACAAAGCCAGTCCCAAGGATGACTTCCCGCTTCCCCACATTGACGTTTTGGTAGACAACACCGCGGGACATGAGCTACTATCATTCATGGATGGTTTCTCAGGGTATAATCAGATTCTTATGGCACCAGAAGATCGGGAAAAGACGACATTCACCACCCCTTGGGGGACCTACTGTTATAGAGTAATGCCTTTCGGACTTAAAAATGCTGGGGCAACCTACCAAAGAGCTGCCACCACTCTGCTGCATGACATGATTCACAAGGAAGTAGAAGTATACGTAGACGACATGATCATGAAGTCCAAAGATAGAGAAGGACACCTAGTGGCACTAGAAAAGTTTTTTGAAAGGTTGCGTAAGTACAAGATGAGGTTGAATCCAAAGAAATGCACTTTCGGTGTGACCTCCGGTAAACTCCTGGGTTTTCTCATCACACAAAGGGGGATAGAGGTGGATCCCTCTAAGATAAGGTAATCCTGCAAATGACACCACCACGAAATGAAAAAGAGGTAAGGGGATTTCTTGGAAGAATCCAATTCATCAGCCGCTTCATTTCCAAGATTACAACTACATGCGATCCTTTGTTCCGATTGCTGAGAAAAGGGGAGAAGTTCCAATGGGATGACCAATGCCAAGCCGCTTTCAATAAAATAAAAGCCTACCTTCAGAATCCACCTATCCTCTTACCGCCTACTCCTCATAAGCCTTTATTCCTTTACCTGTCTGTCTCCAAAAATGCCATGGGTTGCATGTTAGCCCAAGAAGGAGAAGAAAGCCACTCTGAAAAAGCCATATACTACTTCAAGCAAGAGGATGACTGGGTATGAGCTCAACTACTCTACCCTCGAAAAAACATGTTGGGCCTTGGTTTGGTGCACCCGCCGACTGAGGCACTACATGCTGGCCTTCCCGGTTGTGCTCATATCCCGCATGGATCCTCTAAAATACCTCCTCAAAAAACCCGCCCTGACCGGTCGTATATCCCGTTGGTTACTTCTACTATCCGAATTCGATATCAAGTATGTTACAAGCAAATCAGTAAAAGGGAGAACCGTGGCTGAGCATCTTGCGGAACACGCCATTGACTCCGAAGAAAGTGGAGACTTCCCATACCCGGACAAAAATATCATGGAAATCAAGGAAGAACAATGGAAGTTGTACTTTGATGGAACAGCCAACATGAAAGGCTACGGAGTAGGAATAATCCTAGTATCACCAAACGGAGACCACACCCCACTGGCAGTCAAGCTCAATTATAACTCCACCAACAACACCGCTGAATATGAAGCGTGCATTCTGGGGATGGAAGCGGCCATAGAATTGAGAATTCAAAAGCTAGATGTCTTCGGAGATTCGAATCTCATCGTGTCACAAGCCAGAGGGGAATGGAAGGTGAAGGAAGAGAGGTTGAAGCCCTACCATGACCATCTCGATGGACTCAAGAAGCACTTTAAGAGCATAACGTTCTTCTACCTGCCTAGGGAAGAGAACCAGCTAGCTGATTTGTTGGCTACCGTAGCCTCCATGATCAAAATTCATGTGGGAGTCAGAATGATGCCTTTGGTAATTGAGCAAAGGTACGAGCCTTCGTTCAACATGATCACCGTAATCGAAGCAGAAGAGAATGAAATACCGAAAAAGACAAAAGGGCAATTCGAAGATTCGCAGCGCAATTCATCATTTGCGGTGGGAAATTATTGAAGAAAGGATACAACGGTCACAACCTGACTTGCTTATTTGGGAAAAGCTCCAGAAGAATGATGGAGGAAATACACGAGGGTGTATGCGGCCCACACATGAACGGTCACATCTGGCCAAGAAAATCGTAAGACAAGGGTACTACTGGACAACATTGGAGAAAGATTGTTGCGAATACGTAAGAAGGTGCCACAAGTGCCAGATCCACGCAAACATGATGAATACACCACCATCCCTTCTATACAGCATGACTTCACCTTGGCCATTCTCAACCTGGGGAATCGATATCATCGGTGAAATCATTCCGAGAGCCTCGAACGGAAATCGGTACATTCTGGTAGCCATAGACTACTTCACAAAATGGGTAGAAGCTGCATCCTACACCAAGTTGGGAGCCAAGGAAGTGGCCAAATTCATCGAGAGAAATCTCATCTGCTGTTATGGAGTTCCCCATGAGATTATTTCGGATAACGAAAGTCATTTCAAGGCAAAAGTCAGGGATCTGTTCGAGGAATACAAGATCACTTATCACAAGTCATCACCGTACAGACCGCAAACTAATGGGGCAGTCGAGGCTGCAAACAAGAATGTTAAGGCCATACTGCAGAAATCAGCCGATACTTACAAAGACTAGCATGAAAAGCTACCGTTCACACTTTGGGGATACAGAACCTCGATAAGGACATCCACAGGAACAACTCCTTACTCACTAGTGTATGGGATGGAAGCGGTACTTCCAGTCGAGATAGAACTACCATCCCTACGTGTGATGGCAGAATGTGAAATTTCGGAATCAGATTGGTTGAGGGAAAGGTATGAAGAATTGGCTCTCATAGATGAAAAGCGCCTAGCGGCAATCGACCATGTTCGAATCTATCAAAAGAGGATAGCCCGTGCTTTCAACAAAAAGGTTCGTCCGAGGAAGATTGTCAAGGGTGACCTTGTTCTTAAGGAATTGCGAGCTCCGATCTTTGATCCCTGTGGGAAGTTTAAACCTAAATGGGTCGGCCCTTACATCGTCAAGACTGTTCTTTCCGGGGGAGCAACTTATCTCATAGACCTCGATGGTGTCGAATTCAAAGAACCAATCAACATGGATCATCTAAAAAGTACTATGCTTGACCAATCCACAAAAAATAACCATTTCTTTCCAACCTTGGCCTGAACTACGCTCGACCTGATTCCCACTCGGGGATACGTAGGCAACCACATCGGTTCAGAGAAGGGTCTGAGCAACCAGGTTGTAGGGTCATCTGTCTATGTCTCACTATCCCCTGTTCCCCCAGAGTCTGTACTGCCGATTATCGAGTCTGTACTAGAGTTGGCTGCTGCAAGCCCACCACTGTCCAATGTAGTCACTTCACCTAGCATGAATGAAATGAAAGACGATTCTGCTTACTCCTCTGTGTCTAATACTTGTGAATGCACAGATCGCTCCGAGGATCTCCTAATTGAACTTAAGCAACTAATTGAAAAACCACCTGCTTATGAAATAATCGAAGATACTTTATCAGTTAAACTAGGTGAAACAGATAATCCCCAAATTATGCAAATTGGCTCAACTCTTAATAAAGAAGAAAAAGAAAAATTAACCCTCTTGCTAAAAGAATTCAAAGATGTTTTCGCTTGGTCTTACGAAGACATGCCTGGGGTCGATCCCGACATTGTCCAACATCATATTCCCCTCCTCCCTAATTCTAAACCTGTCAAGCAGAAACTGAGGCGCATGAGGCCGGAGTGGGCACTCAAGGTCAAAGAAGAAGTGGAAAAGCAGTTCAAAGCATGGTTCATCATTGTCACTGAATATCCGGAGTGGGTTGCCAACATCGTGCCAGTCCCAAAGAAAGATGGAAAAGTTCGCGTGTGCGTCGACTTCCGTGATCTAAACAAAGCCAGTCCCAAGGATGACTTCCCGCTTCCCCACATTGACGTTTTGGTAGACAACACCGCGGGACATGAGCTACTATCATTCATGGATGGTTTCTCAGGGTATAATCAGATTCTTATGGCACCAGAAGATCGGGAAAAGACGACATTCACCACCCCTTGGGGGACCTACTGTTATAGAGTAATGCCTTTCGGACTTAAAAATGCTGGGGCAACCTACCAAAGAGCTGCCACCACTCTGCTGCATGACATGATTCACAAGGAAGTAGAAGTATACGTAGACGACATGATCATGAAGTCCAAAGATAGAGAAGGACACCTAGTGGCACTAAAAAAGGTTTTTGAAAGGTTGCGTAAGTACAAGATGAGGTTGAATCCAAAGAAATGCACTTTCGGTGTGACCTCCGGTAAACTCCTGGGTTTTCTCATCACACAAAGGGGGATAGAGGTGGATCCCTCTAAGATAAGGTAATCCTGCAAATGACACCACCACGAAATGAAAAAGAGGTAAGGGGATTTCTTGGAAGAATCCAATTCATCAGCCGCTTCATTTCCAAGATTACAACTACATGCGATCCTTTGTTCCGATTGCTGAGAAAAGGGGAGAAGTTCCAATGGGATGACCAATGCCAAGCCGCTTTCAATAAAATAAAAGCCTACCTTCAGAATCCACCTATCCTCTTACCGCCTACTCCTCATAAGCCTTTATTCCTTTACCTGTCTGTCTCCAAAAATGCCATGGGTTGCATGTTAGCCCAAGAAGGAGAAGAAAGCCACTCCGAAAAAGCCATATACTACTTCAAGCAAGAGGATGACTGGGTATGAGCTCAACTACTCTACCCTCGAAAAAACATGTTGGGCCTTGGTTTGGTGCACCCGCCGACTGAGGCACTACATGCTGGCCTTCCCGGTTGTGCTCATATCCCGCATGGATCCTCTAAAATACCTCCTCAAAAAACCCGCCCTGACCGGTCGTATATCCCGTTGGTTACTTCTACTATCCGAATTCGATATCAAGTATGTTACAAGCAAATCAGTAAAAGGGAGAACCGTGGCTGAGCATCTTGCGGAACACGCCATTGACTCCGAAGAAAGTGGAGACTTCCCATACCCGGACAAAAATATCATGGAAATCAAGGAAGAACAATGGAAGTTGTACTTTGATGGAACAGCCAACATGAAAGGCTACGGAGTAGGAATAATCCTAGTATCACCAAACGGAGACCACACCCCACTGGCAGTCAAGCTCAATTATAACTCCACCAACAACACCGCTGAATATGAAGCGTGCATTCTGGGGATGGAAGCGGCCATAGAATTGAGAATTCAAAAGCTAGATGTCTTCGGAGATTCGAATCTCATCGTGTCACAAGCCAGAGGGGAATGGAAGGTGAAGGAAGAGAGGTTGAAGCCCTACCATGACCATCTCGATGGACTCAAGAAGCACTTTAAGAGCATAACGTTCTTCTACCTGCCTAGGGAAGAGAACCAGCTAGATGATTTGTTGGCTACCGTAGCCTCCATGATCAAAATTCATGTGGGAGTCAGAATGATGCCTTTGGTAATTGAGCAAAGGTACGAGCCTTCGTTCAACATGATCACTGTAATCGAAGCAGAAGAGAATGAAATACCGAAAAAGACAAAAGGGCAATTCGAAGATTCGCAGCGCAATTCATCATTTGCGGTGGGAAATTATTGAAGAAAGGATACAACGGTCACAACCTGACTTGCTTATTTGGGAAAAGCTCCAGAAGAATGATGGAGGAAATACACGAGGGTGTATGCGGCCCACACATGAACGGTCACATCTGGCCAAGAAAATCGTAAGACAAGGGTACTACTGGACAACATTGGAGAAAGATTGTTGCGAATACGTAAGAAGGTGCCACAAGTGCCAGATCCACGCAAACATGATGAATACACCACCATCCCTTCTATACAGCATGACTTCACCTTGGCCATTCTCAACCTGGGGAATCGATATCATCGGTGAAATCATTCCGAGAGCCTCGAACGGAAATCGGTACATTCTGGTAGCCATAGACTACTTCACAAAATGGGTAGAAGCTGCATCCTACACCAAGTTGGGAGCCAAGGAAGTGGCCAAATTCATCGAGAGAAATCTCATCTGCTGTTATGGAGTTCCCCATGAGATTATTTCGGATAACGAAAGTCATTTCAAGGCAAAAGTCAGGGATCTGTTCGAGGAATACAAGATCACTTATCACAAGTCATCACCGTACAGACCGCAAACTAATGGGGCAGTCGAGGCTACAAACAAGAATGTTAAGGCCATACTGCAGAAATCAGCCGATACTTACAAAGACTAGCATGAAAAGCTACCGTTCACACTTTGGGGATACAGAACCTCGATAAGGACATCCACAGGAACAACTCCTTACTCACTAGTGTATGGGATGGAAGCGGTACTTCCAGTCGAGATAGAACTACCATCCCTACGTGTGATGGCAGAATGTGAAATTTCGGAATCAGATTGGTTGAGGGAAAGGTATGAAGAATTGGCTCTCATAGATGAAAAGCGCCTAGCGGCAATCGACCATGTTCGAATCTATCAAAAGAGGATAGCCCGTGCTTTCAACAAAAAGGTTCGTCCGAGGAAGATTGTCAAGGGTGACCTTGTTCTTAAGGAATTGCGAGCTCCGATCTTTGATCCCTGTGGGAAGTTTAAACCTAAATGGGTCGGCCCTTACATCGTCAAGACTGTTCTTTCCGGGGGAGCAACTTATCTCATAGACCTCGATGGTGTCGAATTCAAAGAACCAATCAACATGGATCATCTAAAAAGTACTATGCTTGACCAATCCACAAAAAATAACCATTTCTTTCCAACCTTGGCCTGAACTACGCTCGACCTGATTCCCACTCGGGGATACGTAGGCAACCACATCGGTTCAGAGAAGGGTCTGAGCAACCAGGTTGTAGGGTCATCTGTCTATGTCTCACTATCCCCTGTTCCCCCAGAGTCTGTACTGCCGATTATCGAGTCTGTACTAGAGTTGGCTGCTGCAAGCCCACCACTGTCCAATGTAGTCACTTCACCTAGCATGAATGAAATGAAAGACGATTCTGCTTACTCCTCTGTGTCTAATACTTGTGAATGCACAGATCGCTCCGAGGATCTCCTAATTGAACTTAAGCAACTAATTGAAAAACCACCTGCTTATGAAATAATCGAAGATACTTTATCAGTTAAACTAGGTGAAACAGATAATCCCCAAATTATGCAAATTGGCTCAACTCTTAATAAAGAAGAAAAAGAAAAATTAACCCTCTTGCTAAAAGAATTCAAAGATGTTTTCGCTTGGTCTTACGAAGACATGCCTGGGGTCGATCCCGACATTGTCCAACATCATATTCCCCTCCTCCCTAATTCTAAACCTGTCAAGCAGAAACTGAGGCGCATGAGGCCGGAGTGGGCACTCAAGGTCAAAGAAGAAGTGGAAAAGCAGTTCAAAGCATGGTTCATCATTGTCACTGAATATCCGGAGTGGGTTGCCAACATCGTGCCAGTCCCAAAGAAAGATGGAAAAGTTCGCGTGTGCGTCGACTTCCGTGATCTAAACAAAGCCAGTCCCAAGGATGACTTCCCGCTTCCCCACATTGACGTTTTGGTAGACAACACCGCGGGACATGAGCTACTATCATTCATGGATGGTTTCTCAGGGTATAATCAGATTCTTATGGCACCAGAAGATCGGGAAAAGACGACATTCACCACCCCTTGGGGGACCTACTGTTATAGAGTAATGCCTTTCGGACTTAAAAATGCTGGGGCAACCTACCAAAGAGCTGCCACCACTCTGCTGCATGACATGATTCACAAGGAAGTAGAAGTATACGTAGACGACATGATCATGAAGTCCAAAGATAGAGAAGGACACCTAGTGGCACTAAAAAAGGTTTTTGAAAGGTTGCGTAAGTACAAGATGAGGTTGAATCCAAAGAAATGCACTTTCGGTGTGACCTCCGGTAAACTCCTGGGTTTTCTCATCACACAAAGGGGGATAGAGGTGGATCCCTCTAAGATAAGGTAATCCTGCAAATGACACCACCACGAAATGAAAAAGAGGTAAGGGGATTTCTTGGAAGAATCCAATTCATCAGCCGCTTCATTTCCAAGATTACAACTACATGCGATCCTTTGTTCCGATTGCTGAGAAAAGGGGAGAAGTTCCAATGGGATGACCAATGCCAAGCCGCTTTCAATAAAATAAAAGCCTACCTTCAGAATCCACCTATCCTCTTACCGCCTACTCCTCATAAGCCTTTATTCCTTTACCTGTCTGTCTCCAAAAATGCCATGGGTTGCATGTTAGCCCAAGAAGGAGAAGAAAGCCACTCCGAAAAAGCCATATACTACTTCAAGCAAGAGGATGACTGGGTATGAGCTCAACTACTCTACCCTCGAAAAAACATGTTGGGCCTTGGTTTGGTGCACCCGCCGACTGAGGCACTACATGCTGGCCTTCCCGGTTGTGCTCATATCCCGCATGGATCCTCTAAAATACCTCCTCAAAAAACCCGCCCTGACCGGTCGTATATCCCGTTGGTTACTTCTACTATCCGAATTCGATATCAAGTATGTTACAAGCAAATCAGTAAAAGGGAGAACCGTGGCTGAGCATCTTGCGGAACACGCCATTGACTCCGAAGAAAGTGGAGACTTCCCATACCCGGACAAAAATATCATGGAAATCAAGGAAGAACAATGGAAGTTGTACTTTGATGGAACAGCCAACATGAAAGGCTACGGAGTAGGAATAATCCTAGTATCACCAAACGGAGACCACACCCCACTGGCAGTCAAGCTCAATTATAACTCCACCAACAACACCGCTGAATATGAAGCGTGCATTCTGGGGATGGAAGCGGCCATAGAATTGAGAATTCAAAAGCTAGATGTCTTCGGAGATTCGAATCTCATCGTGTCACAAGCCAGAGGGGAATGGAAGGTGAAGGAAGAGAGGTTGAAGCCCTACCATGACCATCTCGATGGACTCAAGAAGCACTTTAAGAGCATAACGTTCTTCTACCTGCCTAGGGAAGAGAACCAGCTAGATGATTTGTTGGCTACCGTAGCCTCCATGATCAAAATTCATGTGGGAGTCAGAATGATGCCTTTGGTAATTGAGCAAAGGTACGAGCCTTCGTTCAACATGATCACCGTAATCGAAGCAGAAGAGAATGAAATACCGAAAAAGACAAAAGGGCAATTCGAAGATTCGCAGCGCAATTCATCATTTGCGGTGGGAAATTATTGAAGAAAGGATACAACGGTCACAACCTGACTTGCTTATTTGGGAAAAGCTCCAGAAGAATGATGGAGGAAATACACGAGGGTGTATGCGGCCCACACATGAACGGTCACATCTGGCCAAGAAAATCGTAAGACAAGGGTACTACTGGACAACATTGGAGAAAGATTGTTGCGAATACGTAAGAAGGTGCCACAAGTGCCAGATCCACGCAAACATGATGAATACACCACCATCCCTTCTATACAGCATGACTTCACCTTGGCCATTCTCAACCTGGGGAATCGATATCATCGGTGAAATCATTCCGAGAGCCTCGAACGGAAATCGGTACATTCTGGTAGCCATAGACTACTTCACAAAATGGGTAGAAGCTGCATCCTACACCAAGTTGGGAGCCAAGGAAGTGGCCAAATTCATCGAGAGAAATCTCATCTGCTGTTATGGAGTTCCCCATGAGATTATTTCGGATAACGAAAGTCATTTCAAGGCAAAAGTCAGGGATCTGTTCGAGGAATACAAGATCACTTATCACAAGTCATCACCGTACAGACCGCAAACTAATGGGGCAGTCGAGGCTACAAACAAGAATGTTAAGGCCATACTGCAGAAATCAGCCGATACTTACAAAGACTAGCATGAAAAGCTACCGTTCACACTTTGGGGATACAGAACCTCGATAAGGACATCCACAGGAACAACTCCTTACTCACTAGTGTATGGGATGGAAGCGGTACTTCCAGTCGAGATAGAACTACCATCCCTACGTGTGATGGCAGAATGTGAAATTTCGGAATCAGATTGGTTGAGGGAAAGGTATGAAGAATTGGCTCTCATAGATGAAAAGCGCCTAGCGGCAATCGACCATGTTCGAATCTATCAAAAGAGGATAGCCCGTGCTTTCAACAAAAAGGTTCGTCCGAGGAAGATTGTCAAGGGTGACCTTGTTCTTAGGGAATTGCGAGCTCCGATCTTTGATCCCTGTGGGAAGTTTAAACCTAAATGGGTCGGCCCTTACATCGTCAAGACTGTTCTTTCCGGGGGAGCAACTTATCTCATAGACCTCGATGGTGTCGAATTCAAAGAACCAATCAACATGGATCATCTAAAAAGTACTATGCTTGACCAATCCACAAAAAATAACCATTTCTTTCCAACCTTGGCCTGAACTACGCTCGACCTGATTCCCACTCGGGGATACGTAGGCAACCACATCGGTTCAGAGAAGGGTCTGAGCAACCAGGTTGTAGGGTCATCTGTCTATGTCTCACTATCCCCTGTTCCCCCAGAGTCTGTACTGCCGATTATCAGGTCTGTACTAGAGTTGGCTGCTGCAAGCCCACCACTGTCCAATGTAGTCACTTCACCTAGCATGAATGAAATGAAAGACGATTCTGCTTACTCCTCTGTGTCTAATACTTGTGAATGCACAGATCGCTCCGAGGATCTCCTAATTGAACTTAAGCAACTAATTGAAAAACCACCTGCTTATGAAATAATCGAAGATACTTTATCAGTTAAACTAGGTGAAACAGATAATCCCCAAATTATGCAAATTGGCTCAACTCTTAATAAAGAAGAAAAAGAAAAATTAACCCTCTTGCTAAAAGAATTCAAAGATGTTTTCGCTTGGTCTTACGAAGACATGCCTGGGGTCGATCCCGACATTGTCCAACATCATATTCCCCTCCTCCCTAATTCTAAACCTGTCAAGCAGAAACTGAGGCGCATGAGGCCGGAGTGGGCACTCAAGGTCAAAGAAGAAGTGGAAAAGCAGTTCAAAGCATGGTTCATCATTGTCACTGAATATCCGGAGTGGGTTGCCAACATCGTGCCAGTCCCAAAGAAAGATGGAAAAGTTCGCGTGTGCGTCGACTTCCGTGATCTAAACAAAGCCAGTCCCAAGGATGACTTCCCGCTTCCCCACATTGACGTTTTGGTAGACAACACCGCGGGACATGAGCTACTATCATTCATGGATGGTTTCTCAGGGTATAATCAGATTCTTATGGCACCAGAAGATCGGGAAAAGACGACATTCACCACCCCTTGGGGGACCTACTGTTATAGAGTAATGCCTTTCGGACTTAAAAATGCTGGGGCAACCTACCAAAGAGCTGCCACCACTCTGCTGCATGACATGATTCACAAGGAAGTAGAAGTATACGTAGACGACATGATCATGAAGTCCAAAGATAGAGAAGGACACCTAGTGGCACTAGAAAAGTTTTTTGAAAGGTTGCGTAAGTACAAGATGAGGTTGAATCCAAAGAAATGCACTTTCGGTGTGACCTCCGGTAAACTCCTGGGTTTTCTCATCACACAAAGGGGGATAGAGGTGGATCCCTCTAAGATAAGGTAATCCTGCAAATGACACCACCACGAAATGAAAAAGAGGTAAGGGGATTTCTTGGAAGAATCCAATTCATCAGCTGCTTCATTTCCAAGATTACAACTACATGCGATCCTTTGTTCCGATTGCTGAGAAAAGGGGAGAAGTTCCAATGGGATGACCAATGCCAAGCCGCTTTCAATAAAATAAAAGCCTACCTTCAGAATCCACCTATCCTCTTACCGCCTACTCCTCATAAGCCTTTATTCCTTTACCTGTCTGTCTCCAAAAATGCCATGGGTTGCATGTTAGCCCAAGAAGGAGAAGAAAGCCACTCCGAAAAAGCCATATACTACTTCAAGCAAGAGGATGACTGGGTATGAGCTCAACTACTCTACCCTCGAAAAAACATGTTGGGCCTTGGTTTGGTGCACCCGCCGACTGAGGCACTACATGCTGGCCTTCCCGGTTGTGCTCATATCCCGCATGGATCCTCTAAAATACCTCCTCAAAAAACCCGCCCTGACCGGTCGTATATCCCGTTGGTTACTTCTACTATCCGAATTCGATATCAAGTATGTTACAAGCAAATCAGTAAAAGGGAGAACCGTGGCTGAGCATCTTGCGGAACACGCCATTGACTCCGAAGAAAGTGGAGACTTCCCATACCCGGACAAAAATATCATGGAAATCAAGGAAGAACAATGGAAGTTGTACTTTGATTGAACAGCCAACATGAAAGGCTACGGAGTAGGAATAATCCTAGTATCACCAAACGGAGACCACACCCCACTGGCAGTCAAGCTCAATTATAACTCCACCAACAACACCGCTGAATATGAAGCGTGCATTCTGGGGATGGAAGCGGCCATAGAATTGAGAATTCAAAAGCTAGATGTCTTCGGAGATTCGAATCTCATCGTGTCACAAGCCAGAGGGGAATGGAAGGTGAAGGAAGAGAGGTTGAAGCCCTACCATGACCATCTCGATGGACTCAAGAAGCACTTTAAGAGCATAACGTTCTTCTACCTGCCTAGGGAAGAGAAACAGCTAGCTGATTTGTTGGCTACCGTAGCCTCCATGATCAAAATTCATGTGGGAGTCAGAATGATGCCTTTGGTAATTGAGCAAAGGTACGAGCCTTCGTTCAACATGATCACCGTAATCGAAGCAGAAGAGAATGAAATACCGAAAAAGATAAAAGGGCAATTCGAAGATTCGCAGCGCAATTCATCATTTGCGGTGGGAAATTATTGAAGAAAGGATACAACGGTCACAACCTGACTTGCTTATTTGGGAAAAGCTCCAGAAGAATGATGGAGGAAATACACGAGGGTGTATGCGGCCCACACATGAACGGTCACATCTGGCCAAGAAAATCGTAAGACAAGGGTACTACTGGACAACATTGGAGAAAGATTGTTGCGAATACGTAAGAAGGTGCCACAAGTGCCAGATCCACGCAAACATGATGAATACACCACCATCCCTTCTATACAGCATGACTTCACCTTGGCCATTCTCAACCTGGGGAATCGATATCATCGGTGAAATCATTCCGAGAGCCTCGAACGGAAATCGGTACATTCTGGTAGCCATAGACTACTTCACAAAATGGGTAGAAGCTGCATCCTACACCAAGTTGGGAGCCAAGGAAGTGGCCAAATTCATCGAGAGAAATCTCATCTGCTGTTATGGAGTTCCCCATGAGATTATTTCGGATAACGAAAGTCATTTCAAGGCAAAAGTCAGGGATCTGTTCGAGGAATACAAGATCACTTATCACAAGTCATCACCGTACAGACCGCAAACTAATGGGGCAGTCGAGGCTGCAAACAAGAATGTTAAGGCCATACTGCAGAAATCAGCCGATACTTACAAAGACTAGCATGAAAAGCTACCGTTCACACTTTGGGGATACAGAACCTCGATAAGGACATCCACAGGAACAACTCCTTACTCACTAGTGTATGGGATGGAAGCGGTACTTCCAGTCGAGATAGAACTACCATCCCTACGTGTGATGGCAGAATGTGAAATTTCGGAATCAGATTGGTTGAGGGAAAGGTATGAAGAATTGGCTCTCATAGATGAAAAGCGCCTAGCGGCAATCAACCATGTTCGAATCTATCAAAAGAGGATAGCCCGTGCTTTCAACAAAAAGGTTCGTCCGAGGAAGATTGTCAAGGGTGACCTTGTTCTTAAGGAATTGCGAGCTCCGATCTTTGATCCCTGTGGGAAGTTTAAACCTAAATGGGTCGGCCCTTACATCGTCAAGACTGTTCTTTCCGGGGGAGCAACTTATCTCATAGACCTCGATGGTGTCGAATTCAAAGAACCAATCAACATGGATCATCTAAAAAGTACTATGCTTGACCAATCCACAAAAAATAACCATTTCTTTCCAACCTTGGCCTGAACTACGCTCGACCTGATTCCCACTCGGGGATACGTAGGCAACCACATCGGTTCAGTCATTCTACCCACAAAAATAGCCCAATTTCTTTCCAACCTTGGCCTGAACTACGCTCGACCTGATTCCCACTCGGGGATACGTAGGCAACCACATCGGTTCGGTCATTCCACCCACAAAAATAGCCAAATTTATTTCCAACCTTGGCCCGAACTACGTTGGACCTGATCCCCGCTCGGGGGTACGTAGGCAGACTTTAAAAAAAAAAAAAAGGGATGGTTCACTAGGTTGAAAATCCAAAAGGACGCCTAGGCAAAAAGTTAGAGCTAAATCCAAGGTGAGCAATAACAAAAGAGAGAAAAGAGCTCGCTAGGTCACCTCACTGGTGCCTAGGCAAAAATTATGAGCATTTGAGAGAATAAAGTCGCGGTCCTTACCATAACCCCGAAATAACCCTTCACACTAGGGGCAAACTCGGCAACTCGCCTCGTTCGCCTGAACCTCTTCTAAACTAGGGGCAAACGTCGGCCATCTATCTCGTTTACCTCACAACCATATATGTCCCAAACTAGGGGCAAACTTCGGCCACCCGCCTCGTTTGCCTCTAATCGTCCTAGCATGCCCAAGCAAGTACCAAAAGCAACATCTAATTGAAATCTCGATTACAAAATGTTTTTAAAGCTAAAATGCATAAAATGAGATTCCCAAAGTAACCAAGGTTCACCGATAAACAAAATCTGAATATTACATAAGCAGGAAAGATAAAAAATAAAAGTCTTTCGAAAAGCAATCACACACGTTCAAAGACACTGGGAGGAATGAGCAGAATCAGTCAGGTCTAGTTTTATCTTTATGTCTTTTATTTCTTCAAAGGTCTTTAGAAATAGGCTCTTGCTTGGCTGGCCCAGCCCCTGATGAAAGCAGCAATGGTAGTAGCTCTGACTCTGGAAGCAAAGACCCTCTCAGTAAACCCCCGGGGGACCTCTTGAACTTGCCCATACTGTCTGGCCAACCGACGAGGATGATAGAAGGAGGTCTCTCTCAGTCCCATCAGCCACACCCTCTGAAAATCCCCAAGACTAGTGGTCACAGCATAAAGGCCCCGACGCCTCACGATCCAGCAAATGTCAGCCTCAGATAAGGCACCCATCATACCCACCCAATCAGCAGAAGTAGAATGAGTATGAAGCACAGCTCTGCGAAAATAAACTGGCGGCACATTACCGGTCTATAACTGAAGACGCTCGTAGAGCCAAGCCTGTAACACTAGAGGCGCCCCAGAAAGTAGAAGCATTCCTTGACTTGAAGTGCGATCCAAACCATTCAGGGTCTCGGCCAAAACCATGGCCATGGGGTTCTTACCTGCCTTCAGTCCGAGACATACATGCACTAAGTCGCTTGAAGCACTCGAGAACAAGAAGTGTGAAGTTATACATAGAATCAGAGCAGCCCCACGAGTAGCATCATACACGCTGGGATTCCCAGGACTGGCATATCGAGCAATTATGGAAGCAATGTCAAGAACCTCACCTTGAAGCAGCCGGCGGGAAATAGTGATGGAATAATTCAGATATTCAGCCAAGCCTCGCATAGGACTGAGGGTATCAGCAGAAGGGAGAATCAAGTCCAAATCAGAATCATTGCCAAGGATGGCACAGAACTCCTCAAACAAGGGGCATATCTCCAAGCCATTGAAATTGAAGACATGGTTCACCGGGTCCCAGTGAGCAATAGCAGCGCGCAAGAACTCAGTGTTCAGGGTCATCTGGCAAAGAGAGAATAGCTCGGTCAAGCCGTAGCTAAAGAGGTTGATCTGCTCCACACCATCCGTGATGTTTAGCTAAGCCGTGAGTTGAGCGGGATCATACAAAGCCATGTTTTCGGTCGCTGCTCTAGGAAAATTCGAAATTTCGGCAGCACCTCCCCGTTTTACGGACTATCCCACCTACAAGGCAAAAGCACTCACTATTACAAAACTACCCATTGCAGTAACACCCAACAATCATAGTGCACATGTATCATCATTAACTAAAACAAGCACACAACCGCGCCTCCAAGTCGGAAGCTATCCGGCCTAAAAGGAAAAACATCATAATAATTTGTCAAAGGTCACAAACTGCTCCACACATCATCTTACACTGTCCAAATAGTCACATCACCAGTACAACCCGATCGAAAATATAAAAAGAAAATAGAATAAAATTCCCACTTGGGGGAGGGGGGGGCCTCAGTCCTCCTCTTCTTCGTCCTCTGTCAGACCGCCCGGAGTGTATGTCGGCGACGGTCTCCTCCTACCACCTCTGCACCTCGAACTGGTCCTCGATGAGCTAGCTCCGCCTCCACGGTACTGCACACACCAATAAAATAAAGGCAATCAGTAGGAAAATAACAAAAAATACAAAACCAGAGTCAAGACGGAAACCTACCAATGACGCCATCTGATTGGCAGCAAACTGCCGCATGCCATCCATCTGTCAAGGGTAAAATCCAGGGTTGGAACCTCATAACTTTAAGGAGCGTAAGATTAGAAACGTACCCGGTGGTCACGTGTGAGGACCAAGGACCGTAAGCTAGCCGCCAAGGCGTGACCCTCCTCAGCGTAACTCCAAGGAACGTTGAGGACGCCCGCTGGCTGAGTAGGGTACCTGCATGTGACTCGTGGCACCTCCATCACTCTGGGAGTGCCATCAGCGCCTAGAACATTGACGGTCCAATCCCAAGGAGGGATAGGATCGGAAGCCGGAGGAGCCTGCCTCCTGTACATCTCACGGAGCTGTAGGCACAAAACAAGTTAAGAAAAGATAAGTCAAAAACATAGGCAACGAATAAAAAAAAAAAAAAACATAAAACTCACCTCCAGGAGTGGGAAGTTGGGCATCAAGAAACGGCCACGGTAAGCCTCGTAACCGGTCTCAGAGAGAAAATGGTCCCAAACGTCGGTGCCAGCCAAGGCCGCCAGCAGAGCATCACCAGAAAGGTCACTAGCATCCATCGCAGGGGGATTATGAGGAACACGATACCTGGAACCACCGACCACCTGCCGAGACACTCGCTCACCAAGGAACCACTGCCTGCACTCGGTACTCTCCATCAGAAGTCGGCAAGAGGAAAGAGGTTTGACCGCTTGTATCTCCTCAGGGGCAGCATAGGCAACGCACTCCCAAGGTGTCCAATCAACATTAGCAGCCGTCAGTCCGATTAAGAAGTTTCTGAGCAAAACAATCCGGTGGGCCCCACTATTCACCCCGACAACATCCCTCCACCATCTCAAGCCTCATGGGAACAAAGGCACAGGAGCCATGCCATTCTCGTCTTCGCCTGATTCATCTGTAGGGGAGGGAGCCAACATCTTCAGGTACTCGAAGCTCCAAAGCTGCACAGACAAAGGAGAAAATCAGAAAAAGTACAGAAACTAAAAAGTCAGAATATAAAGCAAGATGCAGCACATACCTCCCAAGCTCGCCAAAATCCCCCTGTCGATTGAACATCACCTCGGGAAACCTCACCCATGTGCTTGTAAAGATGGGCCAAGGCGGCACCGCCCCAGTCGTAAGAAGTGATCTCATCGATGGTCGCTAGGCAAGAAAGAAGTCTTAAGTTCACCCGGTCATTCTGTGTCGCAAAGATCGAGCAGCCAAGGACATACAGAAGATACACGCTCAAAAGCTGGGAATTGTTCAGGTTATGTTTCCCTCTGCCATAAGCCGGGTAAAGCCCGCCACAAGGAAACCAGTGTCTCTCCAAATTGGGGGGAACAGCCCCAATCAACATCTCTACAGCCTCAGGGTCGATCTCATAGAAATAATCCAGAATCAGGCGTTTCCCGCCTACCCTCAAACCGGTAATCATAGAGAAGTCAAAGGGCGTCATGTTCATCTCGCCGAACGGCAGGTGAAAAGTATTGGTGGTGTCCCACCACCTCTCAGCCAAAGCGTAAAAGTGTGCCAAATCATTGCTGCTCTTCAAAACCAGACGGACAAAGCCTCCGAACCCGGCATCATCAACCATCCTCTTGACGGTGGGCGAGAGTTGAGTATACCACAGAAAAGCATGAGCGAGGCTACCGTGGCCCTTCAATGCTACTTCCGGCACCTGCACATACTAGAGATGACAAAAGCGATGCACAAAATCACTATTCACTAACCGAGGTCCAAATTCGCAAAATCAACATTTGAGCATAAATCAAACTTCTAACGATCTCTAGGTGCACACTACGGCTCACAAAACTAGCACAATACATGGAAATAGTCCTAAAATGTCGAAGGTTTCACATACCAAGCTCGCTACAGCCGCGATCGAAAGATGATGTTGGGGGTCCCGTAAAATCAAGTCCGGGGTTTGCATCTCAGCTTTCATCCGTTCCTTGGCCTTCTTACACGGCCTCCTCGAGCTCGAAGCCATGGATCTGCAAAGAAAATGGAAGTCAAAGTCAAACTTTCTTCTTGCAAAATTGAGCAAACCAAAACACCAATCAAAATTCTAACTACGGGGTAGGATTACTCACCTGAGCGCGCACAAGCTGCGTTTTGGCGATTTTTGGCTCCAAAAACACCCCAAAATGGCCAAGAATGAGCTTCAAAAGATCAAAAAACCCGAAATATACAAAGATGAAGTCCGACCACCCAGTACCGCCGCAGCACTGCTCCCCGCGGGCCCCGCTTCGCTCTGTTTTGCTCCGTTTTGACCTGTTTTGGCCTTTTTCAGCCTATTTTTGGCCCCAATCAGCCCTGGTGGCCCATTCTGGTCAAGATTTGTAAGGTTTTACCCCAAGCAGGCTAAAAGTTGTCAGTTTTACCTCCAGCAGGCAGAAACTGGGAAATATTGACTCCCGAGGACCCGAATCGGCTATTTCAGAACAACCATCGTAAATTTTGATCAAACACGAGAGTTCCGAGAACGAATCCTGGATTCTAGCCAAGGCACCAAAAAATAGAAAAAGAGATTCCCCGAGAAACCCGCATCATCCCCCGAGGATAGAAGCAGAAAGATACCAGCTCCAGGAGGGCCCGATAGGCCCTCTTGGATTGAGCACCGCAAGATTTGATCAACCGTGAGAGATTTAGAGATGGGTCCTGGTCCCCGATCAAGAAAAAAGATTCCCCGAGAACCCCGCATCATCCCCCGAGGACAAAAGCGGAAAGATACCAGCTCCCGGAGGCCCCGACCCGCCCTCTTGGATTGAGCACCACAATATTTGATCAACCGTGAGAGATACAGAGATGGGTCCTGGTTCCCGATCAGGAAAAGAGATTCCCCAAGAACCCCGCATCATCCCCCGAGGACAGAAGCGGAAAGATACCAGCTCCCGGAGGCCCCGATCGGCCCTCTTGGATTGAGCACCGCAAGATTTGATCAACCGTGAGAGATTCAGAGATGGGTCCTGGTTCCCGATCAAGGAAAAGAGATTCCCCGAAAAAACCCGCATCATCCCCCGAGGACAGAAGCAAAAAGACACCAGCGCCCGGAGGCCCTGACCGGCCCTCTTGGATTGAGCACCGAAAGATCTTGCTGAAATCGAATTTCGATCAAGAGAAGCGGTTGAAGAGAGATCCCAGAAAGAGTCGCTTCATCCCTAGCAGATTTAGATTAATACTCAGCGGATTCGTACACTGTCAGTTCAATCACAGTAGTCTATTATCGACTCATCATCTCGATTCAAACATCGTCGGTTCATTAATCATCATCGCTCTCATTCAAAATATGCCATGGCTACTATCAATGGGGCTTCCATCTTCATCGCGTGACATCTCAGGATTTCATGATCATCCCTTGACTTTTGTGTCCGTCTCTTAATTTCCAGGGCTTCCGTGTCCGTTGGTTATTTGCCAAAAGGCGTCTTCAATTATAGTCCTCTGAGACCCCACACCCAATTACGTTCGCTTACGATGCACACTTCCCAAAATTCAGAAGTTTGCCCCTAGACTCAAAGCCTTCTAAACCTTGATGTCCTTATCCGAGTCACCCACTACATCACAGTCACGAACACTAGCACAACACCAGCCCACTCAGAGTGGCATGCCCCACAGCACCTGATCATACTAGGATCAGAAGGCTAGGCATGATAGGACTCATGTACGAATTCATATCACATCCATGCATTGCATATCATCCTCATAGCATAGCATCCGTATGTCTTGTTGTGCATGTGTGATTTGTTCCTTTGTGCCCTGAACTACATCCTGGTTTGATTTCCCTTGGGATACGTAGGCAGCTCACGCAGAGTGCGATCAGCACTAGCCTCAGCATCATTGCATCTTTTGCAACGCTTTTTATCCTAAATATGTAGCCTCCAAAAAGTCCTGTCTCTTCAAAGCTTTGGCACTCGCTTGCGACATGCGTTGCTTCGCAAGTTCATGCCAAAGAGGGGAAAACTGTAGACACCCCATTTTTTCAGCTATCAGATTCAGGAGACCCATAGCTTGGTGGTTTACAATGATCGTAAAAGACTCAAAAGGACTCCTGGAAGTCAGCTCTATCTCTCAGAATGCTCAGATTGACCAAAATGCCCCTGAAAGCCCAAAGACTCCCAGATTTGGTCCCGAGGTTCTAAAAACATGCTATGTAGTAAAAAAATGATAAAATGAGTTTTTAAGTAAAACCAGAAGAAATCGTCAGCTCCCAGAGACCCCCGAAAGTCCCGGAAGTTCCCCGAAAGTCCCCGTTGATCGGTTTGACCAAGGTTTGACCAGGTTTGACCAGAGTTTGACCAAGTTTGACCAAAATAGTCCAAATTCACCGGAATCATTAGAAAAGTTTTAAAATGAGTTTTAAAAGAGAATCGAGCGAAAACGTCGGCTCTTGGGAGCTCCCGGAGGTTCCCAGAACTTCCCGGGGATCCCAGATTTGACCAGTTTGACCAAGATTTGACTTTGAAATCGGGGCACCAAAACAATTTTCAAATATTTTTCATGGATACTAGAGGTCAATAGCTTTCCAACGGTATATCACACATAATTCCTGGATTAAAAACGAATTTATTTTGAATTTCTGAAGGCGAAAAAGGCGATCAAATCGGCTTTTATCGTGAATACCGCAAAACTTTTCAAAGTGACCTATCCCCGAACTATTTTTTATGTAAATTAGACTCCATTACCTTTCCAACGGTATATCACAACCTTAATTTGGAGTTTGTATGCATTTTCTGTGAATTTTGGACGAAATAGGGCCTTTTCGCGAATACTGGAACCTCTGGGGGCCTAAACAGCATTATCTGGACGAAGGAGGAGCAGTGCTGCCGCAGCACTGGCCCACTGTCGCCGCAACACTGGCCTAGTGCCGCCGCGGCACTCCCCTCCAGAACAGTGTATTTTTGTAATTAGTTTTGCGGTCCCATTTTGATTAATTAAAAACCAAAACGACATAATTTTATGATTTCAGATGTTTGGAGCCAATGAGAATACTTTCTAAATCCCAAAACCACCCCAAGTTGGCCTATTTAAACCCCCCATTGCTCTTCATTTTGGGGGAGTCAAATGCAAGTTTAGAAAAAGTTTGGGAGAGAAAGTTGTAGAGATAAGGTTAGAATAGAGAGAAAAGAAGCTTTCTTCTTTGATTTTCAAAACAAAAGTGAGTTCTAAACTTTGTTTTTACTTCATTACTCCCATTTACTTCAACATTCAATACACCCAACCATCATTTTAGTGAGCATTTAAGAGAGTGGAAGCTTCTTCCATGTCCAATGTCATTACATATGAGTGAAACACCATGCTACAAGTTCAATACTTCATGAATATCATCTATTGATCATTATCTACTAGCTTGTTTATTCATTGTTTATCTCTTCTTACCTCATTTCTTTTTTATTTTCTTTATTACTTACTAGTTCATAAATCATCTAAATGATGACATGAAGTTTGGGGTGAGTGAATCCTTATGGATAGTAGCTCTTGACCTCAAAAACATGTTTGATAGATGATGATCATAACTTCAATACCTCCAAGGTATCCTTGAAGTGTATTGAAGTTATGCTCATATAAAAAATAAACCTCTCCAACAATCTTGGAGGTTCTTGATGATGAATTGAATGTTGGCATTTTAAGTGGTTATAATCTTAATTGAGTATTAAAAATACACTTTCTAAACCTCTATTTCAAAACCCCCCTCAATCCCTCTCATTTTGATTTCAAGAAAGAAAACCTTATTTTCCCCAAAATCTTCAAAACAGTGAGCCAAAACAGTGAGTGAGCTGAGTTCAAAGATTTCTCTAGAACTCAATACTCAACATATAGATGCAAGGCTACTTGGAAAGTCTTCCTAACTCATTGGAGAACACCCATGATTTTTGGTTTGACTTAGAAGTACTTGAAAATGGTCCATTTGGACTCAAACATTCCTTCCAAACATTCTGCCTCTGCCGTCACAGTAGCTTGACTAACTTCCAACTTCTTTTTCAGAAATATTTTCCCCAACAGGGTGGTCCCAACTTATTTTTCCCTTAAACTTCAATGTCTTAGGGAACTTTCTGTATAAAATGGGCCTCTAGATCACTCGTTTTCAGTTTCTAAGATTTTTCAACATTTCAGTTGACAGTACAAACTCTGTTTCTGAGTGACCTCTGTTGTTCATGATGTTGTCAATATCAAGATATAAAAGTATTCTTTACTTTTCAAAAGATTTGTAGTGTGAAAGTAAAGGTCGAACCCACAGAGATTGATTACTACAGCTTTTAATTTTAAAACCTAAGTCTACTTAATTAAGAAAAACGGATTTGATTTGGTTTTTATTTAAACTAATAACAATAAAAGTGAATCTAAACTATGAAAGCAATTAACAGTGTTTTAAATAATGTTTAAGGGAACCTAGGATTGCAAATCCACCACTAGCTTCATAATAGGAATATTTATGAATTACTTTAGCTTATTACATTGGATGAATATGGGGAATTGTAGCTACAAGCACAATTCCTCCGACAAGAAGATAATCATGGTTCAAGCACCAACATAATCCATCTTCGGTTAGCACAAATTATCTCACACAAAACTAGGGTTGTGATCTAATCCGTCTAATCTAGGCATGGACTATTCGGATACTTGATAGCACGAATCAATAAAGCACCATCACATGTAAACAACCTAAACAAGCACAGCAAGAATAGATTGTTGAGCACATCACAGTCAAAATAGATCTAAGACAAGAATAAATTCTGAAAGCAATGATTTAATCAATAGAAGTACGATTTATTTATAAAAATCCTCTAAACATGTGACTGTCATCCATACATAATAAAACTAAAATAAACACATAAATAAAACCCTATTACTCGGCTAGGGCTTCATTGAAACCCTAGATCTATGATCTAGCCATCCATGGAAGTGATAGATAGCAAGAGGTTGATGGAGGAGGCCATGGAAACCCTTGGTCTTCTTCTTCTTCTCCTTGCTTCCCTCTCTTCAATGGCTGGAAGTATGGTTGTCTAATGTGTATGTATGGGTGTGTAACCCCTTAATTGAAGTAAAATAGAGTATATATAGATTTACAACAAGTTTTGGAAGCCTTTACAACTCGAAACGGACTGAAACTGATGTAATTTACAGTCTGGACGTCATTCAGCAGTTTCGTTTGCACAGGAGTCTTCAGTACACTGAAATACGCAACATTGGTTTTTGGACATATCGCGCGAGCGGGTCGCGCGAGCGCGACATTTGGCCTTTCGCGCGCGCGGATCGCGCGAGCGATTCTGGGGATCTCGCGCGAGCGATTTCTGGATTTCGCGGTGCGGTCCGCGCGCGACTTGTCTTTTTCAGCTTCTTTCTTTGTTCTTTTTCACCCTGTTTAGCCTGGTTTACTTGATTTCTTCCAAAACCTGTCAGAAACTAGAAAACAAAGTAAAAATATACAAAAACAAGATAAAATGGTCTAACAAATGCACATTAAGGCATATAATTAGGATTATTTCTCTCCCGATCACACCCCCAAACCTACATTTTGCTAGTCCTCGAGCAAAACTAAAATAAAATCTACTAATAATCTACTACTCCATTTTCGCATGGATCACGATTGCATTTAGCGTATGCAACAAGCCTTTTAAACCTCTAGGTGTCCCTAGTCGGACGAGTAAAGTCTCGTGAGGGTTCTCATCAACAAGTCACCCACAACCATCTTTATTAATTTAAAAATTTAAAATTTTTTTATTAAAACGAAAAACTAAAACAATCAATACTTCTTATTATAAAACAATGATTTGAAATAGAATAACGAACAAGAAGAAACGTAATCAAACGTTCACTTACGTCCTGAAAAAACAATCCCAAGTACATGAATCGTATAAACCAATAGAATTTCTCACAAAATTGCACGTGTGTGATATAGTAATCAAATGAACACGCGCATGTCATGAACTTGGAATATAACTCGGATGACCATCTAACTATGTCTTGACTACGAATCTCACAATGTCAATTACACTCTAAAATGAAACACTCAGAAACATGTGTAATTTCTCTAGTATACGTGAGCAAAGAAATTATGTTTTCAAGACTAATAACGCTCACATACGACACGAAAAAGACGTATAACACGAAAGAACAATAGTCTCATGGATAAGATGCCAACAATCAAGAAAAAATAATCATTACCATGTTTTAATCCCCCTCCCATCGTTTTCATATCCAAACCATGTTTCCTAGGATCAAATAGGACTTTTCAAAGGTTGTAATGTGGCTCAGACAATGAAAAATGATAGAACGGATTAATTGGGTAGGTTTAGAATGGCATTGTAAGGCATGTTCGATTTCTTTCATTCTTCTTCTACAAACTTTCATCTTTTCTTTCTCTTCATTCCTTTTCATTCATTTTTCTTCTTTTCTTTCATTTTTTTTCAACCTTCTCTTCTTTATTTTGTTTCTTTTCCTTTTTCTTTTCTCGCTTCTCAAATGACTATGCATTGAATACCAAGCAACTACCCCACTAACATCTAATTTTTTTCTTCTCAATCAACACATCGCCTTAATACTACTAAAAGTTGATCACTCTTCCAGTGGTATACTCCAAGTCGATCAGGTTGGAGCTTTTAAAGAGGATAATGGTGAACAAAGAAAAAGAGGCATTTTAACGGCTCAAGGGGCAAACTAAAGAAATTTTATCTTTTATCGGCCGGCAGTAAACAAAGAGGGCCTAAAATCATTTCCTAGGGTTATATGGTTCTTCAATGCTTACAACGGAAGGTTATTTAGCATGGTAACAAGTATTTTAACTTGACTATCAACCAAAACAAGAATAATGAGACTAAACAACAAATAGATGCGCTATTTCAATGAAATTCGACAAACACATAATGTACTTATAACCTTCTAAAAAGAAAAGATAGGCTCAAAAGCTCACCGGGTCTAGTCTCCACCATGTGTTATCTAGAAATCCGAATCATATTATAGTTCACAACCAACATGTATTCAAACGACTACGTGCAGTGCATAGGTTTATGTGCAAAACTATGATATAAAACTACGATTCAAACAATACATAACTTAAAATATTATCTCATGACTTCAGCAAATGTTTAATCACATATTCTCTTGTTTATCATTCTATAACAATCATAATTACATAACAATAAGTATCGACTAGCGATTGCAAAACTGTAGGTAACATCGTTTATTCAAACACTTATTGAAAATTTTTAAAATTTTGCATAAAATAATGTGCATTTGTGTGCATACCCCCAAACCTAAACCTTTCATTGTCCCCAATGAAACAATAAAACGAAATAAAGGAGAGTACATAAGGAAGGAACAATAGTACCTCGATCTTGACAAGCATAGCACAGGTGAACACAAAGGAATATGGCTATAAAGTTCAATGTTACCTGTTACTTCTTAACAAAAGAAAATTAAACAGACAAAATAATAAAAACAACTAAAAGAATTATAACTAAACTAAACTAACCTAAATAAACTATAAGACTGAAAGAAAGTAAAAAGATAATAAACTATAACAGAAAGTAAAATCTAACTTGAACAATGAAAACAACAAACGACTCGATCTACCAATACCTAAGAAATAAAAACAGAAAAGTTAAAACTACCAGAACAGTGCGGGGGAAGGATATAGAAAACAAAAACAAATATCAATAAAAACAGAAAAATGGGGAATCGCGCGAGCGGTCCGCGCGAGCAGCCGTCGCGCGCGCGAATTCCTCATTTTTTTTTTTTTTTGAATCTCGCGCGAGCGAGGTGCCTTGCGCCCGCGAGATTAGGCGCGAGGAGAACCTGAGGGCTCATACAAGAAAAAGCAAGGGAAAACCACTAAGGGGCAAACTCGCGCTAGCGGGCCGCGCGAGCGACGTCCGCGCGAGCGGGTCGCGCTCGCGAGTTTGATGTTTTCACTCGGTTCACTTATTTTATGTATATAAATTAAAAATAACTTAATTCCAACCCCCAAACCTGTCCAGAAAAACTCCAAAACTGACAAAAACGACCGAAAACAAAGAAAACAGACGAAGTTAAGCTTGGGTTGCCTCCCAAGAAGCGCTATCTTTTATGTCTTTAGCTAGACCTTTCTAGCACAAGACTCATGGAGGCCGAAAATCAGAATTTGTGCCCAATAGGATATCAGGAAGAGCTCGGTGGTAAGCAGAAATAACATCGCTTTGAATTAAATCGATTGACGGTTTGTCATTATGTTCGAATCGATTTCTTACCTTCCGAGTAGATTCCGCATTAGGGTCCGAGATATTAGGATTCATCCACTCATCATCGTCCGCTATATTATTTTCTCCACTCGCATTTATTTCTTTGGTAGGCTCAATATTCCGTTTTACCTCACCTTCAACCTCACATAGGGAATCGTCGTCTTTAGGAGGTTGATCCATAGCATTAAAAACGTTTAATTTCAAGTTCATGTTCCCAAACGACACTTTCATTACCCCCGTCCGACAATTAACACGTGCGTTAGCGGTTGCTAAGAATGGACGGCCTAGAATGACAGGAGTATGTTTCCTAGCATCTAGCACGGGTTCAGTGTCAAGGACCATGAAGTCAACAGGATAATAGCATTTGTCAACTTTAACTAAAACGTCCTCGACGATTCCTCTAGGTATTTTAATAGAACGATCCGCTAATTGTATTGTAGCGGCCGTAGGTTTAAGCTCGCCTAATCCTAGTTGTTTGTAGACATGATAAGGTATGAGATTAACACTCGCACCTAAGTCAAGGAGAGCCCTATGGATGATAGTGTCACCTATGACACATGATATCGTAGGCGTACCAGGATCCTTATACTTTGGAGGACTTTGGAGGTGAGTGTTGAAAGATTGAGCTTACTTTTTCCGTGAGGAAGACCTTTTTAGGAGTATGACTACGTATTTTGCGCTTTTGATTACAAAGGTCTTTTAAACATTTAGCATACGCGGGAATTTGTTTTATAGCGTCGAGGAAAGGAATATTAATTTTAACTTGTTTGAATACCTCGAGTATATCTTCCATTTTTGACCCTTTCTTGGGCAAATGTGACGGTCCCTCAACATTTGGTGGATATGGCATTCTCGGAATATAATTTGTTGAGACCGATTCATTTTCTTTTCTACCTTGATTCACATCCTCACCCTTCTTCGTATTAGAGTTGATATTCATATCTATCACATTCTCATTCTTATTAGGGATTTCTATCACCTCCTCTCGTGTAGTCATCCTAGTTGAGACGACGTTTACTTGTTCATTCGACCCCTTAACCTCATATTGTCCCTTAGGGTTTTGAATTGTTTGACTAGGCAACGTCCCCTCGTTTCTACGACTCACTACAGTAGCTAATTGTCCCATTTGGGATTCAAGCTTCGCAATGGATTGTGTATGAGAGTGCACTATTTGTGCTTGTGCCTGGACTTGAGTTTCAATAGTCTTAAGGGACGCCAACACCTTTTCCTCAAACATATTACCCCTTGAAGGATTCGGATTAGGATGCGGTTGTTGGTATTGATTAGGTTGAAACTGAGGTCGATACGCATTTGGAAAATTAGTCGCCTCATTAAGATTATTAGTATTATTTTTCCACGAGAAGTTAGGATGGTTTCTCCATGGCGCATCCGGATTATTAGTAGTTGCATTATAATTATTTCGTGGGTATTGTTGAATAGAATTAATGTGTTGCTCCACGAATTCCGGAAATTGACTTGCCGATGGACATGAAAATATCGAATGTGAAGGATCAGAACATAATGCACAAATTTCACGAGCGGGTGAGGCTGTCGTTTGGTTCATTGTTAAAAGTCAGTCATGTTTGTTAGATAGTTCTTTTATTTCAATTGACTGACTTGACTCGAATTTTACCTCCCTCTTAGGTTGTGGGTATCCCTCAGAACGGACAGACACCGCTTGGTGCATCGAATTCTCGCTTAAAGTTTCAAATATTTTCCAGGCCTCGTCGGCGCTTTTGTGTAGGAAAGTTCCCGCACAAACGGCATCGACGGTATTCCGGACCGAAGGAATAAGTCCCTCGTAGAAGACCTGAACAAGTTGCCACTTAGGAACTTGATGATGTGGGCACGAGCGTAATAATTCTTTAAATTTTTCCCACGTGTCGTAGAGTGATTCCCCATCTTGCATCACAAAGTTTGTTATAGATTTTCTTATCTGATTCGTACGCACAATCGGGAAAAACTTTTGTAAAAATGCGGTGTGTAAGTCTTCCCATGTTCTAATTGTGTTTGGCTCCAAAGATTGGAGCCAATATTTAGCTTTGTCCTTTAATGAGAATGGAAAGAGCCGCATTTTTAATTCATCATCAGTAAAATTTTGAATTTTCAAAGTGGAGCATATGTCCTGAAAATCTCCTAAGTGTTTATATGGATCTTCATTTAGACGGCCATAGAAAGAGGGAAGTAGAGAGATGGTAGACGACTTTATCTCAAAGTGAGATGCCGTCGCCGCCGGTAAATCGATACAAGTTTGTGGCGTGTACGTCGTAGGAATAAAGTAGTCTTTAAGCGGAGGTGGTGGTGGTATATTAGGATTATTCATATTAGCTCCGTTGTTATTTTGGTTGTTGTCGTTATTATTTCCAATGTCTGCCATTTTAATTGGTTCAATGTTATGAAAGCGTGGTTTCTTTAGTCTTTGAAGGGTACTACATATTTCAGATTCAAATAAAGACGTTGGTTTTGGTGTCAAATCGTCGTCTATTAAAAACCTAGTTCTAGAAGTTAAATTTGAAGACTTATTAAGTCTTAGGGTACGTTCAAGTTCAGAGTCAAAAGGTTTTAATTCTGGTTTATTTGAACGTGTACCTAACATAAACTAAAAGAAAAGAAAAGAAATTAAAAACAAAAACTAACTAAACAAAATAAACAAATAACAATCACGCAAATAAGATAACAAGCACTCAACTACTATGATGCATGCAAATTATCCTGTAATGCAATGACCGCGTCAAGCCCAGCGCCCCGGGTTTCCTAGCTAATGCAGTGCAATTAACCCTAAACTAATGCAAATAGTGCGTCACAGCGCCCTGACTTACAGTGGTTTAAAGCGAATTTCACAAGAGCAATTTATTTAATTTTTATTTTCATTTTTATTTGCGTAAGCTCCTTTGATGTAATTAGCTGCTCCACTCGGAAACGTTGACTACAAAATAAAAGAACAAGTTAGTAACTAAAAATCAAAAATGGAAAATAAGAAAATTAGTACCTATTCTAATATTTACGAATTAACTAAACTAAGATTTTAAAACTAAAGGTAGTAATGCAATCCCCGGCAACGGCGCCAAAAATTGATGTTGTCAATATCAAGATATAAAAGTATTCTTTACTTTTCAAAAGATTTGTAGTGTGAAAGTAAAGGTCGAACCCACAGAGATTGATTACTACAGCTTTTAATTTTAAAACCTAAGTCTACTTAATTAAGAAAAACGGATTTGATTTGGTTTTTATTTAAACTAATAACAATAAAAGTGAATCTAAACTATGAAAGCAATTAACAGTGTTTTAAATAATGTTTAAGGGAACCTAGGATTGCAAATCCACCACTAGCTTCATAATAGGAATATTTATGAATTACTTTAGCTTATTACATTGGATGAATATGGGGAATTGTAGCTACAAGCACAATTCCTCCGACAAGAAGATAATCATGGTTCAAGCACCAACATAATCCATCTTCGGTTAGCACGAATTATCTCACACTAAACTAGGGTTGTGATCTAATCCGTCTAATCTAGGCATGGACTATTCGGATACTTGATAGCACGAATCAATAAAGCACCATCACATGTAAACAACCTAAACAAGCACAGCAAGAATAGATTGTTGAGCACATCACAGTCAAAATAGATCTAAGACAAGAATAAATTCTGAAAGCAATGATTTAATCAATAGAAGTACGATTTATTTATAAAAATCCTCTAAACATGTGACTGTCATCCATACATAATAAAACTAAAATAAACACATAAATAAAACCCTATTACTCGGCTAGGGCTTCATTGAAACCCTAGATCTATGATCTAGCCGTCCATGGAAGTGATAGATAGCAAGAGGTTGATGGAGGAGGCCATGGAAACCCTTGGTCTTCTTCTTCTTCTCCTTGCTTCCCTCTCTTCAATGGCTGGAAGTATGGTTGTCTAATGTGTATGTATGCGTGTGTAACCCCTTAATTGAAGTAAAATAGAGTATATATAGATTTACAACAAGTTTTGGAAGCCTTTACAACTCGAAACGGACTGAAACTGATGTAATTTACAGTCTGGACGTCATTCAGCAGTTTCGTTTGCACAGGAGTCTTCAGTACACTGAAATACGCAACATTGGTTTTTGGACATATCGCGCAAGCAGGTCGCGCGAGCGCGACATTTGGCCTTTCGCGCGCGCGGATCGCGCGAGCGATTCTGGGGATCTCGCGCGAGCGGATCGCGCGAGCGATTTCTGGATTTCGCGGCGCGGTCCGCGCGCGACTTGTCTTTTTCAGCTTCTTTCTTTGTTCTTTTTCACCCTGTTTAGCCTGGTTTACTTGATTTCTTCCAAAACCTGTCAGAAACTAGAAAACAAAGTAAAAATATACAAAAACAAGATAAAATGGTCTAACAAATGCACATTAAGGCATATAATTAGGATTAGTTCTCTCCCGATCAGTTCATATGATTTCTCTCAATATGTAATAGTTATTAAAGATTGGCTTGTTGGGTTGTATTCTAGACACAATAAGGAACATCGCCATAAAACATCATGCATTGAAAGCATTCCTAACCCCTCTTTTCCATTTTTACATCATGTTACTGTTGTGTTTACTATTCACAGCAAGCACATTTTAACTTTCATTCTTGGATTTGATGCTTATATGCCTTCCAAATTAGTTCATATCTTAGAAAGTAGTTCATACTACATTTGTACATATCCCATATTGATTTCATCCATCCATTCATGCACATTTTAGACTTCTAAGTCATCGTAGGAATCCATGAACACAAAGCACACTACAACCTTGGCACATTCTAGATACATACATTGCATCCATGCAAAGATTTGGGGTTTTGTAACTCCTAATCTAAGAAGGTTATAAGGAATGATCATGATCACACGTTCATGGTTCCCCTCGATCTAATCATCATTTCTCATCCGTCCCGGGGATCGAGAGATCTTCTCTTCTCAAAGAATAACACGCATCATTCTAGCTTGCTAAGCATCTTTGTTTTCTTTGATTTATTTGTTTCAAGAACAATTCATGCCCCCTTCGGATTAGGAAGTCTTGATTATTTGATACATGATTAGATGATATTTCCTAGGTTTATTTGTGTGATCTTTCACTTTGCATTGTGTGATATTTGGCTTAGATCTTATGAATGATATCTTATCTTTAGATCTTCCATTTTCAAATTTTCATATGTGATGTAATATACTATCACAGTATTATTTGTCGAACCAAACGTAGTATAAGATGATTATTTGGATGCTAATTGAGGCCCGTCGAGAGACGGGGCGAGTTGAGGGTGTTTTAGTCGTGACAAAGGCTCCTTCCTCTCTCGTACCAAAACCCCGAGCCAAGTTCTTTGGTTATGAAGGGCCGGTGCCCTTTATCCGTTTGGGTGAGTCAAAATTAGGTTTCTTGGTTCCTTAAAGACTAAGTGGCGACTCTGTATCTGTTTTCAACAGACCCTTTTCTCTTTCTTTGATCAAAATCAAACAAGTTTCAAAAGCAAACAAAGCGGTGGAATCCCGATATCCACAGTTAGACTGAGTTTTCCTCGTTTGCTTCAAAACCCTATCCTCTTCCTCTCCTTCATTCATCTTCCCTTTCCCTTTATCTAATTCCCTTCCTGGGTGATCTTCCTCTAGCTCATGTGGTTTGAAATGTCTGCCTGACCAGGTTAAATGACTGACCTCTTCTTTTGCCCATAGATTGTCGATTTCGGAAATGTCCTTTAAACTTTCTTCCCCTACTTCTTCTCCATCGCTTTCGTACCACAAGTCCTCTCCTACCTGACCTACATCAGTGTTGCTAGTCTCTTGAACCCACCAGTCCAGTTGATTCCCCAGAGTACAGATTATTGGATCCTCTGGCATCTGATAAGGCTTCCTTGGTGTCCCGACTTTAGAGATTAGCCTAGACGGATCGAAGGTCTGCTTTTCTATCCCCAAGAAATAAAGGCCTTGCGGTGGCGATATAGCATGATGATTCGGCAGCGGATTCCTAGTAACATTAGGAGTCTTGACAGGCGGCTCAGAAATCACCTTGTTATCAATGAGGTCCTGGATTTCATGTCTCAGCCTTGTGCACCGATCCGTAGAGTGACCTTTTTGCTGGTAAAACTTGCAATAAAGATCTTCTCGGATGGTTAGTGGAAGCAGATTCGGTAAAGGTCGAGGCTCCAAAGGGCGAAGATGCCCTTTCGCTATCAGCCTATGAAGAGCGGTTAACAGTGATACCCCTAAGGTTGAGAACTTTCTCGGCTGTTTGTCCCCTCCTCTTCTAGGTGTTATCTCAAACTTTCTCTCTGGTCCACTCAGCACATTGACATCAGTGGGGCCAGAGTGACCTCCCAAATGTCCCCCACTTGACCCATAGTTCGGCCTCCTATATCTGTTTGGCTGCTCCTCTTTCTTAATCACCCCTTCTTGGATCGCCTCTTCTGTTCTCGTTCCTACATCAAAAACCTCAGCAAATGTATTGATTGATTGGCATCTCATTTTCTCTTGGTAGACGGGCTGAAGGTTCTTCATCAACATTCAAATATGGTTTTTCTTGGATGGCCTCTGTACTATCTTAGCTGCTTTTCCCCTCCACCTACTCAAATACTCAGCAAACGATTCCTTGTTTCCCTGCCTAGTGGTCTCCAAATCTCGGACTGTGACATCCAATTCTTGGTTATACTCATACTGAGCCACGAATGCTTTGATCACTACTTCTCAGACCCGAGTTTTACTTAGTTCGAGAGTGAGGTACCAGGATAAAGCGGCCCCTGTTAAAGTTTGTTGAAACAGAACTGCCATCATGGCAGTGCTTAGCCCACTTAGTTGGAAAGCTCCGATACACATTCTCACATGGCTACGAAGATTCCCTGTTCCATCAAACTTGTCAAAAACTGGCATCTTAAAACCAGTTGGCAGCGTCTTATGGACTCCATCATACAGACCTTCCAACTCCATCAGATATGTGTTGACCCCTTGAGCCTTACGCATCACCCTTTCTAGCTTCTCGGTCATTATCCTCTCTTTGTCAGTCTTTTTCCTTTCTGCCCAGGGGACCTCGGCCCTTGGCATCTCTGGTTGGTCATACCAACCTTTTTCCCTAATTGGCGGGTCATTGTTAGGTGGATTCACAACTGGTGGCGGGCGTGCTATCGCTTCTATCATGACCATCATTCGGTTCATATTCTCAGCCTGTCGCCTCATCTGTCCTGCTTGCTATTCTACCAGTGTCCTTAACTCTGCTACTTCCCCGTCGTTCCTTTCATCTGCCATTTCACTGCCTTCTTCTCTTCTTACTAACCTTACAGTGGGACCTCTAAACCAAATCGCGCCCAAACTTGATGCTATTTTTGTTCTACAAAAGGGAAAATGTTTTTTCAAAAGATTTTTCTATTTTCTTTATTTTTATCAAAATCTCTTCTCTCTCTTCTTTTTTATTTTTCAAAAGGATACTTGATGAGATTTCCATGAACTGGTTTACATGTCACACGGATGCAATGCATGTGCGTGTGTGTGCCTACTCTATATGCAAAAGAAAGAAAAATTCTAATCCTAGCAAATAGACACATAAGCATATAAAATTCTCACTTATGTCAAAAGTGCCAATTTCATATCCCATTGTGATCCTTATTACCCCTTCAATGATTTTTTTTATTTTACGATCTTTTGAAAGCAGTTTTATTTTGCTAATGAAAACATTTCTCCGCAGAGATGATTAGGTTTGGACTTTTTGCTCTAAAATTCTTTTTTGAAAAAATAACTCTTTAGATGGAGGGATCTTTGAAAAATAATTCCCCAGGATTCCCGAAAATGATTTAATCAAAAGTGCTTCAAAAAGTTTTGAAAACTTTGAGGTAAAAATTTGGAAAAAGCCTTGTTTTAGAGATGGATTTGAAATTCTTAGAGAGTAGAAGGACCACATGATTGGATTATTGCCGTATTTTTCATGAATTTGGATACATACAAGGTTAATGATGCTTAGCTAACAGGATATAAGAGATGTAATCTCATAATCAAAATTTAGCATATTCCTAAATGTCATGGGACATGAAGAGGAATTGCCCAAAAGGGATTAAGAGGTTACACATCTTTCATCAAGCAAGTATCGTCATCATCTCAAGTAATCCATTCCGGGCATACAAGACTTCCTAGCATATAACCTTTTATCAAGAATTTATTTCCTAAGGTTTGAAAGGTTCTACAGAAGCTATTATGCAAAGGCTGGGTTTTGGTCGAGTAAGGGACACTTGACACACATCCGATAGGATGCTTCATATACCAAATCATGGTACAAGATCAAGGGTGATCACACAGTCCCATGATAACTTGACCGACTGGGTTGCCCCGAGCCTCCAAGGTCATAGTTCCGTGCAATTGGCTGGTTGGACATACAAGTGAAATGCAACAGGCATACAAAAATTAATTAATTCAATTAAAAGGATGTTTTCAATTCTAATCCTCGAGTGAACCCAAAATCAGAAATTCCTAGTCTGTGAAACCAAAGATTCTGGGTTGGATCCCCAGCAGAGTCGTCAGATTGTGGATATCGCAATTTTTCCTTACCCATGGCTTTAAAATCTTTTTCAAATTCAATTTCAAAAATGAGTCGCCACTTAATTTTTAAAGGGAAAATTAAGAAACCATTTTAAAAGCAAACCGTTGTTTTGCGAAATCAAAGATTAACTACGTCCGGGGATTATGGATTGAGAGAGGAAGGAGTCCGACGGACTAAAATACCCTCTCTCATCATATCTCGCGATAGGCCTCTACTCAACATCCTTTTAATCAAAATTAATCTAAGCATGCCCTCAACTAATACATAAATATAAATATACATTATACAAGCATGTTGAAATGGTGTAAAATTGGTAATGACAAAATATCATTCAAAACCAAGTAGTTCAATTAGCAAGCAATATGATATGCAAATAAGGAACTAGGAAACTTACCCAGGATCCAGCTGCGAACATTTAAACGTGCAATGCATGCTAAAGTTGAAATCCTAATAAGAGAGTCTCTAATACACACATATACGCATAATGCAAATTTTAATTCTAAGGTGTCGTACATGAGGTCGAAAAATCTATAAAATTAAAGAATAATTAAGCTAAGGGAGAGTCAAAAGGTCATACCTCATCAGCGCTACAAAACAAGGGTTAGTCCACATGATACATAAGATATAAAGTTAGATGATAATCCTTGGCTTCTAGCTTAAATCTATCAAATGTAATTAAATCTAAAGCAAACGAATCCTAATTATAAGCATCAAGCCGCATGAATGAATGTATACATGAACAAGAGTAAATTATGGAATATTCATTGATTTAGATCACTTAAACTTTCAATTCAAGCTTAACTAATCATCATTGAAGCATGGTTTAAGCCTTAGCTCATGAAAACACCATTTAAGCCACTATTTACAAAATTTACCAAATCTGTCACAAAATTCTAGAAATTCCAGAGAGCAGACTCAGAATTTCAGAATTCGAAAAGAGTACTTTCAATAATTTGATCGTAATGATTTTTGGTCACAAGGTGCCTTTGTGAGTCTAGTTTCTAACCCAAAAAGCAATTAAGGTTCCAACGGTTAGATCTCTGGAAATCAAACAAAAATTAGACGTCACTCAGGAATTTCTAACTCTCTGTCCAGAAGTTTTGTATGATTTTCTAAAAATAGTAAAAAAATCTAAAAGACTCTAATCTTTTTAGGGGGCCTCATTAACACATTGAACTTCATATAAAAAATTATTTGGAGCTAAGAAAACTTGATTACGGTTCTGATTTATTTATTTCAAAGAGGTGTTATTGTTACTAAAATTCTGGACAGATTATTGTTGCTTGGCAAAACTCATGACCAAACCGCTTTAAACATGAAATTTCATTAAAACAAAAATTGTAGTGGTAGAACTTTGACTTATAGACACTCTCCCATTGAGTTCATTCAGTTCCAACGGTTCGATGTTTAACTAAAAATCTTTGATGAAAAGTGGTTGATGAACTCACTGCATCTTTTCTAGTTCATCTTTCACTTACTAATTTTAACTACCAAGCCGTTAAACTTAACTACCAAGCCATTAAACTTGGATTTAGTTAAGCAAATCCTCCTCCCATTTGATGGTCATGGGAAGTTAATGACTCTTGTACTTGATAGACTTTAATGAAGTATGAAGAAACTTCATAAGGTCCTAGAATAAGAAGATCAAACCATTGAGATGGGTTTGAACTTGTCAACCAAACATGCTAATTATCAATCCTAATGTTCTTATAAACCATGAACTTATAAGAAGACCAAACGATTTCAAGTCAAAATCCTGTCATGCCCTAGCATAGCAAAATAAGGAAAAAATTTCATTTCCGTTTGGGATCCCTAGGACATCACATGTGATAGATCTCTTATCTTGTACTTAGCTTAACATGTACCAGTAAATAGAGTATATTTAGCAACAAGGAAGATAAATATTAATTATCAATACATCTCAACTAATATTACATTGCCTTTTAAATCAATCTCTCTAAGGCACAATCGCATTAGTCAAATAAAACATTATGCTTATCTTAATTACAACTTTATTTAAAATAGAAAGTATCTCCGCAGGCTTCTCTAGCTGGTATAATCGTAGTGCGTGCCCTGCATACCATCTCCTAAACATTTTGGGTATCCTGGATAAAATAAAGTCACTAGCTAATGAAAGATGGGTGAACATAATGAACAACACAGGCAATGTATATAAAAGTGCATTAACCGTCTTTACATTTAATACTTTACAATACTTGTTAATCCATTAATATTCCAGTCGTCGCACATGAACAATTGTTGAGCATTTTAATATAAATATATGAGACCGTACATGAGCAATCTCGACAAACAATGAATATTGCATATTCATGTGGCAATATAATAGATATAGTACTCATTTAATCCCCAAATATCTAGATTTACATGCAATTGGAATGAATATGATTTAATGATGTGTCACTCAAATGCGTGTAATTATGTGCTTTTACATATTTTATATGTTTAGGTGAAAATGAAGTGAAATAATGCAACAAAAGAAAGGAAGGAGGTAGCAAACACATGGAATTATCTCCCATGTGCCTACTAAAATTGACGTTGCCAATGTTGCCAACCACCTGATCTATGGCCCTACCAGAATCTCAGATTTCCAAGAGACAAGTGACATTTTTCTATTTCTTTACAAAAATAAAAAAATAATAACTGACGCGCAAGTCAGGGTTCTTAAACCTTTTAAAGTTTATACCATAATTTTCCTTATTATTACTATTGTATTGATACATTGTCTTAAACCTTGCTAAAAAACAAAAATAATAATAATAAATGGACGATGCGCTAATTACTGGTGTTATGTATTTTGAACTTTACTTTATTATTCTCCTAATTCTTACTATTATAATGCTGCGTTGCCCTTGTTAAAAAAAAAAGAGAAAAAAAATGTAGTTTTTCTTTTCTAGTTTTCTGTTAAAAGAAAATAATTTAGTTTCTGAAAAAATATATGTATATTTCTTAATATAAATATATAGTTTTTAAGTAAAATTCTCACCCACCCCCTCTAAGCTCTCTTTAATTATATCTTAGTTGATAGTTGGAAGGAGTGGAGGGTTGAGTCTAGCCTCTGTTGTTGGCTGAGAGTATAAAAAATAGTTCTGACAGTCAATGACCAGACGTTAATGGGTCGCTCACGTGTTTCTGGGCAGAAGAAACCCTTTGCTGGCCCTAGCCTTTATGCCATCAAAAGGAAAGCTAAAAAGATAGGATGGTGTTTGAATTGTAATAAAGAAAAGTGTCCTGATTTAATTGCTCATAATGACACTTCTTTTAAAGTTTACTACTGTTACAAAAGACAATTCAAATCGAAACAAAGAAAATTTTGGTTGAGAAAGAGGACTGGATCCTTTGATACCAAATAAACTTTGTTTTCCTAACCCTCATTTTTATTTTTATTTATTTTCAGTACATTTCATAATTTTCAATCAGGTCAAACTTTAAAATGATCCTACGTGTACATCTGGCTTTCATTGGCTGGTTCGATAGGAGTAATTTGCATGATCCCAACATCACCAAATATGTCTAGTGTAGTGACTAACCCTAGAGATAGCGAAAAACTAGGTAAAGCCAGAGTTATCTCTTAGCCTCTTACTGATGTTTTAGCTTGCTAGTGGTTCTAGACCCATTTCTTTTACTAGAGGTGGATCGCGATCGTGACAACTTGGATGATCTAGATTGCGTAGCCTCTTTTGTATAGGTGCAGAGGATACTAGTCGCACCATATATGTATCCAATCTAGTGGATGCGTTTAGGATATTTCAGAAGTTTTTCTTTTACTTCTATATAAGATAAAATTTGACACGATAATGTTATTTTGGGTTTGTTAATAGCATACAACACATTGTCATATGTTTAACTATTTTCAAATGCTAGATACTCTTTAAACTTTAAATATTTTAATAGTGTGAAAATATTTACTGAATCTAATTGGATGAGTAAGCATGAACTATCCAGTTTAAAGACAAGTAGTGGAAACTAATTAACCCATGTGAGCTTTTGTGCCAATCTTCCTTTATGAAGGTTACTGTTATTTTCAATCTCATTCTTTTTATCATATCACTCGTTGAAAGTCTCATTATTTTTCTTTTTCTTTGACTAATCATTAGAAGAGAACGTTTAGGATTTTTGATTAGAACTTCTAAATTACTTAAATGAACAAAGCCAATCTATTTTGAAAATGATTTAGGCCATCTTTTCTTTCAAATGCACCCCCCTTCACCTAATATTGTCTTATTCTCAGTTATCTCCAAATCATGCCTTGTTCCACCTGAGAGTACAAACCTCACATCTATATCCAGGTATGTGATTGGACTATAATGATATTGCAAGAAGTGGTAAACAAATACAAAAGTGTTGACTTAAAAAAATTAAAAAACTGTATAAATGATAAAAATGAGAAGAAGAAGAGGTTGGAATAAATTACACAAACACTCCAATCACATGCTTAGAACAAATACACCCCAAATCTCCTAAGCATGTGATTGGAGTGTTCGCGCAATTTATTCCAACCTCTTCTTCTTATTATTTTTAAATACACCCCAAATCTCCTAATCATCTTAATTTCTAACCTACCAGTCAAAGTCCTAATGATTTGAGAGAAATTGATTTTTAAATTTAAGTGATAAAGATGTTCTCCATGGTAGATCGTTCTTCTAATGCTAAGTACTCTTTCATGAGACTTATTGTACTCCAAATGCCAATATATTGAGTCATCAAAATGGAAGCAATTTCTCTATCTTTGCTTTCCTACCATGTGAGATGTTCTCTACACCGGTTTCTGAGAGTTTCTCATTAAAAGTGTGAAGTCCTAGTGACATTTGAGTTAAAACTACAAGTTTTATGACTGTTGTTGGTTATGTAAATTTTGAAGTTAAGATTAGCTGTTTGACTTTTCAAGCACACACTGTAAGTTTAAAGAGTATAAAAAAATACTGCCATTGACAAACTGTGAGTATATGTGTTGCATTACTATTACATACTTTAAAATTTTATTTTATTGCCAAATTTAATCTTATCTGTTGTAAAAGGAGAAAATCTACCTTTATTTTTACATTTTGAAATTTAAAATTGAATTTTGTGGGTATATTTACTGCAAACCCTCATGAGACAACACTCGTCCCCTAGGGGTAACCTAGGGATTGAACGGCTTGTTGCACATGCTAATGCAATCGTGATTCCTGCGACAGTAAGTTAGGTTTTATTTTCCTTAGTCTACTCATTTTTTTAAGAAAACTTTTAGAACAATTTCTCTTTCACTTTATTGCTAGGGAGTAGCAATAAGCTAGTTGAGGGGTGTGACAAACAATGAATATTGCATATTCATGTGCCAATATAATAGATATAGTGCTCATCTAATCTCCAATTCCCTAAATTTATATGCATTTTGGAATTAATATGGTTTAATAATGATGTCACTCAAATATGTGTAATTATGTGCTTTTACATATTTTATATGTTTAGGTGAAAATGAAGTGAAATAATGCAATAAAGGGAAGGAAGGAGGCAGCAAACACATGGGATTATCTCCCATGTGCTAACTAAAATTGACGTTGCCAATGTTACCAACCACCATTCCTCACAAGAAAGACCAAATGAAAAAGAATCCAAAAGAAACAAAGAAAACAAAGGAATCCAAACTAAATGAAAGTTAGAAAACAAAACAACTGCCAAACCAAAGAAAAAAAGCAAATTGATAGTGATGTTTCTTTTATGTTTTTGTTTTCCACTCTCTCTCTCTCTCATCTCTTTCCTTTCAACTTAATTCAAAGTGTGTCAGAGGATTGAAGAAAAAAATGGGCAATGCACTGCTTTCTCTTGTTCAGTGACGAAGAGAGTGACGAATTTGCATCAAAGTTTCGTCTATAAATTGGAGACAGAGGAGAGGCACAAGGACAACGCACAACACAGAGAGACACAAAACACACTACCTAATAGAGAGAATAGTTTAGGGAGGTTACCATGTGAGCACTTCATAGTGTCCCTAGGAGTAGGAAGCTTAAGTTTTTCTTTGATTTTTTTCCAGTTCTAGAAGTTGTAAAAATTTGGTTTTATGTAATTGATGATTTCATGTTCAAAAATATGTACCAAAACTTTTTGTACTATAGTTCTCAAATTAAAATATTTGTTTTCGCGTAGGACCTTTGCTAATTTGTAGTAGTAAAATATTCCTATTAAAATTTTGATTTAATATTTTTAGTATAGTTAGTAGTTGTAGATGTCCCCTTAAAATAGTTTGAAACCCCAAATTTCCAGTTTTCATAACAAAAATTCCATTCACTAGAAGATAAAATTTGCAAGTAAATGCCAGATTTCTTTGCTACATAGTTGTTATAATCACCTACTAAAGCCCTAAGCGCACCATATCCATATCCCACTCCCAAATTAGATTAGGATTTGGTTTGGCATTTCTTGTGTTCTTGGAGTTCATCCACTATGACCCCACAAGAATTCAAAGTCAAAGTTTAGTATTTTATTTTTGGTTCAGTATTTCCATTTATTTATGTTTTATTAGCTTAGTTATACTAAACTTTGGTATATTGCAGATTCCATGAATTCAATCTCAACTCATGTTAAGTGGAGAAAAAGTATGCTAATATTAGTTTTCACTATTACCTTGGTTTTATAGCCTTAATTTTAATTGGACGGCGATTGTGTGCATCTATTTAATTTTTCTTTAAAAATTATTTAGAAGATAGTTTCAATTCCAAAAATAGTAGGCTAAAACTTTAATTGGGGATATGCAATAAAACTTAGAAACCACAGCTTCTGTGCACTAATCATAAATGGGCAAATTTATCTAGATGGGTTATCTTTCCATTTATGGCCAAAAACATCTATATATCTATAGTTTATGACTATTTAACATATTTATATGCTATGGCTATATTGGACTTCAAAAGATTACATATTTGAAATAAGAATGTAACTATGTGAATTATCAAACTATGCCTTTTGTCATCAAAAAACACCTAGAATACACAAACAATTCATTTGAAAAAGTTTATAATTCAAGTATGTGTATATATATTTCTATCCATTAATGGACAGGCAATTGTGTAGTGGCAGCGTGGTGGGGACTGGGCGCCGAATAACCTATGTCTGCGGTGAGTCATGGTTCGAACCTGACTACTGCCCAATTACCTCTTTATTTTTTTTTAAACCAAATGACGTCGTTTCATATCAAACCTGGCACACTTGATATGACTTCAACTAGGATAAGTTTATTTTCAAATAAACAATCACTCTGTTAAGAAATGCCAAATCCTTTGCAAAACCACAAAAGTTGTGTGATCTAGTGTTGATTTGCATATTCCCAAATCCATTTAAATCATTTCTCCCAAGTTAATTAATACTCCCTGTTTTTAGATAACTTAGATTAAATATTTGTATTATTTCTATCTTTGGCTATAATAAAATCCAAAAAGTTCATCTCATGTAAATTTAGCTTTTAATTCTTTTTCTTCCTTTTCTTACTAATATCTTAGTTAATATATTTTGTACTATTAAAATCTTTACCATAAACTACTTAGGAAAAAATAGCTCTTAATTAAGTTTTACAACAAAAAATATAATAACTAGTAGTTTAGGAAAAGCCCCAAAAATCCATCATCTTTTATTTTCTTTTTAGGGACAAAATAGTTACTGCCTATCTTTATAAATTTAATTTTCCATTCCCTTGGGTGTTAATAAGAAAACGCGTTAGTAGGACGTCATCACTCATCTTACTGACTCTTTTATCTCGACACAATCTCTCGACTCTTTTGGTTCGCTAGAACCATCCGGCACTAGGCCGTTAGTTTTAAAACTGCCTGTCGTATCTGAGTCAACCTGGCCATGATCTGACTGGCCTACCGTATCTGAGTCGACCTGGGCTTAATCTGTCACACCCATCCCGGGAAATCATATTATTTTAAATTGCATAAGTGAATTTCTGGAATTATTAAAGTTGTTTAATAATTGAGGTGAGGTTGACCATAGGTCAACGATGAGGTGTCAAGTAAGGACACGGTGATTCGGTAACTATTGAGGCATTCGTGTGAATAAATGACATTTATGTGGATTAAATGTTATTTGACTATCTGGTAAATTGTGAATAGTGATATTACCTGTGTACCGTAATTTCAGATAGTTTTAATCCTGTTTAGGATCAGTTTAATGATTTTGACGATAACCAATAGGATACGCTGCATAAAAGGTAGGTTATCAAGAGATTTCACGAAAATGAGTTTCGAACATAATTAAGACGACAAACGAAACTTAGTCAAAAAGTTTTGTAATTTATGGTTTTCCCTTGTGAAGAGATAAATTGGACTTGTGCAACATTACGTAGGACAATTAGAAGATTCGAGAACTAGTGTGGAGGTAATCATAATTTTCAAGTCTCGTTCCTATATCTAGTGGAGTTCTAGATATTTTCCTAAACAACTTTTCCAAAATTGAAATTCAAGAGGTGATTTAGTGCTTAGACCATCAAGACGCAAATCGATGGACTTCTGTCCATTTATTTTCTTCCAAATTTTATATTCGAGCTCCTTGAGGTAAGAGCTTCGTTTTGATATCTCTTATGACTCGTTTGGTTAAGTTTTTATAAAAATCTTAATGTTAGAATTTTGGAAAAAACACGTGTACACTTGTAGGAATCGCTTGAAATTCGAGATCTGACGTTTAATTAGTCCCCTAGTTCATCCTTCAAAGTTATAGGAAAATCGCACGAGATATGAATTCTATACTTATGAATTATAGAGAATTTACATGTTTTACATGTCCGATGTATGTTATATTTTGGATCCGGGCAAAATTCATGTATTAATTAGGCCTGTTAATTATGCATGTGAAACTGCGATAAAAGCACTTATATATGATTATATGAGCATGCTATATGTCTATGTGGGTTGAAAAGGGGTTTAGTGCAAATTCATCCGGGGCCAAGCTCCTCGATGTTGGAGGATTATAGTAGCGACGACTACTATGTATGGTTTGGGAGAAGGCTTAGCCAGGGCACTGGATGAGTGGTAGGAGAAGGCCCTCCACGGCATCAATTCCATTATTTCATTACCGGATGAACGCTTACTACTCTCCATAGAGATCATTTTGATATGTTTTGATATATTAAAGCATGAATTGTCATATAAGCATATGTTTAGAATTGTACACTCAGCATATAGCTGAGCAGTGGAGATTTACTCTATTACAGGTGAACAAAAGAAAGGAGAGAAGAAGCGTCAGGAGTGTGACCGCAGGAGCGACGGAGATCCTTCTCTTGTATATGTTTTTGTTTTCAATTCCAAATGATGTAAAATGCAATTTTGAGGAGTTAGAACTTTTAACTTCAAGTTGGAAGATTTGGAATGGCTTAGAAGGTTGTAATATGTTATAAAACTCTTTTTGGTTATGTTGTAATGAATCCGAACTCATGGATTCGTGTTTTGGATGTTTAATATGTTAAACTCGGATTTTGGAGAAATGTAATGGAACTTTTATGTTTTAACCCAAACAAGCCTTGTTTCGTTTTTATTTCTTTTCGTAGATTACCATGTCTTAGCGATGTCCTTGAAAGCCTAGCATAGGTGGTGAAGTTTAAAATAATATAAACATGTTTGGTGGAATGATAGGAGTGAAGATTGTTTGATCCTTAGCAAAATTCTGCAGCTTTGGGGAGGATTCTGCTAAAAGGTCATTCGACCAGTCGAAGGGGCTCGTTCAACCGGTCGAAATGACCCTTGCATGGAATCTTTTTATACCCCTTCCGAAAATAATTTAAATGTTTTGATTGGTTCTTAGGGTACCTTTGGGACCCCTTTTAACATACATTCATTCGATTTGAAATATAATTACGTTTTTCATTTTATACGGATTTTACAACTCGGAGGGTAATGTTTCCTAAAGTTTTAAATACTCAAAGTTGTTTTCAAGTTCTTTTCCACTGCGTATAGTTATTTAATGAATGGTTGAGCCTTGGTGGCGTGCCATGTGTCCTATTTCCATGCGTAGTGAGATGGGTCGTGACATTTATTGGTATCAGAGCTATAGGTAACAAAACTTTGGGAATATTCGATGATGAGTGGAGTGTTGAGTTATTTTGACACATATTCTAGAGTGATCCATCCACTGTAGAGATGTATGATGTATATGTATGTTGTTGTACATACATGTTATAAATATTGTGGTGCATGCATAGTGTTTATGCATTGAGATTGACAGGATGTTACAATCATGAGTGACAATGAGCGAGATCTGTTGCCACATACTCGGCAGATGAACCAAATGATGGAAATGATTGAAAACATTGGAGACATGATACAGAATCTAGAAGAGCATTTGTCTCCAACACCTCCATTTGAGGCAGCAACGATAGCTGTGGTACATGCACTTGGAACAGGGGTGGGAGATCTGTGTCTGAACAGTTTGCTCAAAAGAAACCAATGGAATTCTATGGGACACCGAACACAACTCTAGCAGAGTACTGGGTGATGGACATGGAGAGGATTTTTTGTTCTATTCCGATGTCTAATACACTGAAGATTGAGAATGCAAGTGATATACTAAAGGGGGAAGCCCAGAATTGGTGGGTAAATTTGTTGGATCAAGGGGCACCAATAACTTGGGAAGAATTCAAAGCAGAGTTTAATCACCAATGCTTTCCGCCTACTGCTCACAATGCAAAAAAGAGAGAGTTTGATCACCTTCAACAAGGAGACATGACAATGGCTTAATATACTTCTAAGTACAATGCCCTATTAAGGTTTAGAAAAGGGTCGGTACCATTGGAGGAGGATAGAGCAAGAAAATATGAAGAAGGACTGAGGGAGAACATTTGTGTGAGGGTGGAACCTTATGAACACTCAACTGTCGAAATGGTACAATTAACCGTACTCGTGATAGAGGGAGGTATCGAAAGGTCGAGACAGAATCAACAAGGAAAGAGGTATAACGAGGGTAGTGACCGGAACCATGGTGCAACTTTTAAGAGGCCATTTGTATGGGGCTCTAGTTATTATTTCAGTAGACCCAGGAAACCAGCGAGTAGTATACCATTGTGTTCACTTTGCAATCGACCACATACAGGTCGATGCTTCATGACCAACTTATAGAACAAAGCTCAAGGGATAAACAGTGCAAGTTTTATGTCAGACTCACAAATCAAATGTTTTGATTGTGGTACCATTCGGCATCGAGCGAAAGATTGCCCGAGGAAGCGTTCGCAATAAGGAGCTAGTTCTATGGCTTCTAGCGGTTCGAAGTCTAGATAGACCAACGACAGGGGATAGAGGATAGAGCAACGTCAGGGGAGATCATTTTAGATGAACCCAGGAGATGTGGCTACTTCAGAGACAGTGGTCTCAAGTATGGTGCCGATATGTTTATATCTAGCACGCATACTTATTGACTCAGGATCTACGCATTCATTTGTATCGTATGGTTTTGTTGAATGTTTGAATGTTAGATCGGCACCGTTAGGATATGAATTATCTATGGCTATACCCATAGTCAACTGATAGTAATGTCTACAATATACAAGGATTGTGAGATCAAATTAAGTGAGAAGTTGATGATTGTGGATCTGTACCGATTGTGTTGAACCACTTTGACGTGATACTAAGAATGGATTGGTTAGCCCTTGACCAAGCCACGATAGATTGTGAACGGAAAGAAGTTAATTTTTCGATCACCGGTGCATGGAAACTTTTGTTTTCAAAGAAGTGGGGTTACACCGCCGCCGTATTTGATTTCGGCTATCCCAGCGGGTAGATTGTTAAGGAAAGGATGTCAGGGATTCCTATGTTCGGTAATTGAAACTTCGGCGATCGAATTGAAAGTAGAAGATATTCTAATAGTACGAGAGTATTCGGATGTATTCCCAGATGATTTACTAGATGTTCTTATAGAGAGGGAGATCGAGTTTACCATTGAGATAATGCCAGACTCAAGACCCGTATAGAAAGCACCATATAGAATGGCACCAATAGAATTGAAAGAACTGAAAATTCAATTATAAGAATTACTTGACAAATGTTTCATTCGACCTAGTATATCACCATGAGGAGCTCCAGTGTTGTTTGTAAAAAAGAAAGATGGTTCAATGAGAATGTATGTGGACTACCGAGGACTAAACAAGTTGACAATTAAGAACAAGTATCCATTGCCAAGAATTAATGATCTGTTTGATCAACTTCGTGGGGCACAAGTATTTTCCAAGATCGATTTGAGATTGGGCTATCATTAATTGAAAGTGAAAGCTGAAGATGTAGAGAAGACAGCCTTCAGGACGCGCTATGGACATTATGAGTTCTTAGTTATGCCATTTGGAGTTACAAATGCACTAGTCGCGTTCATGGATCTTATGAATGGAGTCTTCAAGGACTACCTGGATGATTTTGTAATAGTATTCATCGATGATATTCTTATCTATTCACCGAGTAAGATAGAACACGAGAACCACTTGAAGTTGATGCTTTAGAGATTGCGAGAGAAGCAACTATTCGGGAAATTTAAGAAGTGTGAATTATGGCTATCTAGCATTACTTTTCTTGGTTACGTGATTGACAAGAGCGGGGTTTTAGTTGATCCTCACAAGGTAGAAGCTGTATCGAATTGGCAATGACTAAGATCCGTATCTGAAATTCGAAGTTTCTTGGGATTAGTGGGATACTACTGTAGATTCATTGAGAACTTTTCAAAGATTTCGCTACCTAAGTCAAAGTTGATAAGAAAGGGAATTACTTTTGAATGGAGTTTGAAATGTGAAAATAGTTTTCAAGAGTTGAAATCGTAGTTGACGAGAGCATCTATATTGACGATACCATTCGGAACCGAATGGTTTGTGCTTTATAGTGATGCTTCACATCAAGGCTTAGGATGTGCACTTATGCAAGGTGGCAAGGTGATTGCGTATGATTCAAGATAGTTGAAGACACATGAGGTTAATTATCCGACTCATGACCTTGAATTGGCTGCAGTAATTCATGCCTTGAAGATTTGGAGACACTACTTGTACGGAGAAAAGTGTGAGATCTTCACGGACCACAAGAGTTTAAAGTACCTATTTATGCAAAGAGATTTGAATATGAGACAAAGAAGATGGTTAGAGTTGATGAAGGATTACGATCTATCGATTGAGTATCATCCGGGGAAGGCTAATGTAGTAGCCGACGCTTTAAGCCGGAAGACGACAAGAAATTTAGCCGACGAGCTAACTTAGCAAAAAGAATTAGTAAAGGAGATGGAACGTTTGGAGTTAGATGTGATTCCAGAGACCAATGGTGGCTTAATGATGGCGATCATAGCCTACCCAGACATAATTGATGAGATTAAGGTGGAACAGTTTAATGACTGCTATTTATGTAAAGTGAGAGATGAGATACCTTTGAAAAAATGACCTGGATTTACGTTAGAGCAAGGGGTATTGATGCTTGAGAATCGGTTATGTGTACCAAATGTAAAGGACTTGAAAGAACAACTTTTAGAGGAGGCTCACGGCTCTAAATATTCAATTCATCCTAGAAGTAACAATATGTACTGAAACTTGCGAGAGAACTTTTGGTGGAGAGGTATGAAACAGGAAGTTGCTAAGTTAGTATCCGAATGTTCGGCATGCCAACAAGTCAAGGCAGAAAAACAAGTACCTGCAGGACTACTACATGCATTACCAGTGTCAGAGTGAAAATGGGATGAGATTACAATGGATTTTATTTCAGGATTTCCACGATCGCCTAACAAGAATGACAAGATTTGGGTTATAGTTGACTGATTAACAAAGTCAACCCATTTTCTACCAATCAAGACGACTAAGCCTTCGAGGTTAGAGGAGTTATATGTGAAAGAGATTGTGAGACTACACGGGGTTCCAGCAGTGATTATGTCAGATTGTGATAGTAGTTTTACATCAAGTTTTGGCAAAGTCTACAGAAGGCTATGGGTATGAAGTTGAGTTTCAGTACTGCATTTCATCCTCAGACCGATGGACAGTCAGAGCGAATGATTCAGACTTTGTAAGATATGCTTAGAATTTGTGTACTGGATATTGGCAGTGATTGGGAGAAACACTATCCATTAATCGAATTTGCTTTCAACAACGGGTTTCAGTCAAGTATTGGAATGGCACCGTATGAAGATTTGTATGGGCGTAAGTGTCGTTCACCAGTTTGTTGGACCGAGGTCGGGGAAACAAGGTTAATAGGACCTGAGATAATACAGTTAACTACCGAGAAGGTAAAGTTGATCCAGGAGTGACTTAAGGTAGCTCAAAGTCATTATAGAAGTTATGCCGACTCTAAGCAACGACCGATGACATTTGAAGTGGGAAACTTTGTATACTTACGAGTATTGCGTTTGAAAGGCATTTTCCGATTTTGAAAATGAGGGAAGCTTAACCTGAGGTTCATAGGACTGTTTGAGATCCTAGAAAGGGTAGGAACAGTGGCTTACTGACTAGCATTGTCAACGGAGTTAGCATTTCTGCATAACGTGTTTCACATGTCAATGTTGAGACGATGTATAACGGACACGAGTGAGATCATAGTACCGGAACTGTTGCAGATCCAAGAGGACTTGACCTATGTAGAGCATCTAGTGGAAATCTTGGATCGAAAGGAGCAAGTGTTGAGACGAAGACAATTCCAATGGTGAAAGTATTGTGGCGTAGTCATTCAGTTGAGAAAGTTACGTGGGAGAATGAGGAAGAAATGATGAATGAGTATCCGCACCTTTTTTACTCATGAGGTATAATTTGGGGACAAACTTTCTTTTTGGAGGAGAGAGTTGTCACACCCGTCCCGGGAAATCATATTGTTTTAAATTGCATAAGTGAATTTTTGGAATTATTAAAGTTTAATAATTGAGGTGAGGTTGATTGTAGGTTAATGGTGAGGTGTCAAGTAAGGACACAGTGATTCGATAACCATTGAGGCATTCGTGTGATTAAATGGCATTTATGTGTGATAGGTACAAAAATATCACATCAAGGTCAAACTGCCACCTCAGCAAAGAGATGATGAGTCATCCGGAAAGGGCACCTACTATTCAGCCGTCCTGGGATGCTTGGTCAAAGACCGCTCGATCTGGCTTCACAACCCGGGCGTGAGGTACGGGTCCATCGACCATTAAGTGCAACCCGGGCACGCCTCATGGCTTGCTCCACAAGATTCCACGTTGTTCCCTATCTCAACTAAGAGACTAAGGAAAAGTGCAAGTAGTTTCCTAATCCATTTAGGAAACTCCCATGATTTGTGTTGATCAATTGCAAATAGATGGTGTTTCATAATCTATCTAGTTGCCTTGTACGAGTGGTCTCTTGCACCTATAAAAGGGACCGCTCCCCCCCATTAGAGGGAAGGACGTTCTGACTCCATAGAATAGCGATACATAATACTCATATGCATATACCGGACGGTTTCTGGTAATGTCGCCTTCCTTGTCGGTTTACCAAAGACCACCAGTGATTTGTTAATGAACGCACTCCGACGCACATGTGGACGTTGGTCTCCTAGTTAACGGGGCTGAACCACATTCAAAGTTTGTTAGTCTTCATCTTCTTATTCTGACTCTCATACCAATTTTTGGCATCATCAGTTTGGTGCCGTCTCTGGGAAACGACAAGTTCTCTCGGAAAAACAAAACACTTAACTGATCGTCATGCCTCCAAAGAAGGGTAAAAAGACTACCCCAACAGGCCAAGCGGACTCACAAGCCGGGCAACTGGCTGCCTCCATGACTTCCAAGTAGATCACTGCGGCTGTCGCACAACTCTTATAGGACCAGTGGCAAACTCAATAGTAGATCGAAGCGCTGCTGGCCTGCCAGGACAAACTCCCTCAAGTCGAGGATCGACCTGGGATGATGCACGTGATAGCATGCCCGTGCGGACTCCACAGCCCACCCGTACGACACTAGTATCCCCTCCGACTCTGAGGCGGTCCAGGAACGGTGAGGGTAGTCATGGTCCCGAGCGGACCCGGTGATGTACCTGGGCCAACCCAAGCCGGTCGGGAGATACCAGAGAGATTATCAACAGTCGGCGCTCCGCTAGAAGAGAAGGGCATGAACAAACAGCCAGGGAATCAGCCTAAGAACACCCGCCCAGGAGCCGTGGGGATCTTAGGCACACGATTACTCAGAGCCAAAGTCATGCCCTATCCCCGCGCACAACGCACTTCGAAGAGGAGGCCTCGTCATCTAACCCAACCCACTGCACAGATACAGTGTGGGAGACTGGGAGGGAGGATGTTAAAGCCCAAATCAATGATCTGCAACAACATATTGAGAGTTTGAGTCGCAGGCCGGGGCGCAACTACATCAACACTGTAATCAAGTCACCCTTCACCGTCTTGATCACAAGATTTCCCATCCCATGGAAATTCAAACAACCACATCTCAATTCTTATGACGGTTTAGGGAGACCGGTCGATCATGTCCGGACCTACAAGGCTCAGATGGCCCTAGTCACCAGTGCCGACAAGCTATTCTGCTTGGCCTTTCCTAGCACCCTCAAAGGGCCAGCTGCGCAGTTGTTCCATGCCCTCAAACCCCGAACGGTCGGTGATTTTAAAGTGCTCAGCAAGCTCTTCATCAGCCAGTTCATAGGGATGCTTGACCAATCATAGCCAGACATCTGATTACTGGCCGTCAAGCAGCGCAAGGGGGAGTCCCTGAAAGATTATGTTCACCGTTTCAATCAGCAGAAGCTCCATATTCGCAATCTGAATGAAGCGGTCGCCATCACAGCCTTCTGCTCGGGGGTTCAACACACCAAGGTTACCACGTCATTCCAACACAACCGGCTGATCACCCTGGTGGAACTCTCAGAGAGGGTTGGGAAGTACATCGATATAGAGGAGTTCCTAAAATCTAGTCATGCCAGCTTCACGGGAGATGAGTCCCCAAGATCCAACACAAGCGGGAGAGTCCCGAAAAGGGCTCGGGAAAGAAGCCGAAGCAGGATCAGTAACGAGGTGGTCGGCATCCGGTTCTGACTACTTTCACGACCCTCTCCCGGCCCATCCATGAAGTCATGGCCGCCGCTGAGGCTCATATGTTGCTTAAACGGCCGACAAAGCTAAAGAGCACACCTAAGAAGAGAAACCGGGACAAGTTTTGTTGGTACCACAAAGATCTTGGTCACAACATAGACGACTGCTTCAAGCTGAAGATCGCCATCAAAAAGCTCATTGAGCAGGGTCACCTCACTGAGTTTGTCACCACGGATAGGTGACCACGGCCATGCGCCCGAGCTATCGAGCAACCACAACCCCTCAGTCAAACTAAAGTGATCTTTGGAGGAACATCGGGCGGTGGGGACTCACAGTCGGACAGGAAGAGGCATGTTCTGGCATCCTGAGCGAATTTCCTGCATGTCCAACACGCCAGCTCTCCACCGACCGACATGCTGACATTCTCGTCTAACAATGTAAAGGATCTGCATTGCCCCCACGACGATCCACTAGTGGTGACGCTTTACATAGCCAATTATGTGGTCAAAAGGGTGTTAGTGGACACAGGCAGCTCCTCTGACATCTTGTTCATCTCAGCCTTCGATCAGTTGGGGATATCTAGGAATCGGCTCCGACCGGTTGCTATTCCCCTGGTCGGGTTCAATTGTTCAAGAACACAACTTCTCGGTGTGATCAAGCTCCCAAATTTAATGGGAACCCCCCAGCAGGTCTCCATACTTGTAAACTTGGTTGTGGTAGAAGCCTAGTCCACTTACAATGTCATCCTAGGAAGGCCAACGCTCAATAAAGCCCAGGTGGTTGTGTCGACATACAGCCTGATGATCAAGTTTCCAACCCCCCAGGGTCCCGGAAGATTGCGTGGAGACCAAGCAACCGCTCAAAGCTATTATGTTAATTCCCTACACAGAGAGGCAGTCACAGAAATGCTGAGCATCCAGAAGATGGACCCGAGGGATGTTAAGGATGGAGTAGGACCGGTAGAGGAACTAGAACAAGTGATACTAGACCTAGGGTGTCCCGACTGGTCAGTCAGTATTGGCAATCTCCTGGAACCAAGCCTCAGAGGAAAGTTGATCCAGATCCTAAGAGAGAGTCAGGACGTCTTTGCCTAGTGCCATCAAGACATACCTGGGATTGACCCCCTGGTCATATCCCACAGTCTCAACATTGACCCGAGCAATCGACCGGTCAAGCAGAAGAGAAGAGGCATGGCGCCCAAAAGGTAAGAAGCAGTATGCGAGGAAGTCAGAAAACTTCTCAAAGCAAAGTCTATTAAAGAAGTGCAGTATCCCGACTGGTTAGCCAATGTGGTACTGGTCAAAAAGAGCAACAGAAAGTGGTGGATGTGTGTGGACTTCACTGACTGAAACAAGGCTTGCCGCAAGGACTGCTATCCACTACCCAGGATAGACCTCCTTATGGACTCCACAACCGGTCACTCACTTCTTTCATTCATGGATGCTTACTTGGGATACAATCAGATCAGCCTGTATACCGGGATAAAGAAAAGACTTCTTTCATCACTGACTAGGGGATATACTGTTATAAGGTAATGTCCTTTGGCCTCAAGAATGTCGGGGAAACCTACCAACACCTGATCAATTACATGTTCAGAGATTTGATTGGGGATTCAATAGAGGTGTATGTTGACGACCTCCTAGTCAAAAGCTGGCACGAGTCCGACCATCTCAAGAACTTGACTGGGGCCTTCGGCATCTTAAGAAAGTTCCAGATGAGGTTGAACCTAGGCAAGTGCACATTTTGGGTCTCGTCCGAGAAGTTCCTGGAACATCTAGTACGCAAGCGGGGAATTGAAGCGAACCTAGAAAAAATCCAAGCTATCATAAATATGCGGTCACCTAGGTCGACGAAGAAAGTTCAAAGTTTGGCTGGACGAGTAGCAGCATTGAATAGATTTGTGTCCCAAGCCACCGACTGGTGCCTGCCGTTCTTCAAAATCCTCCGTAAAGTTTTCTAGTGGTCCAAAAAGTGTGAAGAGGTGTTTCAGGACCTAAAGAAATACCTGAGATCATCCCCTCCTCTCTTAATGCCCATAACCAAGGAGGAGCTGTACTTATACTTGGCAGTATCACCCTTGGTGGTAAGCTCGACACTCATCTGAGAGGATCATGGGATACAGTTCCCGGTTTATTACACGAGCTGAGCGCTTCAAGGCGCAGAAAGTCGACACTCCCGTATCGAGAAGCTCACATTTGCCCTTGTCATATCTGCCTAGAGACTGTGCCCTTATTTTCAGGCCCATGTCATCGTGGTCCTTACAGATTAGCCGATGCATCGGATTCTTGGTCAGCCTGAAACATCCGGGAGGCTCATCAAGTAGGCATTGGAGTTAGAAGGGTTTGAGGTAATCTACAGGCCCTGAACGGCGATCAAAGGATAGGTCATGGCGGATTTTCTCGCAGAGTTCACATAACCTGAAGTTCCAGTCGAGGAGCTCACCCCACCCGAGTTACCGCCCGGCCTACAGCTTAGTATCCGGACCTGGGTACTTTATGTGGACGGGTCCTCCAACAAGCAAGGAAGTGGAGTAGGGATCATCCTGACTACACTAAAGGGGATTCAGCTGGAATATGCACTAAGGTTCGGTTTCCAGGCCTCGAATAACAAAGCCGAATATGAGGCCTTGCTGGTCGGGCTGCAATTGGCCGTCTCAATGGGTGCTCAGCAAATTCAAGGATACAGTGACTCCTAACTAGTCGTCAACTAGGTCAATCGGGAGTTTGAAGTGTGGGAAGACAATATAGTAGCCTACCTAGCCCTTGTCCGAACAATCTCAAAAAAGCTTAAGGGTTTCTCCATCACACAAATCCTGAGGGAAGAGAATACAAGGACCGACCGGTCAGCCCGCCTCGCTTTGTCCTCTGAGTTAAACCTACCTGGGATAAGGATAGAATACTTACCCGAGACCAGTATGGCCAACTCATAAGGCATAGAGGTTGAATCGGTCGCTTTAGGGCCCAGCTGGATGGATCCGATCATGACGTTCCTCACAACTGGAGACTTACCATATGGAAAATACAAAGCCGAACGGGTAAAATACCGGGCGGCCAGATATCACTCGTCAATGGCGTGCTCTATAAAAGGGGGTTCTCTATCCCCTATCTTCGATGCGTTCACCCTGCCCAAGCTCAAGGAATCTTATATGAAATCCACGAGGAGTGTGCAGAAGCCACGTAGGAGGTCGGGCGCTTTCTTGCTAAGCTCTATTACAAGGGTACTACTAGCCGACAATGGCCCAGGACTCTCGGGAGTATGTCAAAAAGTGTGACAAATGTCAGACGCACGCCAACATGATCAATCGTCCTGCACAGTTCCAAACTCTGATCCTCAGCCCTTAGCCGTTTGCTCAGTGGGGCATTGACATCGTTGGTCCCCTTCCAATGGCAAAAGGCCAAGTCAAATTTGTTGTCATTGCCGTCGACTATTTCACTAAGTGGGCGCAAGTTGAGCCCTTGGCAACAATCACTAAGCAAAAGATGGAGAGTTTCGTTGAAAGGAACATCCTCAGTACGTTCGGCATACCCAGGGTACTGGTCAGCGATAATGGAAGGCAATTTGACATACCGGTATTGAGACAGTTCTGCTCGAGCTACAGGATATGGAATCACTACTCTTGCCCCGAGCCTTCTCTAGCTAATAGCCAAGCCGAGGTATTTGAACAATTATGTAGTCAATTAAAACTAGGCTGGAGCAGGCCAAAGGACTTTGGGCTGATGAACTACCGACTCTTCTCTGGGCCTACCGTACCACCCCCTAAGCGGCAACTGGAGAAACACCATTCTCACTCACCTATGGCCTCGAGGCAGTGGTACTTACTGAGTTCAGATTGCCAACATACCGGGTAGCAAGTTTCAGTGAACAAGGTAATGATGAGGCCCTCCGAGGAGAACTCGACCTCATAGAAGAGAAAAGGGACCAGGCATATCTAAAAGTTGCAGCCTATAAGCAGCGGGTCTCTCGGTATTTAAATAGTAAGGTCAAGCACCGCAGTTTCCAGGTGGAGGACCTCGTCCTTAAGGCGATAAACCAGTCTACCAAAGTCCTGAGTCACGAAAAGTTGGGGCCAAACTAGGAAGGACCCTACAGGATCACCCGAGTCAATCGCCCGGGAACCTACTGGTTGCAAACTCTGGACGGACAGGATCTATCTCACCCTTGGAATGTTCAGCACCTCCGTAAATACTTTCAGTGAAGCACGGATTAGTATTGGCTAGGAAATTTGTAGCTCTTTCCGAGCAGTTTTATTTACGTATCAAATAAAAATTTTCTTTTGCAAAACGATTCTTTATCCCGCATTCCATTGAGCTAAAAGACCTCGAGATCACACCTAAGGTACAAAAAGACCTCGGGATCACACCTGAGGCACAAAAAGACCTCAGGATCACACCTGAGGCACGAAAAGACCTCGGGATCAAGCCCGAGGCACCGGTTTCGCTTAGGCCCTGAACCTATGATTGGGGAAAATACCCTAGGTGGCTAATGATGGAAAGCTTAAAAAGACCCAGCAACTACCAAACGTTCCAGGTCGGTTCCCTACGGTCACTCCCTCTACTACCGCTCGCCTTAGCAAAAGCTTGGGGGGTAGGGGGATACTGGACTAAAATAGGAAATCATACCGAGCACTAACAAGATTGTTGGAATTCTAAAAAACATTCCTAAGTACCTGTAGTGCCTAGAGAAACCGTTCGGGGATCAGAACAAAATCCTACACTATACTTGACAAGACCTTCAAAAAGCACAGGTCCCCGGAAGACCAAGCGATCCCCACCGGTCATAGTCCTAAAGCTTTTGCTAAGGTAGGCTTTTGACAAGGCTCATAATCGTCGGACACAGGTAATTATAAACACATGCAAGTACAAGAATATAGACGGTTGATGCAAAGGCGACCTCGAAGGACCTTGTCATTAACAGTAAAAGTATGTACAATGCCTGGGGGGTAGTTGTAGTAGCCTCCCAAAAAAAAACAAACAAACAACAATATATGAAAAAGATAGGTACGAGGACTAAGGGTCATCTACAACACCACCTCCTCAGCTTCTCCAGCCTCTGTCCCCGGTGCAGCATCACCGCTCGGAGATATGTCCCCGGCCGATTTGGCTTCTGCAGTAGTACCCTCGACAGTGGAGGGCCCCATGTCCCAATAGTCCGAGTCTATCCCTTCATAGGATGAGATGTCCTACTCAGGATGGTCACAGGCCAACCTCCTTTTCAGGTTCTCATAACCCTGGAAGAAGTCGTCGTCGAATGCCTCTTTAGTGGACCCTGCCGCAACCGCCTCAGGCCTGAGCTTTCTCCCGAGCTTCCGCCACTGCCAGGTTTGCCCGGGCAGCCTTTAGATCTGCCAAGGCGACCGCCAACTCCGCCTGTGCTGCACCCAGGCCTAGAGCCAAGCCCTTAACCTTATCCTTCTCCACGGCCAGGGAAGTTTCCTTAGACTCCAAGGCTGCCCGCTTTTATGATAGGACAACTTCAACAACAGTGGCCCTCCCGGCTAGGGAGGGTAGGAAGGACTCAGCTCCAGCGGCCATGTAGCCAACCTACAAAAAGCAAGCATAAAACTGGTCAGTCAATAAAGCAAATAGAATAAACAAAGAACAAAGAGTAAGGCGATGAGGGTACTTACAAAGTGAGAGAGGCTGTACAGCCACCCCTGGAAAGCCTGGGGAGACATGTTGGCACACATCTCCACTTGGCTCCAGAGAAGGCCCGGCCTGACCCTCTCCCTGATCTCCGCAGACTCTCCCAGTGGCATCCCGAACTGTGGATCCGCTGCAGAAGCGGTGTCCTCCACTACCACCGCGTGGGGGACCGATGACTCCCCCATTTCCTGGTGAGCATCGCCCCATGCCTTATCCGCTTGAGCGAACATTTGCTACCCACGGTCTCCGTGGCCGGTCTTTTTTCCCTTGCTACAATCGAGCGGCAACAGCGGCCTGCCTGGTCCTCAACACCTCTGAATCTCTCCTGGGACCCATCTCTGCACAAGGAGGAGTAAGAGGTCAGTGACCTGGAAAGCAACAGACAATAACTAAGGTAGAGAAGTTCACCCGAACGAAGAATGCTCACCAAGAATTATTAAAGGACAAACGGGGGCTTTAATGGGCTGATCCAGATCGTAGGAAACTTTCCGATCTCCCAACCGGGTGAGCACATTCCAGATGTTGGTAGGTGACACGAGAATTTTTCTATGTGCGCTTGTGTGCTATACCCAAGTGTAGGTAATCGTGCAAGTAGTAATCTGGTTAAGTCCAGGTCGATCCTACAGGGAAGGTGTTGAACTAAATACCTAGATTAAACTCTAAAAAAAAAACAAAAGTCAATACTTTTAAGAAATGTAGAACACGAAGTTCCACGATTTATCAACTACTAACGATAAAGCAATTAAACTAAATTAATCTAACAACTAACTAGCAAATTAAAGCGGTATTTTAAAGCGTGTTTTTCTTAATAAAAGGGAATGTTGGGATTACACGAATTCACTGTGACCTAGCCATCTACCATGCAGTTATGTTGAAGCTCAATGGAGGACATTCTCTACAATATTCTGTATTTATCTAAATCCATAGTCCTTTCATGACCGAAACTATATCAACACAATTAAGTTTGAAATATATGAGAGCGGTTTAAAACAATAGTTAAGACTCGCACCTACAATGGTGTTAGCATTGAGGGTGGTTTGCAAAATGTATTGAAGAAAAATGCCTCAAGGCTTTAAGTTTATAGACTGTTTTGACAAACTGAGCATTTGGGGACAGTTTGATAACAAATCAGTAAAGCAGAAAGTCTAGGAATACTGCATAGAATGTTCTCAAGAATCAAAGAGTTCGATCGATCGAGGCGCTCTCGATCGGTCGAACATCTTCATCCCTCGATCGATCGAACTGACTTCGATCGATTGACAATGTCTCTGTTCTGATCGATCGAACTAACTTCGATCGATCGAACACAGGAATTATTCTGCCGCATGGCAGAGGCTTAAGATCACGGTTTCATCATGATCTCCCAACCTGGGGACTACTCAGACATAGTCTGGAGTAACACAGAGTTATTTTCAACGTAAAGATTCATTAAAGATGCGTTTGTGTGTGATTTAATCATGAAAATTACAAAAACTAATGGTGGAAATCTATCTAGCATACAAACTACGTGATAACTGATTATATTGCTCTAAACTACGTGCAGAATGCAAATAAACAATAAAAGAGTAACCTGGAATGAAGAACTATTATTAAACTATAAGATTAGCAATCCAAAAGCAATATCCAAACTCCAAGACCTACAAAACATGAAAAACCTCTATCTCTCTCTCTAAAACTGATAAAAAGTAAAGTGGGCGTCCTTTTATTCGTGAATACAACTGATATATATAGAAAAACCTAAAACTAGGGTTTCAACCACTGTCCACGCAACGTGCGCGTATGTTATGATAAAAGCCATGTTCGATCGATCAAACATCTCTCGATCGATTGAACTTCTAGGATCTTCGATCGCTCGAACTCAAGTCGATCAATCGAAACCTCGATCGCTCGAACACTCTTCGATCGCTCGAACTCTGTGCTTTAGCTTTGAAATGTCTTCTTTGAAACCCAGCACTTCTTTTATCGTTATCTTCCAATTCTCCACACGGCAACGGTAATCTGCACACATAACCACTAAAATAATAGCACTTATCATAGATTAATCATATTATATAAAAACTGGCATTGTGATTCAAATTGCAGATAAATAGGAAAATTGTAAACTAATTTAGTGTATTTTCTTCTTTTAGCGCAGTTGTATTTTACAAATACCCCCGCTTGTCACAACCCCCAACTAGCGATTTGCTAGTCCCTAGCAATAGAGCAAAAATAAAACAAGCTAAACTAATACTAAAATAAAACACATTAAAACCAAATCAAACTAATCTAAATAAAAAAAAAAGAAAAAGAAAACTACCTAACTCACTTTCGCAGGAATCGCGGTTGCATTTAGCGAATGCAACAAGCCGTTAAACCCCTAGGTTCCCCCTAGTGGACGAGTGTGGTCTCGTGAGGGTTTGCAATGAATATACCCACAAAATTCTCTGATTTTAAGATCAAAAAGATATAGAATAACTTGTAAACACTTTCATTTTATTCAACTATTAATTTATCTCCACATAACAAATCATCCTCATTCAAACCATGAAAGAAATACACATGTTCCGCATGCCACCAAGAAAGAACAACATATGCATCACATCCATGTATCCGTGTGTGTGTGAGATTAACAGCTATACATCAAACTTTATTTAGAGTTGTTTAAACTATCATACTCTCAGAACTTGTAGTTTCAACTCAATTCTCACATGGGTTCACACTCAAAAATGAATATCCCACGAAACTTGGTTAATAATGATCGCACATGGTATGAAAGCTTTGATAGGAGTGATTTTTCGGATACTAATGCTTGCATACTCAACTCTATAAAAGACGAACATTTAGAGTGTATAGTCTCGCGAACGGAATACTACTTACTAGAGGAGCGAAATATCGTGGATAACTCAATTTACACGTTCGTGGTTAACTAAGTTGTTGAAAATCATTAAGGCTTTGACTTGACGGTTTTTATTTAGTAGGGTAGAAATTAGAGGGGTAAGAAATTGCACATTTTTAGCATGTGATTGTGCTCAGTAATTTCTTCTTCACTTCATTCCAACCATCCTCTCCATTTAATATATATATAATTTTTTTTTTAACCTGGAATTTTTCCTTCCCTTTCTTTTCTTTTATGTAGCCCTTCCCACTACTACTCCTTCCTCATACTTCAATTGAATCACATTGGGTGTGCAACGGGGTGTATTGAGGTTAGAGTATAAAATCAAGAATTTGAGATTTCATAATAGCTTCGGCATTATTTACTAGGTGTGGGGTTGAGAACAATACATATTCTGGAATGTCGATACAGGTAAATGGAAAAGTAAGGAGCAAATAACGATGGCTTAAATCATTTTCTCAACTTCTTAATTTTTTTTTACACGTCAATGTTCATTGAGTTTAGTTGGTAAATCCTGAACATTCTCCTCTACTAAGAAGCCAAAATGAAGAATCAGAGACTATTCAACGAATTCAATACGCTTATTCAATAAGAACAATTCGAATTTGATGTGATAATTCCCTCAAGATTGAAGATTGGATTCAAAAGCTCACTAAAGGGACTAGTTTCCACTACTTTATTCCTTAAAGTACGAAAGTCGTATTAACTCTTATTTTAAGTTTTCCGCATAGCTATTAATATGTGCAAATGATTTGGATACAAAATGGTCAACATATGCATTCATCCTAGAGAAGCTAGAAAAACGCGTGAACTTAATTCATAAAAGGATGAGAATAAAATGGTTGTGTCATTGCTTGATAACAGCTAAATAGGAGTAAATATTCATAATTATTCTACCAATTTAATTCAAACCTTGTTTAATCGTTGAAAATTTTAATTTTTAACATTTTTAAATTTTTCTTAACTCTTCACGAATTCAAGCTCGAGATTGTATGACATGTGCAATAAAGTGATCCAGATTGCTAAATATAAATATGCACAGGTGATTATCTATCTACATCTCACCCCCAACTGAAAATTGCAATGTCCTCAGAAGCTGATTTTCAAAAATAGATAGAGAGATATCACCTGATAAAGCAACACAATAACCGCAAGGAACGCAATCTGTAAAGAAAGCATACAACTCCAAATAGGCAGGATCAAATATAATATAAAAAATAAAGCATAGAATCCATATAGAAACAGAACTAATCACTGGTGCAATAATACAATGGAATAACAGAACAGTGATTACAAAATCCATACAACAAAAATAACCAACATATCCAACCAACCCAAACCCCCAGAAAAATAAGAGAGAGAAAAGAGAAAACAACACAAAAAATATATAAAGTCATATCCCACCAAAACAACCAAAAACACCGATCCATCAGACTCTATATGTCAACGGCAACATCCGATAATATCTCAATAACCAAATCCGGAGCATCCCCATCTCCACCCTTAGCAACAGTAGTAACCATCGCCGGGTCACTCGTAGTCGGAGCAGCTGATGTAGCTAATAATGGATCCGTCACAATTGGAGGTGGTGGAAGTCGTGTCTCAGAAGCAGGCAGTGTCGCCGATGTGGAAGGAGCATAAGGATCAGGAACAGGAACAGATGGGCTGGTGGTGGATCATGGAATAACAGCAGTGGTAAGTGGGATGGTGGACGGAGCTGGAGCAGCTATAGGTGGATCGCTGGGAGGTGGTGCAGAAGCCACATAAATCGACTGATCGACTCCGGTTTGGATCAAGATTGCCTCCAACAAAGTCGTCATCTGATCTACCTTACCCTCGAGTCTAATCCGAGCCTCTCTCTCCTCCAGTAGTAACTCATGAATAGTCGGGAGAGGCGCAGAAGAAGACTCTCCTTGGGCTGGAGCCTGAGACTGCTGTCTCAACTTAAATCTCGTGACCTCCTCTACAGGGTCACCCTCCTCCTCCGAATCATGCTCCTCAGCCTCGGTCGGCATCCCAGAAGCTACATCCTCAGTATTTGTCCCTCCTCGCCTCTTCTTAACTCCGACTTTAGCTTTGCCCCTTCCTTTTCTTTTTCTCTTCAGGGTGTCAGAACGACGAGCAGCGGTCTCACCAAAGCGACTCTTGGGGGACTGATGGACATCGATAGCAATAGGGAGTAGGCCGCTCTGGGTCACAATGGGATGGATGCCCCACGCTCCTTTTAGGTGCTTCTTGGCCGAGATATAGCGTGTGGGCTGCACCATGAACTCGATGTATAATCGCGTGAGGCATACCCATCTCCCTGTCCCCACACAAAATAGTGCCTGCACATACCAAGCCGCCAGCTTCTCGGGATAGGAAGTCAGAAAAATACAGTTACAGAGGACGAGATGGAGCATGTGGTACCTATCAGTCAAGAACTGATTCTCTTTATGAGACGAGCCGTTCCAGAACTGAATGGCACCGCCTGTAATCTCTCTGACAATCATGGCGGAAGGGATCTCAGGAGTACCCACACTGTGAGGACAGTCACACTCCAACTCCTCAAGGACCCCTATGGTAGCAGATAAAGTGGCAGGACTGATGATCATCTCCCGGCCGCGGAAATAAGATTGGTAAGTGTATGGTGCAGTCGGGTCCTTAATCATCATTGCACAGACCCCTCGTACCCACGAAACATTGACCTGTTTGGGCTGGGTCAACATCTCGTACCATCGTGGCATCTCCTTAATTCTAGCTAAGAACCAAGGAACGAAAAGCCAGGTCGTCTCAAGTGGTCTCTCAATCATCACCTTACGGTGACTGAAGAACCTCGTGTAATTGGACTGGTCAACGATATGTCGGAACCCATGGTCAGGTACCGGATCTGCTATAGCGAGGTCGAAAGATTTCTCCTTAAAATAGCCCGTCGTGGGATTCATAGTGGCCGACCTGAAATTGAAAAGGAGAAAACAAATGAAAATATTAAAACACAACAAAAAGGTAAAAACTGCCAGTGCTAAGGTTCAATCAATCGCAGTTTGTTCGATCGATCAAAAAAGTACAAGGTTCGATCGATCCATCCATGTTCGATCGATTGAACAGGGTTAGTTTCGATCGCTCGAGCCCTATTCGATCGATCAAACACAGTGAGAAAACAACGACAACAAACAAGAACAGAAAAGACTCGAGAAAGCAACACACACGATTAAAACAAGATGAAAAAAATCTTCGGGGCAACAAGGGGGCACCACCTCGCAGTTTAATCTCGAAATGGACAAAGGGGACCATGGAAAGCTTACCTCGAGGAATGGGCGGCAGAAGACAATGAGTAGACAAGGTTGGTGATGATGAGGCGTCCAAATGAGGTGTGTGAATCGTGAGAGGAACGAACTCGTCCCAACGTCCTCTGTCGCCAATTGCTCGAGAGTGGTTGAGGGAGAGAGAGAACTGATGAAGTATATGGACGACGCCTTGTTTAAATATAGGTCTCGATCGATCGAGAAAGTTCGATCGATCGGACCTTCGATCGATTGAGACCTGCGGAAGCGCTAGAAGAGTGGATGAGTTCGATCGATCGACGTTAGTTTGATCGATCGAACCTAGAAATCCTACACTACCATTGAAATGAAAGATTATACACCCCCAACTAACCAATATTGTTCTGGACATACAAGAAAGTGATAAAAATAGTTCAGTGACAGGACATGTAAGCCAAAAAGTCATCATCAAAATAGAAAATTGCAAATATTTTATAGATAGAACAATGTATTAGCATCCATTTGCAACATTATTGCCTCCAACATGGTATTTAAGACCTTATTGATAAAGAAAAACTCAACAAAACTGAAACTAATAAAACTTTGTCTAGGAATACACTTTAATTGATGAAAGAAAAATGAAATGACATAACACAATTGAAGTGAAGCACTATTCTTCAAGCATGAAGATTTCTACTTCCACAACTTCTGTCTCTGCCAAAGCTTCGAATGTGGGGTCCAAATTTGATGATTCCCTTTTCCAGAATAGCCGGAAAGCATCCAGGGCATCATTGAGCAAGTCTGAACTCTCCAAACAATTGGTCGCGCATGCAAGAGGTGAACCGAATGGAGATAGTGATAATGGTGTGTAAGTTCGCAACGGACTCTACTCTTGCGGTGGAGTATCCGGAGACCTTATGCATGGTCCAATCCCATGGAACAACTGATGCGGAAGGAACAGCGGCTGTAACATATGATTCATAGTGACACCCCTGACAAAGGAAAAATAAAAGAGCACAAAAAGAAAGAAAGAAATTAAATAAACAAACGAAAGAACTAAAGGAATAAACAAAACTTGGAATGTGACCAAGAATTAACCTCACTATTGGCTTGATATCACCAGGTGCACTAGCAGGTAGAGGACATTGAAGCCGGAACAATAAATAACTCACTTGGATGACAAGGAACCACTTGGATGACAAGGAAATCGTCAACATAAGTGAATACAACATTATGGCGTTCTGGCACCATATCCTGTAAGTCCTCTTCTGTAACACCCGCTCCCGCGATTAATTGTTAATCATGATTTAGGCATGCATTAACATATACTAATGGTATTTATTAACACATGTTTAAGTGAGTTTTAACTCACTAGTTGATTGTGGGTGTCCAATTTGGGAACCCAATGTTGACCAATGTGGCAGTCCTAAATTGGGACATGAGTTGGAAAAGTTCCATTGTGATGGGACAAAGATGGCAGAATCACCCTTATGTGCTTAAATGTTTATTAAGGCATATGTGAGATATTTATATGTTGTTTAGAATATATTGTTTATTATTAGAGACCATTTGTGTGGTCATTTGGGATACCTTGGTGAGGACGAAATGAACACGTTATATAATTAGTAGGTTAATTAGCAACTTCATAAAATTATGTGGGACCACTTATGGGACCCACGCGAGACATAGACAAACATATATTTAAGTTCGGGATAATTTTAAAGAGTTCTATAACTAGCAGGGGTATAATTGCAAAACTTATAAAATTTGGGAGAAGTCATAACAAAACTAGAAACTTTGGAAGACATGTGAGATGACACATGTATTATGACTCATCACCTTAGAGTCATCTCCATCCTTAGGCAATACACCAAGGATTTACAGGAGAGGAAAAGAACGAGAATTGACGACGAAATTCGACGACGCTCACGACATCAATTGACACGTCGTCCGACACCCAATTTCAATTCCGAGATCGGATTTGAACTCGTAGAGGTGAGTTCTACGTTTTGGTACTGATTTTATTGAGTATAATCGTCGTAATTTTTTAGACCCAATTCGGAACGGTAATCCGTAATTGGTCAAATTCATGTAGGATTTTAACCCGGAGTAGATTTGGGCTTCAATTTCACAACTAGGAACGAATTGCTAAGAGGTGAGTGGTTTCAATCTTATTTTTGGATGAGAATCATAGTTATGTTCTTTGAATGTTGATAACATGCCTATTTAGCTTATTTACATATGCCTAGCTATGATTTTGTGAAAAGTATGGTGATATGTTTATGTGAGCATGTTTAGTTGCCAATTTGGGTCAAGGGAAAGCTCGTATGAATCCGCCATGAGATTGTTCCGTGGTGACGACCACTTGTTGTCGAGAACGGCATTAGACCGCACGTGGGTGGCGTGGGTCATTGGCTTGTGCCGTGGATTGTTGGGGGAGTCGCGGACTTGCGGGTAGTGGCGGAGGAAATACTTGTTTATCCGGAGATCAAGTTATTTGTTGAGTTGAATATAAACATGATATGTCATCCGTGTGCTTGATTGATATCTCTCACTAAGCATATAGCTTATATATTGTAGTGGTTATTGAATAACCATTGTAGGTGAGCACGACGGCGAGAATTCGGGGAGATAAGCTTGGGGTTCGTGGTGTCGAGGAAACTTGCAAATGTTGTAGTTTCATGTGTATAGTTGTTTTTTAGCTAAATTTATAGATTTGGTGCAAAACTTGTGGTTTGTAATAATTAACTTGAGTTTTGGTTAAAACTTGGAGAGATATGTTAGTTTTTGTTTAATCGCTCCAAGACTTATGTAAATATGGTAATTGAAGCTTAGAATGTTGTTGGTATCTTCCATGCCTTGATAATGTAGTTTTGAGCATGTTTGAATGAAAATTTGGTTTAAAAATATGTTTTGGTTGATCATGATAGCATTGGGAGTATTTGGGAGAGATTTGGGAGAGATTTGGGGAGTTTGTGGGAGAGATTGCATTGCATATCTTGTTTATTGTATATGAACATGTTAGAGTCCCTTGGGAATGTTTTGAAATGGTTTAGAAATGATTTTGAAATGTTTTTGTAAGTTTTCAAGAGGTTTGGTTTGATGTTGGTGATGTTTGGGCATGTTTAGCAGAGTTTTTGACAGTAAAAATGACTTCTGCAGAGCCCGGATTGATCCGGGTTAAAGAAGGGATCGATCCGGCCTTTTTCGGGGGCATTCTGCATAAAAAATCCTTAAATGGATCGATACGGCATTTTAGAGCGGATCGATCCGCTCACAATTTTCGCTGCACTGTTGACCTTTACGAAAACGAACACAACTCTCTCTAGAAAACTCGGATTCGCGCACCATTTTTTGCGTTGGAACCAGGACTCAAAAGCCTATATTTTGGTATAAAATTTGTTATACCTTATTAATGACCATTTTTCCCTTGGGTTTGTTTTGTCTAACTCAAAGGTTGATTTGAGCGTGTTTTTCCTCCTTTTCACTTGTAACTTGATGTTTGAAGGCCTTGGTAGCGTGCCACGTGTCTTAGGTTCACATGTGTGGATCCAGGGCATGACATTTAGTGGTATCAGAGTGATAAGCTTAGAAACGTTGGGACGAGAGACGGCAAATTGAGCATAACGTGTAGATATTGAGCACGTAGATGCATTACATGTATGCATATGATTATTGATGCTATATTATGATTGCTTAATCATTTATATCATATGAAATATAGCATAGCATGCCTAGTATTTATGCATATTTGACTGGCAGGCAAGAAGTTTGGAAAAATAGACCAAAATCGAGAACTTGATACAAGAATGGATCATTTAGTGGACTTGGTAACTAATTTCGTTGGTGCCGTTGGTGACCGAGTGCCACCAGTAAATGAAAGGTATGCGAATCCGAATCCTGAACCAAGGGTGGACCATGTTACGATTGAGCAATTCTATAAGAGAAAATAGACTATGTTTGATGGGGGTCCGGATCCAATGACAGCTATTCATTGGGTATCGGATATGGAGCGAATATTCCGTGCTATAAAATGTACCGAAGAGCAAAAGATTACTTTTTCCACTGATACTCTGAAAGAAGGTGCTCAGAATTGGTGGGTGGATTTACTTGATCAAGGTAGGCCGACCACTTGGGATAAGTTTGTGGAAGAGTTTTACAAGCGATATTTTCCTCGAGCAGCTAAAGCACAGAAGCGTCGGGAATTCATGAATCTCCAACAAGGAGATATGACGGTGAACGAATACATCTCTAAGTACAGTGAATTGCTTCGATTTGCAAAGAATACAGTGATAACCGAGGAAGACAAAGCTCGAAAATTTGAAGAGGGGTTGAGGGATAACATCCAATGTAGGGTGGATACTCATGAATATGGAACTGTGGCTCAAGTTCAGAATGCAGCTCTCATAGCCGAACGAGATATTAACAAATACAAGCAGGGCCAACAAGGAAAGCGACAAAGTGAAGATAAAGGGAAGGCGCAAGGCTTCTTCAAGAAACCATTTTCACGAGGGCCTGGGTCAGGTTTAGGTAGTCAAAGTGGAAGTTCATTTTCTGAGGGGGTTCGACCGTTGTGTCCTACGTGTAATCACCGACACGGGGGAGTTTGTTATTTGCTAAGCACGTGCAACATTTGTAAACAAGTGGGGCATATATCTAAGAATTGTCCGCAAGCTAGATCAAGACCACTAAGCTCTGTGAGCTCAATTCCGGATATGAGGGATAAATGCTTTAATTGTGGGCAGTCGGGACATTTTTCCAACGATTGTCCAAAGAAGCGACAACAAGGGGCAATTTCTATGGCATCTAGAGGAGCAAGATCGGGACCGCCCACTGATAAAGAAAAAGGCGTGGAATAGAGGCAAGGGAAGTCCTTTCAGCTCGCACCAGGGAACATATCAGCTACAGACTCCGTGGTGTCAGGTATACTTCATATCTGTTCACATCCAGCACAAATTTTGATAGATTCAGGATCAATGCATTCGTTTGTTTCACATGAATTTGTTAAACATTTACATAGCATGTCAGAACTCTTAGGGTATGATCTATCTGTATCATTACCCCTAAGTAAACCGTTGGTGACCTCTTTAGTGTTCAAAGCATGTAAAATCAGAGTAGGTGATAAGGTATTGTCTGTTGATTTGATTCCATTAACCATCAACTACTTTGACGTAATCTTGGGCATGGATTGGTTATCTACAAATCAGGCTACAATTGATTGTGAACAGAAAAGGGTTAATTTCCAATTACCAGGGCAAAAAGAGTTTACCTTCCAAGGGGTTGGTGTAGCAGCGCCACCATATATGATATCAGTAATTCAGGCTGGGAAGTTATTGAAAAAGGGTTGTCAAGGATTCCTGTATAGTGTAATTGATACACGTGTCATGGGGACTCGGGTTGAAGATATTTCGATAATATGGGAGTTTTCGGATGTATTTCCTGAGGATTTACCAGACGTGCTGATTGAGCGAGAGATTGAGTTTACTATTGAAGTAGTACCTGGATCACAACCAGTATCGAAGACACCATATAGAATGGCACCCGTGGAACTGAAAGAATTAAAGAACCAGTTACAAGAGTTGCTCAACAAGGGATTCATTCGACCTAGTGTTTCTCTGTGGGTAGCACCGGTTTTATTTGTCAAGAAGAAAGACGGAACCATGCGTATGTGTATTGATTATCGGGAGCTGAACAAGTTGACCATTAAAAACAAGTATCCATTACCGAGGATTGATGATTTGTTCGATCAGCTTCAAGGAGCACAAGTTTTCTCAAAGATCGATTTGAGATCAGGCTACCATCAACTGAAAGTTAAAGAGGAGGATGTGGAAAAGACGGCGTTCAGGACTCGATACGGACATTATGAGTTTATGGTCATGCCATTCGGAGTTACCAATGAGCCTGCAGCTTTTATGGATTTGATGAACCGGGTATTCAAGGAATACTTAGATGAATTTGTAATTGTCTTCATTGATGACATTTATTCTATTCTAAAGGTGTTGAAGATCATGAAAAATATTTACGATTGGTGTTACAACGGCTTCGCGAGAAGAAATTATTTGGTAAATTAAAGAAATGTGAGTTTTGGCTTACGGAGATAGCATTTTTGGGACATGTGATTTCTAAAGAAGGTGTTTCAGTGGACCCACAGAAAATTGAAGCAGTAGCCAATTGGAATCCACTGAAAAATGTGTCAGAAGTTTGAAGTTTATTGGGTTTGGCCGGGTATTACCGAAGATTTGTAGAAAACTTCTCAAGAATTGCGATGCCTATGACTCAGCTAATGAGAAAAGATGTTCCTTTTGTTTGGAGTTCTGAATGTGAGGAAAGTTTCAAGGAATTGAAGACTAGACTTATAACCGCACCGATACTGACTATTCCGTCGGGGACTGAAGGATTCGTTGTATTCAGCGATGCTTCGCATCGAGGTTTAGGATGTGTTCTAATGCAGAATGGCAAAGTAATTGCATATGCTTCACGTCAACTGAGACCACACAAAACCAATTACCCAACACACGACTTAGAATTGGCAGCGGTGATCTCTGCCTTGAAAATTTGGAGACATTACCTATACGGGGAACGATGTGAAATTTACACGGATCACAAGAGCTTGAAGTATATATTCACTCAGAGAGACTTGAATATGAGATAGAGACGGTGGTTGGAGTTAATGAAAGATTATGATTTATCAATCCAATATCACCCAGGGAAGGCCAATGTGGTGGCCGATGCATTGAGCCGAAAGTCAACTGGTAACTTAGCTTATGTTGTGACTTCTCAAGAGAAACTAATTCGTGAAATGGAACTATTAGACCTTGAAGTAATTCCAAGAACTGAGGGAGCTTTGATGGCGGCGATTATAGCACAACCGACACTTGTGGATGAAATTAGAATGAAACAACTTCAAGATCCAAATTTGAGGAAGATTTGTGATGGAATACCTGAGGGTAAGCAACCGGATTTTACTTATGTGGATGGTGTATTGAAATATAGAAATCGAATTTGTGTACCCGACGTTAATGGGATTAAAGAGACGATTCTAGAAGAGGCGCACAACACCAAATATTCCATTCATTCGGGAAGTACTAAAATGTATCGTGATCTACGAGAGAACTATTGGTGGTTTGGAATGAAGCGAGAAATAGCCGAATACGTGGCAAAGTGTTTGGTGTGTCAACGGGTAAAAGCGGAACATCAAAGATCAGGGGGATTATTGCAACCATTACCAGTACCGGAATGGAAATGGGAGAACATCACGATGGATTTTGTAGCAGGTTTACCAAAATCTAGAAGATCAAATGATAGTATTTGGGTAATCGTGGACCGATTAACCAAGTCTGCGCATTTCCTAGCGATTAAGAAGAATGATCCGATGAAGTTGGCAGAATTATATATTCAGGAAATTGTAAGGCTTCATGGAGTTCCAGTGTCTATTATCTCTGATAGAGATAGTAGATTTACATCAAGATTTTGGAGAGGTTTACAAGAGGCTATGGGCACAAAGTTGAATTTTAGCACAGCTTTCCATCCGCAGACTGACGGACAATCAGAACGGGTAATTCAGATATTGGAAGATATGCTTAGATTATGTGTTCTTGATTTCAAGGGTGATTGGGAACAACACTTACCATTGGCGGAATTTACTTATAATAATAGTTTTCAATCCAGTATTGGGATGGCACCTTTTGAGGCTTTATATGGGCGTAGATGTCGTTCGCCGATTTTTTGGGATGAGGTAGGAGAACGGAAACTATTGGGACCTGAGATAGTTCAGCAGACCACAGAGAAAGTTAAGGTGATACAGCAACGATTGCAAACAGCTCAAAGTCGTTACAAGAGCTACGCGGATTTGAAAAGGAGACTAATAGAGTTTGAAGTTGGTGATTATGTGTTCCTAAAAGTGTCACCGACCAAAGGGATTGTGAGGTTTGGAAAACGGGGAAAACTGAATCCAAGGTACGTTGGACCATTTGAGATTATTGGTAGAGTTGGACCAGTAGCATACCGGTTAGAGCTACCACAAGAAATGGAGAATGTGCATAATGTATTCCACGTATCAATGTTGCGACGTTGTGTGTCAGATTCACGTCATATCATTACACCAGAACCGTTAGAAATTAGGGAAGACTTGACTTACATAGAACATCTAGTGAGGATTCTCGATGCAAAAGTTCAAGTTCTGAGGACCAAGACTATTCCATTGGTTATGGTTTTGTGGCGGAATCACTCTGTTGAAGAAGCTACATGGGAACGGGAGGATGAGATGCGTGAGAAGTACCTATTCCTATTCGAATCTTGAGGTACTTTAAGTTTGGGGACAAACTTCTTTTAAGGAGGGGAGAGATGTAACACCCACTCCCGCGATTAATTGTTAATCATGATTTAGGCATGCATTAACATATACAAATGGTGTTTATTAACACATGTTTAAGTGAGTTTTAACTCACTAGTTGATTGTGGGTGTCCAAATTGGGAACCGAATGTTGACCAATGTGGCAGTCCCAAATTGGGACATGAGTTGGAAAAGTTCCATTGTGATGGGACAAAGATGGTAGAATCACCCTTATGTGCTTAAATGTTTATTAAGGCATATGTGAGATATTTATATGTTGTTTAGAATATATTGTTTATTATTAGAGACCATTTGTGTGGTCATTTGGGATACCTTGGTGAGGACGAAATGAACACGTTATATAATTAGTAGGTTAATTAGCAACTTCATAAAATTATGTGGGACCACTTATGGGACCCATGCGAGACATAGACAAACACCTATTTAAGTTTGGGATAATTTTAAAGAGTTCTATAACTAGCAGGGGTATAATTGCAAAACTTATAAAATTTGGGGGAAGTCATAACAAAACTAGAAACTTTGGAAGACATGTGAGATGACACATGTATTATGACTCATCACCTTAGAGTCATCTCCATCCTTAGGCAATACACCAAGGATTTACCGGAGAGGAAAAGAACGAGAATTGACGACGAAAATTCGACGACGCTCACGACATTAATCGACACGTCGTCCGACACCCAATTTCAATTCTGAGACCGGATTTGGACTCGTAGAGGTGAGTTCTACGTTTTGGTATTGATTTTATTGAGTATAATCGTCGTAATTTTTGAGACCCAATTCGGAATGGTAATCCGTAGTTGGTCGAATTCATGTAGGATTTTAACCCGGAGTAGATTTGGGCTTCAATTTCACAACTAGAAACGAATTGCTAAGAGGTGAGTGGTTTCAATCTTATTTTTGGATGAGAATCATAGTTATGTTATTTGAATCTTGATAACATGCCTATTTAGCTTATTTACATATACCTAGCTATGATTTTGTGAAAAGTATGGTGATATGTTTATGTGAGCATGTTTAGTTGCCTATTTGGGTCAAGGGAAAGCTCGTATGAATCCGCCATGAGATTATTCCGTGGTGACGACCACTTGTTGCCGACAACGGCATTAGACCGCACGTGGGTGGCGTGGGTCATTGGCTTGTGCCGTGGACTGTTGGGGGAGTCGCGGACTTGCGGGTAGTGGCGGAAGAAATACTTGCTTATCCGGAGATCAATTTATTTGTTGAGTTGAATATAAACATGATATGTCATCCGTGTGCTTGATTGATATCTCTCACTAAGCATATAGCTTATATATTGTAGTGGTTATTGAATAACCATTGTAGGTGAGCACGACGGTAAGAATACGGGGAGATGAGCTTGGGGTTCGTGGTGTCGAGGAAACTTGTAAATGTTGTAGTTTCATGTATATAGTTGTTTTTGAGCTAAACTTATAGATTTGGTACAAAACTTGTGGTTTGTAATAATTAACTTGAGTTTATGTTAAAACTTGGAGAGATGTGTTAGTTTTGGTTTAATCGCTCCAAGACTTGTGTAAATATGGTAATTGAAGCTTAGAATGTTGCTGGTATCTTCCATGCCTTGATAATGTAGTTTTGGGCATGTTTGAATGAAAATTTGGTTTAAAAATATGTTATGGTTGATCATGATAACATTGGGAGTATTTGGGAGAGATTTGGGAGAGATTTGGGGAGTTTGTGGGAGAGATTGCATTTCATATCTTGTTTATTGTATATGAACATGTTAGAGTCCCTTGGGAATGTTTTGAAATGGTTTAGAAATGATTTTGAAATATTTTTGTAAGTTTCCAAGAGGTTTGGTTTGATGTTGGTGATGTTTGGGCATGTTTAGCAGAGTTTTTGACAGTAAAAATGACTTCTGTAGAGCCCGGATCGATCCGGGTTAAAGAAGGGATCGATCCGGCCTTTTTTGGGGGCATTCTGCATGAAAAATCCTTAAATGGATAGATCCGGCATTTTAGAGCGGATCGATCCGCTCACAATTTTGGCTGCACTGTTAACCTTTACGAAAACGGACATAACTCTCTCTAGAAACCTCGGATTCGCGCACCGTTTTTTGCGTTGGAACCAAGACTCAAAAACCTATCTTTTGGTATAAAATTTGCTATACCTTATTAATGACCATTTTGCCCTTGGATTTATTTTGTCTAACTCAAAGGTTGATTTGAGCGTGTTTTTCAACCTTTTCACTTGTAACTTGATGTTTGAAGGCCTTGGTGGCGTGCCACGTGTCTTGGATTCACATGTGTGGATCCGGGGCGTGACATCTTCTTCCCATGGTTCTCACATTGAATCATTCTCCCACTGTTCCATCAGAGCATCATCGACTTCCCAAACAACATATCCCCCCGGTTCTCCCTCCTCTTCAGGGAATTCCATGTGCTCAAAAGGATTGATCTGGTGGAGAGCACGGTTGTATGGGATGTATCCTTGGGTTAAGTCAATGAAATCTTCTGCCCCTGGCCCATGGTATGGAGATAAGCAAAATGCTATTTCATCAACAGTCCACGGGGGGTTATGATATTCTGAATCAGCCCATGACCCAATTGAGTGGACATCATCATCTCTCATGTTGAACAGCCTGCAAGAGATAGATAAAAAAGGAATAGCAGGTCATGATCGAGATCACACTCAAAAATAGATAAATAAGAGAATAAAATAAAACGAAAAGCAGTAAAAGAAAGAGTACAAACTCGTGTCCGGCGTCCCAGACCACGACCGTTCATCCTCCTATCGGGAAGACGAATGAAAATCAGAATGACACATCTCCAGGGCACCTGTGACCGGGTAAGGAAATAACTGGTGACCTAGATAGGGATCAGGGATTCCAAGTCTAAGATACAAAGGAGGCAAGCTTACGAGCCTAATGGGCAAGGTATACAAGGTCTTCAAAGTAAGATAATATTCGGTCAGAACTCCCCCCGAACAACCCGATCGATTCAAATGCCTTGTTGTGCTGCCTGATCTAATGAACAAGCAAAACCTAAGGAAGAAAAAGTCCCACTCCTGAGCTGTTTGGACTCATCTCAAGTGTTTAAGTTCATGCTTTGAACATCTATTTCAAAACCTCCAATCAAGAACTCAAACTCTATTCCAAAACCCAAATCTATTTTCTTCAAGAATGATCCAAAACAGTGAGTTATTCAGATTCAAAGATTTGTTTTGAATTAAACACTTGAGTCATGATGATGAAACCACGTGGAAAATCTCCCTAATGAATCATACGTTTGTCCCCAATTTTTCCCATTAATTCTAGAGATGTGAAAGTACAATTTTCATATTTTTAAAGTTCATGTAAATAATCTGTCATTTCTCTCACAGATTGTAGCCTGAATTCTTGCATTTGTTTTCAGATGTTTTCATTACATAATATGCCATTTTCTATTTTTTTTTTATTTGAACTTAAATGTGTTAGGAAACTCTCTGTATCTTTTGAGCATCATAAGAGTTGATTTGTTATTTATAAAAAAATCATACAAAATTAGTCAACAATACAGCCTTTGCTTCTGAGTCATGTATACATTCTGATTTGTTTCTTTCAATCTGTGATAGCTATTAGAGTTTGTATGAATAAGATTCAATATGTTCATATTAATTACATTTCTTATAATGCCCTTCTCAATCGATTGAACTTTCTCAATCAATTGAACTTGTGTCCTTATCAATCGATTGAGCTATTCTCAATCGATCAAACTTGTAACTTCTCAATTGATTGAACCATTTCAGGCGATTGAAAACTGCCGACTTGAATCCAAGATGTGGACCCATATCAAGGGAAAGCTCGTATGAATCCGCCATGAGATTGCTCCGTGGTGACGACCACTTGTTGTCGAGAACGGCATTAGACCGCACGTGGGTGGCGTGGGTCATTGGCTTGTGCCGTGGATTGTTGGGGGAGTCGCGGACTTGCGGGTAGTGGCGGAGGAAATACTTGTTTATCCGGAGATCAAGTTATTTGTTGAGTTGAATATAAACATGATATGTCATCCGTGTGCTTGATTGATATCTCTCACTAAGCATATAGCTTATATATTGTAGTGGTTATTGAATAACCATTGTAGGTGAGCACGACGGCAAGAATACGGGGAGATGAGCTTGGGGTTCGTGGTGTCGAGGAAACTTGTAAATGTTGTAGTTTCATGTATATAGTTGTTTTTGAGCTAAACTTATAGATTTGGTACAAAACTTGTGGTTTGTAATAATTAACTTGAGTTTATGTTAAAACTTGGAGAGATATGTTAGTTTTGGTTTAATCGCTCCAAGATTTGTGTAAATATGGTAATTGAAGCTTAGAATGTTGCTGGTATCTTCCATGCCTTGATAATGTAGTTTTGGGCATGTTTGAATGAAAATTTGGTTTAAAAATATGTTTTGGTTGATCATGATAACATTGGGAGTATTTGGGAGAGATTTGGGAGAGATTTGGGGAGTTTGTGGGAGAGATTGCATTTCATATCTTGTTTATTGTATATGAACATGTTAGAGTCCCTTGGGAATGTTTTGAAATGGTTTAGAAATGATTTTGAAATATTTTTGTAAGTTTCCAAGAGGTTTGGTTTGATGTTGGTGATGTTTGGGCATGTTTAGCAGAGTTTTTGACAGTAAAAATGACTTCTGTAGAGCCCGGATCGATCCGGGTTAAAGAAGGGATCGATCCGGCCTTTTTTGGGGGCATTCTGCATGAAAAATCCTTAAATGGATAGATCCGGCATTTTAGAGCGGATCGATCCGCTCACAATTTTGGCTGCACTGTTAACCTTTACGAAAACGGACATAACTCTCTCTAGAAACCTCGGATTCGCGCACCGTTTTTTGCGTTGGAACCAAGACTCAAAAACCTATCTTTTGGTATAAAATTTGCTATACCTTATTAATGACCATTTTGCCCTTGGATTTATTTTGTCTAACTCAAAGGTTGATTTGAGCGTGTTTTTCAACCTTTTCACTTGTAACTTGATGTTTGAAGGCCTTGGTGGCGTGCCACGTGTCTTGGATTCACATGTGTGGATCCGGGGCGTGACATCTTCTTCCCATGGTTCTCACATTGAATCATTCTCCCACTGTTCCATCAGAGCATCATCGACTTCCTAAACAACATATCCCTCCGGTTCTCCCTCCTCTTCAGGGAATTCCATGTGCTCAAAAGGATTGATCTGGTGGAGAGCACGGTTGTATGGGATGTATCCTTGGGTTAAGTCAATGAAATCTTCTGCCCCTGGCCCTTGGTATGGAGATAAGCAAAATGCTATTTCATCAACAGTCCACGGGGGGTTATGATATTCTGAATCAGCCCATGACCCAATTGAGTGGACATCATCATCTCTCATGTTGAACAGCCTGCAAGAGATAGATAAAAAAGGAATAGTAGGTCATGATCGAGATCACACTCAAAAATAGATAAATAAGAGAATAAAATAAAACGAAAAGCAGTAAAAGAAAGAGTACAAACTCGTGTCCGGCGTCCCAGACCACGACCGTTCATCCTCCTATCGGGAAGACGAATGAAAATCAGAATGACACATCTCCAGGGCACCTGTGACCGGGTAAGGAAATAACTGGTGACCTAGATAGGGATCAGGGATTCCAAGTCTAAGATACAAAGGAGGCAAGCTTACGAGCCTAATGGGCAAGGTATACAAGGTCTTCAAAGTAAGATAATATTCGGTCAGAACTCCCCCCGAACAACCCGATCGATTCAAATGCCTTGTTGTGCTGCCTGATCTAATGAACAAGCAAAACCTAAGGAAGAAAAAGTCCCACTCCTGAGCTGTTTGGACTCATCTCAAGTGTTTAAGTTCATGCTTTGAACATCTATTTCAAAACCTCCAATCAAGAACTCAAACTCTATTCCAAAACCCAAATCCATTTTCTTCAAGAATGATCCAAAATAGTGAGTTATTCAGATTCAAAGATTTGTTTTGAATTAAACACTTGAGTCATGATGATGAAACCACGTGGAAAATCTCCCTAATGAATCATACGTTTGTCCCCAATTTTTCCCATTAATTCTAGAGATGTGAAAGTACAATTTTCATATTTTTAAAGTTCATGTAAATAATCTGTCATTTCTCTCACAGATTGTAGCCTGAATTCTTGCATTTGTTTTCAGATGTTTTCATTACATAATATGCCATTTTCTATTTTTTTTTATTTGAACTTAAATGTGTTAGGAAACTCTCTGTATCTTTTGAGCATCATAAGAGTTGATTTGTTATTTATAAAAAAATCATACAAAATTAGTCAACAGTACAGCCTTTGCTTCTGAGTCATGTATACATTCTGATTTGTTTCTTTCAATCTGTGATAGCTATTAGAGTTTGTATGAATAAGATTCAATATGTTCATATTAATTACATTTCTTATAATGCCCTTCTCAATCGATTGAACTTTCTCAATCAATTGAACTTGTGTCCTTATCAATCGATTGAGCTATTCTCAATCGATCAAACTTGTAACTTCTCAATCGATTGAACCATTTCAGGCGATTGAAAACTGCCGACCTGAATCCAAGATGTGGACCCATATCAAGGGAAAGCTCGTATGAATCCGCCATGAGATTGTTCCGTGGTGACGACCACTTGTTGTCGAGAACGGCATTAGACCGCACGTGGGTGGCGTGGGTCATTGGCTTGTGCCGTGGATTGTTGGGGGAGTCGCGGACTTGCGGGTAGTGGCGGAGGAAATACTTGTTTATCCGGAGATCAAGTTATTTGTTGAGTTGAATATAAACATGATATGTCATCCGTGTGCTTGATTGATATCTCTCACTAAGCATATAGCTTATATATTGTAGTGGTTATTCAATAACCATTGTAGGTGAGCACGACGGCAAGAATACGGGGAGATGAGCTTGGGGTTCGTGGTGTCGAGGAAACTTGTAAATGTTGTAGTTTCATGTATATAGTTGTTTTTGAGCTAAACTTATAGATTTGGTATAAAACTTGTGGTTTGTAATAATTAACTTGAGTTTATGTTAAAACTTGGAGAGATATGTTAGTTTTGGTTTAATCGCTCCAAGACTTGTGTAAATATGGTAATTGAAGCTTAGAATGTTGCTGGTATCTTCCATGCCTTGATAATGTAGTTTTGGGCATGTTTGAATGAAAATTTGGTTTAAAAATATGTTTTGGTTGATCATGATAACATTGGGAGTATTTGGGAGAGATTTGGGAGAGATTTGGGGAGTTTGTGGGAGAGATTGCATTTCATATCTTGTTTATTGTATATGAACATGTTAGAGTCCCTTGGGAATGTTTTGAAATGGTTTAGAAATGATTTTGAAATATTTTTGTAAGTTTCCAAGAGGTTTGGTTTGATGTTGGTGATGTTTGGGCATGTTTAGCAGAGTTTTTGACAGTAAAAATGACTTCTGTAGAGCCCGGATCGATCCGGGTTAAAGAAGGGATCGATCCGGCCTTTTTTGGGGGCATTCTGCATGAAAAATCCTTAAATGGATAGATCCGGCATTTTAGAGCGGATCGATCCGCTCACAATTTTGGCTGCACTGTTAACCTTTACGAAAACGGACATAACTCTCTCTAGAAACCTTGGATTCGCGCACCGTTTTTTGCGTTGGAACCAAGACTCAAAAACCTATCTTTTGGTATAAAATTTGCTATACCTTATTAATGACCATTTTGCCCTTGGATTTATTTTGTCTAACTCAAAGGTTGATTTGAGCGTGTTTTTCAACCTTTTCACTTGTAACTTGATGTTTGAAGGCCTTGGTGGCGTGCCACGTGTCTTGGATTCACATGTGTGGATCCGGGGCGTGACATCTTCTTCCCATGGTTCTCACATTGAATCATTCTCCCACTGTTCCATCAGAGCATCATCGACTTCCCAAACAACATATCCCTCCGATTCTCCCTCCTCTTCAGGGAATTCCATGTGCTCAAAAGGATTGATCTGGTGGAGAGCACGGTTGTATGGGATGTATCCTTGGGTTAAGTCAATGAAATCTTCTGCCCCTGGCCCTTGGTATGGAGATAAGCAAAATGCTATTTCATCAACAGTCCACGGGGGGTTATGATATTCTGAATCAGCCCATGACCCAATTGAGTGGACATCATCATCTCTCATGTTGAACAGCCTGCAAGAGATAGATAAAAATGGAATAGCAGGTCATGATCGAGATCACACTCAAAAATAGATAAATAAGAGAATAAAATAAAACGAAAAGCAGTAAAAGAAAGAGTACAAACTCGTGTCCGGCGTCCCAGACCACGACCGTTCATCCTCCTATCGGGAAGACGAATGAAAATCAGAATGACACACCTCCAGGGCACCTGTGACCGGGTAAGGAAATAACTGGTGACCTAGATAGGGATCAGGGATTCCAAGTCTAAGATACAAAGGAGGCAAGCTTACGAGCCTAATGGGCAAGGTATACAAGGTCTTCAAAGTAAGATAATATTCGATCAGAACTCCCCCCGAACAACCCGATCAATTCAAATGCCTTGTTGTGCTGCCTGATCTAATGAACAAGCAAAACCTAAGGAAGAAAAAGTCCCACTCCTGAGCTGTTTGGACTCATCTCAAGTGTTTAAGTTCATGCTTTGAACATCTATTTCAAAACCTCCAATCAAGAACTCAAACTCTATTCCAAAACCCAAATCCATTTTCTTCAAGAATGATCCAAAACAGTGAGTTATTCAGATTCAAAGATTTGTTTTGAATTAAACACTTGAGTCATGATGATGAAACCACGTGGAAAATCTCCCTAATGAATCATACGTTTGTCCCCAATTTTTCCCATTAATTCTAGAGATGTGAAAGTACAATTTTCATATTTTTAAAGTTCATGTAAATAATCTGTCATTTCTCTCACAGATTGTAGCCTGAATTCTTGCATTTGTTTTCAGATGTTTTCATTACATAATATGCCATTTTCTATTTTTTTTTATTTGAACTTAAATATGTTAGGAAACTCTCTGTATCTTTTGAGCATCATAAGAGTTGATTTGTTATTTATAAAAAAATCATACAAAATTAGTCAACAGTACAGCCTTTGCTTCTGAGTCATGTATACATTCTGATTTGTTTCTTTCAATCTGTGATAGCTATTAGAGTTTGTATGAATAAGATTCAATATGTTCATATTAATTACATTTCTTATAATGCCCTTCTCAATCGATTGAACTTTCTCAATCAATTGAACTTGTGTCCTTATCAATCGATTGAGCTATTCTCAATCGATCAAACTTGTAACTTCTCAATCGATTGAACCATTTCAGGCGATTGAAAACTGCCGACCTGAATCCAAGATGTGGACCCATATCAAGGGAAAGCTCGTATGAATCCGCCATGAGATTGTTCCGTGGTGACGACCACTTGTTGTCGAGAACGGCATTAGACCGCACGTGGGTGGCGTGGGTCATTGGCTTGTGCTGTGGATTGTTGGGGGAGTCGCGGACTTGCGGGTAGTGGCGGAGGAAATACTTGTTTATCCGGAGATCAAGTTATTTGTTGAGTTGAATATAAACATGATATGTCATCCGTGTGCTTGATTGATATCTCTCACTAAGCATATAGCTTATATATTGTAGTGGTTATTGAATAATCATTGTAGGTGAGCACGACGGCGAGAATTCGGGGAGATAAGCTTGGGGTTCGTGGTGTCGAGGAAACTTGTAAATGTTGTAGTTTCATGTGTATAGTTGTTTTTTAGCTAAATTTATAGATTTGGTGCAAAACTTGTGGTTTGTAATAATTAACTTGAGTTTTGGTTAAAACTTGGAGAGATATGTTAGTTTTTGTTTAATCGCTCCAAGACTTATGTAAATATGGTAATTGAAGCTTAGAATGTTGTTGGTATCTTCCATGCCTTGATAATGTAGTTTTGAGCATGTTTGAATGAAAATTTGGTTTAAAAATATATTTTGGTTGATCATGATAGCATTGGGAGTATTTGGGAGAGATTTGGGGAGTTTGTGGGAGAGATTGCATTGCATATCTTGTTTATTGTATATGAACATGTTAGAGTCCCTTGGGAATGTTTTGAAATGGTTTAGAAATGATTTTGAAATGTTTTTGTAAGTTTTCAAGAGGTTTGGTTTGATGTTGGTGATGTTTGGGCATGTTTAGCAGAGTTTTTGACAGTAAAAATGACTTATGTAGAGCCCGGATCGATCCGGGTTAAAGAAGGGATCGATCCGGCCTTTTTTGGGGGCATTCTGCATGAAAAATCCTTAAATGGATAGATCCGGCATTTTAGAGCGGATCGATCCGCTCACAATTTTGGCTGCACTGTTAACCTTTACGAAAACGGACATAACTCTCTCTAGAAACCTCGGATTCGCGCACCGTTTTTTGCGTTGGAACCAAGACTCAAAAAACTATCTTTTGGTATAAAATTTTCTATACCTTATTAATGACCATTTTGCCCTTGGATTTATTTTGTCTAACTCAAAGGTTGATTTGAGCGTGTTTTTCAACCTTTTCACTTGTAACTTGATGTTTGAAGGCCTTGGTGGCGTGCCACGTGTCTTGGATTCACATGTGTGGATCCGGGGCATGACATCTTCTTCCCATGGTTCTCACATTGAATCATTCTCCCACTGTTCCATCAGAGCATCATCGACTTCCCAAACAACATATCCCTCCGGTTCTCCCTCCTCTTCAGGGAATTCCATGTGCTCAAAAGGATTGATCTGGTGGAGAGCACGGTTGTATGGGATGTATCCTTGGGTTAAGTCAATGAAATCTTCTGCCCCTGGCCCTTGGTATGGAGATAAGCAAAATGCTATTTCATCAACAGTCCACGGGGGGTTATGATATTCTGAATCAGCCCATGACCCAATTGAGTGGACATCATCATCTCTCATGTTGAACAGCCTGCAAGAGATAGATAAAAATGGAATAGCAGGTCATGATCGAGATCACACTCAAAAATAGATAAATAAGAGAATAAAATAAAACGAAAAGTAGTAAAAGAAAGAGTACAAACTCGTGTCCGGCGTCCCAGACCACGACCGTTCATCCTCCTATCGGGAAGACGAATGAAAATCAGAATGACACATCTCCAGGGCACCTGTGACTGGGTAAGGAAATAACTGGTGACCTAGATAGGGATCAGGGATTCCAAGTCTAAGATACAAAGGAGGCAAGCTTACGAGCCTAATGGGCAAGGTATACAAGGTCTTCAAAGTAAGATAATATTCGGTCAGAACTCCCCCCGAACAACCCGATCGATTCAAATGCCTTGTTGTGCTGCCTGATCTAATGAACAAGCAAAACCTAAGGAAGAAAAAGTCCCACTCCTGAGCTGTTTGGACTCATCTCAAGTGTTTAAGTTCATGCTTTGAACATCTATTTCAAAACCTCCAATCAAGAACTCAAACTCTATTCCAAAACCCAAATCCATTTTCTTCAAGAATGATCCAAAACAGTGAGTTATTCAGATTCAAAGATTTGTTTTGAATTAAACACTTGAGTCATGATGACCAAACCACGTGGAAAATCTCCCTAATGAATCATACGTTTGTCCCCAATTTTTCCCATTAATTCTAGAGATGTGAAAGTACAATTTTCATATTTTTAAAGTTCATGTAAATAATCTGTCATTTCTCTCACAGATTGTAGCCTGAATTCTTGCATTTGTTTTCAGATGTTTTCATTACATAATATGCCATTTTCTATTTTTTTTTTTATTTGAACTTAAATGTGTTAGGAAACTCTCTGTATCTTTTGAGCATCATAAGAGTTGATTTGTTATTTATAAAAAAATCATACAAAATTAGTCAACAGTACAGCCTTTGCTTCTGAGTCATGTATACATTCTGATTTGTTTCTTTCAATCTGTGATAGCTATTAGAGATTGTATGAATAAGATTCAGTATGTTCATATTAATTACATTTCTTATAATGCCCTTCTCAATCGATTGAACTTTCTCAATCAATTGAACTTGTGTCCTTATCAATCGATTGAGCTATTCTCAATCGATCAAACTTGTAACTTCTTAATCGATTGAACCATTTCAGGCGATTGAAAACTGCCGACCTGAATCCAAGATGTGGACCCATATCAAGGGAAAGCTCGTATGAATCCGCCATGAGATTGTTCCGTGGTGACGACCACTTGTTGTCGAGAACGGCATTAGACCGCACGTGGGTGGCGTGGGTCATTGGCTTGTGCCGTGGATTGTTGGGGGAGTCGCGGACTTGCGGGTAGTGGCGGAGGAAATACTTGCTTATCCGGAGATCAAGTTATTTGTTGAGTTGAATATAAACATGATATGTCATCCGTGTGCTTGATTGATATCTCTCACTAAGCATATAGCTTATATATTGTAGTGGTTATTGAATAACCATTGTAGGTGAGCACGACGGCGAGAATTCGGGGAGATAAGCTTGGGGTTCGTGGTGTCGAGGAAACTTGTAAATGTTGTAGTTTCATGTGTATAGTTGTTTTTTAGCTAAATTTATAGATTTGGTGCAAAACTTGTGGTTTGTAATAATTAACTTGAGTTTTGGTTAAAACTTGGAGAGATATGTTAGTTTTTGTTTAATCGCTCCAAGACTTATGTAAATATGGTAATTGAAGCTTAGAATGTTGTTGGTATCTTCCATGCCTTGATAATGTAGTTTTGAGCATGTTTGAATGAAAATTTGGTTTAAAAATATGTTTTGGTTGATCATGATAGCATTGGGAGTATTTGGGAGAGATTTGGGAGAGATTTGGGGAGTTTGTGGGAGAGATTGCATTGTATATCTTGTTTATTGTATATGAACATGTTAGAGTCCCTTGGGAATGTTTTGAAATGGTTTAGAAATGATTTTGAAATGTTTTTGTAAGTTTTCAAGAGGTTTGGTTTGATGTTGGTGATGTTTGGGCATGTTTAGCAGAGTTTTTGACAGTAAAATTGACTTCTGTAGAGCCCGGATCGATCCGGGTTAAAGAAGGGATCGATCCGGCCTTTTTTGGGGGCATTCTGCATGAAAAATCCTTAAATGGATAGATCCGGCATTTTAGAGCGGATCGATCCGCTCACAATTTTGGCTGCACTGTTAACCTTTACGAAAACGGACATAACTCTCTCTAGAAACCTCGGATTCGCGCACCGTTTTTTGCGTTGGAACCAAGACTCAAAAACCTATCTTTTGGTATAAAATTTGCTATACCTTATTAATGACCATTTTGCCCTTGGATTTATTTTGTCTAACTCAAAGGTTGATTTGAGCGTGTTTTTCAACCTTTTCACTTGTAACTTGATGTTTGAAGGCCTTGGTGGCGTGCCACGTGTCTTGGCTTCACATGTGTGGATCCGGGGCGTGACATCTTCTTCCCATGGTTCTCACATTGAATCATTCTCCCACTGTTCCATCAGAGCATCATCGACTTCCCAAACAACATATCCCTCCGGTTCTCCCTCCTCTTCAGGGAATTCCATGTGCTCAAAAGGATTGATCTGGTGGAGAGCACGGTTGTATGGGATGTATCCTTGGGTTAAGTCAATGAAATCTTCTGCCCCTGGCCCTTGGTATGGAGATAAGCAAAATGCTATTTCATCAACAGTCCACGGGGGGTTATGATATTCTGAATCAGCCCATGACCCAATTGAGTGGACATCATCATCTCTCATGTTGAACAGCCTGCAAGAGATAGATAAAAATGGAATAGCAGGTCATGATCGAGATCACACTCAAAAATAGATAAATAAGAGAATAAAATAAAACGAAAAGTAGTAAAAGAAAGAGTACAAACTCGTGTCCGGCGTCCCAGACCACGACCGTTCATCCTCCTATCGGGAAGACGAATGAAAATCAGAATGACACATCTCCAGGGCACCTGTGACCGGGTAAGGAAATAACTGGTGACCTAGATAGGGATCAGGGATTCCAAGTCTAAGATACAAAGGAGGCAAGCTTACGAGCCTAATGGGCAAGGTATACAAGGTCTTCAAAGTAAGATAATATTCGGTCAGAACTCCCACCGAACAACCCGATCGATTCAAATGCCTTGTTGTGCTGCCTGATCTAATGAACAAGCAAAACCTAAGGAAGAAAAAGTCCCACTCCTGAGCTGTTTGGACTCATCTCAAGTGTTTAAGTTCATGCTTTGAACATCTATTTCAAAACCTCCAATCAATAACTCAAACTCTATTCCAAAACCCAAATCCATTTTCTTCAAGAATGATCCAAAACAGTGAGTTATTCAGATTCAAAGATTTGTTTTGAATTAAACACTTGAGTCATGATGATGAAACCACGTGGAAAATCTCCCTAATGAATCATACGTTTGTCCCCAATTTTTCCCATTAATTCTAGAGATGTGAAAGTACAATTTTCATATTTTTAAAGTTCATGTAAATAATCTGTCATTTCTCTCACAGATTGTAGACTGAATTCTTGCATTTGTTTTCAGATGTTTTCATTACATAATATGCCATTTTCTATTTTTTTTTTATTTGAACTTAAATGTGTTAGGAAACTCTCTGTATCTTTTGAGCATCATAAGAGTTGATTTGTTATTTATAAAAAAATCATACAAAATTAGTCAACAGTACAGCCTTTGCTTCTGAGTCATGTATACATTCTGATTTGTTTCTTTCAATCTGTGATAGCTATTAGAGTTTGTATGAATAAGATTCAATATGTTCATATTAATTACATTTCTTATAATGCCCTTCTCAATCGATTGAACTTTCTCAATCAATTGAACTTGTGTCCTTATCAATCGATTGAGCTATTCTCAATCGATCAAACTTGTAACTTCTTAATCGATTGAACCATTTCAGGCGATTGAAAACTGCCGACCTGAATCCAAGATGTGGACCCATATCAAGGGGAAGCTCGTATGAATCCGCCATGAGATTGTTCCGTGGTGACGACCACTTGTTGTCGAGAACGGCATTAGACCGCACGTGGGTGGCGTGGGTCATTGGTTTGTGCCGTGGATTGTTGGGGGAGTCGCGGACTTACGGGTAGTGGCGGAGGAAATACTTGCTTATCCGGAGATCAAGTTATTTGTTGAGTTGAATATAAACATGATATGTCATCCGTGTGCTTGATTGATATCTCTCACTAAGCATATAGCTTATATATTGTAGTGGTTATTGAATAACCATTGTAGGTGAGCACGACGGCGAGAATTCGGGGAGATAAGCTTGGAGTTCGTGGTGTCGAGGAAACTTGTAAATGTTGTAGTTTCATGTGTATAGTTGTTTTTTAGCTAAATTTATAGATTTGGTGCAAAACTTGTGGTTTGTAATAATTAACTTGAGTTTTGGTTAAAACTTGGAGAGATATGTTAGTTTTTGTTTAATCGCTCCAAGACTTATGTAAATATGGTAATTGAAGCTTAGAATGTTGTTGGTATCTTCCATGCCTTGATAATGTAGTTTTGAGCATGTTTGAATGAAAATTTAGTTTAAAAATATGTTTTGGTTGATCATGATAGCATTGGGAGTATTTGGGAGAGATTTGGGAGAGATTTGGGGAGTTTGTGGGAGAGATTGCATTGCATATCTTGTTTATTGTATATGAACATGTTAGAGTCCCTTGGGAATGTTTTGAAATGGTTTAGAAATGATTTTGAAATGTTTTTGTAAGTTTTCAAGAGGTTTGGTTTGATGTTGGTGATGTTTGGGCATGTTTAGCAGAGTTTTTGACAGTAAAAATGACTTCTGTAGAGCCCGGATCGATCCGGGTTAAAGAAGGGATCGATCCGGCCTTTTTTGGGGGCATTCTGCATGAAAAATCCTTAAATGGATAGATCCGGCATTTTAGAGCGGATCGATCCGCTCACAATTTTGGCTGCACTGTTAACCTTTACGAAAACGGACATAACTCTCTCTAGAAACCTCGGATTCGCGCACCGTTTTTTGCGTTGGAACCAAGACTCAAAAAACTATCTTTTGGTATAAAATTTTCTATACCTTATTAATGACCATTTTGCCCTTGGATTTATTTTGTCTAACTCAAAGGTTGATTTGAGCGTGTTTTTCAACCTTTTCACTTGTAACTTGATGTTTGAAGGCTTTGGTGGCGTGCCACGTGTCTTGGATTCACATGTGTGGATCCGGGGCATGACATCTTCTTCCCATGGTTCTCACATTGAATCATTCTCCCACTGTTCCATCAGAGCATCATCGACTTCCCAAACAACATATCCCTCCGGTTCTCCCTACTCTTCAGGGAATTCCATGTGCTCAAAAGGATTGATCTGGTGGAGAGCACGGTTGTATGGGATGTATCCTTGGGTTAAGTCAATGAAATCTTCTGCCCCTGGCCCTTGGTATGGAGATAAGCAAAATGCTATTTCATCAACAGTCCACGGGGGGTTATGATATTCTGAATCAGCCCATGACCCAATTGAGTGGACATCATCATCTCTCATGTTGAACAGCCTGCAAGAGATAGATAAAAATGGAATAGCAGGTCATGATCGAGATCACACTCAAAAATAGATAAATAAGAGAATAAAATAAAACGAAAAGTAGTAAAAGAAAGAGTACAAACTCGTGTCCGGCGTCCCAGACCACGACCGTTCATCCTCCTATCGGGAAGACGAATGAAAATCAGAATGACACATCTCCAGGGCACCTGTGACCGGGTAAGGAAATAACTGGTGACCTAGATAGGGATCAGGGATTCCAAGTCTAAGATACAAAGGAGGCAAGCTTACGAGCCTAATGGGCAAGGTATACAAGGTCTTCAAAGTAAGATAATATTCGGTCAGAACTCCCCCCGAACAACCCGATCGATTCAAATGCCTTGTTGTGCTGCCTGATCTAATGAACAAGCAAAACCTAAGGAAGAAAAAGTCCCACTCCTGAGCTGTTTGGACTCATCTCAAGTGTTTAAGTTCATGCTTTGAACATCTATTTCAAAACCTCCAATCAATAACTCAAACTCTATTCCAAAACCCAAATCCATTTTCTTCAAGAATGATCCAAAACAGTGAGTTATTCAGATTCAAAGAATTGTTTTGAATTAAACACTTGAGTCATGATGACCAAACCACGTGGAAAATCTCCCTAATGAATCATACGTTTGTCCCCAATTTTTCCCATTAATTCTAGAGATGTGAAAGTACAATTTTCATATTTTTAAAGTTCATGTAAATAATCTGTCATTTCTCTCACAGATTGTAGCCTGAATTCTTGCATTTGTTTTCAGATGTTTTCATTACATAATATGCCATTTTCTATTTTTTTTTTATTTGAACTTAAATGTGTTAGGAAACTCTCTGTATCTTTTGAGCATCATAAGAGTTGATTTGTTATTTATAAAAAAATCATACAAAATTAGTCAACAGTACAGCCTTTGCTTCTGAGTCATGTATACATTCTGATTTGTTTCTTTCAATCTGTGATAGCTATTAGAGATTGTATGAATAAGATTCAGTATGTTCATATTAATTACATTTCTTATAATGCCCTTCTCAATCGATTGAACTTTCTCAATCAATTGAACTTGTGTCCTTATCAATCGATTGAGCTATTCTCAATCGATCAAACTTGTAACTTCTTAATCGATTGAACCATTTCAGGCGATTGAAAACTGCCGACCTGAATCCAAGATGTGGACCCATATCAAGGGAAAGCTCGTATGAATCCGCCATGAGATTGTTCCGTGGTGACGACCACTTGTTGTCGAGAACGGCATTAGACCGCACGTGGGTGGCGTGGGTCATTGGCTTGTGCCGTGGATTGTTGGGGGAGTCGCGGACTTGCGGGTAGTGGCGGAGGAAATACTTGCTTATCCGGAGATCAAGTTATTTGTTGAGTTGAATATAAACATGATATGTCATCCGTGTGCTTGATTGATATCTCTCACTAAGCATATAGCTTATATATTGTAGTGGTTATTGAATAACCATTGTAGGTGAGCACGACGGCGAGAATTCGGGGAGATAAGCTTGGGGTTCGTGGTGTCGAGGAAACTTGTAAATGTTGTAGTTTCATGTGTATAGTTGTTTTTTAGCTAAATTTATAGATTTGGTGCAAAACTTGTGGTTTGTAATAATTAACTTGAGTTTTGGTTAAAACTTGGAGAGATATGTTAGTTTTTGTTTAATCGCTCCAAGACTTATGTAAATATGGTAATTGAAGCTTAGAATGTTGTTGGTATCTTCCATGCCTTGATAATGTAGTTTTGAGCATGTTTGAATGAAAATTTGGTTTAAAAATATGTTTTGGTTGATCATGATAGCATTGGGAGTATTTGGGAGAGATTTGGGAGAGATTTGGGGAGTTTGTGGGAGAGATTGCATTGTATATCTTGTTTATTGTATATGAACATGTTAGAGTCCCTTGGGAATGTTTTGAAATGGTTTAGAAATTATTTTGAAATGTTTTTGTAAGTTTTCAAGAGGTTTGGTTTGATGTTGGTGATGTTTGGGCATGTTTAGCAGAGTTTTTGACAGTAAAATTGACTTCTGTAGAGCCCGGATCGATCCGGGTTAAAGAAGGGATCGATCCGGCCTTTTTTGGGGGCATTCTGCATGAAAAATCCTTAAATGGATAGATCCGGCATTTTAGAGCGGATCGATCCGCTCACAATTTTGGCTGCACTGTTAACCTTTACGAAAACGGACATAACTCTCTCTAGAAACCTCGGATTCGCGCACCGTTTTTTGCGTTGGAACCAAGACTCAAAAACCTATCTTTTGGTATAAAATTTGCTATACCTTATTAATGACCATTTTGCCCTTGGATTTATTTTGTCTAACTCAAAGGTTGATTTGAGCGTGTTTTTCAACCTTTTCACTTGTAACTTGATGTTTGAAGGCTTTGGTGGCGTGCCACGTGTCTTGGCTTCACATGTGTGGATCCGGGGCGTGACATCTTCTTCCCATGGTTCTCACATTGAATCATTCTCCCACTGTTCCATCAGAGCATCATCGACTTCCCAAACAACATATCCCTCCGGTTCTCCCTCCTCTTCAGGGAATTCCATGTGCTCAAAAGGATTGATTTGGTGGAGAGCACGGTTGTATGGGATGTATCCTTGGGTTAAGTCAATGAAATCTTCTGCCCCTGGCCCTTGGTATGGAGATAAGCAAAATGCTATTTCATCAACAGTCCACGGGGGGTTATGATATTCTGAATCAGCCCATGACCCAATTGAGTGGACATCATCATCTCTCATGTTGAACAGCCTGCAAGAGATAGATAAAAATGGAATAGCAGGTCATGATCGAGATCACACTCAAAAATAGATAAATAAGAGAATAAAATAAAACGAAAAGTAGTAAAAGAAAGAGTACAAACTCGTGTCCGGCGTCCCAGACCACGACCGTTCATCCTCCTATCGGGAAGACGAATGAAAATCAGAATGACACATCTCCAGGGCACCTGTGACCGGGTAAGGAAATAACTGGTGACCTAGATAGGGATCAGGGATTCCAAGTCTAAGATACAAAGGAGGCAAGCTTACGAGCCTAATGGGCAAGGTATACAAGGTCTTCAAAGTAAGATAATATTCGGTCAGAACTCCCACCGAACAACCCGATCGATTCAAATGCCTTGTTGTGCTGCCTGATCTAATGAACAAGCAAAACCTAAGGAAGAAAAAGTCCCACTCCTGAGCTGTTTGGACTCATCTCAAGTGTTTAAGTTCATGCTTTGAACATCTATTTCAAAACCTCCAATCAATAACTCAAACTCTATTCCAAAACCCAAATCCATTTTCTTCAAGAATGATCCAAAACAGTGAGTTATTCAGATTCAAAGATTTGTTTTGAATTAAACACTTGAGTCATGATGATGAAACCACGTGGAAAATCTCCCTAATGAATCATACGTTTGTCCCCAATTTTTCCCATTAATTCTAGAGATGTGAAAGTACAATTTTCATATTTTTAAAGTTCATGTAAATAATCTGTCATTTCTCTCACAGATTGTAGCCTGAATTCTTGCATTTGTTTTCAGATGTTTTCATTACATAATATGCCATTTTCTATTTTTTTTTTTATTTGAACTTAAATGTGTTAGGAAACTCTCTGTATCTTTTGAGCATCATAAGAGTTGATTTGTTATTTATAAAAAAATCATACAAAATTAGTCAACAGTACAGCCTTTGCTTCTGAGTCATGTATACATTCTGATTGATTCTTTCAATCTGTGATAGCTATTAGAGTTTGTATGAATAAGATTCAATATGTTCATATTAATTACATTTCTTATAATGCCCTTCTCAATCGATTGAACTTTCTCAATCAATTGAACTTGTGTCCTTATCAATCGATTGAGCTATTCTCAATCGATCAAACTTGTAACTTCTTAATCGATTGAACCATTTCAGGCGATTGAAAACTGCCGACCTGAATCCAAGATGTGGACCCATATCAAGGGGAAGCTCGTATGAATCCGCCATGAGATTGTTCCGTGGTGACGAACACTTGTTGTCGAGAACGGCATTAGACCGCACGTGGGTGGCGTGGGTCATTGGTTTGTGCCGTGGATTGTTGGGGGAGTCGCGGACTTGCGGGTAGTGGCGGAGGAAATACTTGCTTATCCGGAGATCAAGTTATTTGTTGAGTTGAATATAAACATGATATGTCATCCGTGTGCTTGATTGATATCTCTCACTAAGCATATAGCTTATATATTGTAGTGGTTATTGAATAACCATTGTAGGTGAGCACGACGGCGAGAATTCGGGGAGATAAGCTTGGAGTTCGTGGTGTCGAGGAAACTTGTAAATGTTGTAGTTTCATGTGTATAGTTGTTTTTTAGCTAAATTTATAGATTTGGTGCAAAACTTGTGGTTTGTAATAATTAACTTGAGTTTTGGTTAAAACTTGGAGAGATATGTTAGTTTTTGTTTAATCGCTCCAAGACTTATGTAAATATGGTAATTGAAGCTTAGAATGTTGTTGGTATCTTCCATGCCTTGATAATGTAGTTTTGAGCATGTTTGAATGAAAATTTAGTTTAAAAATATGTTTTGGTTGATCATGATAGCATTGGGAGTATTTGGGAGAGATTTGGGAGAGATTTGGGGAGTTTGTGGGAGAGATTGCATTGCATATCTTGTTTATTGTATATGAACATGTTAGAGTCCCTAGGGAATGTTTTGAAATGGTTTAGAAATGATTTTGAAATGTTTTTGTAAGTTTTCAAGAGGTTTGGTTTGATGTTGGTGATGTTTGGGCATGTTTAGCAGAGTTTTTGACAGTAAAAATGACTTCTGTAGAGCCCGGATCGATCCGGGTTAAAGAAGGGATCGATCCGGCCTTTTTTGGGGGCATTCTGCATGAAAAATCCTTAAATGGATAGATCCGGCATTTTAGAGCGGATCGATCCGCTCACAATTTTGGCTGCACTGTTAACCTTTACGAAAACGGACATAACTCTCTCTAGAAACCTCGGATTCGCGCACCGTTTTTTGCGTTGGAACCAAGACTCAAAAATCTATATTTTGGTATAAAATTTGTTATACCTTATTAATGACCATTTTGCCCTTGGATTTATTTTGTCTAACTCAAAGGTTGATTTGAGCGTGTTTTTCAACCTTTTCACTTGTAACTTGATGTTTGAAGGCCTTGGTGGCGTGCCACGTGTCTTGGATTCACATGTGTGGATCCGGGGCGTGACATCTTCTTCCCATGGTTCTCACATTGAATCATTCTCCCACTGTTCCATCAGAGCATCATCGACTTCCCAAACAACATATCCCTCTGGTTCTCCCTCCTCTTCATGGAATTCCATGTGCTCAAAAGGATTGATCTGGTGGAGAGCACGGGTGTATGGGATGTATCCTTGGGTTAAGTCAATGAAATCTTCTGCCCCTGGCCCTTGGTATGGAGATAAGCAAAATGCTATTTCATCAACAGTCCACGGGGGGTTATGATATTCTGAATCAGCCCATGACCCAATTGAGTGGACATCATCATCTCTCATGTTGAACAGCCTGCAAGAGATAGATAAAAATGGAATAGCAGGTCATGATCGAGATCACACTCAAAAATAGATAAATAAGAGAATAAAATAAAACGAAAAGCAGTAAAAGAAAGAGTACAAACTCGTGTCCGGTGTCCCAGACCACGACCGTTCATCCTCCTATCGGGAAGACGAATGAAAATCAGAATGACACATCTCCAGGGCACCTGTGACCAGGTAAGGAAATAACTGGTGACCTAGATAGGGATCAGGGATTCCAAGTCTAAGATACAAAGGAGGCAAGCTTACGAGCCTAATGGGCAAGGTATACAAGGTCTTCAAAGTAAGATAATATTCGGTCAGAACTCCCCCCGAACAACCCGATCGATTCAAATGCCTTGTTGTGCTGCCTGATCTAATGAACAAGCAAAACCTAAGGAAGAAAAAGTCCCACTCCTGAGCTGTTTGGACTCATCTCAAGTGTTTAAGTTCATGCTTTGAACATCTATTTCAAAACCTCCAATCAAGAACTCAAACTCTATTCCAAAACCCAAATCCATTTTCTTCAAGAATGATCCAAAACAGTGAGTTATTCAGATTCAAAGATTTGTTTTGAATTAAACACTTGAGTCATGATGATGAAACCACGTGGAAAATCTCCCTAATGAATCATACGTTTGTCCCCAATTTTTTCCATTAATTCTAGAGATGTGAAAGTACAATTTTCATATTTTTAAAGTTCATGTAAATAATCTGTCATTTCTCTCACAGATTGTAGCCTGAATTCTTGCATTTGTTTTCAGATGTTTTCATTACATAATATGCCATTTTCTTTTTTTTTTTATTTGAACTTAAATGTGTTAGGAAACTCTCTGTATCTTTTGAGCATCATAAGAGTTGATTTGTTATTTATAAAAAAATCATACAAAATTAGTCAACAGTACAGCCTTTGCTTCTGAGTCATGTATACATTCTGATTTGTTTCTTTCAATCTGTGATAGCTATTAGAGTTTGTATGAATAAGATTCAATATGTTCATATTAATTACATGTCTTATAATGCCCTTCTCAATCGATTGAACTTTCTCAATCAATTGAACTTGTGTCCTTATCAATCGATTGAGCTATTCTCAATCGATTAAACTTGTAACTTCTCAATCGATTGAACCATTTCAGGTGATTGAAAACTGCCGACCTGAATCCAAGATGTGGACCCATATCAATCCCCTTTCAATCGATTGAAAATGACTGAATTTGAACACCAAGTTTATTTCATGCGACTCTCATTCACTCACCTCTCCTATATATATGTCACATGTACACACACACACAGAGGTTGCTGAGTTTAGGGAGAGAATTTAGAGAGAGATATAAAAGATTATATACACACACTCATATATATATACACACACACATACCTGGATATATATATATACACACACAAACACTCACACACACTTTGGGAGAAGAAGAAGAGGAAGAAGAAGAAGAGCAGAGGAAGGAGAAGAAGAGAGATAGAGAAAGAGAAGAAGAGAGAGAGAGAGACCACCTCGAGAGGACCCGAGGCCACCTCGCATCACTGGCGTGGCCGACTTTAACGGTGACGGCCTATACTCACTTCGTAGCATATATATATATATATCAAGTGTCAAACGAATATATGAAAAGTTTTAGGGTAAAATGCATTTTGCACCCTTAAACTATACACTGATTGGCACTTTGGTCTTTAAAAAAAAAAAAAAAAATTTCGCATTTTAGTCCCTCAACTAATATTTCGTAGCAGTTTGCCCCCTTCGTCACTTTTAGTGACGCCAAAAGTGACACTAAAAGTGACCCGGGGGTGGTGGGAGCTGCCATAAAATGTTGTCCTGAGTAATTCCCTTGAATGGATTGTAATCAAATATTGATAAATAATGCAAAGTTTAAACCATTTTGCAGGAGGATAATGCAATGCAACTTGATGCTTTGTGAGTCTTGTGTTGGTTCTTGTTGCCTTATTGGACCTGACAATTTATGATGAGAAGGACTTAAATATATAATCATCACGTAAATTCACCTCTCTGATCACTATGTGATCACAAACTGGACACACACATACACAGAGAAAGAGGAGAATTATTCCATGGTCCTGGACCATGTGCCATGTAATGGTCCCGGTCAGTAGGGAACTGTCATATAAAAAAGTTATTTATCGTTTGAGAGATAAAAAATCTACACTTGACAGCGTGCCAGTCCCCTGCTTACCGGGAGCACCACGTGGCAATGATCCCGGACCATAGAATAACTTCTAAAGAGTGAGGGAGAGGGATTGGCAGAATCTGAGTCTGACTTTGATGTGATATATACAATTTACATACATGTATATGGATACTCTCGGCCAAGGGAAAAATGTGAACCATGACATGGAGGCACTGTGGCCTATTAATCCTACTGGGAGCGGTAGGCTGAAAATGGACTAAGGTCCTGTTTGGGAAGTGCTTTCAGACACCGCATTCGAGATATTGATCTTCCAATCTCAGTTGGTCGCCCCATTTGCCATACTGCGATTACATTTCTAATTGTATGTAATTGGAATCCAATCACAATTGCAATCAGAATCACGGAAATTGCCAAACGGGTCAATAACCTCAGATAATTCTTCACAAAGTGGCTCTTCTCATAATTAGAACTCGCAATAACTCACTTGTTATTGTGAGCTTTTACCATCAGACTAAACAACCACCCTTATAAAAATATCTGCATACACCAATACAAATATATAATAGACCACATTTTTTTCTTTTTCATTTTTTTTTTTTTTTTTTTTTTTTTTTGCAGAATTGGGTATGATTGGACTAATAGTATATTTATGCTTAATGACAGGAGACCATTAGTCCATTTTATCTAAATAATCCTGTATACAATTGAAACATGTAAGGGCCCGGTATTAATAACCCAAAAACTATTCAATCAAAATCGAGTAATAGTCTAGTCCCACTGGCAGGCAAACGAGGCCACCATCTATGAGCAAACATAATTAGGCTCGCCACTATCTATGAGCAAACATAATTAGGCTCTGAAAATAAGCTCATCAACCAAACAAGCTTCTAAACCAATTTGACTAAAGGCTAACTTTGTGACCTCTAATAAATACAAAAAGACAGGAAATTCGTTACCAACACTTGACCAAAACATTTTACCTTCAAAGAGAAACGCTATGCAAATTTTTAATTCTAAATTGGTTTTTAAATGCTTGAAGAGTTGTACCACATATTCTGGCAGTGGTTAGTGGTACCACATATCACTAGATGTGGTACAACTAGCAAAGCATGTGGAAAGCAAATTCGGTAATCATAGCATTATTGTCATTGAAAATTCTAAAAAATTTTCTACACTACAAGAATAAGGGTAAGGATCCTCAGCTCCCCTTTGTGGGCAGCATCCCATGTGAGTGTTGCAGGACTCCCAAAAAAAAATATTGTGATCATGCTACACTCATATGGAATGCTACCCAAAGTGCTCTGCCCCAAAGGGGAGCTGAGAATCCTTAGACCAAGAATAGAGGGTTTTTTGGACAAAAACCCAACTTTACATGGACCCAACTTCCTAAGAACACCCATACACTCCACAAGTAAGTACTCTCTTTTAATAGTCACTAACGGAAAGAAAAATAAATAATGTATACCTAATACAAAACTTATCACATTCAACTATGGTATTTCAAGGAAAAACAAAATTGAGACGGGCTTAAAATCTCACCATCAATTGGTTCCTAAAAAGATTTTTTGTATTTATTTTAAAAATTGCATAAATAAAACAAAATTACAAGAACTAATAAAATTCTCAAATGATTAACTTGGCGTTGAATTTGTTGGACCAACAACTTGTATCTTCGGGCAAGAAGATGAAAGATGGCCCTTTTCACCACACTCGTAGCACGTTCTGTCTCCTAATCTTCCCACTTACAGCGCTTGCCTCTACATTCAGGGGCGGAGCCAGGAATTTTGGCCAGGGGGGACCTAGGTTATGCGGGGCTGCCCCCGAAAAAAAAATTTTGGGGTCTATTTATACATAATTGATAATTTTTTTAGGATCTACTTATCTATAATTGTGATTTTTTGGGGATATGCTTATAATATAAGTCTATTCGGTGACACGTAAATATTGTGTAGTGTCTTTCAAAGTTTTAAGGGGGTCTATTTCTAAAATGCATAAAATTATCACACTAAAAGTGTAATTTTTAAAAATTTTAGGCGCATTTCCTTTGAGTTGTATATACCAGTATATCAATATGCATATAGTTGATGACATTAAATTGAGCCTTAGACCCCTTGGAGAGACTTAAACATAAGTTGAGGGGGGGCCTAAATGTAAAACCTATAACACATGTAGGGTAAAATTTTAATTGCCAAAAAGTGAGTGGGGGCACGTGCCCCCACTAGCCCTTCTAAGCCTCCGTCCCTGTCTACATCATCAACTTTCTTAGAGAGAGACTATCAGAGAAATCCACATGGGCATACCCTCGGAATTCCCCTGTTTCCTTGTCTTCACCAAATTCCTCTATTTCCTTGGCGTTGAATTTGTTGGATCAGATTCTTTCTTTGCTTTGGTTGACTTGAAGGGAAGGAATAATCCATCCCTGTAAGAAAATTGAAATTTCAAGACGGAGGGAAAATGGGATGACACTAGCATCAAAATTAAGGCTTTGCTTGGTTTACTGATTTAGAGAAAGAAAAGGAAAGCAAAATAAGAAGGAAAATTCTTTTCCTTGTGTTTTCCCGAGGATTTTTCTCCATGCTTACATAATTTACTAGCAATTAAAAAATTTCCAAATATTGTATAATGGGAACAAGAAAGATGAATGGAAGTGAATCACAAAATGCAAAATTTTTAATTATTTTACTGTAGTTACTATTTCCTTCCTATTTTCTTTATTGTTTTCCTTATAAGAAAAGTATTTCATCAGTGTTTTCTTTTCCTCTCTCTCACGGAATCTATGAACCAAACAGAGCCTAAAGAAAAATTGCTCAAAAGAGTATATTTACATGTCAACTCCGTCAAGGGCCAAAGCTCTTTTAGCAGCAGCTTCAGTCTACAGAAAAAACATGCAATCCAATAAATCCAAAGGTAAATAAAAAATGAGAACTATATTAACCATAAAACCTATAATTATGGAATTTCTCAAACATATTTCTATTAATAGATATAGTTTCTGTGAGTGTTTTCTTTTCTTTTTCTTTCTTTCTTTCCTTTTTTTGAGAATTTAGTGGGTGTGGTTTTCACAATGTGTTTTACTTCTCTTTCCTCATTGAAATTGAGGTGGTTTTATTGAAGTCGTGAGAAGATCCTCCAATTGTTAGAAACCACAAGTGTTTATTGTTTCTTTTAGTATTTGTGTCCTCATTCTTTTTATATGGGTGAGTGACACAATTTAAAAATCTTAAACATAGTCGTCCACCACGGGGAAAACCAAAGTAATTGTTACCTGTTGTTTTGTGCAATGCTAGTATAGGACATTCATTACACTCAAAATTGTACTACTACCGAAACATATTTAAGGTTTTATACGAGATCTCGGAGTGATATTATGACCAACCACGCAAAATTTTCTATTGAATTAGTAAATTTGCGTCATTTCTCAATTTATTAGAAGGGTTATTTTAAGAATAACCCTTAATATTTCAAGGAACTACTTAATATTTGAAGTAGTTGTACAATTCTTAAATCTGTATTTTAATCTTGATTCCCAAAATATGTGATAATGCAATCATCATCACCTTAATTGTGCTAAAAGTTAATTTAATTGGTGCGACTATCATTTCAGAATCAAAATTGAGATATAAAATTACGAATAATGCTACAGTTCTCAAATCTGTCTGACAGTTATAAGCCAACCTCCAAAACCAAATAACAACATACGTTTTCGTTCGTTGCTTCCAATTGGTTTTATTAAATTTTTTTTTTTTTTTTTTTTGTTAAGTTTGTGTTACACTAGAATTATTGATTTAGAGAAGGCAAAAATGCGATTTATTTTTTTTGGCTTTTTTCAAGCAATAATTAATTAAGATTGTTTTTTTTATTCTGTTTGGTTGTGAGCTTTTTTATTCTGCACTACAACAAAAATGAGTTTTTGCAACGAAATTTGGCAAGGAAAGATAAATTTTCTTGCTAAAAGTATAGTATTAGCAAGGAAATTGTATTTTGTTGCTAAAGGGCTGAAAGACATACCCATTTGGCAACGAAAATCATATTTCCTTGCTAAAAGTAAAGTCTTTTACAACGAAATATCAAATTCCTTGCTAAAAGGATTGTTTTGGCAAGAAAAATTAATTTCCTTGCTAAAAGTATGTTTTTGCAAGGAAACAGTTTCATTGCTAAAATTTACTTTTAGCCAGAAAACTATTGTTCCTTGCTAAAGATAGGTTTTAGTAAGGAAACATTTTGTCCTTGCCTAAAGTTATGTGTAAAATATTAAAAAATTGAGAAAAATACCTTGTGCAAGGAAATAGTTTCCTTGCTAAACCCTGCTTTGGGCAACGAAAAAAAAAAAAAAAAAACCTATGCTAAAACAAAGAATCAGTTAAGGCCCTCGTCTAAAATTTTCTCAAAATTAAAATTTTCCTCAAAAGTACTTTTTGTAACGTATATTCGCTATGGTCTTTTATGTCAGTTTTTTAATAGAGTGCAGATTTGCTCACCCCAAAATTGCTCACCCAACTTTTCCATTGGCATTTGCAGTGGGATCCATAACTTTTTATCGTTAATTAATTATTATTTAATCCTGAATCCTATTGCATTAACCAATAGAAGAGTTTGATTAGCAATGAGCGAGCAATTTTTTTAGTGAGCAAAAATATATTCTTTTTTATAGTTGTGACATAAAAAATGTAGTGCTTATGTCGGTTTCTTAAAAATTGTCATAAATATAACACTCCCTCCGTCCCATAATAAGTGTCCACATTTCCTTTTTTGGATGTCCCACAATAAGTGTCCACTTCCTAAATTGGCATATAGCTTTTATTTACTTTCCAAAACTACCCTTATAATAAAAACAAAGTAGCATTTATTTGTGGTCTCAAAACAAGCAAAAAGTCAAACACACATCACATCTAAGGGTAAAATTGGAAAGTGGCCATTTAATGAACCCAAAAAACTAATATAATACAACTTTCTTAAACAATGTGTAAAATGGAAGTGGACACTTATTATGGGACGGAGGGAGTAATAATTATGTCACTTATTAAAAAACTAACATAAGTATTTGTGCATTTTTGTATCAGTTCCACAAAGTCTGGCGCGCAGTGATTAAAAAAAAAAAAAGCAAGTCTGGCGCGCAATTTTGGAATAAACTGAAATCTCAAAACCCCCCTCACTAAATAGAGTACAGATTTGCTCACCCAAAAAAAGCAAGTTTGGCGCGCGAATTGTTTGATACACTAAACTTCCCCTCAAAATATGCGCCCAAAGGAAAAAAGGGCTGAAAGCCTCTCTCTCTCTCTCCATAGTTGTCTAAGAATATGATTTTCCCCCAAATCAAGAGCTAGGGCTAGAAGCTAGAAGAGGAGGAGACCATCAGTCCACGTCGGCGACGCCAACCAGCAGACCACGCCGGCGACGCCACCAGTCCACATCGTCGACGCCAACCACCACTCCATGCCTCCACTGCCGCACACAGGTTAGAGCCTCTCTCTCTCTCTCTCTCTCTCTCTCTCTCTCATTTTTACATATGGTGGATTTCACCTTTCATGCCCAAATGATTTAGCCATATGATTGTTCTTTCCTCTTTCCTCTTGACTTCATATATTGATGAATGTGCAAACCCAGGGAATTACAGTTGGATAAAAAATTAACATTAAAAATTGAACGATTGTGTATATATTCATCAAAAATTGATTGTGTATATAACAATCGTTATAATTAACATAAAAAATTGGACAATTGTTATACTAAATGAATATATACACATAACTTTCACTTCAATTTCGTGATGAGATGTGGTATACTAAATGAATATATACACATAACTGTGTGTTAGGTATAAGATGTATAGAGATGTGCTGAGATGATGTGGTATACTACATGAAATGTGGCCTAAAATAGTGTGTTAGGTATAAGAAGCAGTCCCTTCTGTATCAAGTACCAAAATGCCTCTGCTTCTTATAGTTTTTTCAGCCCCCAGAAACACAATCTTGCTCTCTTTTCTTCTCTTTACAACATGTTGGCCCAAATATGGAAACCTTAGAGGGGGGGTGAATAAGGTTTTAGCGGAAATTAACCTTTTAAAACAAAATTGCAAATTAAATACAATCACAAGCAATTAAGTAAAGAGAGAAGGGAAGAGAAACTTGCAATCCGATTTTTCAAGTGGTTCGGCAATCGCACCCCGCGGCCTACGTCCATCCCTCAAGAAGACCTCTTGAGGATTCCTTTAATCCCGGAGCACTTACGGGTGTGCACCAAACCGTTACAAGAGCCTTCAATCTCTCCCAAAGAAGAACACCTCTTCTTTGCACACAAGGGTTACTAACCCTCAACCTTTACAAATTGATTTGAATACAAATTGAACTCTCTCTCTCTAGAGTGGATAATATAATTTGAAGCTCACACAATAACTCCTTAGTGAGTGGATAATACAAATAAAAGCTCACTACAATTTGCTCTCTCAAGAATTACAATTGAAATCTAGAGCAAATTGATTTTTCACTCAAACTAGGGCTCAAATAATAATGTTTAAAGATCAAAAAGATAAGTGATCAATACTATGTTTTCCAATCAAAATCTCAACCTTAAATAGCTTGGGAAAACATGTATTTATAGGTCTTAGAAGATTATAGTCGTTGGTGGCACATTTGGTAATTAAAAACCCCTTTAAAAACTAGCCGTTATGCCTTTTTCAGGTCGCTTCAGTCGACTAAACCTTGAAGCAGTCGACTGGTCCTTGAAACAGTCGACTGAGATGTGTTTACAGAGGGTTCTGTTAGCATTCTGCTCACTTCGGTCGACTGCATCGGGCCTTCAGTCAACTGCCCCTCCCTTTTTGACAGCCTGACACATCTCCACTAAAATGGCCATAACTTCCTCTTAAAAAATCGGATTTGCGATCCGTTTGATGTTTTGGAAACTAGATTCAAATACCTTTCCAACCATATAAAACTCAACATCTAATTATTCTTCAATTGGTTGGGGCATTTCTTTAAAGATGACCCATTTAAAATTTGTTTCCAAAACTTTAACTTTTAGCATTTGTTTGAGCCCCTAAGAGTGTGAGATCAAGATGCCTTACAATGATGGTCCTAGACTTCAACCAAGGATGAAATATCTTCAAGTCTTCAAGCTTGATCCTTGTTGAGCTCCTTGTAATCTTGATCTACTTCAATTGAATCTCATGCACACAAAGATGTTAAAACATTGATACAATATTAATACATGAGATTATATATGAGCATAAAAATGACTATGATAATAATAAAGAATGAATCAATATGAATCATGTAATTATCAAAGCATATTTGACATCATCAAAACATAATTAAATATGCCTTAATATACCTTAAGGCTAACAATCTCCCCCTTTTTTATGATGGCAAACAACCAATGAAAGATATGCCAATATAAGCACAATTTGGTCATTTTCATATTATCATTCATAATGGATATGAAATGTTGAAGAATATGAATGATAACTACCCAAATACATCTCCCCAATACTTCTCATATTTCTCCCCCTTTGACATTATCAAAAAGATTTGGGGATAAAATGCAAAGCTCCCCCTCACAATAGGCATACAAATCAAAAGTCCAAAATGATACCAAAAATAAACAAATATAACCACATGTGAGAAAATAGATACATGAAAGTGCTCCCCTAAGCATGTGCAATGATAAAGGATACCAAAAAGATGTGAAAAGAGAGCATATTCTCCCAAAAGAAACCAATAATAAAGTTAGAGAACTCAAAATTAAAAAATTCAGACGGATCAGTCGACGCCACAGTCGACGGGAGTGGGCAGGGATTAAGTTGTGCAAAAACAGTCGACGCCTCAGTCGACTTAACAATGCAAAAAAAAATATTCAAAGCCTCACAGCTAAATCAGTCGACTGTGTCGGGGTACCAGTCGACTGCTTTGTTCAGCAGTCCAAAAAAAATGACAATTCAGCAGCAAAAATTTGAATGATTCACAAAACATCATTTTGTTTAATCATTCTTAAAACTTTGTCTAATCAAACAAAAACATATCATCATTTTTCAAATAAGCAATATCAAGAGCATGATGATTTGAAATAAATAAGTGTATGATATGAAATCAATTAAAATAAAATTAAGTAGGATGATGAAAACAAATCAAAACAAAATTACCTACTAACCTACCATTACCAAATCAATACTTAACCTTTGTCCAAGCATTTCTTGGATGCTCCATTTGCCGAGGTGGTAGGAAAGGCCCTTTTCCATTGTCATGAGGCAAAGATTGACAATCTCTTTACCATTTGAGTCGCCGTCCGATGATTCGCTCTCGGAACTACTATTGGTGGCCTTGATTGTCTTCTTTTTGTGTTTTTCCTCCTTGGGTGACTTCTTTCCCGATTTTTCTTTCTTTAGAAACTTTGCAAATTTTCGGGTGATCTTTGTCATTTCCTCATCCTCATCACTCTCAACATCTTTCTTCTTTTTCTTTGAGCTTGAGGATTTTAAAGCCATGTCTCCCCTTTTGGCCTCTTTCACTTCCAATGTCTTGTCTTCACTTTCGAAGACGGCCAATTCCATTTCATGAGTTATGAGAGAACCCATGAGTTGTTCCAAGGAGAGTGTTGAAAGCTCCTTTGCTTCACGAACCGCCGTGACCTTTGGTTGCCAATCCTTTGGTAAAGACCTAAGCACTTTCTCAATCATTTCTTCATTAGTATAAACCTTACCAAGGTTTTTCAAGTTATTAATAAGAATAGTAAAATGAGAAAACATATCTCCAATAGATTCATATGGCAACATTTTAAACATTTCATAAGTTTGAACAAGCAAATTGATTTTAGACTTTTTAACTTGGCTTGTTCCCTCATGAGCATTTTCAAGTTTATCCCAAATTTCTTTTGCGGATTCGCAAGATGAAATTCTATTGTATTCATTTGGGTCTAAACCACAATATAATAAATTCATTGCCATAGCATTTATATTTATGAGTTTCTTATCGGCATTATTATATTCATCTACCGTCTTTGGAATAGAAAAATCATTTTCAATTTTTGTAGGTAGATGAGGCCCTTTGACCACGATTTGCCATAAATCAAAATCTTGAGAAATCATATAGATTCTCATTCTATTTTTCCAATAGGCATAGTTTGAGCCATTAAAACATGGTGGTCTTAATGTCGATTGACCCTCACAATAATAAATGCAAGAAGAGTTGGTTTCCATTGGATCTTATCTCTAGTTTTTCAAAAATCTTTTGAAAGAGAAGAGCCGAGGCTCTGATACCAATTGTTGGCCCAAATATGGAAACCTTAGAGGGGGGGTAAATAAGGTTTTAGCGGAAATTAACCTTTTAAAACAAAATTGCAAATTAAACACAATCACAAGCAATTAAGTAAAGAGAGAAGGGAAGAGAAACTTGCAAACCGATTTTTCAAGTGGTTCGGCAATCGCACCCCGCGGCCTACGTCCACCCCTCAAGAACACCTTTTGAGGATTCCTTTAATCCCAGAGCACTTACGGGTGTGCACCAAACCGTTACAAGAGCCTTCAATCTCCCCCAAAGAAGAACACCTCTTCTTTGCACACAAGGGTTACTAACCCTCAACCTTTACAAATTGATTTGAATACAAATTGAACTCTCTCTCTCTAGAGTGGATAATACAATTTGAAGCTCACACAATAACTCCTTAGTGAGTGGATAATACAAATAAAAGCTCACTACAATTCGCTCTCTCAAGAATTACAATTGAAATCTAGAGCAAATTGATTTTTCACTCAAACTAGGGCTCAAATAATAATGTTTAAAGATCAAAAAGATAAGTGATCAATACTATGTTTTCCAATCAAAATCTCAACCTTAAATAGCTTGGGAAAACATGTATTTATAGACCTTGGAAGATTATAGCCGTTGGTGGCACATTTGGTAATTAAAAACCCCTTTAAAAACTAGCCGTTATGCCTTTTTCAGGTCGCTTCAGTCGACTGGACCTTGAAGCAGTCGACTGGTCCTTGAAGCAGTCGACTGAGATGTGTTTACAGAGGGTTCTGTTAGCATTCTGCTCACTTCGGTCGACTGCATCGGGCCTTCAATCGACTGCCCCTCCCTTTTTGACAGCCTGACACATCTCCACTAAAATGGCCATAACTTCCTCTAAAAAAATCGGATTTGCGATCCGTTTGATATTTTGGAAACTAGATTCAAATACCTTTCCAACCATATAAAACTCAATATCTAATTATTCTTCAATTGGTTGGGGCATTGCTTTAAAGATGACCCATTTAAAATTTGTTTCCAAAACTTTAACTTTTAGCATTTGTTTGAGCTCCTAAGAGTGTGAGATCAAGATGCCTTACAATGATGGTCCTAGACTTCAACCAAGGATGAAATATCTTCAAGTCTTCAAGCTTGATCCTTGTTGAGCTCCTTGTAATCTTGATCTACTTCAATTGAATCTCATGCACATAAAGATGTTAAAACATTGATACAATATTAATACATGAGATTATATATGAGCATAAAAATGACTATGATAATAATAAAGAATGAATCAATATGAATCATGTAATTATCATAGCATATTTGACATCATCAAAAACATAATTAAATATGCCTTAATATACCTTAAGGCTAACACAACACTTAAAAAACCGGCAACTCTTTCTGAGGTTTAATTTTAGGGTTAATCACCTATATGAGAATAATGTTGTCATTTAACCCACCAATGTGGGGCTAATTTAGGCCACGTTTGGATGGCGGAGGCGAGATTGGACAATTAGTCCTTTTTAAAAAAATAGTCCCGGGACTATTAAAACCACCTCCCTCCACATGGTATAACTTAGTCTCCCATATGGGGGACTATTCTTTTAAAACGGACAATTAGTCCCGCGTTTCATAGCTGTGCCAAACGTCGGACTATTTGACTAAAGTGGACTATTAGTCCAATCCCCCTCTATTCCTCCGTTAATCCTGCGAAACAAACGCGGCTTGCCTTTCTGAAACCCCTTTATGAGGTTTAATTATAGGTTAGATAATATTGCTCCCATTTAACCCACCAACGTGGGGCTAATTTTTAACTCTTAATGCCTTTGTAGGGATAATTTTTTAGGTTAAATTCCTATTTGGGGGTTAATTTTGACGCTTATCTCCAATGTGGGGCTAATTTTAACACTTAAACCCCATGAAACGGTTTTGAGAGAAATTTTATTAGTTTCACTTTAGTCCAAACCATAAAGGGGTTAAGTATCCACTTTTGAACCACATAGACTAAAATAAAAGTAGACCAACCATAAAAGGGTAAATTGTAATGAACCATTTTTTTTTATCTTGGGGACCTCTTTTCCTTTATTGGCACCCATTCCTATTCTTTAGCAATACAATGTTATAGTACTCCAAAATATTCTACCAAAGAAAAAAGATAGTACTAAACAAACCAAAGCTCACGTTCCTTCAAAAAATTTCCTTGCCTGTGTATGGATTAGCAAATCCTTCTTATAACGTGTTCCTATTGCTGTTATTTTTCTTTTGGTGGACTCCATAAATAAACATTAGCTTTTAAAATCAATTCTTATATTTATAGAACTATTAAGTCTACTAGAACTATAATGTTAGAAAACTATCGGTAGTCAAAAAGCCATTTTTTTAAGTACTGGTATGTTATCTACATTCATTTCAACAACTTTCTAGAAATAGCACTTTTATTGCTCTTGTTAGCATTATTATTATTATTATTATTATTATCATTATTATTATTATTATTTTATACTTGCTCTTGTTACCATTATTTATGGTATAGATATTCAAGTTACTATCATTAGTTATGCTAGAGATCATCTTCTTTATTCTTAAATTTGAGCTTTAGGATGCTTGTTTTTTGGTTAACAAGTGCCTATATAGTTCTCTTATATCATAAAATGTATTGCTCTGTCATAGACATGAAAAGCACTCACATGATCAGGGACAAATGTAAGAAATTGAAGTTGAAGAGGGTTCGGCGACATCGATCCTGGATGTTTTTTTTTTTGTTTTTTTTTGTTTTTTTTTTAGATGTCTATTTGAAGTTTGGAATGATATTAAATCAATTTGAGTTATGTTAAGATCATTAGTGAGAATAAAATGTGTTGGACCAAATATTTAGGGTGAGTTGGATTAAAATTGCTTCAATATTAGGTCAACTGCTTTTATTTAGAACCTATAATTTAGCTCGTGGTTTAGAATGCATTAATATGTTGTTGCAATTTGTATATTCCAATCCGATTCGGAATTAGACTTATCAGTTATAAAAAAACACTATTTATTAAATAAGTATACAACATTAGAATAAACTGCTAAAAAAGAAAAAAAAAATATTTGCTCCCTTTTCAATACCTATGAATACTTTCACAAAGAATAGTAATTTTTTTAATGGAGATAAGTTATTTTTTTTTGTTCTTTTTTATTTGTGAGTTTACGATGGTACAGATGAAATTAAGATTGAATAAGATGCAATAAGACTACGTTTCACCTAAGTGAATTTTACCGTAGAAGGCGTCTTATGGATTTGATTTGTCACTCGCTTATCATAATCATTCGATATGTAGACAAATTGACAAGATTACACATTTTTATTTTCTTTGAAGATTATTTCAAGTAAGGTACTCATCAATTCAATTGTATCATTTTATTTACAATATTTCCTCTATCACTCCTTATTCTAAAATTTTTAATTAGTCTAGATATTTATTTACTATATATGTTGATTCAAAAAATCAAAAGTAAGAACAGAAATGAATAACAAAGCTAGATCATGATCTATTTGCAACTTACTTCTAATAGTTCATATGAAATAGTTTTATTTTTCAATTACTACTCAAACGTCACAGTAAATGCATCACATGATTATAAAAGACATAGATATGGATTATTAAATGATGAGCAGAGAAATAGTATATACAAAAGATCACATATGTACATAAGAAAGAATGAATAGAAGAACACGTGGTAATAATTTAACAACAACGTATAGAAATTATTAGTGAACAAGTAATCAAGTGATAAAAGAAAACATTTGGAGTTTTTTAATCTTATATATGTTTTTGAGTAACTGTGCTATGTTTATAGTTGTGTTAATTCTTCTTTACCTAATTTGAGTGTTTTCTACATTTCTTGGCTTAATGCTCCTATTTGGTATTTAGAGGGGCATCAACCACGTGCAAAGCACGTACAGTTAAACTAGTAGGGTATATGTGCATGTATATATTTAATTTATGTATATCTCCTAAGTATTAATGCTGGATTCATAATGCATTCGCAAACGTAAGCTATTCCTATTAAAAGTTTTTTTTTATTGTATCACACCATTCAACATATAACTGTATAAATAAGGATATAATTCAATTGAGTATATTTCACTGATGTAAAACATTAGTTGTATTTTATACCATTTAAATGCTACATGTCCATGTGAACTACAATTGGCAGAAATATTTATTTGTATGAGACATTAGTATCTCATTGGTCGAAATATATTGTTTGGAATCATATTGAGTCAGTTTTCAAATGCAGAGTGTAGACCCAAACAAATTGAGGCTGGACTGAGATTTAATTGCCCAAGCCTTGCTTGACTGGGATTTTAATTTCCTGGCATGTCCAAAGTTTGATTTGCTCGATTTGACTTTCTTCCTTGGAAAGTCTAGGGTTGTGTTAGGAATCATATTTGGAAAGTATTGCATTACTCTTTCTTTAAGGAGCATCTCAACCGAAAGTAATTGATGGTATAGGAGCATCTAAGTAGTGAATAATGAATCATCTTCCCTGGATTAACTATTGGTTTTTTTGGTCACATATAAGCAATACATTAAAATATGAAATATTAGAAATGAACTTATGTGGTCACCTGTCTATTTACTTCTCTGTTGTGTTTTTCTTTACTTATTCAACCAACTCTATGCTAAGGAGAGTAATTGTGATGTATCGACTGCATGCTTATATACGTAGATATGAGTAATGCTATGCTTCCCAAATTTGTAACCCAAATGTGGTTCCCAACACATGTGGCATTGGTTTTACTCGATTTTTGTTGGAGGATGTTCAAGTGGTTCCACCATTAGTGGTTTTATTCAAATTCATAACTAGTGGCTTAGGTCCCTAATTGTTATAACCTGGATCTCAAATTGTCTTTCTAATGCACATCAATTCCATACTCCATTTCCTCCTATTCATAGATTTGCCAGTTCCCCCTATTCCTAGATCTGCTCATTGTGGGTATGTGTATTTGTTTGATTATTTATTTATTTTTATTGTTCATTATGGTTTTCTTCTTCCTTTTTAATATTTTTTATTTTACCTTCTAATCCATGTTGTGTTCATGCAGACACACATACTTTTTGTGTTGACCACATGCGCCGTCGAGAACTTAGGAGATTTTAGTGCGGTCACTATGTTAAAATTGATTTTATTTATTTATTGTCTAATACTACAAATTCAAACAATTTTACTAAATCATTTACATAGAATTTGTATGTGTTATTAGATATGGACAAGAGTTGGATAGCATTGACTGGCACAAAAATGGGTAGATTGAGTGAGCAATATGCAAATGGGGTAAAATCATTCCTCAAGTTTGCAGTTGCGGTTAAGGACGATGAAGGTACTATTCGGTGTCCTTGTACAAGATGTGTGAACTTTCTCCTACAGCCGCTTCCAACTGTCCACGTTCATTTGATCACAAATGGGATTATGAAATCATATGTTCACTGGGTGGAACATGGGGAACCTCAAGTCTCGCCTAGCAGTGTCGAGGATCAGGGTAATGATTATCAAATGATAGATGATGATAGTGGGGGTCCGGATGGTATGGATGAAATGATAGAGGATCGAGTAAGAGGTGAGATGACCGATACGACCAACTGGGAGGAAGTGCGGCATTTTGATAGACTAATAGATGACGCAAAATGTGAGATTTACCCGGGTTGCAAGGACTTCACTCTATTAAAGTTCGTCATTAGTATACTTGATGTGAAGGTAGTGAACAATTGGAGTAATAAGTCGCTTGACATGCTTCTTGAGTTACTAATGAAACTTTTACCACAGGGTAATTTGGTTCCAAAATTGACATATGAAGCGAAGAAGATACTACGTGACCTGGGCATGTCATACGAGCACATTGATGCATGCAAAAATGACTGCGCCCTCTTTTGGAAGGAGAATAAAGGCCTCGATAAGTGTCCGAAATGTGAAGAGTCGAGATACAAGATCAATCGTGGCAAGGGTAAGAAGATCCCCCATAAGGTTCTTCGTCACTTCCCTTTAACACCGAGGTTGCAGAGATTGTACATGTCTAGGAAGAGAGCATCAGATATGAGATGGCACACAGATAAACGTGTGGATGATGGGGTATTGAGACATCCGGCCGATAGTGCTGAGTGGAAGGAGTTAGATCGGCAGTATCCAGAGTTTGCCCGGGAGCCAAGGAATGTGAGGCTAGGTCTAGCCACAGATGGGTTCAACCCTTTCGGGAGCATGAGTACCTCTTACAGTATGTGGCCTGTAATACTCATACCCTACAACCTGCCACCCTGGATGTGTATGAAAGAGCCATTTTTTATGATGTCATTACTTATTCCTGGGCCCTCGCAACCAGGGAAAGCAATCGACGTTTACATGAGGCCGTTGGTGGATGAATTGAAGGAATTGTGGGAAAATGGTGCATTAACTTACGATGCCCTGACTAGTCAGACTTTTAAGATGCGTGCATCTTTGTTGTGGACAATACACGACTTTCCTGCATATGGTAACATATCTGGCTGGAGTACGAAGGGTTATATGGCTTGTCCCATTTGTAATGACGAACCATATTGAGAACGCTTAAGAAATAAGATTGGGTAAACTAACCATCGTTGCTACTTGCCTGAGAATCACTCTTGGAGAAAGAATAAGGCCTACAACGGCAAGCGTGAGACAAGGACTAGATCTCTCGAGTTACCAATTGAAAAGGTACAAAATCAGTTGGACCGGATGCCGGTTGCCAACTTGGGGAAGTTTTCAAGCAATCATAAAGAAGTAAACTGGACCAAGGTAAGCATCTTATTTGAGCTTCCGTACTGGAAGGAGCGGAAGCTCCGACATAACATCGATGTGATGCGCGTGGAGAAGAATATCAGTGAAAGTATCTCTGGAACTATGTTGGGCATTGATGGGAAGAACAAGGACACAGACAAGGCACGGTTGGACTTGCAAGATTGGGGCATTAGAGAAGAGTTGCACTTGGAACTACGCCTCAATGGATCTTATGTCAAGCCTCGTGCAATATTTTCGCTGACCCCAAATGACAAAGAAGGTTTTTGTGAATTTTTGAAATCTATTAAGTATCCAGATGGTTATGCGACGGATATATCAAGGTCAGTGAGCACAAGAAATGGTAGATTATCGGGCCTTAAAAGTCATGACTACCATGTACTCATGCAGAGTATTCTACCCATCGGAATGCGCAGTTATATCGACAATAATATTGGTACAACACTATTTGAGTTAGGCAACTTCTTCCAAGACATGTGCGCTAAAACATTGAGGATGGGAGATTTGGAGAAGCTTGAGGAAAGGATAGTACTTATACTCTGCAAGCTTGAGAAATTTTTTCCTCCAGCTTTTTTTGATGTGATGGTCCATTTGGCTGTTCACCTACCTCGAGAGGCCAAGCTTGCAGGACCTGTACATTATCGATGGATGTACGCGATCGAAAGGTATATTTTATTGTGATATACATGTAGTTTCAACTCTATTTTAATAATGGTCTTAATTATCACTCTTATTGCGAAGGTATCTCGGAACTTTGAAAGGATATGTTACCAACCGAGCTCGTCCAGAAGGTTCGATCGCGGAGGCTTATACTATCAAAGAATGTATTACTTTTTGCTCAATGTATTTAGATGAGATCGAAACTGTGTTTGATAAACCAGAACGAAACGTAGATCGTGGTGAACGTGGCCCGGGCATGATGGTATTCACAGACCCAGCATGTCCTTTTGGTCTGAAGTTAAGATCTGGCAATATCACACAGGAATTTCGAGACAATGTTCAGTGGTTCTTGCTCTTCAACAGCCCCGAGGTGGAGCCGTATTTGGAGTAAGTGGCTAATAGAGTGTAGTTGTTATTATTATCAGCTATGCACATGGTAACTATTGTTAATAAATTCCACATGTTGTCTTGAGTAGGGAACACAAGAATCTGTTACACATCCCAACTGGACACGATATCATACAGATACAACGACGAGAATTTCCCAACTAGTTTCGTGATCGTGTAAGACATTAATAATTTTATGACACACCAAACGCTATATCACTTGCACAAAGCTTGAACATTACGAGACTAATTAACTAACTCTATTACAATGCATGTATATGTAGGTCAATACCTTGAAAGTTAACAGGCCTATAGAACAAAATGACCAACTGTGGGCCTTGGCAAATGGTTCAAATGTGATAGTGAAAAAATATTCAGGATGCATAATCAATGGTGTAAGATTTCATACCAGTGATCGTGACAACTGCCGTAAGAGTCAAAATAGTGGTGTGCATGTAGAAGGGGAGCACGACAACCAGATACATGATTATTTTGGTCATCTGTGCAATGTTTGGGAATTCGAGTACATGTGTGACAATAAAGTTGTTTTGTTTGAATGCGAATGGTACAACACCGGTAGCAGGAGAGCAATCCGAACTGATTCACATTGCACAAGCATTGATGTCACAACTCGGTGGTATAAAAATGATCTTTTTATCCTACCTAGCCAAGCAAAACAAGTGTTCTATCTAGATGATACTAAGTTTGGCGAACCTTGGAAAGTCGTGCAACGGGTGGAGCATAGGGGAGTGTATGATCTACCAGTGGTTGTTGAAGAACATAGAGATTTACCGGAGCAGAATGACGCATTCCAATTGGATGAAACCACAGAGTTTGTCCCAATTATCGTTGATGATAATGTTGCTCAATATTGTAGGAATGATGTTGACCCGGGGGTCATTCCCGATGTAGATAATGACATAAATATAGATAGGGATTATGGCGAGGATGAGGATGTAGATGCTGAAGGTGAAGCTAATCGGCGTATTCATTCTGATGATGATATAGATAATGACATGGATTATAGTACAGATGATGATATAGATAACAATGACTATATAGATTATAATACAGATGTGTAACTTTTGCTTTCTTTCATTGATGACCAAATGCGCTTAATGAAGTTATGATTTTACCTTTTTATGATATGTACAGATAGATGGGATTGAATTCTGATTTATTAAATCAAATTTAGTTTATGAATTCTTGTGTCTATAAGTTGTACACTACTCTTTCTAATATTTTCTCTTTTTTCTCATTGTCCATGAATGGGATTGAATTCTGATTTATTCATTCAACCATGAATCTAATTTACTAATTCTTATTTATTGTATCACACCATCCAACATATAACTGTATAAAGAGTTTAGGTTTGCTGTTTAAAGAGTTTAGATTTCTCCATGAATTTGCTCTTTCCAATCATATTTATATTTTGCACTTGCATTTTTCCCTTTATTGTTCACTCTTTACAATTTGATACCTACATATGTGTTTGACACCCATGCTGATTGGGGATGTTTGGTATCTTTGTGGGTGTTTCAAATTTTATGTGTAACTCCCATTTTATTAATGATAATGTTGATTTGCTGTTAAAAATGCCCAAAGGGGAAAAATTATTGGTAAAATTTTTAAATGTATCATTGATAGGAGAGATAGGAAAATTTTCTAATGTATCATTGATAGGAGAGATGGAAAATTTTAATCATGTAGATTTACCTTTCGTAGTTGTGTAAAATGCCCAAAGGGGGAAAATTATTGGTAAAATGCAAGAATAAGAAGGGGAAGACAATTTTTATCATGTAGATTTACCTTCATTGATGACCAAATGCGCTTAATGAAGTTATGATTTTACCTTTTTTTATAGTTTACCTATTCAGATATATTTTATAGTGCTCAATGTAATGATTGTGATATGTATGTTCTAAAATGTAATTGCGTGAATTACCATTTGATAGTTTCACAAAATGCCCAAGAACGTGAAAAAATGGGTCAAACCAGGTTTCTTAGCCGCAAACCTTGCATATGAGAAGCAAAGGGAAAAAAATATCAATGAGAACAAACAGAGATTAGAGGCCTTAGGGTTGACGCGTTTTCCAACATCTGTTAATGGGTCAGACCATCCAAAATGCAAGAATAAGAAGGGGAAGACAATTTTGGGGGATACTCATTCTGATGATGACTATATACCATCCGACAATGGAGATAAAGAGTCATTTGACTCTTTAGAACATGAGGTATTACATGTGTGTTTGCTTTATGGGATGCAACTGATTTTTATTTATAGAAATTAAATTTTATAACATGTCATTTATCTCGATTTAATAGAATTAAAGTCTCTACATGTTTATTTCCATTGTATCATTTTTTAGGTAAGTGAGATGCCGCCATCACGCCGCCTTAAATTTTCTGAGCCTTCGGTCTCCCAACCGGTTCAAGAGAGAGATGCCCCACTTGAGGGGAATAACGTGCTTATTGACATGACTGTTCACGACGATGTTGGGGGGTCTATCCTTCACATCGAGGAGATGGTGGATTCGGTCAGTGAGCCACGAGCTAATAGTGAGCCACGGGTTAGCAGCGATGGTACTTCATCAAAATTACTCAAATTTATCACTTAGCAATATATTTTACTTGATCTTTTCATTAACTAGTTGTAATACCCTGTATTTTGTAATATATTATATAACTAAGACCTTGTATGTTTCTTTAATACTTGTATGAGCTTGGCCTTACCCTTGGTATATTTTTATACCAATCGATTGGCAAGTATATCAATCGATTGCTTATACCAATCGATTGAACTTTATCTCAATCGATTGATTGTTTCAATCGATTGACACTTATGTCAATCGATTGGAGGCAGCTGGGCAGATTCTTTTGCTCTGGCTGAGGAGAAGCCACGTGAACACTCCTTCTCTATATATACAAGCCATTTTTCTGCGTTTTTCTCTTTAAAAAAATCAGAGAGAGTGAGAGGAGGGTTTTGTGTGTGTGTTTTATATATATACACTCTTATATATATATATACACACATATACATATATTCATTCACACACACACAGATAGGACTGAGAAAGAAAAGAAGAGAAGAGGAGAAGACCAGAAAGAAGGAGAAGGAGAAGAGAGAAGACAGAGAGCAGAGGAAGAGAGGAGGACCACCATTGGAGCTTCCAAAGCTCAAACACACACAACCAAACACGCCCTTAAACGCCTAGGTGAGTTCTAAACTCACTTGGTAGCCTTACATTGATGTTATGACATGATTGTATGAAGAAATGGAAGAGAAATCATGTATTCCCGTTTATATGTTGCTGGGCAGTCTTCTCTGTGAAGAAGACGAAGTGTCAATCGATTGACACTTTATCAATCGATTGACATCTTTCATGTTCCAATCGATTAACACTTTATCAATCGATTGACATCTTTCATGTTCCAATCGATTGACATTTTATGTAATCGATTGACATGGATTGTGATCCAATCGATTGAATCTTCTTCCAATCGATTGACACTACTTTTATACCAATCGATTGACATCTATATCAATCGATTGGAAGTTTCAGTTTACTGTTTTACTTGTTTAGTTAATGTAATAACTGTTTAGTTGTTTATTTACTGTTCAGTATTTCTCAGCATGCTTTATTATTGTAATACAGACATGATAACGAGTTAATGCAGCATAGGATCGTAGTAATAACAAGATTAACGGAGAATGTTTATAATGTTAGATAACGGTATAGTCGTGAATCCTTTGGAGTTAACGTTCATTTCATTCAGAGTAGTCGGGCCACATTGGGATTGTTATGTATCGGTAATAGAGTTGAACTTAAGTAGGTTTGCTAAGATTCGGGAACCTTGCGTGGGCGGGCTTTGGTCGATCATATGTTCTTAAAAGTGGTAGACAGACGAAGGTGTCTATGACTTGCGGTGAACCGGACCATTTGCCCTAAGATAGCCAGATGATCTAATCATATGTTCTTAAAAGCGGTAGACAGACGAAGGTGTCTATGACATGCGGTGGACCGTGATCACTGGTAGACGTCGCTAAGTCGTGGCATAGAATGATGTACTGTTGTTTAAAGCGTTATATCCCTGACATGCAGTGGACTGTGCATATGTTCTTAAAAGCGGGGGATGGACTAACGTGGTATCCATGACATGCGGTGAACTGTGCATATGTTATTAAAAGCGGTGGATGAGCAACGGTGTGTTATAGAGTTGAACTACTGTCGAGTCTGTTTCCCCCTATCTAGACGTGTTATCGATTTTATAATAAGTAAAACATTAGTAATCGGATCATCTATTTGATTAAAGGAGTTACCCTTACAGAATTCTAATTTGGTTACAGTTTATAACTTGTGATAATATCAATAGTCGATACCCTGTTAGTATCTAACTCACTCGGCTTTCATTAAGTTGACGGCGTTTATGCCGCTGGACATTTCTACGTTCCAGCGCACCCTGGTTATGACTATACAGGTGAAGGGCCTGCAGGAGAGGACTACTATGACGGTGACGGGGTCCCTGTGGAGGATTTCCCCGACGGAGGTCAGACTGAAGAAGACTACTACGCCGAGGACTACCTTTATGCCAACTGAAGACTAGACTAGAATTGTAGCTAATTGTCTTTACCATTTTAGAACCCTTTTTGTAGTCAGGCATATGTTGCCTTGACATTTGTACTTCCGCTGCCTTATGTTTGATTCGAGACTCTGATATGTAATAGTTAGTAACTTCTGTTGACCTTATGTTATGTTGTGAATCTTACACTATTACTTTCGTTGCTTAGTACTGCGTGGTGTGGACAATCATGTGACTTCACCCGTCATTCCCTATGGACCCATAAAGGAAATTTATTTTTCTCTATTTATGCTGCTCCGGGGCGTGACAGGATTTTTGGTATCAGAGCCTAGGTTATATACCCTTTCGCTCACAGATTGTCCCACACCATCTGGTCCTAGAACCTTGAGATTTTATAGATGAGTATTAAGATTAGTTCTGACTTAAGGTAGTCCCTTTTCAGGTAGCATGGCACCGCCGCTGTTCGTTCTAGACGAGTTCGGAGGACACTATGTGTATGAGAGTAGTATTGCGCCAGCAGATCCAGAGTACTATGCCTGGAAGGTTAGGCAGAGAGCTATTACAGAGACAGAGCGAGACATACGGATCGAGCAGCAGAGATTTAGGACCCAGGACCCAGAAGTGATACGTCAGGAGATGATCTACCGCAAGGAGACCTTCAAACGCATCGAGGAGGATTCTCTACTGATGTTACGAGACCGTTCTTCGTACCAGGTTCTACTTGCACAGGTTAGAGCAGCACCTCCACCCCTACCAGAAGAGGACATGGCTGATGCACCCCCAGCAGATGAGGATCCGGAGGGTGATGATGAGAGCGATGACGACGATGAGCCAGAGGATGCAGATGAGGAGATGGAGGATGAAGAGGACGAGGACACCGATGACGAGGAGCCGGAGTATGATCCAGAGGAGGAGGACCCCGTGGACCCAGCCGGTATGGACGTGCCAGTTGGCGTAGATATTGTGGTTGCAGAGGGTTATCCGATAGAAGAAGAGGAGGTAGCCGCAGACGATGATGCAGTAGTACCAGTCTTACCAAGAGGCGTTATAGCACAGCTAGCAGCTGAGTGGGCCGCAGAGATGGCTGCACATCCCCATGGATTCGAGATCGGAGCACCGGAGTTGGCACAGGCTATAGTACAGGCTGAGGCACTTGCAGCCGCATTTGATGCAGCCCAGGCTGACATGGCCGCTGATGCAGGGGATTTGGGAGCTGTTGTGGAGCATGATGGACCCGAGCTGATCGAGGATGTTGTGATAGAGGGTGAGGACATGATGGATGACGATGACATGGATGAGGATGATGTTTTGTCTGAGGTTGCCCCAGAGGACGAGGCTTCCATCTATGGATCCGATGTGGACAACTTTTGAGTCCAGTACCTTTAGGACTTAGAATTTTACGTTTGACTTTAGGACATGTTGTCCGCTTACTTTTGACGCTTACATAGACAGCTATTAACCGTAGCCTTTTTGTATAGGTAGCCACCAGTAGTGGTTTTGTGTATATCTTTCTTTTGTTTAGATCTTGTATAGGATCATGTATTACGCGGTACACAGATGATCTATCGTGTACTCCGCTGTACATCTTTTGGGTATATATATATGGCAGATCGTTTCTCTTGGATATTTCTGTTATCACCTCATTATTATGTTATGGTTGTGATTTTGATTCATGTTACGCTTTCTGTTATTTAAGTATGATCATTTCCCCGAGGAGATTGTCGGCTAATCATTAGATCCTTCATAGGTACACCTCACACGGATCACTATGGTAGGACCCACAAGGAACCAAGCACGACTGGGAGCACCCATTCCCGAGGGTATGGACCCAACTGGAGTCTTCGAAGCTTTCATGCAACGGATGGAGCACATCGGCGATACCTACAATCATGCCACCAACGACAATGGTAACAACCACTTTGTCCCTCCCTGGCAGACAGGCGATAAACTGTTGGAACGATTTCGTGGCCTGCGACCCGAAAAGTTCGACGGCATGGCAGAGTCCTGGAAAGCAGAGCAATGGATACGGGAGTTGGAGCTAATCTTTGAAGCCCTGGAGTGCAGTGAGCTTGACAAGAGACGTCTAGCCGCATTTCAACTAACTTACTCCGCCGCGGACTGGTGGGAGGCCGAGAGAGCCACGATTGGGATTGACGCTGCAAGGAGAATGCCTTGGGAAGCATTCAAGACTCGATTTCTCGAGAAGTATTTCCCTGAGGACGAAAGAGACCAACAAGAGAGGAATTTCCTGAGTCTAACCCAAGGAAACTGGACAGTCAGAGAGTATACTACACAATTCGAGCGACTTTCCCGTTTCGCTCCGCATATGATAGACACCTTCGTCAAGAAGGTCAAGCGTTTCCACCAAGGACTCAACCCACACCTCCGGCACATGATGATAGGCCATCTGGGCCAGTCGTTTGAAGGGATTGTCCGTCTTGCTTCAAGTTTGGAAAAGGATGCTTACCCTGTGCAAGGATCACAAGCGAATCGACCTCCACCCCGGACCTTCCAACCAAGGAACTTTCCGGCGCAATCATCAAGGAACAACCAAGGATGGAAAACCCAGACCAACAACTATCAGGGAACCAAGCGCACATGGGATGGGACAAGGAAGCCCCAAGCTAATTTTCCTCGACAACAGAATCAACAGCAAGGACCACCTCAGGCACAGCCCGTCGCTCAGCGACAGAATATTGATGGATGTTTCAACTGTGGAGTGCCCGGACATATTGCAAGGTATTGCACAACCCCCAAGACCAACCGCCGCAATGACCTCGTCTGCCGCAACTGTAACAAGCCTGGTCACATAAGCAAGGATTGTCGAGCACCACGTGGAGGCTACTATGGAGTGCCTGCTCAAGGACAGCAAGGACAGGTTAGGGTGAATGCCATCATCCCTGACAATGCAGGGTATAATGCTGAGGAACAGCAGAACTTGGAAGGTACACTCATTTTATTTCACTGTCAAGTTAGAGCTTTGTTTGATACCGGTGCCGCCCGTTCTTTCATAGCTATTAAGATGGTACGTGAATTGGGATTGTTACCCCTAGCACTTGAACCGACCCTTAATGCCGTTTCGCCCTTGGGAGTATCCGTTAAGTTAGGTAAGGTGTGCAAGGATTGTCCCTTGACACTAGAGGATAGGAATTTTCCGGCAGACTTGATAGTCTTGTCAATGTCTGAGTTCGACGTGATCCTAGGAATGGATTGGCTTACTAAGTATGGCGCTAACCTGGATTGTGTTAGTCAGACCATTGTCTTTTCGACGCCTGGTTGCCCGCAGATCAGATTTCAGTGCCAACCGTTGAGCGACATGTTCATCATGAGCTGCCTAGCCACGATTAAGACTTCAAGCACGGAGCTTACTATCAACTAGATCCCCGTTATTCAAGACTTTGAAGATGTGTTCCAAAGTATCTCAGGACTTCCGCCGAAGAGAGAGATAGACTTCTGCATTGAGTTAGCACCTGGAACGTTGCCGATTTCCAAGACCCCGTATCGGATGGCGCCAACAGAAATGTTGGAATTGAAGAAGCAAGTTCAAGAACTTGAAGACTTAGGTTTTGTTCGCCCGAGTACATCACCGTGGAGAGCACCAGTTCTATTTGTGAGAAAGAAGGACGGAGAGCTACGACTCTGTATCGACTACAGGGAGCTGAATAAGGTCACGATCAAGAATAGATACCCACTTCCCCGGATAGACGACCTGTTCGATCAACTACAAGGATCAAGGATATTCTAAAAAAAAAATTGACTTGCGTTCAGGATACCATCAATTACTAGATCAGCCTTTCATCCACAGACAGACGGTCAGACAGAACGAGTCAATCAAGTGATGGAAGATATGTTGCGAGCCTGTGTCATTGAATTCGAGTGTTCATGGGAGACGCATTTACCTTTGATCGAGTTTGCCTACAACAACAGCTACCACACGAGCATAGGGATGGCACCATTTGAAGCCTTGTATGGAAGACCTTGCCGATCGCCGCTATGTTGGGCCGAAGTCGGAGATACTCAACTACTTGGGCCCGAGATGATTCGAGAAACCAGCGAAAAGATCCAGATTGTACGAGAAAAGATGAAGACAGCGCAATCCAGACACAAGAGCTATGCCGACAAGCGACGGAAAGATCTAGAGTTTGCAGTTGGAGATCATGTGCTACTTAAAGTCTCGCCAGTTCGAGGTATCGTCAGATTCGGACAGAAGAAAGACAAGCTATCGCCTCGATTCATCGGACCGTTCGAGATCCTAGAACGTGTTGGGAAGGTTTCTTATCGACTTGCGTTGCCGCCAAAGATGTCAGGAGTGCACAATGTTTTCCACATCAGCATGTTGAGGAAATGTGCCCATAACCCAGCGCACGAGATCAGTTTTGAAGATATCGAGGTGAACGAGAACGTGACCTACAACGAAGGACCAGTGCGTATTCTAGACCGAGGAGTGAAGAAGCTCAGAAACAAGGAGATTCCGCTAGTGAAGGTTCAGTGGAAGCACCACGACGAAGGAGAAGCTTCATGGGAATTGGAGTCGGAGATGCGAGAGAAGTTTCCATTTTTGTTTTAACCCAGTTTATTTCGGATTTCGGGGACGAAATCTTTTGTGAGTGGTGGATGATGTAATACCCTGTATTTTATAATATATTATATAACTAAGACCTTGTATGTTTCTTTAATACTTGTATGAGCTTGGCCTTACCCTTGGTATATTTTTATACCAATCGATTGACAAGTATATCAATCGATTGCTTATACCAATCGATTGAACTTTATCTCAATCGATTGAACTTTATCTCAATCGATTGATTGTTTCAATCGATTGACACTTATGTCAATCGATTGGAAGCAGCTGGGCAGATTCTTTTGCTCTGGCTGAGGAGAAGCCACGTGAACACTCCTTCTCTATATATACAAGCCATTTTTCTGCGTTTTTCTCTTTAGAAAAATCAGAGAGAGTGAGAGGAGGGTTTTGTGTGTGTGTTTTATATATATACACTCTTATATATATATATACACACATATATACATATATTCATTCACACATACACAGATAGGACTGAGTAAGAAAAGAAGAGAAGAGGAGAAGACCAGAAAGAAGGAGAAGGAGAAGAGAGAAGACAGAGAGCAGAGGAAGAGAGGAGGACCACCATTGGAGCTTCCAAAGCTCAAACACACACAACCAAACACGCCCTTAAATGCCTAGGTGAGTTCTAAACTCACTTGGTAGCCTTACATTGATGTTATGACATGCTTGTATGAAGAAATGGAAGAGAAATCATGTATTCCCGTTTATATGTTGCTGGGCAGTCTTCTCTGTGAAGAAGACGAAGTGTCAATCGATTGACACTTTATCAATCGATTGACATCTTTCATGTTCCAATCGATTGACACTTTATCAATCGATTGACATCTTTCATGTTCCAATCGATTGACATTTTATGCAATCGATTGACATGGATTGTGATCCAATCGATTGAATCTTCTTCCAATCGATTGACACTACTTTTATACCAATCGATTGACATCTATATCAATCGATTGGAAGTTTCAGTTTACTGTTTTACTTGTTTAGTTAATGTAATAACTGTTTAGTTGTTTATTTACTATTCAGTATTTCTCAGCATGCTTTATTATTGTAATACAGACATGATAACGAGTTAATGCAGCGTAGGATCGTAGTAATAACAAGATTAACGGAGAATGTTTATAATGTTAGATAACGGTATAGTCGTGAATCCTTTGGAGTTAACGTTCATTTCATTCAGAGTAGTCGGGCCACATTGGGATTGTTATGTATCGGTAATAGAGTTGAACTTAAGTAGGTTTGCTAAGATTCGGGAACCTTGCGTGGGCGGGCTTTGGTCGATCATATGTTCTTAAAAGCGGTAGACAGACGAAGGTGTCTATGACTTGCGGTGAACCGGACCATTTGCCCTAAGATAGCCAGATGATCTAATCATATGTTCTTAAAAGCGGTAGACAGACGAAGGTGTCTATGACATGCGGTGGACCGTGATCACTGGTAGACGTCGCTAAGTCGTGGCATAGAATGATGTACTGTTGTTTAAAGCGTTATATCCCTGACATGCGGTGGACTGTGCATATGTTCTTAAAAGCGGGGGATGGACTAACGTGGTATCCATGACATGCGGTGAACTGTGCATATGTTCTTAAAAGTGGTGGATGAGCAACGGTGTGTTATAGAGTTGAACTACTGTCGAGTCTGTTTCCCCCTATCTAGACGTGTTATCGGTTTTATAATAAGTAAAACATTAGTAATCGGATCATCTATTTGATTAAAGGAGTTACCCTTACAGAATTCTAATTTGGTTACGGTTTATAACTTGTGATAATATCAATAGTCGATACCCTGTTAGTATCTAACTCACTCGGCTTTCATTAAGCTGACGGCGTTTATGCCGCTGGACATTTCTACGTTCCAGCGCACCCTGGTTATGACTATACAGGTGAAGGGCCTGCAGGAGAGGACTACTATGACGGTGACGGGGTCCCTGTGGAGGATTTCCCCGACAGAGGTCAGACTGAAGAAAACTACTACGCCGAGGACTACCTTTATGCCAACTGAAGACTAGACTAGAATTGTAGCTAATTGTCTTTACCATTTTAGAACCCTTTTTGTAGTCAGTCATATGTTGCCTTGACATTTGTACTTCCGCTGCCTTATGTTTGATTCGAAACTCTGATATGTAATAGTTAGTAACTTCTGTTGACCTTATGTTATGTTGTGAATCAGAACCTAGACTTCATTGTTGTTACACTATTACTTTCGTTGCTTAGTACTGCGTGGTGTGGACAATCATGTGACTTCACCCGTTATTCCCTATGGACCCATAAAGGAAATTTATTTTTCTCTATTTATGCTGCTCCGGGGCGTGACACTAGTCAAATCAATATTATGCGTTAATTGTTAAATAGGATCATCAACCAATAGACAGGGGCCTAGCCGAGGCCTTCGGGCTGACCTCCGAATTGAGAAAGAAGGCAAGCTTCCGGTGCTCATCCCTACAGAGTTTAGGCAGCCGGTGGGGCCGTATGCTACTACTTTTGCTGCCGCCACAAGCGTACAAATTAGACGGAATTTACAGCGCCCGGGCGTCCGAAGATGGTCTAAAGTACCAGAAACCTCAGTCCTCCCGATAGTTCAACGCCTCAACGTAGTTAAAACAACTCTATATTTATTTACATACTTAGTCCAGATGCACTTTATAGTTAATCATCTATAATATTGTTCATTGCAGGATAAGTTTAACGTGCAAGGCGACGAGGTGGTTGTCCAAAAAGTGACAAAAGCGAAATGCGGTTCACTGCTTAGTGGTTGGAGTCATAGACTGTACAAGCATTACAAAAAAATTGAGAGAAACTAAGAGCGAAGAATATGCCAGGAAGCACCACCCGAAATCTTGCAACCGTGATCAATGGATTGATTTAATTGATAATAAATGGAATGACCCAAAATTTCTGGTAACAAATTCATTTCCATACAAAATCAATAGATAAGGTTGAAGATTGTGAACAAATTAATTTATGTTTATATATTGTTTAATTTTCCATGCAGCACCAATCAGCCGTGAACTCGGCCAATCGAGCACATTCAAAGACCAATCACTCATGCGGCTCGAGATCGTTTGCAATTGGGGCGCATAAGCTGGTGCACATTCTTTATTTTTTTTAATTATTTTACTACTATCCATTATTAATTACTAACTTTGTACTTTGACAACCTAATGAATAAGTTAGAAGAGAATCGTGGAGTTATCGATATGCCAGAATTTTACCACTCTTGTCACTTCAGTAAAGCAAAGAACAATTGGGTGAATTCGAACTGCGGGACTGTAAATGTAAATATAATCTCTTTATTATTGATAAATAGTTAGAAGCCTTCAAATTTATATATTAGAATTGATTGAATGTCAACTTTTTGTAAACATGACAGGAGAATATGATAAAGTTTAAGGAAGATCATAGATTGCAGCCCAATGCAAAACCGTTAAGTGACGAGGATATATCTGTTCAATGTTTGGGTGCACGATCTGGCATAGTGAAGGGACTCGGCATGAGACCTTCTTCCTCATCTCGTTCCACGGCCACATCTGATCAGGATAGTGAGCATGTCAAATCTCTTGAGAAAAAAATGGAGGAGACAATTGCTCAGATACAATCTGATAGCCAGAGTCGAATTCAGGAGATGGCTGCGCAGATGGCAATCTTATATCAGTGGGCTCAGAGACATGGTTTTGACGGGCCCGAGGACTCATCTGGTGCCGATGGAGCTTCTTGGTAAGTAGAAATTTATAATTACTTATTTGATGTATGTGTTTTGGAGTTGTCAAAATAAACGGAATGAATAACGGGCTTTCAGGGTGAATTCTGTAGCTTAAAATGTTGAAAAACACTCCAAAACACCCAAAATCGGGGTTTTATGAGTCAAGCGGAATAACCGACTATCTGGATGCCACCAAACCCACACTCCCATCTCGAGTACAACTAAATAGACTTCTAGGAATAAATGGAAAAAATAACGGACTCCCGGGGTGGATTCCGTAGCTTAAAATGTCAAAAAACACCCCAAAACATCCAAAATCGAGGTTTTCAAGATCGAGTAGGATAGCCGACAATTTGGCTGCCACAAAACCTTCACTCCCACCTGAGGTACAACTAAATAGACTTGTAGGAAGAAATAGAATAAATAACGGAATATCGGGGGGTATTCTGTAGCTAAAAACGTCGAAAAACACCCCCAAAATACCCAAAATCGAGGTTTTGAGGGTCGACTCAAATAACCGACTATCCGGATGCAACCAAACCCAAACTCCAACCTCAGGTACAATTAAATAGACTTGTAGGAATAATAGAACAAATAACAGACTCCCGGGGTAGAATCTGTATCTTAGAATGTCAAAAAACACCCCAAAACACCCAAAATCAAGGTTTTAAGGGTCGAGTCGGATAACCAACAATTCGGCTGCCACAAACCCACACTCCCACCTCAGGTACAACTAAATAGACTTATAGGAAGAAATAGAATGAATAACGAACTTTCGGGGTGGATTCCGTAGCTTAAAATGTCGAAAAATCCCCCCAAAACACCCAAAATCGAGGTTTTGAGGGTCGACTCAGATAACCGACTCCGGATGCCACCTAAATAGACTTGTAGGAACAAACGCAACGAATAATAGACTCCTAGGGGTTTATTAGCATAAAACGTCGAGGTTTTAGAGGGTAAAATAACTACCGTGTATTGTTTTTCTCTTTTTTTTTTTTTAAAAAAAATTATAAGATACTGATGTTATTCTTATATTGTTGATGCAGATGAATAGCAGAAGTTGTGGATTGCTAGCTCGAATTTGTGCAGCAATTCACTCTTTAGGTTATGTAGTCAAACTTTTTTATTGTCATGTTGGATGGTTTTTTCTTTGTTAATACTATGTCTTTTTTTTTTTTTTTATACTATGTTGGATGGTTGATTATGTGGATTGTTGGATTTCTTTATTTAATATTATGGTATGTTGGACAACTTTTTGATTATTCTATTATTCGTACGTTGGATAGGTTTTTGAAATATTACAGGATTAATATTAAATATTGGATTGAGCAGGTATTGGTGGGGTTACTTTTTAGTGAGGAAACTAATTAGCAAGGAAATAATTTTTTCGTCGCTAAATACCACTTTTAGCGAGGAAATTATTTCCTTGCCTTAGATGAATACAATTGCCAATGAATCATATTTTGTTGCTAAAAATCTCTTTTAACAAGGAAATTAATTTGTTGCCTTAGGTTTATACTATTGGCAAGGAAATATTTTCCTTGCAAGACTTTTAGCAAGGAAAATATTTCCTTGCCTTAGAGTTACATATTTAGCAACGAAAAATTTCCTTGCCAAATGTCAACATTGAACACAAAAATCTTAACTTTTAGCAAGGAATCAAGCCTTTTAGCAACGAAAATATTGAGCAATAGCAAGGAAAACAATTCCTCGCTAAAAGTTAAGAATTGGCAAGGAAAATATTTTTCCTTGCTAGAGCCTTTAGAGACGAACCTTTAGCAAGGAATCTGGCAACGAAAGACTTTCCTTTCTAAAAGCTTTAGCCACGAAATTGTGATCTTTAGCAAGGATTTTTTTCCTTGCAAAAACCATTTTTTGTTGTAGTGCTGGTTGACCTGTGAAACTGTGTTTGTTTCTAATATATTTTCAAGTTGTGGTATTACGGAATTTTACTGTATCATGTTCTTCTCTCTTTATTCTTAAAATACGTGGAATTCTATTAAGTGTCGAAGGCACGTCAAGTTATCTATTGGTAGAACGCATCCATGGTTATAACTATTCCAACAATGCTAGGGGTACACCCTTACACACCCAAAAAAAGCATCCACATCCTAAGGTAGACCAATGCTAGGGGTAAACCCGCAGTCTTTATCTCTCTTCTCATTGGTGTACCTCAAGGTATCGATACTTTTTAGGTGTGGAAGAGTGTGCCCCAAACATTACTCTAATTGTTCGTTGGTGCCTTTAAGCACGAGTTATACCTGGTACTTACACAAAAGCAAACGTAGAAAATTTTAATTTGAGATAAGTCTTGAAACTTCATTAGTCTAAAGAACTCAATAGGCTACGCATTTGGGGTAGCTCTCCCCATACAAAAAAAAACCCAACAAGTATTAATGAAGGTAGTTAGTGTCATTTGGTTTAACTACCATAATATCTTATTGTCAAACTAGCAAGTACCTTCAATACTTTGGGCATATATACATGATCGGTCAAGCTCTAGAGTGAGCAGGGTAGAGTGAACATATCCAGTGAATTTTTTTTTTAGCCTGAAAAAATCCACGGATCAGTGGGGCACACGCGGGTCAGTGGGTCATCGGAGCAACCTGCGGGTTTTTTCAGGCCAAAAAAAATGTTCACTGAGTATATTCACTCTACCCTGTTCACTCTAGAGCCTGGGCGTATACATGATACAAATAAACAACATAATTAAACCTTATTGAAGGAAACAACAAAGCAGAACTAGAGGAGGAGGAGCATCATCTTTTTCAGAGTTTGGCTTGGCTACCAGGAGTGAAGGACAAGGCCCTCTTTCTAGTAGGAGTTGAGTCCCCTTTTTAAAGAAAATTCTTAAAACATTTAGTAGAATCTTTTGAATGACGAGCTAGCTCTTTGTTGTAGTCAATATCAGGGGCGGAGTCAGGAATTTTGGCCAGGGGGGCCTAGGTTATGCAGGGGTTCGGGGGCACCGCCTCCGAAAAAAAATTTTTGGGGTCTATTTATACATAATTGATAATTTTTTTAGGATCTACTTATCTATAATTTTTATTTTTTGGGGATATGCTTATAATATAAGTCTATTCGGTGAAACGTAAATATTGTGTAGTGTCTTTCAAAGTTTTAAGGGGGTCTATTTCTAAAATGCATAAAATTATCACACTAAAAGTGTAATTTTTAAAAATTTTAGGCGCATTTCCTTTGAGTTTTATATACCTGTATATCAATATACATATAGTTGATGACATTAAATTGAGCCTTAGACCCCTTGGAGAGACTTAAACATGAGTTGAGGAGGGGCCTAAATGTAAAACCTATAACACATGTAGGATAAAATTTTAATTGCCAAAAAGTGAGTGGGGGCACGTGCCCCCACTGGCCCTTCTAAGCCTCCGCCTTTGGTCAATATACACCATGCCGAAACGAACAGTGTAGCCAGAGGCCCATTCAAAATTGTCCATCAAAGACCATGCAAAATAACCCCTTACATCCACACCATCACTGCGCAAGGAAAAAAAAAAAGTCCCCAAGTCATGTTCTTATGTCCAGCTATGAAAATCTATTATATATATATAAAAGACAAGGCAAAATTCATTTCCACAAGCTGCCACGTGGATCCTACGTGGCCACCTCCACTAGCAAGCTATACATATCTATGTGGCAAACACATCTCAGGAAAGAAAAAAAAATCCAAACCGTTCCTTTCCTCTCACATCTCTTCCCCTTTCCCCTCTCCTTTTGTCTCCCAGCCCTAAAGCCATCAGCCGTTGGCCTCCTCCCCACCCAACGGACGCTTCCTCCCCTTCTGTTTAGAATGGGCATTAAAAACCATAAATCTATGTTTCTTCCTCTATGCATACTCCTATATTCATCAAAGCTTCTCTGCCCAATCTACCTTCATCCCGATTTTGCTCATCCTCTGTGGCATCATCCTCTGTTATTTTTGAAACCCAGGTAATCTGGACCCTAATTGATTTCTTCAAAATTTTCTTTTGGGTTGGATAGTTGATTTTTGCATTATCCTAACGATGATATAAATATATGTTTTCCAGCATTTGTGTGTATATATATTTGTTTGCATTTGTCTGTATATTTGTTCAGATTTCAGATTTTCGATTTATTCTTATTGTTTTTCGCTCATGCTCTCTACATCTCTGTTCCCATATTTTTTGATCTGGGTTTTATAAATTTCTACAAGAAAATTAGTGGGTTTTTTTTTGTCTGATTTTTACGTTTAGAGTTTGTTCGGTTGCCTCTTTGTTGATTACATTCCAAACAAGGTTAGTGCGTTATCTTCACTGTTGTCAGTTTTAGTTTGTGAAAAAAGAAATACATAGAAAAATTCTTACCCTATGATTATCATTGTTGCCTTTGTATGATTTTTCAATGAGCTTTTACATGGTACATAAGTTTCAACATTCTCAACCACCTAAAAAGGCAACTGATAAAGTATATTCAGCTTTCCACCCATTTGATGAACTAATTGAAGGCAGTGCATTTATGCTTTAGTATCAGTAGATTTGAAATTAATGGTCCCGAGTCATATATTCAGCTACATATTGTTATTTGTATGAAACACATTTGTTATCTGCAGAACCATTAGAAAAAAGTGCAGCCTTACAATAATATGCACTTACCTTGATGACGGAGAACAACTAACTTCACTCTATTTACTTTCTTTCTCCAAATTTTCCACTCTTTCTCTGTTGTCTTTTGATTCTACTAGGCTTTTCAATATAAAGAAATAATTGTCCCCTTCTTTTGTATATTATTTTTACATTGTGTTTATAAATATCACTTGGCCTTTTGTAATTAAATTTAGACTTTTTATATTTGAATTATAAAAATAAGCATTAAAGGGCCATTTGTTTAAGGGAAAAATAGCAGCCCCTTTTTAAAGAATTTTATTCAGAGCACATATAGCAGAGCAAAGAACGGAGAACATCGTATGCTTTATTTTATTCAGCTTCTCTATTTAATTTATGTTTACTCTAAATGTTGGTTCAAGAGAAAGGGTTCATCAGTTAATCATGTGAAGCACAATCACTACATATGAACTATTGAACATCAGAGAAAGGGTATCGAAGATTAGGATGATGAAATTTGAATAGGAAAGGGTAAACAATTGTAAGATAGGAAAAAAGAAAAGGGAGTTTAGAGAAAGAGAGAGACGTGGGGGTTATTAACAAAATAAAAGGAAAGTACGCTCCATATTCTCTTGCAATGGACACACAATGGTGCAAAAGTATATATGAGAATAAACAACTTTGTCATAGAACAGGAAAAGACCATATAAAGGCTAAAAGAAACTTAATTTACAAAAAGAAGAGAATTAAGAAATTAAATGGTGGCTATATAAGTTTTACTGTTCTTTTAGAATGTTAGTTTCTTATACATGTTCTATTATAGATTTCTAGCTATGTTCTAATTGAGAATTTAGGTTTCATGCAGGAATTGTGGTGTCCATACATGTATTTGAAACTTATATTTAATTGATTTACGAGCAAACAATCCCTTTGTTTCACGTGTATCAATGTTGATAATTTTATAGTTTTGGGTGAAAGAGCTGAGGATACTGGAGATGGCGACTTTTGCAGGGACTCCGAAGTGTAAGGCATATATGTGAGAAGACTATTTGGTGGATCAACTCAAAACTGATAATAAGGTCTACCACAAGGCTTACTATAGGTATCACCACTGCAAGGGTACCTTTAAGGTGATAACCATCGTCTGTTATGATTTTCTGTTCACAGGAATTTATAAATACATATGGTGTATATATTTTATTTGTTAAGCATTGCTTTTCTTTTTTTTTCTTTTTGATCAAAAGAAGTGGAATTTATTCAAGAATCAAAAAGCTGGAACATTGCTCACAAAGAGAGAAAAACAGAAGGACAAAATCCTTTCAAAACATTCTTTATCGTCTCACACCCACTCAACCTGGCAAGCTCACGAGTCACAACATTTGCCTTCCTCCTCACAAGGGAAACTGATACAACCACCCCAGATCTTATAAGGTTCTGAAAATCCTAAAAATATATGCCCACAAGGGGAGTGACAATAGTCTTCTTAGTTATAGGCCATGACAATATTTGAAGCATCCATATCCACCAAAATCTCTGTAAAACCTTCCTCCACAGTGAAAAAATATTCATTATCAATTTATCACAGTTATTGGGATGACATGGTATCCTAAACCAATACAAACTCTGTGTTTGTATATTTGCACCCCCTATTTCTAGGGGAAATCCTTCCCACATCAGCATTTAAATCTGTTAGTAACGTTACAGAAATGACGTGGTATCCCTGTTATATCCAATATTTACTCCTCCACAACCAGCTGTAGTGCCTTGGACACAATCATGTATTCCATGGCTATATATATATTTGTAAACATGTGATACGATTTTCATCATGATAACATTTACAAGCTTCAATAGTTTGTTTGTAGTATTTGTTTATTACAAAGGTTTAAAATGTCTTTGTACTTATGTGTTATTGATTTCTATCTTTTCGCTTTCGTGCAGATATATGCTTAGTGATGAGGAAAGAGCGGCAACATGTCTCGATTTTTCCTAACCTACCTTGACAATAGTGATAGAAAACTTTGTCATATGGCGTGGTTTTTTATTTAGTATTTTAGTGTTTCACAATTGACAGACTATTGGGAAGTTTACTTAATGTAGTAGAATGTATTTCGAGAACTACTAATATTCGTCTATACAAATGTTTGATTGTGAATGTTGTTTAGTTTGAAATGTAATCCTATATATATATATATTTCTTTTTTAATGAATTCCCGTGCAAATGCACGGGTTGTCGACTAGTTTTTGGTTAATTAAGGAGACCCTACATGTATATATGAATATGTATATATACATTTAGAGAGAGAGAGAGAGATGGTTACTTATTTCATCAACTTACTAGATTGCATCTTTTATCTGACAAAGATGTTTACTGAAGTAGTCGATCCTAAATTGATCATTGGTGGCGGTCGGAAGCGTTATGTCAGGATTATCCAACTCATTAGCACCTAGGTAAAAGAAATGACAACATAAATATATATATATATACAGTCCAGCTCCAGAGCGCACTGGGTAAGTGCACTGTACGAGTGCACTGGGTAATATCCACGGGTCCAAAACGGATTATAACATTTTTGCAATTAGAGCCACTGATTTCACACCCAAATCCAGTCTCTCTGCTTCGTCCCTCTCTCTCTCTCCTCCGGCGACCACCACACCCAAACTCTCTCTCTCTCTTCGGCCCAAATCATCTCCAGTCTCTCTCTGCTTCTGTTTGCACCTAAAAACCGCCAAGGGTTTTCTAGCCCGATTGATATGAGGATATGGGCCTAGAGATAGTCGGGCATGGGCATTTCAGACACCGGTTGGTCCGGAGTAAATGATGATATTGGGCTTAGGGGAAGCGTCACTAGGAGTTTAGAGAAGGCAACCTGGATGTTCCATGGGATGGAGCCCGATTGGAAGCATCAGACCCGCAGTGGTCTATCGGGCATCAATGGTGGAAGCAATGGAGCAAGGATATACGTGGGAGACCGATTGAGACGCCGTGCATAAGGGACTTCATTGGGCATTTGTCAGAATGGGAGCCCGATGAGGAGATAAAGAACATGAACGTACTATCGGGCACCATATGTATTGAAAGTGAAAAGTGTGAATAAGTGAGCCCGATCGGACGTGAGCGCTTGGAGAGATGTTATCGGACATAAAGACATTACATGAGTCCGATGAGTTTTAGTCACAGTTATGAGGCCGATGGGAGTAGAGGTAAGGTGGTTCTGATGACAGCTGCCATTTGTGACGTCACTCCAGATCTGGGGAAATCCGAGTCCGTTTGGGAAAGAATCTTATCACCAACAGCTGGATTTAAGCGAGATGATCCCTGAGATGATGGGATTGCTTCAATCAAGATAATGATAAGGCAAGGAATCATTGATATAAAAGGATTTCTTCAATTAACCAATCAATCAGTAGCTTAAGGCGCAAGCTAAGGAGACCTTTCCTAATCAGAATTCAATCATGGCCGCTATAAATATGGAGGCAGGCCAACTATTCAGGACACTCCGCGTCACTCTCGAAAACAGCATTCAACACAGCATTCAAAAGCATCCAACCTTTTATGTTTTTCTGCAAGCATAGCAAATAGGTCTACCCTTTTTCTTTGTTAATTTCTTCTACTGTTTTCATTCTTACGTTGTTTTCATTCTTACGAACAATCAGTCTGTTCTGAATCTGTTCTTTGGTTGTATTTTCCAAACATTTAATAAAATCTGTATTTTATTAATCGTTTGTGATTGTTTACTTGGTAAACTCATACACTATTTGGCTTGTGCGCTTCAGTACTGCCAAGGGATTTCTGGTGAGGGTACTTTCCTACTCGCCGCACACATTGTTTAGTTTAGAAGTCAGATCTAAAAGCCTTGAGTATCACTGACTCAAGCGTATAGGAAATTAGTTTGCACACACCGAACCACTTTTGGTTCTGGCACGCCCGCGCATAACTACTAGCAAACATTTTGGCACGCCCGGTGGGACCCATAGTGTCAAGACATGCCGCCAAAGAGGGATAAGCAGATCGGCAAAAACGGCCAAGAAGAGTCGGCCGTTGATACACCTACGGAGGAAAGCACTGGTCATTCTCCGGATGACGGTGGCGTTACTATCGAAGCAATCTCGGAAACCGTGAGAGCCACCGTTGATCCTTTGAGGCAGGACTATAACACCTTGATAGGGTCAATGGCAGGTCTCAACCATGTGGTCAGGCAAACGGCCGATATACGCCGGGAACAGTCTGAGTTGGTCATGGAGACTAGGGTTACCCACGTGAAGCTGGACGCCCTGGCTACTCAGATACAACAGCTTTGCGCCGTTCTTGAGGCCAATAACAAACAAAAGGCCTTGGGATCAGGCTCAGGCTCGGGATCGGGCTCTGGCACGCCGCTTGAGTCCGACAAACCAAAAGACCCACTCTATGTCTGTCCAAACCTAAGGGAGGGTAACATCTCGGGCAAGAAGCCCGAATTACATAACGAAACGGCCAGTGGCGTGGTGGTCACCGATCCCAGTGGATCGGCGACACCAAGTTTTGTCCAGATAGGAGGCCGTGTTGAAACCCAGTTCGACCGGACTCCACCTCCAGTTCGCGCTGCTGGGGGGCAAAGAAACAATGGGGGGTTTTGGACCCACCAGATCAACAATAATCAACAGTTGCCACCTCTACGAACCCCGGGAACAGGGGCCCAGCCTGAGGTAATTGCAACAATAGGCCGTAACCCAGAGGTAATCGGCCAACAAGTGCCCCCAGGTAACGCTGCTGGGGGGCAAAGGAATGATAATGATTTTTGGCTTCGTCAGGCCAATAACAACCCACAGCAACCACCACCCCCTGCGGGTGGTGCCCGACCTGCTGCGCAGCCTATTAACAGGGAGGAGTTGGTGGCGGCCATACATGAAGAGTATGGCCCGTTCATGAGAAGGATGGAGAGGCCGACGTACCGACGGCCTTACCCGCCTGAAATTGACCAAGTTAATTTCCCACCAGGGTATAAAGTTTCGAACTTTACTCTATTTTCTGGGGAAAGTGAGCATACCACGGTAGAGCACATAGGTCGGTTCATTGTGCAATGCGGCCATGCAGGCAATAGTGACCCTTTAAAATTAAGGCTGTTCCTAAATTCGCTCACGGGCATAGCATTTTTGTGGTATGTCAATCTCCCGGCCAATTCAGTACGAAATTGGCCAGCAATGGAGGAATTGTTTCATGGGCAGTTTTATAGGACTGAGCCCGAGATCTCGTTGGCAGATCTGTCTAGGATGCTCCAACTAGTAGGAGAGACCGTCGAAACATATATAGCCCGATTCAGGAAGGCTAAGTACAGATGTAAGACAATATTGCCCGAGGAAGAATACGCAAAGATGGCTATGGGCGGAATGTCTTTCGAGCTTCGCAAAAAGTTCGAAGGGACCGATTTCCGTGATTTATTCGAGCTGGCTTCAAGGGCCGCCCGTTACGAGCGTATCCTGCTTGATGAACAGGAAAAGAAGAATTCTTCTAAGGGAACGTATTACAAAGATCCCAATTACGAGGTCCATCTAGCAGAATGTGACCTCGAGGCAGAAATTGACATGGCCGAACTAATCTCTAAGCGGCCTATTGTGTGTAATGCCTTGAACAAACCGGTCAATAATAACGCTGCTGCTAAAAAAATGACGTTCGAGGCAGGAAAAAATTACACATTCGACATAACAATGGCCGATCAGATTTTTGACGCCCTCTTGGCTGAAAAAGTGATCAGGCTAGGTGAAGGTCATCGGATACCCAAGGCCGATGACATAAAAAATAAGGAATATTGTAAGTGGCATAATTCCTGGAAACACTCAACTAACAACTGCGTTGTTTTTCGTAATGTGATACAGGAGAACGTGGAGAAAGGAGTGTTCAAATTTTCGGACAAAGCTATGGGAGTTGATGCGAACCCGTTCCCACAGATCACTGGAACCAACATGGTAGTGCCCGATTTGACTAAGCTGACACGGCCAAGGGTCAAGATAGACTTGACCGACAGCGAGAAAGTCCCAAAGCAAAGGGAAGGAAAACAAATTGCCGTTTCAGGAACTGATAGACCGAAGGTGACTATTCATGAGCTTCAGAGGACATACCAGGAACGCAAGGAGGCAGAACTAAAGGCTGATGGAGCCCGGTCAAATACAGAGAGCTTGATTACGGATTTACGACACCAACTAGAGCTGATTGAACAAGGCCTGTGTCCGAGGTGCAAGGCCGATATTAAGAAAGGGGCCTCTAGCCCAAGCAAGAGGCCTAGGGTTGAGGAACGACGAGAGTACAGCCCGAGAAGATCCGTGCATGAGAGGCTTTCCTTGCCCAAACAGGGACGCCCAAAGCCCGAGTGGAAGCCAAAGCCGCCGCCAGCAAGCAGTATGCCTAGCTCGAGTCATAGGGAAGGAAGGGAATATGGAGCACGACCCACGATGAGTGCATCACAAAGGGTTGCAGCATCGGACATTCGCTCCCGAATGATACTCCCACCAAGAGTGAGTGATGGGAGATGGTATAGAGCTGAGCATCCAAAATTTCCAGCGATGCCTCAATACAGCAAGTCTCAGAAGAGGAGGTACCAGAGACTGAGACAGGCCGAGAGGGAACGGCAGCGCTCGCAAGACCGTGTCCGGATTCCTCAAGAGTCCCTTCAGCGCAAGGCCGACAAACAGATAACGGCCATGGAAGAAGATGAGCCCGTTTTCGACAAGAAAGCGGGCAAAGGGGCAATGCATGCCACAGAGCGCTTGAAGAAACTGTTTGAACAAGAAAAGTGTGAGCCATCGGCCCATCTAATGGAGGAGGCTGATGATTATGAAGATGAGGACGATTCACCGATTCAATTCGGGACAATCCCAAAAAATCTATCCTCGAACATGGTGTTTACTTTGCCCATGTCATTTATGGCCAAACCGGATCAGCCAACGGCCATTGAAGGTGACGTAATAGAAGGCCGGACCAAGGAGTCGGCAGTAATAGAAAGTGTATGTTGGGGTGGGGGTGAGACCGTCAGACCCAAGGTGGTAGAGGCTACGAGCAAGAACGTGGATACTACCGATATACAAACCGATCGGCCTAAGATAACCATCTTGAGGCCGAAAGGGATCCAAACTGAGGAGGGGTTGAAACCGGCGGGGCCAGTCAAGGTGGTTTTCGAAAAACCTACCTATCAGATGTCTCAGCACCTGAAGCCGTTGTACGTAAAAGGTCACATTGAGGGAATCCCCGTGAATAGAATATTGATTGATGGGGGATCTACAATTAACATCATGCCCCAAATCATGCTGAGGATCCTTCAAAAATCTGAGTCGGAACTAATTCCGACCGAAATGAATGTTCAGAGCTTCACGGGCACACCGTCTAAGACAAAGGGCATCTTGCCTCTGGAGCTGAGGGTGGGAACCCAAACGGCCATGACAGCCTTTTTTATTGTGGAGACATCGGCCGCCTACAACGCGTTGCTTGGCCGTGATTGGATCCATCCCAATTACTGCATCCCTTCCACTCTCCATCAATTGTTGATCTTTTGGAGAGATGACGAAGTGGAAGTGGTGGGGGCTGATACGAAGCCATTCGTAGCCCGGGTGCAGACGGCCGATGCAGTATTATATGAAGATGATATCGGACCTATCAAATTACTAGGATGTGGCAAACTTGGTAGACCAAATGCAGCCACGTTCCGTAAAGAAATTCTACCAAACTTAAAGCTTGGTTATCACAATCTAAGTCGGACAGAAGAGGTAAGGCCGATAGAAATTAATGAACAGGAAGACTTTGATGGATCTACAGCCAATTGAAGTTAGAAGACAGCTGGCCCTTAAGGCCAGCATGGCCAGATGGTGTGCATATCTGGCCGATAGAAGATTAGAGATCGGCCCTGTAGACGGTATGATTAATCTGGCCGATTGTATCTATGAAGAAGAAACGCCAATAGAAGAGGAGATTCAAATGGATGAACTCGAAACGGCCACAGCCAAGCTTGATGACTTGAAGGCCGACGTGCAGGATCCACTATTGGAGATCAACCTGGGCAATGAAGGAGAGCACAAACCCACATATGTGAGTCAGGTGCTTGAACCACAGTTCCAGGCCGATATCATTGCTCTCTTGCACAGATACAAGGATTGCTTTGCTTGGGATTACGACGAAATGCCCGGACTATCCCGAGAATTGGTAGAGCACCGATTGCCAATTAAGCCGGGCTTTAGGCCGTTCAAACAGCTCCCACGGCGCATGTCACCTGAAGTCACGATGAAGGTGAAAGAAGAAATTGAGAGGCTTTTGGGGGCTGGCTTCATTCGGACAGCCAGGTACGTGGAATGGGTATCAAATGTAGTCCCAGTGGTAAAGAAAAATGGTAAGCTGAGAGTTTGTATTGATTTCAGAAATCTAAACCTAGCTACCCCAAAAGACGAGTACCCTATGCCCATGGCCGATCAATTGATTGATTCGGCCGCCAAACATAAAATTTTGTCCTTCATGGACGGGCACTCGGGGTACAACCAGATTTACATCGCTGAGCAGGATGTCCCGAAGACAGCTTTCCGGTGCCCGGGGGCAATTGGAACCTTTGAATGGGTTGTCATGCCTTTCGGACTAAAGAACGCCAGAGCTACATATCAGAGGGCGATGAATTCAATCTTCCATGATATGATCGGACATTTCATGGAGGTTTACATTGATGACGTGGTGGTAAAATCGAGTGACAACGCCGATCATTTGAGAGACTTAGAAAAAGCATTTGAAAGAATGCGGGCTCACAAGCTAAAAATGAACCCTCTCAAGTGTGCTTTCGGCGTTTCAGCGGGGAACTTCTTAGGATTCCTGGTGCATCAGAGAGGGATAGAGGTTGACAAGAACAAGGCTCGAGCAATACAGGCAGCAAAGCCACCGGCCAATAAGAAAGAGCTTCAAAGGCTACTCGGGCAGATTAATTTCCTGAGAAGATTCATCTCTAACTGTGCAGGAAAGACCCAAGTATGGACCCCATTATTGAAGATCAAGACCGACGAAGAGTTCAAGTGGGAAGACAGCCATCAACAGGCCTTTGAGGGAATTAAGCAATATTTGTCAACTTCTCCAGTTTTAATGCCACCCAAGAAGGGTAGGTACCTTAAATTGTATATATCGGCTTCTGAATGCTCTATAGGAAGTATGTTAGCTCAGGATAATGAGCAAGGAAATGAGCAAGCCGTTTATTACTTAAGCAGAATATTAACTCCAATCGAGCAGCGCTATGCGCCGATTGAGAAATTATGTTTGGCATTATATTTTTCATCACAGAAGTTAAGAACGTATATGTTGCCCGTTTCTACTTATATTATATGTCAAACCGATGTGATAAAATATATGTTGTCAAGACCAATCATGAGAGGCCGAATTGGAAAATGGACCTTGGCCCTAATGGAATTTGCCATCCAATACCGATCACAGCAATCGGTTAAAGGCCAGGCCATAGCCAATTTCTTGGCTGATCACCCAGACCCAACTGATCTGGGAGAAGTACTACCAGTGCCTAAAGTGTTAAACACTTCCTTGGTCCCATGGACATTGATCTTTGATGGGTCCAAAAGCGCAGAAGGTGCTGGGGCAGGTGTGATTATTGTATCACCCAAGTATAAGAAGACAAAAATGTCATTTCGGCTCGATTTCAAGTGCACAAATAACCAGGCCGAATACGAGGCATTAATTATCGGACTAGAGATACTCCTTGAGTTGGGGGCATCGTCCGTACACATAAAGGGAGACTCAGGTCTGGTGATCGGGCAGATCTCAGGAGAATTCCAGATAAAAAGTTGGGAATTATGCCCGTTTCACTCTGTCGCCACGCAGCTCATGGACGAGTTTGATGATATTAGCGTGAGTTATATCCCTAGGTCTACGAATACTGAGGCCGATAAGCTGGCAAAGACAGGATCGGCCTCGTCTCCGACAAAGGCTTTGGAAGACCAAGTTATCACGGTTCATGTCCGATCAATGCCTTCCGTTGCAAAGAGAGGTTGGTACGCTACTACTAATTCGGTCTTGATGGAGGACGATGATTGGAGAAGGCCTATCATCGAATACCTGAATCACCCAAATGTCAGGGTAGACCGAAAAGTTAGGCTCTTCGCTGTCCGATTTGTGACACTCGATGGAGAATTGTTCAAAAAGCCCATCGGTGACGACGTGATTTTGAGGTGTTTAGGCAAAAAACAGGCCATGCAGGTGATGGCCGAAGTACATGAAGGGATCTGTGGGGCTCATCAGGCTGGTACAAAAATGAAATGGTTACTGAGAAGGTATAACTATTATTGGCCAGGCATGTTGAAGGATTGTATCAGCTATGCAAAGGGATGCCAAGCGTGTCAGAAGCATGGCCCGATTCAGCATGTACCGGCTAAAGAGCTTCAACCAATAATAAAACCATGGCCGTTTAGAGGATGGGCTATGGATCTGATTGGCAAAGTCTCGCCACCATCATCAGGCCAACACTGTTTCATTATAGTGGCGACGGATTACTTCACTAAGTGGGCCGAGGCCATACCATGTAAAACGGTGACCCAGACCACCGTGATAAAATTCATTGAAGAGCACATTATACATCGATTCGGCCTCCCAGAAACCATAACGGCCGACCAAGGATCTGTGTTCACAGGAGCTGAAACGACCGCTTTTGCGGAGAGCAGAGGGATTAAGATTCTCAATTCTACCCCGTACTATGCTCAAGCTAACGGTCAGGCTGAGTCAACTAATAAGATCCTTAAGGGGATCATTGAGAAGATGATCGATGAGAACCCTAGAGAGTGGGACAAGTTGTTGTCCGAGGCTCTATGGGCCTATCGGACATCTAAGAGGTCCAGTACCGGGGTCACACCATTCATGTTGACTTACGGGCACGACGCTATGTTACCAATGGAGGTTACCGTCCGATCGGCCAGGAGAGCTTTACAGAACCAGCTTGAGCCCGCAGAGTACACAGAGGCTATGATAGCTGAGTTGGAGGGACTTGATGAAACGAGGCTCATGGCTTTGGACTCGTTAAAAGTGCAGAAGCAGCGGGCCGCCCGAGCTTATAACAAGAGGGTGAAAGCAAAGTCTTTTAGTACAGAAGACTTGGTATGGAAGGCCGTTTTACCTATCGGGGACAAGGATAATCGGTACGGTAAATGGTCGGTCAACTGGGAGGGTCCGTTCATTATACATCAGGTCAAGAATGGTGGTGCTTACAGACTGCGGGATATGGATGGTGGTATTCATCCTAGATTAATAAACGGTCAGTACTTGAAGTCTTATTACCCTACTCTGTGGGAAACTATTGATTTGAATTATAAGCCAAATCCAGGATTAGAATACGACCAAATCATTAACTACGACCCTGAGCCCGAGTAACAGAAATATGGTTTGTATTGATAGGCTGAGCACAGCTTACTTACAAATATATGCGAATAAAAATAAGTACAAAAGAGGAGTCGGCCTCTAGGCCGACTCAAAATTCCTAAGCTTAGCCTTCAGGTCTTCCCAGGTCTTGACGGCCCCAGACCGGTCCTTCTTGGCCCTTTCTAGCTTCTGGGCCCAAGCCCGGGATATGGGGACGCTGGCTTGTAACTGATCACTGCACTTCTGAGCGTCCCCGCCTAGTGAAGATAGTGCCTCGTCAATTTTTTCAATGGAGGCGTTGTTGGTAACAACCTCGGCCTCACATTGGGCGAGTTGAGTTTTTAATACAGTAATACGGTCCCGCAGCCAAGTACCCCTGGCTAGAACTTGAGCACGGGAGGCCTTTCCCGCTTCGAACTTGGTTCTGGCCCCTTCCAAGAACTTCAATGCTTTCTGACGGGAGCCTAAATGAAGTTCTGCATCCGCTTGAATCTTCAAGGCCGTTCTATCCATAAGACGGACGCTAGGAAGTCTTTCTTTGATCTCCACGAGTAATGATAGCTGCCCGTCTGAAAGAGAAGGATCGGCCATGAGGGTGTTCAAAGCAGTGTCAACGTCAGCCGCAGCAGGAAGATTGGAAAGTTCTTGGTCAGCAAGTCCGAAGAGCAGGTCCTTGGCTTGTTGAAGGACAGAAGGTAAAACCGCTTCGGGCTCAAGGGGGCCGAGGTCAAAAGCTCCCAGGTCCAGGCCCAAGAAAAAGTCATTGAAAGGAATAACGGGCACTGGGTCTGAAGGATCGGCCTATTCAAGAAAAGAAAATACAGTCAGGTATTGTTTTTAGAAATGTATGAATTAACGCAAAGTAACAGCAGTACCTGGGTATGAGGACGAAGCGAGGCCGAGATTGTTTCGCGAACATCGGCTTCGCTTGGTTGAGAAGATGTTTGGGAAGAAGAAGGGAGGCCGGTTCCTGCGCCCGGACTCATTGGGGCCATTGTCGTCTGTGGGGCTTCTGCTTCAGGGACAGAGCCCGAATAATCATCACCGGCCTCCACAGCAGACACTTCAGGAGGAGTGACCTCGGTCACCACCGGTCCTGGTATGATGTGGACAGGAGAGCTGATGGCGGTGGTAGGTGCCCCTTGACCGGCTGGAGTTTTGGTTTCAGAGGGGACGGTTTGATTTACTTCCTCCCCAGCGGCCTCGGTGGCAGGTTCAGCACCGGCTTCACCCTCAGTACTCGAAGAAAGAACAACCTGCTCAGGGACTTGGCCGACATGAGCAAGGTCTTCGTCTCCGTCTCCGCTTGAAGGATCTAGAGGAGGCACGATGTGAAGTGGCATCACCCTAACGGCCACTCGCTCTAGATAAGCCGCTGCAGAGGCCGGTGATGTAGGGAGAGTTGGGGGAAGAGTCTGAGCAAGGTTTGGAAGTGGATCCTCTCCCGAATCTTCATCAGCAAGCTGCAAAGATAGAACAAAGGATTAATATGGAATAACAGGAATTCGGGCTCAAGTCAAAAGGGGAAGAGCAAACCTGAACAGAGGCCGGTGTTTTTTGTTTCTTTTGGGGCGGACCTTTGCCCGGGGTTTGTTTACGAGCCGGTCTCTTGGCGGCTTGTTTGCGCCGGGTTGGAGCTGCTGCTGGTATAGGGACATCGGCCACAGTGGCCGATGTTGCAGAGAAAGGAGCCAGGGCCTCAGCAGCGGTGCTTGGAAATATGTGTCTAGTCCGATCACCCCACCATTGGGTGAACTCTTCTGATACTACTGGCCGGGCGGAGAAGGGTGTAAAATTGAACGCGGCTTTGAGCCGGGCAGACCTCTCTGCTATCTTCTTCACCTGCCCGTCGTTAACGATAAGGCCCCGTTCAACCCAATCAACGTTGACAGTGATACCAGGGGGAACGGGCACTAGTTGAGTAAGCCCGAATTGGCGGGCATATAAAGGAGCAAAGTAGTACTCGGCCCCGCATTTATTGTTGGCCGACGGGATGCTTGGGCTAAAAATAATGTCTCTAGCTACTAAGTAGCTAGAAAAAATTTCATTATAGGTTGACTGGGTGCCCGGACCCCAGTTTGAAGGGTTATTGGAGAGTTGGAGAAAAGAAGAAAATTGAAGAGAAAAGAATGGGGTGAAGAGATTGAGGTCCCGAGGGGAGCAACCCTGGTAAAAGAAGGAAAAACACTCTTCAAAGGAATGTACAGAAGGAGCTACGTTCATAAACTGAACGGCGGAGATAGGCACATCGGCCAATTGGCCGATGGTGGGTTGGAATTCGGGAAAGTAGGAATGAAGCCACAATTGGAGCACCCACATTGGGCTTCCGCCAGCTCCGAAGCCCGAGTGAACAAAATCTGTTATGCCTCTGACCAAGTGGGCCCAAACCAGCGTAGCCATGGCTAAAGGTTTCCCCGATGCGAGAGCTAGGGCTACGGTTGTATATTCTTTAGTGATAGCCTGGCTGGCTGAGCAGAAGAGATACTTGTTGAGCCAGTAGATGAGGAAGGCAGTGTGCTCTGCATCGGACACCGCTGTATCATCTGCCCCTATGCAGGCCGCAAGGAAACCTCCGAAGGCCGTGATCGGCCTATACGAAACGGCCCCGTCCCTGACAATTTCCTGTTGAGGATAGACAAAGCTGGCTGTCCCAACGTCAAGCCCGGGAATGATCTCTGGGCCGTGGGGACGGAGGCCGAGCAGATAACTAATATCTTTGACAGTAGGAGCCATTGGTCCGCAGCGGAAAAGAAAGCCGTTGCAAGATGAGGACCAGAATAGTAAGGCAGAGAGAAGAAGGGGTCGGTCTATCTCTATTCTTGACCGACTGAGCATGATTGCGTCGTGGATGCCCGTTTGCTTCCAGACACCGGCTTTGGAGGCCGAAACCCTAGTTACCCACTTGTCCCAATCAGCGGCTGGTGTCGGCCATCCTCGAATCGGTTGGTTTGCAGTCTGGACCTTGGCCCAGTGAGCAGGGACTTGTAGGAATGTCTCGTTTCCTACCGGAGGAAAGAAAGGAAGGAAAGGCGCCGGAGGGTGGCCCAGAAACGCCGCGCCTAGGCCTGGAGCGACGGGGGAACCGTCGGAGGAGCTGTAGGGGGTAAGATATTCGGTGGATATGTCAGCGGCGTAAGCTTTGGCTAAAGCCCTAACCTCCCTGCATCGATTTTGTGGTGGAGGAGCATCAACGAAGGTTTTCTTGCCTTTAGTGGTGGCTGGAGCAGTCTTAGGAGCCATCGTTTGAAGAAATGGTCGTCGGAAAAGATGGAGGTTTTAGAGAGAGGAGCTCTGTGTCCTGCTGGAGGTCTAGAGAGAGAGAGAATGCCAATGGATTGTGGGGAGTTTCGAAAGATGGGTGATATTTAAATATCACGGCGCCATCATGACGCATTAAATGTGGAGTGACCGGTGGGATTCTCCATAATCTGACAAATTGTTGCGTGATTGACGCGTGGCCAGTTTGAAATTTAAAATGTCACATCAATCAAGGCGGGATGTTTGATATGACCTTTTGGGGGGCAATTGTTTGCACCTAAAAACCGCCAAGGGTTTTCTAGCCCGATTGATATGAGGATATGGGCCTAGAGATAGTCGGGCATGGGCATTTCAGACACCGGTTGGTCCGGAGTAAATGATGATATTGGGCTTAGGGGAAGCGTCACTAGGAGTTTAGAGAAGGCAACCTGGATGTTCCATGGGATGGAGCCCGATTGGAAGCATCAGACCCGCAGTGGTCTATCGGGCATCAATGGTGGAAGCAATGGAGCAAGGATATACGTGGGAGACCGATTGAGACGCCGTGCATAAGGGACTTCATTGTCAGAATGGGAGCCCGATGAGGAGATAAAGAACATGAACGTACTATCGGGCACCATATGTATTGAAAGTGAAAAGTGTGAATAAGTGAGCCCGATCGGACGTGAGCGCTTGGAGAGATGTTATCGGACATAAAGACATTACATGAGTCCGATGAGTTTTAGTCACAGTTATGAGGCCGATGGGAGTAGAGGTAAGGTGGTTCTGATGACAGCTGCCATTTGTGACGTCACTCCAGATCTGGGGAAATCCGAGTCCGTTTGGGAAAGAATCTTATCACCAACAGCTGGATTTAAGCGAGATGATCCCTGAGATGATGGGATTGCTTCAATCAAGATAATGATAAGGCAAGGAATCATTGATATAAAAGGATTTCTTCAATTAACCAATCAATCAGTAGCTTAAGGCGCAAGCTAAGGAGACCTTTCCTAATCAGAATTCAATCATGGCCGCTATAAATATGGAGGCAGGCCAACTATTCAGGACACTCCGCGTCACTCTCGAAAACAGCATTCAACACAGCATTCAAAAGCATCCAACCTTTTATGTTTTTCTGCAAGCATAGCAAATAGGTCTACCCTTTTTCTTTGTTAATTTCTTCTACTGTTTTCATTCTTACGCTGTTTTCATTCTTACGAACAATCAGTCTGTTCTGAATCTGTTCTTTGGTTGTATTTTCCAAACATTTAATAAAATCTGTATTTTATTAATCGTTTGTGATTGTTTACTTGGTAAACTCATACACTATTTGGCTTGTGCGCTTCAGTACTGCCAAGGGATTTCTGGTGAGGGTACTTTCCTACTCGCCGCACACATTGTTTAGTTTAGAAGTCAGATCTAAAAGCCTTGAGTATCACTGACTCAAGCGTATAGGAAATTAGTTTGCACACACCGAACCACTTTTGATTCTGGCACTCCCGCGCATAACTACTAGCAAACAGCTTCGTCCCTCTCTCTCTCTCTCTCTTCTATGACCCAAATCAGATGATGTCTTGTCCATGATGCTTGAACCTACAATAAGATATATCTGCCTTCAACACTCGTACATAATTTATCCATGAGAATATAATAACGCAGCACTATAATAAAATAATACATGGGGGTAACGTGTGTATGTATCAGAGAGAGGATGAGAGGTAGCACTTCAGAGATTGAAGAAATATAAAAGAAACTATTGGGTGTGGTGGTCGCCGGAGGAATAAGATGTGATCGCCGGACAGGGATGGAGGTCACCGGACTGGGATGGTGGTCGCCGGACAGGAGGGAAGAGAGAGAGAGAGAGAGAGGATGGGGCAAGGCAAAACGTGAGAGGGACTTGATTTGGGTGTGAAATCAGTGGTCCTAATTGCAAAAATGTTATAACCCGTTTTGGACCCATGGATATTATCCAGTACGCTCGCCTAGTGTGCTTACCTAGTGTGCTCTGGAGCCAGACTGTATGTATATATATCAAGTGTTAAACGAATAGATGAAATTTTTTTGGGTAAAATGCATTTTGTACCCTCAAACTATACACTGATTGACACTTTGATCTTTAAACAAATTTTTTTTTTCGCATTTTTGTCCCTCAACTAACATTTCATGGCAGTTTATCCCCATCGTCACTAAAAGTGACACGTGGGGTGGAGAACTGCCATAAAATGTTAGTTGATGGACCAAAATGCGAAAAAAAAAAATTATTTACAGATCAAAGTGTCAAACAGGATATAGTTTGAAGGTGCAAAATGCATTTAACCAAAAAATTTTAAATAGCCATTAATGAATTGACTATTTACCGTTCTCATGGATGTAGATGACTGGATCATTATATGTATCTTTTAAATGCCTTCTGGATAAAATAAGAGGCAAGATGTACCAGGCTGTAATAATATTTGTAGAGTAAAAAACAAGTACTCATATGTGAGACAAAACAAGGGAAAACAAAACTCTCCACGTATTGAAAATTTTGATTTTACCAAAGCATTGTTTGCGATTGAAAATTTTGTTTTAACAAAGCATTTTCCAAATTTTCATGAACTCTTTGGCTTTATTTAGTTTGCAGATTCTTTAAAGTGGAAAAGGGAAGGAACACAAGAAGAAAGCTAGTTCCCTTTTTATTTCCTTTTTTTGTGGTTTTTTTTTCTTCTCATTCTTACAAGTTAAAAAAAAAAAAATAGTAATAATAGGTGCACAACAAAATGCACAACGAACTGCACAAACGTGCAACACAAGATTGGATCTTGTGCTAAAAAGTCTATACACATCTTTTTGTGTGTACAGGCTTTTGAGCACAAGGTCCAACATTGTACTGCACGTTTGTGCAATTCGTTGTGCACCTATCATTATTATAAAAATAAATATTCAACGTACAGATGGAAATTATGGGAAAAAAAATTGTAAAGTGACTCATAAACTATAATTTATTTTATTATATTTTTCACTCTATTTCTTTTCCCTTCCTTATTTTTTTACCTCTCACTATTTTCTTTAATTAGTAACCAAACAAAGAAAAATATTGACCTTAAATTCATGAATCAAATAAAGCCTTAGTATTTTCTTTTCTTACCGTCTCACCAATAGGAATTCCATCATTATCCTTATCTACACATAAAAAGAAAAATAAAAGTTTTAATCTAATTGTGGAGTTACAATGGAAGTTCATTAGCGATTAAAATAATGTGTAAATACTAGAGAAAACTAAAAATAAAAAATTAAAAGAAAAGTGATCTAAGGGCATGTTTGGAATGGTATAAAATTGGTGTTGTGGTTCACAAACTGGTTCTACAAATTTAAAGGCTCAATTGAAAATGCCTAAAACAGGATATCATGCTATGTCTCATCCTCACATATGAAAACACTACTCCCTCCATTCCAACTTAAGACAGTACTCTTTTATTAAATTTTGGAATATTCTATTTTAAAAATCCTCTTTTAAAAGTAAATATACTTTAACTCCACACTTTTTAAGTTAATCCTTCTTACATAACACTCTTCCACTTTTCTTTTGATGTAACACACTACAATTTTCAACTTAAAAGAATGCATGGCAATAATGAGAAGTGGAAAGATTTCAGAACAATAATAAAAAAGTTCTTTAGATAGTTAGAATTCCCAATGGAACTCTTAATATGGGATTATATAATTTCATTTGCTAAAGATCCAGTTCATGGGGAGATTTTTAAGTCATGAACAGACTTCTATATATTTAGCCAAAGCAGTTATTCAAACACCAAATTCTTGAGAGTCGGTCCTTTTTGAACTACAAAATTGTTTCTCATGTTGCCCAAACAGCCTCTAAAAGAATGACTTGATGGTGTGGCTACTTACTATTCCTTAGTTCTAAGAATAAAGTATACAGTATATATTAAATTTCTAATTTTCACTGGCACATCATCCAGTGAATAAATAGAGATGGGTGCACTTATTAGCATTTTTTTCTTACAAAATAAAAATAATGGTAAGAGTTTGGATTTGAGCATACCTAGTACCAAAACGTGAGAATCAGTATTGTAATTTGGAGTGACAGGGTTATTCTCTAGCGGAGTTGCATAATTTGCAGTGTAGTAGTTTATTCCTAGAAAATCATAAGACCCCTTCAGCAATGCTTTTTGTTCATCTGTAAACTTCGGAAGTCTATTTTTCACATATGCTCGCATACTAGATGGATAGTCACCGAATGTCACTGGATGTATTATCCTGATCATTACACACACAAGTACACGAAAGAGTGAAACTTAGAGTCTATTTAATTAGTATCTCTATTAAAATAAGAGAGAGATTTAATATATATTAAGCAGTTTTTTTTTTTTTTTTTTTTTTAAATAATAAAAATTCCGACATAAATTAAATTTACTACAAATCTACTTAGCATTTGGGATTTATGTGGAAATTAGAGACTTTTCAACTTTTAGCAAAACCGCTTCAATTCTTGGCTGCAAAAAAGACTTTCAAACACTTAATTGGGTACCAAACTGACCCCTAGTACCAACCACAATTAGATTTAATATATATGTAGACTAGGCGAAAAATCCGTGCAATGCACGGGACTGTGTTAGAGTTAAAACAGAAATATCAAAATTAAACCAAATTGCATGCAATTGAAGAACCAATGTGAGGTTATGCTTTTACATAAAATACATAAGAAATGCATATGTAACTCCACGCCCAAAAATATATATAGAGATGTCTATATTTTGATGAATAATGAAATGTAAAGAAATTCCTTAAATGTATAGGCCATGGGTACATAGAGGGCTCCATGATTTGACAGTCACCATTTTCAATGAGGTTTTTTTTTTTTTGTAATAACACTCTTTTTTTTTTAATAACTTGTAATGACTCTGTCTCTCAAAGTTTCCAAGCAAAAATATGAATGATTTTTCGTTGGTATCTACTTTTGGATACTTCTCAGTTCTCACTAAAAGTACCAATAATTCGGCATGAGTTTATAAACAATCACAGCCAGTAACTATTTTCTTTTTGGACAATAATTCAGCATGGAAATGCGTGTGTATGAGAGGGCATATACATGTAAGTAGCTGGTTTTGGTTGCTGAATGTACTTAGAAAGCTGAAAAGTCATAAAATTGAAGTGTTTGGAGAAAATTAAAAAGATGTTATCTTATTCATAAATTGAACCTAGAAAGTTAAAAGTCAAGTGTCACGGTTTCCAAGAGAGAAACGTTAAACTTACTTGAATGTTTTTTATTTTTATTTTTATTTTTAATACTATTTGAATGCCTTTATGAAAGGCTTAATGCATACGTGTATATAAATTTGAGAAAGAAATGAAAAAAAAAATGAAAAATAAGGAAATGCCAAAGTATACGTGTATATAAAAGTGAGAAAGAAATGAAAAAAAATGAAAAATTAGGAAATGCCAAAGTGGAAAAAGGCAAAGCATAGAAAATGCTAAGTGGCAAATTGTGAGAAGGAATTTGGCTTTGCTTTATATATACATACATGTATAATGGTAAAATACATTTCTAGAAAAATGTATGCAATGTAGTTAATCAAAAAATAAATTCATGTTCACTAAATGCATACATGTATAATGCTAAATACATTTGTTTTTTGTAGATAGGCTTTTTGGTTTATTGAAAAGTATTTAGGGTAAAAAGCATTTTGCACCCCTAATGTATACACTGTTTTGCACTTTGCACCCTGATGTTTCAATTTTCTCAAAATGGCCCTTAATGTATATAGTGAGTTGCAAAACAGCCCTTCCGTTAGTAAATCTGGTTAAAACTAACGATTTTAGATCATGTGCCCCTCACATGACCCAATTAAATGGGTATTCTTGTCATTTTACGTCTGATGTCTCTTGGAGGGAAAATCCCAGCTTTCCCGCCCCCTGTTACTGATATATACATATACCTATACATATAATATACCAAAACCTGTAGACAAGAAAAAGAAGAGAAGAGAAGGAAGAGATCAAAAGGAAGAGAAGAAAAGAAAGAGAAAGGGAGACAAAGAAGAGAAGAAAAGGAAGAATGTCCACCCAATCCACCCAACAAATGCATGACTGCTATTGTAGAGCTACGACTCGGCTGAAGACATCCTGGACTGATGCAAACCCAGGACGAAGATTTCTTGGTTGTGGTGCTAATGGATGTGGATTTTTCCAATGGTATGATCCACCAATGTGTTCTCGATCGAAGAAAGTGATTCCGGGGCTATTGAAGCGATTGAACAAGATGGAAGAAGTAGAAAGAGTTCGTCGTGTAAGAGAAAACTGTATGTGGGTTTTTATGATTGCTACATGGATTGTTTTGGTACTATGTATGATGAACATGATGAGTGAGAAGAGAAATGGCAAGGAAACTGAAGGTAAGGAGTGGCGTGCATTGGAGTGAAGTTGTAGGTGTAAGAAATGGAAAGAGGGGTTGTAGTTTGTATGAAAATGGTTGTAGCCAATAGGCTGTTTTGGTTTGGTGAACTATTTTGTATTGATGAAGCCAATAGGCTCTTTTATTTTGTAATGAAAATGCATGAAGCCAATAGGCTATTTTATTGTGGTAAATTGATTGCTTAACAATATATCAATGTTCATTAATCTTAGTTGACAAGAGGCAACCAAAAGAAAAATTTACCCAAGTGACATGATCCATGTCTTACACACTTATACTCCAAATTGGATTCCACTTTTCTCAATCCAAATTCAAGTTCTAAGCCAGGCTCCCTATAAAAGCATTTTATGATTCCAAGATATCCAAACCCCTCAATTATTTCATTCAATTCAATATTTGAAACATTTAGAGGGTTGCAATAATCATAAAAGCACACAGTACCCCCATAGTATGCTTTCACTGGTGTATGAATAAAGTGACCCCCATAATGGACTTTAAGAGTAAAAAAGTCTTCTTCATCCCCTGTATACAAGGAGACAAGGAGACAAGGGGACCAACAATTATAAAAAATTTTTTGATTTTTACATAAACAAATTTGATTAAACACACATATTTTATGAAAACGGGACCACTCACATGGATTTCAACAACCAAAATGTAATAAAAAAAACAACAAAAATTACATACACGAAAGATTTCTAACACTAAATCTATGGGACCACTCACATGTATCAAACAAAAAACACATAAACACACATAAATTTCAAAAATAGTAAGATTCTACTATTGTTCTTACCGTATGTAGGTGCGACAACACCTTCATCTCGAAGTATCATTCTCCAATCCAACAGATGATCACTCTTTCAAATCATTAAGACTAGCTCGAACTCTTGTAGATTTTACGAAATCAACTCTGAATCAAATGCCCTAAATCACCATTCTGCCTCCTTAGCTCATTTCTTAACCTTCTCTGTTTTTTTTAACCTAAATCAGATTAGGCCTCTTTGAATCTTTAATATAAATCAGACGTAAAATGACAAGAATACCCATTTAATTGGGTCATGTGAGGGGCACATGATCTAAAATCGTTAGTTTTAACCAGATTGACTAACGGAAGGGCTGTTTTGCAACTCGCTATACACATTAAGGGCCATTTTGAGAAAATTGAAACATCGGGGTGCAAAGTGCAAAACAGTGTATACATTAGGGGTGCAAAATGCTTTTTACCCAAGTATTTATAGAAAAATGTGTGCATGCAACATATATAATCAAAAGACAAATTATTGTGCTCTCCCTAACTCCTATACATGAACTTTACTAAATACCTACATATGTATAATGGTAAATACATTTCTAGGAAAATTATGTACAATGTACTTAATCAAAAAATAAATTCATGTTTACTAAATACATATCTATATAATGCTAAATACATTTGTTTCAATTTTTGAAGTGAGGGTTTTAGGTTTATTGAAAAGCCTTCTGTAATTAATGTTCTTATCTACTAAAAATGTTAAGAATTTACTCTATTATATTAATTATTATGTTATATTATATATTGGAAAAGATGGAGAGACTTTGCCCCTTTAATTTGTGGAATATAAAAATAAAAAAAGAACGAAAAATAGAGAGGGATGCCACGTAGGCAATAAGAAAAATAGAGAGGACTGCCACGTGGCATAGCTCATAGAAAGGGAAATAGTTCTGCTTTTAATATTAGTGTAGATAGATAGATAGATAGATAGATAGGACAAACGATGAAATATTAAAGGCTTGTTTGGGATTCCTTGAATGTAATGTGACACGAAGATTTTTCTGTGTGCGCTTGTGTGCTATACCCAAGTGTAGGTAATCGTGCAAGTAATATAGTACTGGAAGTCCAGGTCGATCCCACAAGGAAGGTGTTAAACTAATTACTTAGATTAATCTCAAACAAGAAATGAAATTCAATATTTCTTTTTTTTTTAAAAAGTGTAGAACATAAAGTTCCACAGTTTAACAACTACTAAAACTGAAGCAATTAAACTAGATTAACTAATTACTAACTAATTAACTAAAGCAATGATTTAAAATGTGTTTTTCTTAATTAAAAAGGAATGTTGGGATCACACAAATTCACCGCGACCTAGCCATCTACCATACAATTACGTTAAAGCTCAATGGAGCACACTCTCTACAGTATTCCGTATTTCTTTTTGGATAAAGAATCCATAGCCTTTTCATGACCGGGACTATATCATCACAATGGAGTTTGAAATACACAAAAGCGGTTTTAAACAATAGTTAAGACTCTCACCTACAATGGTATTAGCATTGAGGGTGGTTTGCAAAATATATTGAAGAAAAATGCCTCAAGGCTTAACGTTTACAGACTGTTTTGACAAACTGAGCATTTTGGGACAATTTGATAACAATCCAGTAAAACAGAAAGTCTAGGAATACTGCATAGAATGTCCTCAAGAATCAGAACTCTTGATCGATCGACGCACTTTCGATCGATCGAATATCTTCATCTCTCAATCGATCGAACTATCTTCGATCGCTCGACAATGTCTCTGGTCCGATCGATCGAACTACTTCGATCGATCGAACACAGGAATTAATCTGCTACATGGCAGAGGCCTGAGATCACGGTTTCATCGTGATCTCCCAACCTGGGGACTACTCAGACATGGTCTGGAGCGTCACAGTGTTGTTTTTAACTTGAATATACATTAAGGGTGTGTTTTGTAGAGATTTTATCATCAAAACTATGAAACTAATGGTCTAAACTTATTTAGCATTCAAAACTACAAGTTTAACAGATTATACTACTAGAAAATAAGTACAGAAAGTAAATAAACAATAACAAAGTAACCTAGAGAGATAAACTTGTATTAAACTAGATAAAGATCAATCCCAAAGCAATGTACCACCTTCAAAACTTACAAAACATAAAAACACTCTATCTTTCTCTCTAAAAACTGATAAAAGCAATGTGGGTGTCCTTCTGGACGTACATAATACAGATATATATACCTAAGCCTAATGCTAGGGTTAAAAACCCGCTTCTGCTGTGTGCGCGCTTATTCTAATAAAAGCCATATTCGATCGATCAAATATGGCTCGATCGATTGAACTTCTGGGTATTCGATCGCTTGATCTTTTCTCGATCGATCGAATGGTCTTCAATCGATCGAACTCTATATTTCAGCTTTTGATTATCTTCATTAGAATTCAGCCCATCCTTTTATCGTTATCTTTCAATCCTTCACACAGCAACTGTAGTCTGCACAAATTACAGCTAAAACAAACAACTTATCATCATAGTTTAATCAATATGTGTATAAACTAGCATTATAATTCAAATTGCAGAAAAAACAAGGGAATTGTAGACAAAATAAGTGTATTTTCTTCTTTTAGCGCGGTTGTATTTTACAAATACCCCCACTTGTCACAACCCATAACTAGCGATTTGCTTGTCCCTAGCAATAGAGCGAAAATAAAAACAAGCTAAACTAACACTACAATGACTAAAGTAAAAATAACAACTAGCGATTTGCTTGTCCCTAGCAATAGAGCGAAAATAAAAACAAGCTAAACTAACACTACAATGACTAAAGTAAAAATAACATAAAATCAGGTAAACTAAACGATTGAAAGATAGTTTACAACCCATAACATAAAATAACACTTGTCACAACCCATAACTAGCGATTTGCTTGTCCCTAGCAATAGAGCGAAAATAAAAACAAGCTAAACTAACACTACAATGACTAAAGTAAAAATAACATAAAATCAGGTAAACTAAACGAAAAAGAAACTACCTAACTCACTTTCGCAGGAATCGCGGTTGCACTTAGCGAATGCAACAAGCCGTTAAACCCCTAGGTTTCCCCTAGTGGACGAGTGTCGTCTCGTGAGGGTTTGTAGTGAATATACCCACAAAATTCTCTGATTAAGCTCAAAAAGATCTAGAATAACTTTTAAACATTCCCCTTTTATTCAACTATTGATTTAGCTCTACAAAACATATCATCCTCATTCAAACCATGAAAGAAATGCATATGTTCCTCATGTCACCAAGATAAAAATAACATATGCGTCACATCCATGTATCCGTGTATGTGTGAAATTAACAGCTATACATCAAACTTTATTTAGAGTTGTTTAAACAATCATACTCTTAGAACCGGTAGTTTCAACTCAATCCTCACATAGTTATTACACTAAAAAATGAACATCCCACAGAAACTTGGCTAATAATGATCGTACATGGTATGAAAGCTTTCATAGGAGTGATTTTTCGGATACTAATGCTTCCATACTCGACTCTATAAAAGACGAATATTTAGAGTGTATAGTCTCATGAAAGGAATACTACTTACTAGAAGAGCGAAATACCATGAACTCAAATTACACTTTCATGTTTAACTAAGTTGTTGAGAATCATTAAGGTTTTGACTTTTCGGTTCGTATTGAGTAGGGTAGAAATGAAAGGGTAGAAGTTGCACATCTTCATGTGATTTAGTTTAGCAATTTCTCCTTCTCTTCATTCCAACCATTCTTTTGTATATATATATATATATATTTTTTTTTTTACCCTCTTCTCCTTTTCCCCCTTTTTTTTTTCTTTTAAATATATATGCAGCCCTTCTCACCACTATTCCCTCCTCATACTTCAACAATCTAATCACATTGGGTGTGCAATAGGGTATATTGAGGTCAATGTATGAAAGTAGGGGTTTAGAATTTCACAATGAATTCAGCATTATTTATTAGGCGTGGGGTTAAGAACAATGCATATTCATAGATGTCGATAGAGGTAAATGGAGAAGGTAAGGAGCAAATACGATGGCTTCAATCATTTTTCCAACTTCTTAATCTTTACATGTCAATGTTCATTGAGTTTAGTTGGTAAATCCTGAACATTCTCCTCTAATAAGCAGCCAAAATAAAGAATTAGAGACTATTCAACGAATTTTATTACGCTTGTTCAATAAAAACCATTCGAATATAATGTGATAGTTCCCTCAAAAGTAAAGATTAAATTCAAAAGCTCACTAAGGGTGACTAGTTTTTACTACTTCATTCTTTAAAGGACAAAAGTCGTATTAACTCTTATTTTAAGTTTTCTGCATAGCTATTAACACGTGCAAAGGATTTGGATACAAGAATAATCAACATATGCATTCATCCTAGCGAACTAGAAAAACGCGTGAACTTAATTCATAAAAGGATGAGAATAAAATGATTGTGTCCTTACTCGATAACAGCTAAATAGAAGTGAGTATTCACAATTATTCTACCAATTTAATACGAAAACCTGGTTAATAGTTTGAAATTTAATGGAGATTGTATGAAATTTTTTTTTTTAATATTTACTTTAGTTGCTAGTGGAAATTGTATGACATACACAATAGATAGTGATGATGCTGAAAATTGGTAAGCAAGACTTGGACAGAAAGTAAAGCAAGAGAAGATTTGTATGTGGTTCGGTCCCGTTAACAAGGTGGCCTACATCCACGGCTGCGTCTGCGCACTCTCACTAGCAGATCACCGGCGGGCCTGGTGAGCCAACAGAGATGGGCGGCACTACCAGTAATACCGGCCGGGTGTATGCGTGGAAATGGTGAGTTCTCTAGTAAGTGTTTATATGCTTAGAGAAGTGATTTTCGGATCCCTTTAGAGAGGATAGGTGGGCTCTTTTATAGATGCAAGAGTCCACCTTTACATGGTAAGAGTTGATCAGATTAGGAAACCTATTCTGATCATAATAGATTTGCTCAATCTTAGGAGTATTTCCTAAATGGTTTAGGAATCAACTCGTTCTTCCTAAACAGAGTTCTGGCCACATAAGGAAACTGCCTAGAGAGTTCTTCCCGAGCTACGCCTCCTGGAAATTCGCCGCATCTCGTGCCTGGGCTGTTCGACTACACCAAGCGGTTACCTTCGATGACCCTTGGGGTGTGGGCCCCCAAGCTCTAGTCCCGGGCAATCCGGGTCTTTCTGCTGACGTGGCGGTTGGACTTTTGGAGGATATTTCTGGACATATCAGCTGCCCCCCATTTTCGAAGTTGATGTGATGTCTCATCGAATGAAGTTCAAAAATTAAGAATGTCTCAAAGATGTTGCTCGGGAATAGACCGGGATTCTACTCCGGATGGGACCGGCTTGGGTAACCCGTCGGGGTTCCAACCGGGAGGTTATCATGTGGGACCGTGGGCCCCAAGCGCCACGTGCCCAATGGTTACTGGCCTGGTTAGGATCCAACGGTGCCGACTTGGAAGTAACAGAATCGTTCGTGTGGCAACTGAACCATCACGTCGCTCATTCAATGCTCACACCTTTTGAGGCGATGCCCCATGTGCCCGAAGCGACAGTTCCGGCGGGAGAGCGTATGAGCCGTCCGATTAGTTTGATCTGAGCCGTCCATGGTGTCTATATAAAAGGCACCTGGTCGTTCCAAATCTCACTGCAAATTGACATCTGAAGCTACTGAGCGGTCTTCGAAAGCGAAGTGTTCCCGAGCGCTTTTTCCTCTATTTTTACGACCCCAGCTTCTCTCCAATGGCTTTTCACGTTGATTTGGACTCTGAGGAGAGACTTGGTGCTATTCAAAGAGATTGCGAAATCTCCGACGACGTCGGGGTTCGCCCTTATATTGAAGGGGAGGAGGTGGCCCTCCCTTCAGTCATCATTAGCAGCTATTTGCTGCTAGTTGTGGGGCTACGTTTCCCTTTCCCCGCCTTATTCTGCAACCTGTTACAGGGGTTACGTATCCCGCTGTCCAAGTGCCGCCCGAACGTTGCCTGCCTCCTCTGGGGCATATCGGTGCTGAACCAGCGGCTTGGTCTACTCCTCTACTCAGTTGACGTCACCAGGTGCTACGTCTTGGGCATCAACCGCGGGGAGCCTTACCTTCGCATTGGCGCGGAGGAAAAAAACCTTGTTTACGGGCTGAAGTTTGACAACAAGCATTGGCGTCAGTATCCTCGGGTCGTTGTCTCCGACAACTGGCCGGTGGACCCTGCTCTGTGCCCTCCTACAGCCTTCAACCCCGAACTGTGCAAGGCGTCCTTCACCGCCTTTTGCGACATTGCCCCTGCTATTGTCGACGCGGAGGCGATTGATCTAGCAGTCGAGGCCGGCCTTATGTTCTCCGACCTGGTCGGGGGTCCTACTAGTGATGTTGGTGGTGGAACTTCCTTGGCGGCTCCTGCCGCTGCTACCTCCGGGTCGCACCGCTATACCCGATCCATGGCGTCCGATCTGCGCACCACAGGCAGGGCAGTTCCATCTGAAGGGCCAGTTTCCCTGTCCACCAGCAGTGATTCATCCTCGTCCAGGGATGTGAGCCCACCATCAAGCTCGTCCAGAAGGGGAAGGAAAAAGCGGTCAGGGAAGGATCCCAACCCCCACCAAAAAAGAGTCGGCTGGAGGCACCGGTCGGTCTTCATGTGCCTAGCTCTTGGACAGGCCTCTTCCTTGGGAACTTGGAGGGTCGTCTTCAGGAGGTGGAGAAGCAGACTGCTCACCTACAGACGGACTATGTCATGCGGGAGGTGGATGTCCACACCCTAGAACTCACTGTCAAGGAGTTGGTGGGAAGGATGGCGGTCCTGGAAGAGGAGGTCAAGGCTCTGAAGGGCAAAGGAACTTGAAGATTCCTCTTCTCTTTTTCTTTTTTGTTTTTCTTTTTCACCGGGGAGGCTACTAAAACTGCCCCCCGAGCTCTGTACAGTTTACTTTTTATAGTAATGAAAAGGTCCCTGAGGCCAACCTTTCCCTTACTCTGTTCTCTAACTGTTTTTTACTTCTATACTGCACCCGGCTGCTAATACCCGACTGGTTGCCATTGACCGACCTGGCTCTGGCTTTCTGCCCCTTAGCAAATGGTTTTGGAAAATCTTTAGCTTTATCAGCAGCTACCCCCTATTTTCGGAACTGACTAGATGTTTCATCGAGTGAGAATCGAAAATCCATGCTGCCTTGGAAACCGTTCGGATATCTTTCGGGAATTCTGTTCGGGATTGGGGCCACCTTCCACATCACCCGGCGGGTGTGGGAAGAGGCCCGGGTGGCGATACCATGGACCCGGGTACTACAGCTTCTACGTGCCAACCGGTCAGTGGCCAGGTCAGGATCCGACGAGGACGGTGTGGTTGTGACCGAACCGTTTGCATGCTAACTGAGCCGTCTTGTCACGCATTTAATGCGCGCGCCTTTTGAGCCGTCGCTCCACGTGCCCGAAGTGACAGTTTAAGCGGGAAATCGCCTGGACTGTTGGATCTGACCCGATCTTGGCCGTCCACAGCTTCTATATAAGGGACACTTGCCCATTTATTGGATCCCTCCTGCCGAGACGAGTATTCCCGAGCAATTTTGAGAGCGAAGAGAATCCCGAGAGAAATTCCTGAGCCCCTCCTGCGCTTTAAACTTTGTAAGTCCCCTGCCTTCCTGAACTTCTATTTGTTGATTTCTTCTTTGCCCCCCCCTTCCCCCCCCCCCCCCCCCATCTCTCTTCTTGTCGGAGTGAGGCTGGAGAGAACGAGTCCGGTAGGGTTCGAGCGGGAGTGGGATTTCTTCCTTCTCAAATTCTGTTCATCTTCTTTTTTTTTTTTTAGGTCAGGAGGAAGCTTAGTTCAGCTGACCCGATCGGGCCCTCCTTGGGCTGTGTTGAGAGAGTGTTACCTAGTGCTAAGGAGCATCTATTCTTTGTCATTCAGGTTAGTGACGCTTCTCCCCTTGTACACTAGGCTTGGGGATTCCGACCCATACTTAGGCCGTCTCTTGTTCCCTATCCTTGCCGTAGGAATATCAGAGATGGAACACTCCGACTTCAACTCTGCCTCCCGATCGGAGAGTGAAATGTCTCGGTCGGGCACGCCTGACCCCAGTTTAGACCTATCATCAACTTCCCCCTCAGACCGTTATAGTAAGGGCTAGATCCCAGCCCGAGTGTCGAGCGACGAGTCTGACCAGGAGACCCCTATCGCCTCGGTGTCACGGGGTTCAGGTGACGAGGCGCCTAGGGAGTCTGCTCCCGAGGTAGCATTCGCCTGCGAGTTTATTTCCACAGCCCTGCAGATCGAGGACCTCGATCGAGTCAGGGGTAAGTACACCGTCCCTGATGACAGTTCTTTGTCTGTCCGCCTCGGTGGGGCTCATATTTACCACAGGGGTTGGGTTACCCTATACGAGGACGCCTTCGTCGCTGGCCTTCATGTTCCCCTCCATCTAGTCGCTCGGGACGTCTTGATCTTTCTGGGAATAGCCCCCGGACAGTTAGCCCCGAACGGGTGGAGGTATCTCATGGGGTCCATCTCCTTGTGGTCCCAGGTCTTCGGATACGAACTCACCCTTCAAGAGTTCTTCTGGCTCCACCGGCCATTCCCAATTCACGGGGAGGCTGGGTTCTTTTCTCTAGGGGTTCGGCAGGGGAAGAAAATGATCGCCAACTGCCCGAGCAACAACAAGGGGTGGAAGAAAAAGTTCTTCCAAGTGTCCATCCCTGGGTTTTGTGAGCCAGCCCCTGGGAGTCAACTGAGGATCTCTTGGGCAGAGGAATTGAGGGGTAAGTCTGACCCGCACCTTCTCTAGCCTTGCTTCAGGCTTTATTTTATGGTTTTGAACTGACCGCCTTGGTTTGCTTTAGAGCGGGGTCCACTGACCTCTCACGTGTTCCGGAAGAGTGCGAGGAGAGAATCAGGGTCTTGATTGAGCAGCCTGTCAACATCTGGGATGTGCTGACTCGGTCGGGAGATCAGAAAGGCGACCGCCGACCCTGTTGTCCTGCCGAAGCTCCAAACCTCCCTAACATCATCCCTGGTAAGAGTTTGGTCACTTGCCTCAACTTTGACTATCCTTTACCGCCTTGTTATCTTGGTTGCTGACCCCATGGCTGTTTTCCTTTTGCAGAGATGGCCCCCTGGAGAGATCCCGAGCGGTTGAGGGCTTTACAGGCTGCAGCTGTCGAGCGGATGGCGGCGAAGGGGAAGAGGCCGGCCGTGGAGGCCTCTGGTAGCGTGCGCCCGTTTAGGTGACTCAGGCATGGCCCATCAACGGCCCAGGCTCTCGGGGAGGCATCAACCCCTCAGGCGGTAGTAGTGGGGGAAACATCTGCCCCCTGAGCCGAGATTCCCTCAGGGACACCCCTGGACGAATCTAGGGAGACCCGGGATAGGGTCAGACCGTGCCTTCTTCCTAGTCAGGTGGATAGGTTTGCCGGCATGTCTCCCCAAGTCTTTCAGGCTTGGCTATACAGCATCTCCCATCTGGTAAGTAATTTTTCTACATCTTATGATTTCTTTGCATTTTCTACTCTGCTGGCAATAATGACTGACCATTTCCTTTTTACTTGGGTTGCAGGTCGGCTGCATGGCTGCCGGAGCTGAATCCTTTATGCCGGCCCTTGCCGGGAGGGCCACCGCCGCCGAGACCGCCCTGGCCGAGAAAAAGGTTGCTCTGGAGACCAAAGAGAGGGCCTTGACCGTGGAGAAAAATAGGGTCAAGGGCCTGGCTTCGAGCCTCGGGGCAGCCCAGGAAGACCTAGTGGTGGCACTGGAGGAGCTTGAGGCCGAGCGGGCTAGCCGCGCGGCAGCGGAAGCTCAGGTGAGGACACTCTTGGAGGCGGCGATGGCCGCTGGTCCTCCTAGGGAAACTTTCGACGACGACTTCTTCCTCGGGTATGAGGATTTGAAGAGAAGGTTGGCCCGGGACCACCCAGAGTTGGACACCACTCCTTACCAGGGGGTGGACTCTGACTACTGGGACATAGCGCCCGAGGCCACCGAGGATGCTGATGCCGAAGCCCAGCAGGCCGCCGCTGCTGCGGCTGAGGGTGCCATTGCTCCGGCTGGCTAGGAGGGAGATGCTGCCCCGGAAGGGCAGGCCGGGGGAGAAGTCGACGAGAATGTGGACATTGTTGATGTAGATGACCACTAGACTCCCTGCTCAAGGAATCTTCTTCTCGTTGCTTTGTTATTTTTTGTTGTAGTTTCTTTTCTGTTTTGGGGAGGCCACTACAACTGCCCCCTGGGCTTTGTACATGATGTTTTAATTAATGAAAAGGCCTCTAAGGCCAGATTTCCCTTCCATTAACTGTTTTTGTTTTCTGCACTATGCCTCTGTAATTGCTTGTACCTGTTCGATTTTGGCCGACCTAACACCTGCCTTAGAAAATGTTTTAGGACCATAACCAACAGAACACCTAGTCTTACTGACCTTTCTAAAAGGTAATTGCCCGGAGCGGTGTAGGGACTAGCCCTACTTAGCATCCAGAATCGCCTGGTGTATTATAGAAATACCCTGTATTACCATCCGGGTTATCCCGGCGTATCATAGGTGTATCCTGTTTTACGACCCGTGATATATCTCTGATCACTGTAAGTGCTTAGGAAGATCTCCCAAGCTCTTGTAGCGACCGGTGTGATTCCCTGTTTTGGCCCGATATTCCCCTGCCCCCAAGTATTTTGCTAAGGCGGGGGTACGGGAAGAGGTGACCGTAGGAAACCGACCTAGGACATGGGTGGTCGCAGGGGCATTTGAAGTTCGCCATCGTCAGCCACCTAGGGGTTTAGCCCCATTGTCGGCCAGGCCTAAGCGAAGCTGTAGGTAATTTCCTGTTTGGGTCTACAATCCCCTTGCCCTCGGCGTCCTGTAAGGCGAGGGCGTGTTAGGGAGCGGACGTAGGAAACCGACCTGGGGATTTGAAGAGGAGGTTGGCCCGGGACCACCCGGAGTTGGACACCACTCCTTACCAGGGGGTGGACTCTGACTACTGGGACATAGCGCCCGAGGCCACCGAGGATGCTGATGCCGAAGCCCAGGAGGGCGCCGCTGCTGCGGCTGAGGGTGCCATTGCTCCGGTTGGCCAGGAGGGAGATGCTGCCCCGGAAGGGCAGGCCGGGGGAGAGGTCGACGAGAATGTGGACATTGTTGATGTAGATGACCACTAGACTCCCTGCTCAAGGAATCTTCTTCTCGTTGCTTTGTTATTTTTGTTGTAGTTTCTTTTCTGTTTTGGGGAGGCCACTACAACTGCCTCCTGGGCTTTGTACATGATGTTTCAATTAATGAAAAGGCCTCTAAGGCCAGATCTCCCTTCCATTAACTGTTTTTGTTTTCTGCACTATGCCTCTGTAATTGCTTGTACTTGTTCGGTTTTGGCCGACCTAACACCTGCCTTAGAAAATGTTTTAGGACCATAACCAACAGAACACCTAGTCTTACTGACCTTTCTAAAAGGTAATTGCCCGGAGCGCTGTAGGGACTAGCCCTACTTAGCATCCAGAATCGCCTGGTGTATTATAGAAATACCCTGTATTACCATCCGGGTTATCCCGGCGTATCATAGGTGTATCCTGTTTTACGACCCGTGATATATCTCTGATCACTGTAAGTGCTTAGGAAGATCTCCCAAGCTCTTGTAGCGACCGGTGTGATTTCCTGTTTTGGCCTGATATTCCCCTGCCCCCAAGCATTTTGCTAAGGCGGGGGTACGGGAAGAGGTGACCGTAGGAAACTGACCTGGGACATGGGTGGTCGCAGGGGCATTTGAAGTTCGCCATCGTCAGCCACCTAGGGGTTTAGCCCCGTTGTCGGCCAGGCCTAAGCGAAGCTGTAGGTAATTTCCTGTTTGGGTCTACAATCCCCTTGCCCTCGGCGTCCTGTAAGGCGAGGGCGTGTTGGGGAGCGGACGTAGGAAACCGACCTGGAACATGGGTGGTTGCAGGGTCCTTTTGTGCCTGGGTTCGGAGCCCGAGGTATTTTCTGCCTTGGGGTTAGGCCCAAGGTCTTTGTTGCCTCGGAGTTAGGCCCCGAGGTCTTTTCTACCTTGGGGTTAGGCCCATGGTCTTTGTTTTTTTTTTTTTTTTTTTTGCATTGCACGGGGTACGGACAGGAATAAATTTTTAAAACAAACTAGGCAATTTTATTTGAAAAGTAATAATCTGTAACGGCTGCCCCATCAGAGCTACAAGAAAAGAATTCCCCTATAGTACTAAATTCTCGTGGTCAGCTACTGATAATATTTGCGGAGGTGTTGCACATTCCAAGGATGAGTGAGATCATGCCCGTCCATGCTCTGTAGCCAGTAGGTTCCCGGTCGGTTGACCAGAGTCACTTTATACGGGCCTTCCCAGTTTGCCCCCAATTTCCCGTGGCTCGGGATTCGGGTAGACTGGTTCACTGCCTTGAGGACGAGGTCTCCAACTTGAAAGCTACGGTGCTTCACCTTGCTATTGTAATACCGTGAGACTCTTTGCTTGTAAGGGGCCACCTAAAGATAGGCCTGGTCTCTTTTTTCTTCCACTAGGTCCAATTCTGTCCTGAGGGCTTCTCCGTTATCCGGATCGCTGAAGTTGGCCACCCAATATGTTGGCAGCCCGAGCTCTGTGGGGACCACTGCCTCGAATCGTAGGTTAAAGAAAATGGGGTCTCGCCTGTGGCCGATCGGGGTGTAGTGCGGTAGGCCTACAGGAGTGTTGGTAGCTCTTCCGCCCACAGGCCTTTGGCGCCTTCAAGCCTTTTCTTGATTGACTGCAGGATGGTCCGATTGGTTACCTCGGCTTGACCATTGGCTTGTGGGTGCTCGGGGGAAGAGTAATGATTTAGTATCCCGTAGCCCGAGTAGAACTGTCTGAAGATGGGTGTGTCAAATTGTCTGCCATTATCGCTGATCAGGACTCGGGGAATACCGAACCTGTTGAGGATATTTCTTTCCACAAAGCTTTCCATTTTCTGCTCGGTTATCGTTGCCAAGGGCTCGGCCTTTGCCCATTTGGTGAAGTAGTCAACAGCTATCACGGCAAATCTAACTTGTCCTTTTCCTGTCGGTAATGGACCAGCAATGTCAATTCCCCATTGGGCAAATGGCCATGGACTGTGGACCGGTGTCTGGAGTTCTCCCGGTCGGTTGATCATGGGAGAGTACTTCTGGCACTTGTCACACCTTCGCACATACTCCTGCAAATCTCGGGCCATGGTTAGCCAATAGTAACCTTGTAGTAGGGCCTTTCTGGGAAGTGCCCGACCTCCGATGTGGTTCCCGCACACACCTTTATGGATTTCAAGCAGTATTGCTTGCACTTGCGCAGGATGAACGCAGCGGAGGTACGGGATGGTGAATCCCCTCTTGTAGAGAATGCCGTCAAGGAGGTGATATCTCGTTGCCCGGTACTTGACCCGGCATGCCTCATCTTTTTCATCTAGTAGCCCTCTTGTCGTCAGGAATGTCACGAGCGGGTCCATCCAACTGGGTCCCAAAGTGACCGGGTCGATCTCCATGCCCTCTGAGTTGATCACACTTGGCTCGGGTAGGAATTGTATCCTTATCTCGGAAAAGTCTGACTCAGAAGTCGAGGCGAGGTGAGCCAGCCGGTCTGCTCTGGTATTTTCTTCTCTAGGTATCTGGGTGATGGAGAATCCTCGGAGCTTCTTGGAAACCGCTCGGACAAGGGCCAAGTAGGCTACCATGTTGTCCTCCCGCGCTTTGTATTCTTGGTTTAATTGGTTGACCATGAGCTGGGAGTCGCTGTAGCCCTAGACCTGTTGCTCACTCATCGAGATGGCTAACTGTAACCTGACCAAGAGGGCTTCGTACTCGACCTCGTTGTTGGAGGCGCGAAACCCAAACCTTAAAGCATATTCGAGCTGGATACCGTCGGGGGTAGTCAAGATGATTCCAGCTCCACTACCTTGCTGATTGGAGGAACCATCCACATGCAGCACCCAGGTTGGGACGTCGGAGTTTAATCCGAGCGGTAGGGCCGGATGCTCGGACTCTTCGACTGGGTCTTCAGAATATGTAAACTGCCCCACAGAAAGTCTGCTACAGCTTGCCCCTTGATGGCTGTCCGGGGTCGGTAGATTACTTCGAACTCTTCCAACTCCAAGGTCTACTTAACGAGCCTCCTGGATGTGTCTGGCCGACTGAGAATTCTGCAGAGAGTCTGATCAGTCAGGACTACAATGGCATGGGCCTGGAAGTACGGGCGGAGCCTTCAGGCTGAGGTGATGAGGGTGAAGGCTAGTTTCTCGATGCGGGAGTATCTGCTCTCCGCGCCCTGCAATGCCCGGCTGGTGTAGTACACTGGGAACTGTATCCCGTGCTCTTCCCGAATAAGTGCCGAGCTAACTGCCGATGGTGACACTGCCAGATACAAAAATAATTCTACCCCGGGTACGGGTGTCGAGAGAAGAGGAGGGGATGCCAGATACCTCTTGAGTTCCTGGAATGCCTCCTCACACTCTTCTGACCACTGAAATGCTTTGCGGAGGATTTTGAAGAACGGCAAGCACCGGTCGGTAGCTCGGGATACGAATCTGTTTAGTGCGGCCACCCGTCCGGCTAGGCTTTGAACTTCCTTTATTGATTTGGGTGACCGCATGTTGATGATAGCTCTGATCTTCTCGGGGTTTGCTTCAATTCCCCGTCTGCTAACTAGATGGCCAAGGAATTTCCCGGATGAGACACCAAAGGTGCATTTGGCCGGGTTCAACCTCATCTTGAACTTTCTCAAAATGCTGAGGGCCCCGGCCAGATGCTTAAGGTGGTCGGGCTCATCCCGGCTCTTGACTAGAAGATCGTCCACATATACTTCCATAGATTTTTTGATGAGGTCCTTCAACATGTAGTTGACCAGGCGCTGGTAAGTAGCCCCGGCATTCTTGAGGCCGAACGGCATGACTTTGTAACAGTACGTGCCTTGGTCGGTGATGAACGCTGTCTTCTCTTCATCCCTGGGGTACATGCTAATCTGATTATACCCCGAGTAAGCATCCATGAATGAGAGGAGTGAGTGACCTGCTATTGAGTCAACAAGGAGGTCTATCCTGGGCAGCGGATAGCAGTCCTTGGGGTAGGCCTTGTTGAGGTCGGTGAAGTCCACGCACATTCTCCACTTCCCGTTGCTTTTCTTGACCAGGACGACATTGGCTAGCCAATTGGGATAGTGGACTTCTCGGATGGATTTCGCCTTCACAAGTTTCTCGACCTCCTCACTCACTGCTTTTTGTCTCTCGGGGGCCAGGCCCTTTCTCTTCTGCTTCACTAGGCGGCAATCCGGGCTGACATTGAGATGATGGGACATGACCTGGGGGTCAATCCCGGGCATATCCTCATGACTCTAAGTAAAAATGTCTTGATTTTGCCTCAGGAACTAGATCAACTTCTCCTTTAACCCGGGCTCCAGTAGGGTACCAATGTTGACCGTGCGGTCCAGGCATTCAGGTCCAGCATGACTCATTCTAGTTCTTCCGTCGGCCCTATCACGTCGTTCTGGTACCGGGGGTCCAATTCTTGGACGTTTAACGTTTCGATGATTGCCCCCCGGCGCAACGAGCTAACATAGCAGCTTCGAGCAGTAGCCTGGTCTCCTCGCAAGCATCCTGGTCCCTGGGGAGTTGGAAACTTTACCGTTAAGCTATAGGTTAAGACGACCGCTCTGGCCCTGTTGAGGGTCGACCTGCCGAGGATGACATTGTACGCCGAAGGGGCCTCTACTATCACAAAATTAGCCAGCATGGAAACCTGTTGTGGGTAGGTCCCCATGAGAACTGGGAGCTCGATTGTACCGAGCGGTTGAGTGTTGGAGCCGTTAAATCCAACCAGGGGGTAGCAACTGGTCGGAGCTGATCCCTGGCGATCCCGAGTTGATCGAATGCTACAGTGAACATAATATCGGGCGAGCTGCCTGTGTCCACTAGCACCCTCTGGACCATATAGTTAGCTATAGAAAGCGTCACTACTAGCGGGTCATCATGGGGGCACTGGATACCCTGTAAGTCATCGGACGTGAACGTCAGGATGTCGGTTGGGGAGGAGTCGGTGGATTAGACTTGCCAGACGTCTGCCCTAGATGCCCGGGCATGCCTTTTCCGCGCCGACTGTGAATCGCCTCCACCTGACATCCCTCCAGAGATCACGTGGATGTGACCAAGTGATGGTGGTGGCTGATCGGTAGCTCGGCCGTCCTGCCGAGGCCGTCTATCCGCTGCGACAAACTCAGCAAGGTGTCCCTGTTCGATTAGCTTCTCTATTGCTATCTTCAATTTGAAGTAATCCTCCGTTTTATGGCCGTGATCCCTGTGGTAACGGTAAAATTTGTCCCGGTTTCTTTTACCGGGCAGGGCTATGAGTTTAGCTGGCTGCGGAAGCAACCTCTGCGCCTCTGCGGCGGCCATCACCTCATGTATAGGCCAGGAAAGGGGTGTGAAAGCAATTGGGGGATGGCCCCTGACATCTCTTTGATCTTGCTTCAGATTCTTTCCCGAGTCCTTGTCGAATCCCTCGCGCTTGTGCTTAGCCTTCGGGGATTCATCTCCCGCTTGATAGGCGCGTTTCACTTTCCGGAACTCCTCGGTATCGATATGCTTTCCGACCCTTTCCGAGAGCTCCACCAGGGTCGCAGGTCGATTGCGATGGAACGACGTGGCAACCTTGATGTGTTGAACTCCCGAACAGAAAGCCATGATTGCGGCCGTCTCATTGAGGTTGCAGATCAGGAGCCTTTGCTGATTGAAATGGTCCACATACTCCCTCAAGGACTCCCCTTTGCGCTGCTTGACAGTCAGCAGCTGGGTGTCTGGTTGGGATCGGTCGAGCATCCCGACAAACTGGCTGATGAAAAGTTTGCCGAGGGTTTTGAAGTTGTCAACCGTTCGGGGTTTCAATGCATGGAACCACTGTGCGGCTGACCCCTTTAGGGTACTGGGAAAGGCCAGGCACAGCAGCTCGATCATCTATCGTAGTGACCAGTGCCATCTACGCCTTGTAGGTGCGGATGTGGTCTACCGTACTTCCTGAGGTGAGGGGGTTTGAATTTTCGCAGAATAGGAAATTGTGTCACCCGAGCGGTGTAGGACGACTCTCTCTCTGTGTCGGTGAGGTCGTGACCGGACTTGCAGTTCAGCCTCTCGATCTGCTGCTACAGTTCCTCAACCTGGGCTTTGACGTCCTTCCGCCCGGTTCTCCCATCTGCTTCAGAACGGTAAGCGGCTGACCCCTTTAGGGTACTGGGGAAGGCCACGCACAGCAGCTCGATCATCTATCATAGTGACTAGTGCCATCTACGCCTTGTAGGTGCGGATGTGGTCTACCGTACTTCCTGAGGTGAGGGGGTTTGAATTTATGCAGAATAGGAAATTGTGTCACCCGAGCGGTGTAGGACGACTCTCTCTCTGTGTCGGTGAGGTCGTGACCGGACTTGCAGTTCAGCCTCTCGATCTGCTACTACAGTTCCTCAACCTGGGCTTTGACGTCCTTCCGCCCGGTTCTCCCGTCCGCTTCAGAATGGTAAGCGGGGTCGGACGATGGGGCCTCCTCTTCGAAGTGCGTCGACCTCAGAGATAGTACTCAGCTATGGGTCCGGGAAAGCCTGTGCCTAAGATCCCTCCGGCTCAGGGCGGGAGGGTCATCGACCGATTCCCGGGTTTTCCGTCCGGACACTTCTCCCCTTGCTGCTCGTCGCCGATCAATGATGATTCTGGCATCCTCCACTCGGCGCGCTCGGCGAGGAACGGGCCGAGGTCCTCTTTGCAATCGCTTAGTAGCCTGGCTGTGCTCTTCATTCTCGGGACGTTCCCGGTCTGGTGGATACACCGGAGCGGATCGGGCTTGCCTGCGTGCCCGGGCGGGCCTGCGGACAGGAACGCTCTTCTCAGGCTGCTTCTCCGATGAAGGGCGCTTCTTGTGTTGGGCCATAAGCGCCTCTATCTGTTGCTGTGTTCGGCACTGGCCCTCCAAGAGTTACTCCAATGCTGTCGTGACCTGTTCAGTGGTCATGGAGGCAGCCCACGGCTCGATTTGCAGGTTTTCCTGACCGGTTGAATCGGCAGTTTTCTTACCCTTCTTTGGCGGCATGTTGATCAGTCAAAAATTTTTGTTGATGAAGAAACTGTGTCGATTTTCCACAGACGGTGCCAAACTGATGATGCCGAAAATTGGTAAGCAAGACTTGGACAGAAAGTAAAGCAAGAGAAGATTTATATGTGGTTCGGTCCCGTTAACAAGGTGACCTACATCCACGGCTGCGTCTGCGCACTCTCACTAGCAGATCACCGGCGGGCCTGGTGAGCCAACAGAGATGGGCAGCACTACCAGTAATACCGGCCGGGTATATGCGTGCAAATGGTGAGTTCTCTAGTAAGTGCTTATATGCTTAGAGAAGTGATTTTCGGATCCCTTTAGAGAGAATAGGTGGGCTCTTTTACAGATGCAAGAGTCCACCTTTACATGGTAAGAGTTGATCAGATTAGGAAACCTAATCTGATCATAACAGATTTGCTCAATCTTAGGAGTATTTCCTAAATGGTTTAGGAGTCTACTCGTTCTTCCTAAATAGAGTTTTGGCCACATAAGGAAACTGCCTAGAGAGTTCTTCCTGGGCTACGCCTCCTGGAAAGTCACCGCATCTCGTGCCCAGGCTGTTTGACTGCCCGAGCGATTACCTTCGATGACCCTTGGGGTGTGGGCCCCCAAGCTCTCCTCCCGGGCAATCCGGGTCTTTCTGCTGACGTGGCAGTTGGACTTTTAGAGGATATTTCTGGACATATCAGATAGAATGGTCCAAATTGCTACGAGCTAATGTGCACAGGTGATTATCTATCTACATCCCACCCCCAACTTAAAATCGCAATGACCTCAATAGGCGATTTTCAAAAGAATAGAGAGATATCACCTGATATGTCATTGTAAGAATCGCAAATGTAACAACCTGTACAGAGAACATACAAATTCCAAGCAGCAAAGATCAAGAAGATATAAAATATAAAGCATCAGATCCAAACATAAAATAGAACCAATCACTAGAAATATAGTAAAGTGAATAAACAGAACAATGATAGAATACATCATACAAACTAAAATCCAAACTACTCAGCCCACCACCAATATTATCCAAAACAACCACACTATCCAAACCAACCACAATAGTCCAACAGTATACAAGCATAACCAACAACCAACCAAAAATAACAAAATACAACCATATTGTCCAAAATATCAAAATAACCCAATAACCAAAAATACGGATCCAGGAGAAACTAACCATCATCGGCGACATCTGATAATATCTCAATGAACACATCAGGAGAATCCCTACCACCACCCTCGGTAATAGTCGTAATTATCACCGGATCACTCGCAATCGTGGCGTCTAATGTAGATAAGGATGTATCAGCCATGATAGGAGGAGGTGGAAAGGGTATCTCCGCAGCAAGTGGTGTCGCCGATGTGAATGGATTGGTAGGTGGTACAGAAATGGGAGGAACAGTAATAGATGGTGCTGCCGATGTAAATGGCGCGGAAGGATCAACCGGAGGAGCTGAAGAACAAGGACCAGTAGGGTGTGGTACATCGGCTGGGTGGACTGACTGATCGACGCCAATCTGGATCAGGATTGCCTCCAGCAAAGTCATCATCTTGCCCTCGAGTCTAATCCGGGCCTCTCGCTCCTCCAATAACAACTCATAAAAAGTCGGGAGAGGCGCAGAAGAAGACTCTCCCTGGGCGGGAGCCTGAGACCGTTGTCTCAGCTCAAATCGGGCAACCTCCTCCACCGGATCACCCTTCTCATCAGAATCACGCTCCTCAGCCCTGTGGGCGTCCCAGAAGCTACGTCCTCAGTATCTGTCCCTCCCCGTCTCTGCTTCGCTCCTACTTTAGCTTTCCCTTTTCCTTTTCGCTTCCTCTTCTGAGCATCGGAGCGGCGAGCGACGGTTTCCCCAAATCATTCCTTGGAAGACTGCAAGACATCAGTGGGAAGAGGGACTAGACCACTCTGGGTTACCAGGTGGTGGATGCCCCACGCGCCTTTCAGGTGCTTCTTTGTCGAGATATAATGTGTAGGCTGCACCATGAACTCGATATACAAATGTGGGAGGCAAACCCGTCTCCCTGTCCCCACATAAAAGAGTGCTCTCACATACCAAGCTGCTAACTTCTCGTGGTAAGAGGTCGAAAAAATACAGTTGCAGAGTACAAGGTGGAGCATGTGGTACTGATCAGTCAAAAACTGATCCTCGATAAGAGACGAGCCGTTCCAGAACTGAACGGCACCGCCTGTGATCTCTCGGACAATGGTGGTGGAGGGGATTTTGGGAGTACCCACGCGATGAGGACAATCACTCTCTAGCTCCTCGGGGACTCCCAATGCAGTAGATAAGGTGGCAGGACTGATGACTATCTCCCGACCGCGGAAGAAAGATCGGTAAGTGTATGGTGCAGCCGGGTCCTTGATCATTGTGGCGCAAACCTCGCGTACCTACGAAACATTGACCTGTTTGAGCTGGGTCAACATATCATACCAACGCTGCATGTCCTTGATTCTGGCCAAGAACCAAGGAGAAGAGAGCCAGGTCGACTCCAAGGGTCTCTCAATCATCACCTTGCGGTGACTAAAGAATCGCGTGTATATCCCCTGATCAAAAAGATTCCGGAACCCATGATCAGGTACCGGATCTGGTATAGACAGGTCGAATGATTTCTCCCGAAAATAGCCTATGGCGGGATTCATAATGCACGACCAGAAATTGAAAGGGAGAAACAAATGAAAGCAGGGAAACAAAAACAACACAAAAACTGCTACTGAATTAGTTCGATCGATCGCAGCTTTGTTCGATCGATCGAAAAGCTAAGGATTCGATCGATTGCCGTTTTGTTCGATCGATCAAAAAGTTTAGGGTTCGATCGCTTGTCGTTTTGTTCGATCGATTGAAAAGTTCATGGTTCGATCGCTCGAACTGTGTTCAATCGATCGAACACAGCGAAACAGCAACGTGAACAAACAGCAACGGGAAGAGCCCGCAAAAGCAAAATACCAAGACAAAAAGAACAAAAAGTGGTTGAAAGACCACTAGGGGGCACCCCTAGTAGATTTTGCATGAAAAGGACAAGAGGGGGAGTGAGTGGGCTTTACCTCGAGTCACACGCGGAAAGAGGGTGAGGAGGAGGATAATGGTGATGATGAGGCGCCTCAAAGAGATGTGTTAATAGTGGGAGGAACGAAATTGCTCCGAGTTCCACTGTCGTCAATTGCTCGAGAGTGGTTGAGGGAGAGAGAAACTGACGAAGTGTCTCGGCGACGCTTCGTTTAAATACAGGGTTCGATCGCTCGAGATTTTTGATCGATCGAACATTCAATAGATTGAGCCCTCCTCAAGCGCTCGAGATTCCGATATTCTCGATCAATCGAGATACGTTCGATCGATCGAACAGAGAAATTCTACAATATGCCTGATTTGAGAATTTAAACACCCCCAACTAACCAACACTGGTCTGGATATACAGAATAGTGATAAAACAGTGCATTGACAGAACATGTAAGCCAGAAACATCATCCTCATAGTAGAAAATTGCAAATTTATATAAATAACTCCTTAAAATAGCATCCATTTGCAATATTATTGCCCCCATACATGATCGTTAAAACCTTATTGAAAAAGAAAAAAAAAACTAGAACGAAGCTAGAATTAACAAAACCTTGTCCAAGAATACACTCCAATTACTGAAAGAAATTATGAAATGACATAAGACAATTGGAGTGAAACACTATTCATCAAGCAGGAAGATCTCGTCCTCCACAACCTCCTTCTCTGCCGGAACTTCAAATGTAGAATCCGAACTTGATGATTCCCTTTCCCAGAACAAGCGGAAAACAATGAGGACATCATCGAGCAAGTGCGAACTCTCTAAGGAATCGACTTCACCGACAACAGGGGATCCAGATGGAGACAAGGATAATGGAGTGTAATTGCACATCGGACGTTCCTCTTGCAGTGGAGTGCCTGGGGACCTTATGTATGGTCCGAATCCATGAAAGAGTTGATGTGGGAGGTATGACGGTGGGAATGGTAGATTCATAGTGATATTCCTGACAAAGGGAAAACAAAAGGAAATGAAGCAAATAAATTAACTAGATTGACAGAAAAACAAACAGGAAGAGATAAATAAAGCAAAACGAAAAGAAAATGAAAGGAATGTGACCCAAATTTAACCTCACTATTGGCCAGATATCCCCAGGTGCACTAGCTGGTAGAGGGCACTGAAGCCTGAACAACAAATAGCTCAAACGGACATAAATATAAGGAACCACTTGAATGACCAGGAAATCATCAACAAATGTGAAAACAGCATTGTGGCGTTCGGGCACCACATCGTGTAAGTCCTCTTCTTCGCATGGCTTCCACAGTGAGTCATTTTCCCATTATTCCAACAGTGCGTCATCCACCTCTCGAACAGCATACCCTTCAGGTTCTCCTTCTTCTCCAACAAGGTCCATATGCTCGAAAGGGTTAATTTGGAGGAGAGCAGGATAAAAAGGGATGTATCCATGGGTTAAGTCAACAATATCGTTGGCACCTGGCCCTTGATATGGAGATAAGCAAAATGCTATTTCATCAGCAGTCCATGGTGGGTTCGGATATTCTGAATCAGCCCATGACCCTATCGAGTGAACATCGTCATCTCTCATGGTGGACAGCCTGCACGCGAAAAAAAAAATTGGGATAGCAGATTATGATCAAGATCACACTCAAAAAGGAATAAATAAATAGAAGAACAAAACAAAACAAGAAACAGCGAAAGACAGTACAACAACATTGATAAAACGCACTTGAGCGTTCTAGGTGGAAGCATAGTCGGGCTCATCCAGTTGGATGTGCTCGACCTCCGGTTGGAAATCTTCTAAGAATTGCTTCACCCTTTGGCCATTGACCTTGAAACTTCCGTCGCTCTTAGGATTAAATAACTTAACGGCCCCATGTGGAAAGACAGATTTGATTGTGAAAGGTCCTGCCACCGAGATCGGAGTTTTCCTGGGAATAGATGAAGGCGCGAATCATATAGTAAAACTTTCTGTCTAGGCTCGAAAGATTTTTGAAAAATCATTTTGTCATGGCGAGCCTTCAACCGTTCCTTATGGAGTTTGGCATTGTCATATGCATCTCGTCGGATTTCTTCCAGTTCTGCCAACTGCAGTTTCCGGAGATGTCCTCCCTCTTTAATGTCGAAATTTAATGAGCGTGTTGCCCAATATGCTTTATGCTCAATCTCAACGGGGAGGTGACATGCCTTACCAAACACTAGCCTATATGGAGACATTCCCAAATTTGTCTTGTAAGCAGTACGGTATGCCCATAGAGCATCAGTCAGTTTATAGGCCCTGTCTTTTCTATTGAAACTAACCGTCTTCTCTAAGATGTGCTTGATTTCACGGTTAGCCAACTCTGCTTGCCCATTCGTTTGCGGGTGGTAGGCTAGAGCGATCTTGTGATTAACCCCGTATTTCTTGAGTAGTGACTCCAAAGGCCTATTGCAAAAGTGTTTGCCTTGGTCACTTATCAGGGCTTTTGGGGTTCCGAAACGCGATAGGATATTTTCCTTAAGAAAGGACATCACCGTTTTATGGTCATTGCGTCTCGTCGGTATCGCTTCTACCCATTTTGATATATATTCCACAGCAAGGAGTATATATTCACAGTTATTAGATTTAGGAAATGGGCCCATGAAGTCGATGCCCCAACAATCGAATATTTCAATTGTGATGATGGGAGTTAAAGGCATCGAATTCCTTTTTGAAATTGTACCAAGCTTTTGACATCGCTGGCACGATTTACAAAAAGCATAGGCATCTTTGAACACGGTGGGCCAATAAAAGCCGCTGTGCAATACTTTGTGTGCGGTCTTTTGGGATGCAAAATGGCCACCACAGGCTTCAGAATGACAGGAGGCCAAAATTACAGTTATGTCCTCATTCGGGACGCAACGCCTGATGACCTGATCAGCACAATACTTAAATAAGTATGAGTCATCGAAAAAGAAATGGTGTGCGAACAAAAAGAACCTTTTCTTATCCTGATTTGACCAATGGCTCGGGGTCTCTCCTGTAAAGAGATAATTGATTATATCCGCGTACCAAGGTAAGTTGAAGATGGCCATTAGTTGTTCCTCTGGGAATTCATCTTTTATAGGTACCAGCTCAGTGTTGTCAGTGAATGTCAACCGTGATAAATGGTCGGCGACCACATTTTCTACTCTATATTTATCCTTGATAGTGATATCAAATTTTTAGAGTAGGAGTATCCAACAGATAAACCTCTGTTTCACATCTTTCTTAGATAACAGGTACTTGAGGGCCGAGTGGTCTGTAAAATAGATTATTGGGGACCCGATCAGATAAGACCTGAATTTGTCTAGCACGAAGACTATTGCCAGTAACTCTTTCTCAGTAGTTGTATAGTTTATTTGAGTTTCGGTCAGTGTTCGACTGGCATAGTAGATTACATAAGGCTTGTTGTCCTTCCTCTGTCCTAGAACTGCGCCAATGGCGTAGTCACTAGCATCGCACATTAACTCAAATGGCAAACCCCAGTCGGGTGCCTGTATTATTGGTGCAGAGGTAAGGTGCTCTTTTAGTGCATCAAAAGCTATTTGACATTTTTTCGACCATTCGAAAGGTGCATCTTTGAGTAGGAGTTGGCACAGTGGTCGGGAGATTGCACTAAAATTTTGGATAAAGCGTCGATAGAATCCTGCGTGTCCTAGAAAAGATCGGATGTCTCGGACTGTACGAGGGACAGGTAAATTTGTAATTATATCGATTTTTGCTTTATCCACTTGGATACCCTTATCAGAGATAATGTGACCGAGGACAATTCCCTTGTTCACCATGAAGTGACATTTTGCTCAGTTTAGTACTAGGTGCTTGTCCTCGCATCTCGCTAACACTTTCTCAAGGTTTTCTAGGCTGTATTGAAACTATGGCCAAACACTGAGAAATTATCCCAACGTCCAGAAGTTTTAAGACTTCTTTTTTGACGACTTCTTGCATATTGGGATTCAGACGCCTCTGCATTTGTCGCGAAGGTTTAGCGTCGTCCTCCAGATATATCTTATGGGTACAAATGGATGGGCTTATACCTTTTAGGTCGGCAATAGTCCATCCCAATGCTCCCTTGTGCAGGTTGAGCATTTGAATCACCTTATCCTCTTATTCAGAATTCAAAGTAGCTGAGATTATAACGGGATAAGTCTTTTCAGTCCCTAGAAAGGCGTATTTGAGCTCTTTTGGAAGCTCCTTTAATTCCAAATCGGGAAACTGAAAGTTTGAAGGCATAGTTAACTTCGTTTTTGGAGGTAAGGGTTCATATGATGTGACCCACATGCATTCAGCTCTATCTTCCTCTTTTGTTTCCATCATGAGGCATGCATGATTTAGGATAGCATCCAATGGAATAGAGTCATTAGATTGATAAGTAGTGTCGAATTGTGACACAACTACCTCCAAAGGATCTTTGTAATCTACAAAATCAGCCTCCTCTTAGATGACTGTTTCAATGAAGTTAACTTCTTCTTCATCCTCATATTCTTCAGGTCGGGGATTTAAAAAAATCTTGACATTTCAAGTCATGTTTCCGAATACGATGGTCATGATACCACTTCTTATTTTGATTGTGGCATCGATAGTGTTGAGGAATAGACGTCCAAAAATTACTGGGATTTGTGAACATGGGTTAGACACAGGTTCAGTGTCCAGAATCACAAAATCGACCGGGAAGACAAAAGTGTCTATCTGTACCAAAACGTCTTCCAGTATTCCTCTATGATATTTGGCTGACCTGCCTGCCAATTGCAATGCAACTCGGGTGGGTTTGAGTTCATCCAACCCTAGTTGCTTATAAACTGAGTATGGCAGCAAGTTTACGCTAGCTCCTAAATCAAGGAGTGCATTGTCTATCCTTTGAGTCCCAATTCTACACGAGACAGTTGGGGTGCCAGTGTCTTTTAGCTTCGGAGGCAATTCATTTTGAATGATTGCACTTGCTTGGCAAGCGACATAAGCAAGTTTTTTCACACTTTGCCTCCTTTTGATTGTGCATAAGTCTTTTAGATACTTAGCGTAGGTTGGCACTTGTTTGATTGCATCAAGGAGTGGGAGATTAATTTTAACTTGTTTGAACAACTCCAAGAACTCCTGATTCTTCGCATCGTGTTGGGGCTTCTTGAGCCTTTGAGGGTAAGGCGCAGGGAAAGGGCATTTAGGTAATTTGTCAATGATGGGCTCCTTTCCAGGCCTTCTCTCAACTTCTTCTACTTCTTTAGGAGGATCCTTATTTGGTGCTGATGGTTTGTCATTAGTGGACGACTCTTCTACTTGAGTAGATGGTTTTTTCCTAGTCACCACTTCCTCCTCTTCATAATCCTCGGGATTAGAATGAGGCATGTTTTTCTCTATGACTTTGCCACTTCTTAATGTAGTCACGGCTTTTGCCTGTTCATGATTAGGAGGGCCATTGTTGTATCCCTTAGGGTTTGGAAGTGGTTGAGCAGGAAATGTTCCACTCGGCCCCTCTTGATGTGCATCCATCCTCTCTAATGTCGCGAACATTTTACTCATCATTTGAATTAACTGTTGTGTTAAATTCGCGTTGGAGAGTGGATCTTCCTCTTGCACCTTCTTGTGAGGTGGCACGTAAATATTTGCTTGTTGGTTGTTAGAGGGTTGAGCTTGATTGTAGTTATTTACTCTATTTTGATGGAATGGCTAGGACTGACTATTGTATTGCCCTTGATATTGATTATTATTATTGTAGGGCTGTTGTAGTTGATATTGGTTTTGGGTCCCAGCATTGTTTTTCCAATCAAACCCGGGGTGATTCCATCTGTTATTATTTTACGTGTTGTAATTATTGTAGGAATTCTCCGCCCCCCTATACCCTTGCATGGCATTCATTTCCATGGGGGGTTGTTCTTGAAAATACGGCACATTGGACAGTATTGAGTAGCATGTCCCAGCATGTTGCATGTGCCGCATGGTTCTTCAGGCAAAAACTGCCTAGGACTCTCTCCTTTCATCCCCAATTCTTCCACTTTCTTTACTAGTTCTTCATACTTGTTCATCAAATGATCCTCACTTTTTAGTTGATATAAACTTTTCTCTTCCACACAGAATATCTGTGATCGTGGGATATCATCTGAATTTGACCACTCATGGGCGTGTTCAGCTAGCCACTCAAAATGAGCTTCAGCTTCCTCCGTGTTTTGGCGAAGAAATGGCCCTGCACTCATGGTCTCGACCAATTTCTTAGTTTCACCGTTTAATCCCTCATAAAAGTAGCTGATGGTTCGCCATTTCTCATACCCATGATGTGGGCATGAGAGTAGCAAATCCTTGAAACGTTCCCAAGTTTGGGTGAATGTTTCATTGCTCTTTTGTTTATAAGAATTTATTTGTCGTTTAAGCTCGGTGGTCATACGAGGTGGAAAGAATTTCTTCAGGAAAGCAGTGTTCATCGCATGCCAGGTGTAGATGGTGTTTAGTTTCAAGGTGAGTAACCACGCTTTTGCTTTATCCTTCAGAGTGAAAGGAAATAGCATTAGACGTGTTACGTCTACAGGAAAATTCTGTGAGAAAGTTTTACAAACATCCTCAAAGTCCTTGACATGTAGATATGCCTTCTCGCTCTCCATTCCATGAAAGGTAGGAAGGAGTTGAATCATTCCATTGCGAAATTGGAATTCGCCTGCATAAGGTGGAATGAGAATACAAGAAGGTGTAGGCGCATGTTCAGGTGTCATGAGATCGCACAAAGGACGAAGTGAATCGTCGATTGGTAAAACCACATTATCACCATTTTCACTTTGACTGTCGGCCATTGAATCGATCGGTGTAACTATGGGGTTAATAGAACTAGATGAATTGGATGAATAGAGTGGGTTTCCGTAAATTCCTTCGATGGAATTATCGGACATAAAGGAAAAGACCCTAAGTAGTTTTTAATCTAAAGAACGAGAGAAAAAGAAAAATAGAAAAAAATAAGAAAAGATTTGAGGTAATCGAAGCATTAGCTTGTCGCCTTCCCCGACAACGGCGCCAAAAACTTGACACGAAGATTTTTCTGTGTGCGCTTGTGTGCTATACCCAAGTGTAGGTAATCGTGCAAGTAATATAGTACTGGAAGTCCAGGTCGATCCCATAGGGAAGGTGTTAAACTAATTACTTAGATTAATCTCAATCAAGAAATGAAATTCAATATTTCTTTTTTTTTTAAAGGTGTAGAACATAAAGTTCCACAGTTTAACAACTACTAAAACTGAAGCAATTAAACTAGATTAACTAATTACTAACTAATTAACTAAAGCAATGATTTAAAATGTGTTTTTCTTAATTAAAAAGGAATGTTGGGATCACACGAATTCACTGCGACCTAGCCATCTACCATGCAATTACATTAAAGCTCAATGGAGCACACTCTCTACAGTATTCCGTATTTCTCTTAGAATAATGAATCCATAGCCCTTTTATGACAGGGACTATATCATCACAATGGAGTTTGAAATACACAAAAGTGGTTTAAAACTATAGTTAAGACTCTCACCTACAATGGTATTAGCATTGAGGGTGGTTTGCAAAATAAATTGAAGAAAAATACCTCAAGGCTTAACGTTTACAGACTGTTTTGACAAACTGAGCATTTTGGGACAATTTGATAACAATCCAGTAAAACAGAAAGTCCAGGAATACTGCATAGAATGTCCTCAAGAATCAGAACTCTTGATCGATCGACGCGCTTTCGATCGATCGAACCATCTTCGATCGCTCGACAATGTCTCTGGTCCGATCGATTGAACTACTTCGATCGATCGAACACAGGAAATCATCTGCTGCATGGGCACAGGCCTGAGATCACGGTTTCATCGTGATCTCCCAACCTAGGGACTACTCAAACATGGTCTGGAGCGTCACAGTGTTGTTTTTAACTTGAATATACATTAAGGGTGTGTTTGGTAGAGATTTTATCATCAAAACTATGAAACTAATGGTCTAAACTTATTTAGCATTCAAAACTACAAGTTTAACAGATTATACTACTAGAAAATAAGTGCAGAAAGTAAATAAACAATAAAAAAGTAACCTGGAGAGATAAACTTGTATTAAACTAGATAAAGATCAATCCCAAAGCAATATACCACCTTCAAAACCTACAAAACATAAAAACTCTCTATCTTTCTCTCTAAAAACTGATAAAAGCAATGTGGGCATCCTTCTGGACGTACATAATACAAGTATATATACCTAAGCCTAATGCTAGGGTTAAAAACCCACTTCTGCTGCGTGCGCGCTTATTCTGATAAAAGCCATATTCGATCGATCGAACATGGCTCGATCGATTGAACTTCTGGGTATTCGATCGCTTGATCTTTTCTCGATCGATCGAATCTTCGATCAATCGAATGGTCTTCAATCGATCGAACTATGTATTTCAGCTTTTGATTATTTTCATTAGAATTCAGCACTTCCTTTTATCGTTATCTTTCAATTCCTTCACACAGCAACTGTAGTCTGTACAAATTACAGCTAAAACAAACAACTTATCATAGTTTAATCAATATGTGTATAAACTAGCATTATAATTCAAATTGCAGAAAAACAAGGGAATTGTAGACAAAATAAGTGTATTTTCTTCTTTTAACGCGGTTGTATTTTACAAATACCCCCGCTTGTCATAATGATTACGTTTACACTTTTTGCATAACTTTTTTAGCCATAATTTAAAAAATAAAAGTGAAGATCATAACTCGTTTCATTTTTGAAAATATGCTTATTTCAAATGCTTAAAATAATGAATTTGGGTCACCAACAGTACGAAAAATGCAAAGTATACCGGTTTTATGCACTTAAACTATCCACCTGCTGATGTGTCATGGCAATTTTGAAATTAATTCGAACTTTATTTGGTAACTGACGAATAATTTTGAAAATCAACATCAGCAAATGGATTATTTAGGTGTACCTAACATTACTTTCAAGAGGAAACACGCAAAATGAGCATTTTAGAAGAATTCTAGGAAAGTCTCCTTTTCTATCTAAATATATTCAATCATGTGGTGGAATTTACTTTCAGATAGTCTACAAATTATGAATGAGATTATAAAAATTCAAGGGACATCCCAAACTTGCTATCATTTTTCAACCCCTAGATTTTCCTTCAAATACACATTAATCACCAACCAAAGATAAACTCAAGGCCTCGTACTGCTGCTTTTTGATCTTGTTCATCGTCCGTTAGAGGTTCCATCCACGCTGATGCAAGTGTAATTCCAATCTTTCCCTTTTGACTTGACTGCGTCCATTAAGTTGTTGATTAACTCTACTAAATGCACAACTTGTGTTATTTCTATTATAGAAGTTGGTAATTATTAACAAAGTAAACTAATAGAAAGAGGTAAGAATCATGTAATTAAGTATGTTGACTAGTCAAACTAGACTAAAATTAATATTGACAAAGTACACACATGATATCTGTCTCTGTATAATTTTACAACATCCGCATGACGAAAAAGTTTTTGTTTGGTTTTTCAAAAGAACTTATATTCCTTGTTATTACTTTTCCTCTTTAAAATCTTCGAATGACTCACACGGATACAATGCATGTGTGCGTGTGTGCCTATTCTACATGCCAAAGAAAAGAAAATCCTAACCCTAACACATAAACACATAAGCACATAGGATCCTCACCCATGTCAAGTGCGCCAACTTCTACTTTCATTGTGATCTTGGTTACCCTCTCAAAGGTTGGATGTTCAAATTTTTTCGAAATTCATTTGAAAAGCATTTCTTTAAATGATGAGGTCTTTCGAAAACGATTCTCAAGGATTTTGAGTGAAAATATTTCTCAATGAAGATGATGGGATTGAAATTTTGCTTTGAAGAGCATTTCTTCCAAAAACAATTTCCCAAAATTTTTGGATTTTTCCTTAGAAGATGATCATGTGAAAATATACCTTAACAGAGGTTAGTTTGGAGCTTTAATCAAAAAGTGAACTCCAAAGATTGATTTAAAATTCTCCAGGTAGAAGGATCATATCATCGGATTATCACCATACTTTCCATGAATTCGGATAGATACAAGGTCAATAATGCTTAGCTAAGTATGATATAAGAGATGTAATCTAATAATCAAAATCTAACATATTCCCAAATGTCATGGGACATGAAGAGGAATTGCTTGAAAGCGATTAAGAGTTTACATATCACATATTTAAGTGAGCATCGTCATCATCTAAAGTAATCATACAAAACTCCCTGGCGCATAACCCTAATCAAGGATTCATTTCCTAAGTCTTGAAAGGTTCTATAGATGCTACCATGCAAGGCTGGGTTTTGGTCAATAAGGGACCCTTGACACACATTGTAATACCCCTGTAGACACCCCATTTTGTCGGCTATCGGATTTAGGAGACCCATAGCTTGGTGGTTCACAATGATCGCAAAAGACTCGAAAGGACTCTCGGAAGTCAGCTCCATCTCTCAGAATGCTCAGGATGACCAAAATGCCCCTAAAAGCCCGAAAACTCCCAGATTTGGTCCCAAAGTTCTGAAAACATACTATGTCGTAAGAAAAGCGATAAAAAGAGTTTTAAAGAGAAATCAAATAAAATCGTCGGCTCCCAGAGACCCCCGGAAGTCCCGGAAGTTCCCGGAAAGTCCCCGTTGACCGGTTTGACCAAGGTTTGACCAGGTTTGACCAAGGTTTGACCAGGTTTGACCAAGTTTGACCAAAATCGTCTGAATTCACCAAAATCATTTTAAATCACGGGAAAAGTGTTAAAACAAGTTCCAAAAGAAAATCGAGCGAAAACACCAGCTCCCGGGAATTCCCGGAGGTTTCTAAAACTTCCCGGGAATCCCAGGTTTGACCAGTTTGACCAGAATTTGACTTTGGAACCGGGGTGCCGAAACAATTTTTAAATATTTTTCATGGATACTAGAGGTCAATACCTTTCCAACGGTATATCGCACATAATTTCTAGATTTAAAACGAATTTATTATGAATTTCCAAAGGCGAAAAAGGCGATCAAATCAGCTTTTATCGCGAATACCGCAAAACTTTTCAAAGTGACCTATCCCCGAACTATTTTTTATGTAAAGTAGACTCCATTACCTTTCCAACGGTATATCACAACCTCAATTTGGAGTTCATACGCATTTTCTGTGAATTTCGGACGAAATAGGGCCTTTTCGCGAATACCGGAACATCAGGGGGCCTAAACAGCATTATCCAGACGAAGGGAGGAGCAGTGCCGCCGCGGCACTGGCCCACTGCCGCCGCGGCAGTGGCCCAGTGCCGCCGCGGCACTCTCCCCCAGAACAGTGAGTTTTTGTAATTATTTTTGTGGTCCCATTTTGATTAATTAAAAGCCAAAACGACATAGTTTTATGATTTCAGATGTTTGGAGCCAATGGGAACACTTTTAAAACCCCAAAACCACCCCAAGTTGGCCTATATAAACACCCCATTACTCCTCATTTTAGGGGAGTCAAATGTGAGTTTTGAAAAGCTTGGGAGAGAAAGTTGTAGAGATAAGGTTAGAGTAGAGAGAAAAGAAGCATTCTTCTTTGATTTTCAAAACAAAAGTGAGTTCTAACTTTGTTTTCTACTTCATTACTTCCATTTATTTCAACATTCAATACTCCCAACCACCATTTTAGTGAGCATTCAAGAGAGTGGAAGCTTCTTCCATGTCTAGTGTCCATACATATGAGTGAAACACCAATCTACAAGTCTCATGCTTCATGAATATCATCTATTGATCATCATATATTTGCTTGCTTATTTATTGTTCATCCCTTCTTACCTCATTTCTTTTTTTATTTTCTTTATTTACTTACTAGTTCATCATCATCCAAGTGATGACATGAAGTTTGGGGTGAGTGAATCCTTATGGATAGTAGCTCTTTACCTCAAAAACATGTTTGATAGATGATGATCATAACCTCAATACTTCCAAGGTATTCTTGGAATGTATTGGAGTTATGCTCTAAAAATAAAATAAATCTCTCCAACAATCTTGGAGATTCTTAATGATGAGTTTGATGTTGGTATTCTAAGTGGTCATGATCCTTATTGAGTGTTGAAAATGTGCTTTCAAAAACATCTATTTCAAAACCCCTCTCAATCCCTCTCATTTGATTTCAAGAAATAAAACTTTGTTTTCCTCAATATCTCCAAAACAATGACCCAAAACAGTGAGCTGTTCAGATTCAAAGATTTGTTTTGAATTAAATACTCAAGTTATGATGATGAAACCACTTGGAAAACCTTCCCAATACATCATAGTTTGTCCCTAATATTTTCCATCAATTATAGAAATGTGAAAGTATTTGTTTTGGATGTGAGAAGTTCATATTCATAATCTGCCTCTGTTCTCACAGAATGTTTATCTAACTTCTTGCACTTATTCTGGACATTTTCATCACTGTACATATATCTTTTCTATTTTTTTTATAAAACTTGGGTGTCTTAGGAAACATTTGGTATATAATGGGTCATCATAAACCTTTTTTTTGATTTATGAAAAATCATACAAAATCAGTCAACAGTGCAGTTTTTGTTTCTGAGTCATGTGTACATTCTGATTTCTTTCTTTTAATCTGTGATAGCTATTGATGTTTGTATTTTTGGGTTATTTTCTAGACACAATAAGAATGATCTCAGATTTTTCTCACATTTTTCTAGGCACGTTTGACCTCCCATTATAATGTTGCAAAGTGCCATATGCAGTCTGTCCACTATTCACAGCAAGCACATTTCAACTTTTATTCTTTGATTTGATGCTCATATGCATTCCAAATTAGCTCACATCTTAGGAAGTAGTTCATACTACATTTGTATATATCCCATGTTGATTTAATCCATTCATTCATGCACATTTTAGACTACTAAGTCATTTTAGAAATCCATGAACACAAAACACACTACAACCTTTGCACATTTTTAGGTTCATACAATACATTCATGCAAGATTTGGGGTTTTTGTAACTCTTAATCTAAGAAGATTATAAGGAATGAACTTGATCACACGTTCATGTTTCCCCTCGATCTAATCATCCTTTCTCATCCGTCCCGGGGATTGAGAGATCTTCTTTTCTCAAAAAAAAATAATAACATGCATCATTCTAGTTCGCTAAGCATATTTTGATTTCTTTAATTATTTGCTTCAAGAACAATTTATGTCCCCTTTAGATTAGGAAAACTTGATTAATTGATATATGATTAGACGATTTTTCCTAGGTTTATTTGTGTGATCTTTCACCTTACATTGCATGATATTTGATTTAGATCTTATGAATGATATTTTATCTTTAGATCTTCCATTTTTAAGCTTCTTATGTGATGTAATATACTATCATAGTATTAATTGTTGAACCATACATAGTATAAGATGATTATTTGGATGCTAATTGAGGCCCGTCGAAAGACGGGGCGAGTTGAGGGTGTTTTAGTCGTGACAAAGGCTCCTTCCTCTCTCGTACCAAAACCCCGAACCAAGTTCTTTGGTTATGAAGGCCGGTGCCCTTTATCCGTTTGGGTGAGTCAAAATTAGGTTTCTTGGTTCCTTAAAGACCAAGTGGCGACTCTGTATCTGTTTTCAACAGACCCTTTCATTTTCTTCCCTTGATTCAAATCAATTTCAAAACAATCTCGAACGAGAGAAGTGGTCCGAAGCCCGGTATCCACAATCTGGCGACTCCACTGGGGATTTTTATTTTAAAACAAAATAATACAGAGGTTTGACTCATAAGAAGCATCCTTAAAATCATCTTTTTACTGTGTTTGGTTCACCGCATTGCACTCTTGCATCCCCCCTCTTCGACTGTGTCTGAAACGCGGCGCTGACATTGTTCAGGTCTTGCTGTGCCAGGGCACAAGTCACCGTTGATACTGTACCTTCCAAGGTATATCAAAAAGAGTAAAAACCTCCGTACTGTCTCTCTGACGGTATATTGGAACTCTCGTCAACGGACCCTCTTTGACTAAACCCGGCCTTTGCATATAGATTCCTGTAAGAACCTTTCATAGGACTGTTCATTTATCTTTTCAGATAGGACAAAATGATATAACTGCTGTATGCCCTGACGGGATTACCTGCGCGGTGTAGACGCTTATGTGGCGTAGAACAGAACCTCTTTCTTATGATTCCCAAGGCAATCACTCACATGTAACCACATTGGGTTGACCTGCCTAGGCACCATGACAAGGATGTCTGTCCCACGTTCACAAAGATATACACCGCAAACCTTGTTTGTCGGTCTTGAGACATAGGAGTATGAAAACCTGCTAGAAAGTATGATCACTATCACCGTACTTACCAGTTTCTCCCAGAAACTCTGCCCAAATATCCCAGATATAGCCATACTTACCAGTTTCTCCCAGAAACTCTGCCCAAATATCCCAGATATAGCCATACTTACCAGTTTCTCCCGGAAACTCTGCCCAAATTTCCCAGATATAGCCATACTTACCAGTTTCTCCCAGAAACTCTGCCCAAATATCCCAGATATAGCCATACTTACCAGTTTCTCCCAGAAACTCTGCCCAAATATCCCAGATATAGCCATACTTACCAGTTTCTCCCGGAAACTCTGCCCAGATATCCCAGATATAACCGTACTTACCAGTTTCTCCCAGAAACTCTGCCCAGATATCCCAGATATAACCGTACTTACCAGTTTCTCCGAGAAACCCTGCTCAAATTTCCCAGAAATACCAGAAACTGTATCCCAGTCAACCAGAAACGTCTGAAAATCCCTGTTATCCCTTGGTGATCGTACTGGAAAGTAAGATTGGCACACTCTGTATGGCTAGGGCCTTATTTGTTTAACTGTTATATGTTAGAAATAGGAGCATCATGTAGATTAGGGCTCACATCCGCATGCCTGTCCCATTTGCATACACCATTCCCGTCAATCTGCACGCACTGTTTCGATCATTCTTACACAAGTCGGTCCACGTCACTGTCTTTGTCTGTCTAAAAGTCGTCACTGTCAGGATCTGAGACACCCCTTCTCTCAAAATCTGTCAGGTCAGTATAGATTCCCAAGGTCAGCAGCCGGAATCCTCGTTGTGGACCAGGAGTTCGGATAATCGTTTAGTCAGAATCGGTACGACAACCCGCTTCAACATGAATAGAGAAGAATTGGAAAACAAGGTCACCGAGTTGGGAGCGACTATAAGCCAACAATCCGACAGTCTAGCCCAAGTCCTGAAATTCATGGAAGAACTAAAGCAGCAACAGCCACAACCCCCGCCCGAGTTTCCGCCACCAAGGTTTGAACCTCCTCTACATGAGAATAATGGGGAGGAAAACTGGTTCCAAGGGGTCCCACCGCTCACATATGAAAAGAAGCTCCAGGAAAAGATGGACAAGGTCGACAAACTAGAGAGCGTGCTGAGAAAAAGCAAGGGAATCGATGATTACATGCTAGATCTGGAAGGCCTCTTTGAGCCTGTCAAGTTGAAACTGCCGGAGAACTTCAAAATGCCTGCCATCGATCGTTTTGATGGGACTGGGAACCCGAAAAGCCATGTGAAGCTATGTATGAGTATCTTCCAATCCATGGGTTGCACCCACGAGCACATCGCAATGCTGTTCCCACAAACTCTGGCAAAATCTGCACTATCATGGTTCCTAACCTTGGAAGCCTCCAAGACCCGGGCCTGGGAAGATATCGTTCGAGTTTTTGTCGATCATTACTCTTACAACCAGGAGCTGGATGTCACTATCAGGGATTTGGAAACAACCCGACAAAGCAACAATGAATCCTTCGCTGCGTTTCTGAGCAGGTGGAGGAACAAGGTAGCTCAAATGACCCACCGGCCGATTGAAAAGGAACAGGTAAGGATGCTCATCCGGAATCTGCAGCCACTTTACCATGAGAAGTTATTCTACCAGTCCATTTCCACATTTGAAGAGTTGTTTGAAGTCGGAACCCGAATTGAAGATGCTATCAGGGAAGGGAAGATCAAAAAGGAAGACCCTCCGAGTCAGCCAAGAAGGCCCAACTACTCTCGAAATCCCCCGGATGTCAATGCCCTTAGCATCCAACCCATGGCATACCCTCCAAGACCATACCAACCCTCCAACCAGGCAAATCCCTCCAGCCGCCCTTTCCAGAAAAAGCCCCCTCGCAATTTTGCCAAGCTAGAAATCTCCCTCTCCTCAGCCTTGGACCGCCTCCTCAAAAAGGGCCATCTCCAACTACTCCAGTCTCGAAATACCCCACCCCCGCCTAACTGCGATATGTCCAAACGATGCGCCTACCACCAAGCCCCCGGCCATAACACCGATGACTGCATGCGCCTTCGCCATGACATCCAAGACCTTATTGATCAGAATATCATCGAGCCGCCCCCAAAGCAGCCCCATATCACCCAAAATCCCCTACCAAACCACCAAAATGTCAACCTCATCGAGTCCAACCCTATACCCTTCAACCCTGCCGCTTATATCACCCCCCTAGGACAACCCTTACCCCTTATTGACATCCCGGATTCTGAGGGAATTCATCTGATCGGAGGGGAGAATGACGAATGGCGGCAGCAACTTAACGATGAGCAAGATTTGTTCTTCCTGGAAGAGCATGACCTAGGGGTGGTAGACCTCAAATGGTATGATCCTAACAACGAGAGTGATGCTTCCATCTGGAACGAGCCAGAAAAGCCCTTTGTGGGAACGGATTGTGATTGGTTCAAGAAGGATGGGACTGTAGAAGGGCCTACTCCTGCCGAGATTGATCATCTGACCAGGTCAGGCCGTCATTATCAGCCTCCACAGCCTGCCACCGATGCAACCGAGAAAGGTCCAGTCAAGGACAAGGGGAAGGGTAAGATGGATAAGATCATCGAAGAAGATAATGAGTTGATAAAGCAGCTAAAGAAAACCCAAGCACATCTCTCAATGTGGGATATCATGGTGACCTCTTACAAGCATAGGCAAGCCGTGTTGAATGCCTTGGCTGGAATTGAAGTCCCTATTGATGCCGCACCGGAGGACATGATAGCTTTCTTGGGCGCACTTGCCCCCGACCCGATCATTACGTTTTCTGATGAGGACTTACCACCGGAAGGGTCCGCACATAACAAAGCATTATACATCACTGTTGGATGTAAGGGGCAACAGGTACCGTTTTGCCTGGTCGATACAGGCTCTGCTTTGAATGTTTGTGCCCTAAGAACTGCCACTGCTTTGGGGGTTAATATCCTTGACATCACGCCATCCGTCCAATCTGTGAGGGCCTATGATAATACCAGGAGGAATGTAATGGGGACTGTCTCTCTGCAAATCCGGGTAGGGTCTTTGGCGAGTACTGAGATCTTTCAAGTCATGGACATACCTGCCTCGTTTAATCTGCTGATTGGAAGACCCTGGCTTCACGCCAACAAAGCTGTATCATCCACTGTGCATCAAATGATCAAGTACATTCATGAGAAGGAAGTAAAAATCATCCTCGGTAATAGTTGGGGTAACGAAGCTTTCCCAAACTACGCTCCCATTTTCGAAGTCCAAATACCTGAGCTGGAAGAAGGAGAAATCGGAGGATTCTTCATGGAAGAAGTCCATGTGATCAATGATGAAGATCGATTCCCTGAGGTCCACTCTGCAGTTGTCAACATTGTTCGTAAGATGAACTACTTCCCCGGGATGGGATTGGGTAGACGCCAGCAAGGAATTCGGGAGTTCCCACAGATCAAAGGGAAACAAGGCACTTTCGGATTGGGGTACAAGCCCACTAAAGAAGACGTTGAGCTACAGAGGCCATGGAAGAAAAGGGGGAAGGGTCTCCCCCCATACCGCAAGACTTTAAATGGACAATTCGTCAAGGAAGGGGATGATTTTCCTTACTTCGGGTTCCCTGAACCATGGATCCATCGAACCACCGGGAGAAGGCACCCTGGGCTTGAAATCTTCGCTGACTGCGAGAGGCCCCCATATCAAGACCCGTTCTACCCCGAAGAAGTTGGAAAGACCCCAGAGGAAGACTGGTTAAAATACCTTGACACTGAGACGATCAAGAAGATGTGGGAAGAATCCGCTGAAGAGGAAGAGAAGAAGAGGGCCAAGAGCCAAGATGATCAGATCAAGCCTGCTGAGGAGGGTCTGAGCAACCAGGCTGTAGAGTCATCTGTCTGTGTCTCCCAATCCCCTATCCCCCCAAAGTCTGTACTACCAGTTATCGAGTCTGTACTGGAGTCGGCTGCTGTAAGCCCACCACTATCCAATGTAATCACTTCACCTGTCATGAATGAAATGAAAGACGATTCTGCTTACTCCTCTGTGTCTAACACTTGTGAATGCGCAGATCCCTCCGAGGATCTCTCAATTGAATTTAAGCAACTAATCGAAAAACCACCTGCTTATGAAATAATCGAAGATACTTTATCAGTTAACCTAGGTGAAACAGATAATCCACAAATTGTGCAAATTGGCTCAACTCTTAATAAAGAAGAAAAAGAAAAATTAACCCTCTTGCTAATAGAATTCAAAAGATGTTTTTGCTTGGTCTTACGAAGACATGCCTGGGGTCGATCCCGACATCGTCCAACATCATATTCCTCTCCTCCCCAATTCTAAACCTGTCAAGCAGAAACTGAGGCGCATGAGACCGGAATGGGCACTCAAAGTTAAAGAAGAGGTGGAGAAGCAGTTCAAGGCAGGGTTCATCATTGTCACCGAATACCCGGAATGGGTTGCCAATATCGTACCAGTCCCGAAGAAGGATGGAAAAGTTCGCGTGTGCGTTGACTTCCGTGATCTAAACAAAGCCAGTCCCAAGGATGACTTTCCACTTCCCCACATTGACGTCTTGGTGGATAACACCGCAGGGCATGAGCTACTTTCATTCATGGATGGTTTCTCAGGATATAATCAGATTCTAATGGCACCAGAAGATCGGGAAAAGACGACATTCACCACCCCTTGGGGAACCTACTGTTATAGAGTAATGCCCTTCGGACTCAAGAACGCGGGGGCGACTTACCAAAGAGCTGCCACCACTCTGCTGCATGATATGATTCACAAGGAGGTAGAAGTGTACGTAGACGACATGATTGTGAAATCCAAGGACAGAGAAGGTCACCTGGTAGCGCTGGAAAAGTTCTTCGAAAGGTTGCGCAAATACAAGATGAGGTTGAATCCAAAGAAATGCACTTTCGGTGTGACTTCCGGCAAACTCCTGGGTTTTCTCATCACGCAAAGGGGGATAGAGGTGGATCCTTCCAAGATCAAGGCAGTCCTAGAAATGACACCACCACGGAATGAAAAAGAAGTAAGGGGGTTCCTCGGAAGAATCCAATTCATCAGCCGTTTCATCTCCAAGCTCACAACCACGTGCGATCCTCTGTTCCGATTGTTGAGAAAAGGGGAGAAGTTCCAATGGGATGACCAATGCCAAGCCGCTTTCAACAAAATAAAAGCCTACCTTCAGAACCCGCCTGTCCTTTCACCACCCATTCCTCATAAGCCCTTATTCCTTTACCTGTCTGTCTCCGAAAATGCCATGGGTTGCATGCTAGCCCAAGAAGGAAAAGAAAGCCACTCCGAAAAAGCCATATACTACCTTAGCAAGAGGATGACTGGGTACGAGCTCAACTACTCTACCCTTGAAAAAACATGTTGGGCCTTGGTTTGGTGTACTCGCCGACTGAGGCACTACATGCTGGCCTTCCCAGTTGTGCTCATATCCCGCATGGATCCTCTAAAATACCTCCTTGAAAAACCCGCCCTGACCGGTCGCATATCCCGTTGGTTACTTCTACTATCCGAATTCGATATCAAGTATGTTACAAGCAAGTCAGTAAAAGGGAGGACTGTAGCTGAGCATCTCGCAGAGCATGCCGTTGACTCCGAAGAAAGTGGGGACTTTCCGTTTCCGGACGAGAATATCATGGAAATCAAGGAAGAACAGTGGAAGTTGTACTTTGACGGAGCGGCCAACATGAAAGGATACGGAGTAGGGATGATTCTCGTATCACCAAGCGGGGATCATACTCCATTAGCGGTCAAGCTCAACTATAACTCCACCAACAACACCGCCGAATATGAAGCGTGCATTCTGGGGATGGAAGCAGCCTTAGAACTGAGGGTTCAGAAGTTAGATGTCTTCGGGGACTCAAACCTCATCATATCGCAAGCCAGAGGGGAATGGAAAGTAAAAGAAGAAAGGTTGAAGCCCTACCGTGATCATCTTGACCAACTCAAAAGGCAATTCAAGAGTGTCACATTCCTCTACTTGCCCAGGGAAGAGAACCAGTTGGCAGATTCATTGGCTACCTTAGCCTCCATGATCAAGATTCCTGTGGAGGTCAAGATGATGCCTTTGGTAATAGAGCAGAGGTACGAGCCTTCGTTCAATATGATCGCCACAATCGAAGAAGAAGAGAATGAAATGCCGTGGTATCGGGATGTTTGGGATTTCATAGAAAAAGGGATATACCCCCAAGAATCCACCGAGAAAGACAAAAGGGCCATTAGAAGATTCGCCGCACAATTCGTCATTTGCGGTGGGAAATTGCTGAAGAAAGGATATAATGGTCACAACCTAACCTGCTTGTTCGGAAAGAGTTCCAAAAGAATGATGGAAGAAATACACGAGGGGGTATGCGGTCCACACATGAACGGTCACATGCTGGCTAAGAAAATCATAAGACAAGGGTACTACTGGACAACATTGGAGAAAGATTGTTGTGAGTACGTGAGGAGGTGTCACAAGTGCCAGATTCACGCAAACATGATGCATACACCGCCATCCCTTCTGTACAGCATGACTTCGCCTTGGCCATTCTCAACCTGGGGAATCGACATCATTGGCGAGATCGTTCCGAAAGCCTCAAATGGAAATCGGTACATCCTGGTGGCCATAGACTACTTCACAAAATGGGTAGAAGCTGCATCCTACACCAAGTTGGGGGCCAAAGAAGTGGCCAAATTCATCAAAAGAAATCTCATCTGCCGTTATGGAGTTCCTCATGAGATTATTTCGGATAACGGAAGTCATTTCAAGGCAGAAGTCAGGGATCTGTTCGAGGAATACAAGATCACTTATCACAAGTCGTCGCCGTATAGGCCGCAAACCAATGGGGCAGTCGAGGCTGCAAACAAGAATATCAAGGCCATACTACAGAAATCGGCCGATACCTACAAAGACTGGCATGAAAAGCTACCGTTCGCGCTTTGGGGATACAGAACGTCGATAAGGACATCCACGGGAGCAACTCCTTACTCGCTGGTATATGGGATGGAAGCGGTACTCCCGGTCGAGATAGAACTGCCGTCTCTACGCGTGATGGCAGAATGTGAAATTTCAGAATCAGATTGGTTGAGAGAAAGATACGAGGAATTGGCCCTCATAGATGAAAAGCGCCTAGCGGCGGTGGACCATGTCCGAATCTATCAAAAGAGAATAGCCCGTGCTTTCAATAAAAGGGTTCGCCCAAGGAAGATTGTCAAGGGCGACCTTGTCCTTAAGGAATTGCGAGCTCCGATCTTTGACCCCCGTGGGAAGTTCAAACCTAAATGGGTAGGCCCTTACATCGTCAAAACAATCCTTTCTGGAGGAGCAACTTACCTCATGGACCTCGATGGTGTCGAATTCAAAGAACCAATCAACATGGATCGCCTCAAAAAGTACTATGCTTGACAAATAACCATTTCTTCCAAGCCCGGTCTTGAACTACGCTTGACCTGATTCCCACTCGGGGATACGTAGGCAACCACATCGGTTCGGTCACTTCACCAAAATAACCATTTCTTTCAAGCCCGGTCTTGAACTACGCTTGACCTGATTCCCACTCGGGGATACGTAGGCAACCACATCGGTTCGGTCACTTCACCAAAATAACCATTTCTTTCAAGCCTTGCCTTGAACTACGCTTGACCTGATTCCCACTCGGGGATACGTAGGCAACCACATCGGTTCGGTCACTTCACCAAAATAACCATTTCTTTCAAGCCTTGCCTTGAACTACGCTTAACCTGATTCCCACTCGGGAATACGTAGGCAACCACGATGGTTCGGTCGCTTCATCCCACAAAAAATAACCCTTTTCTTTCGAAACTCTGGCCCGAACTACGTTGGACCTGATCCCCGCTCGGGGGTACGTAGGCAGACTTTCAAAAAAGAAAAAAAAAAAAAAAGGATGGCTCGCTAGGATGAAAATCCGAAAGGACGCCTAGGCAAAAATTAGAGCTAAATCCAAAGTGAGCAATAACAAAAGAGAGAAAATAGCTCGCTAGGTCACCTCCTTGGTGCCTAGGCAAAAATTATGAGCATGTGAGAAATAAAGTCGCGGTCCTTACCATGACCCATATATCACCCTCCACACTAGGGGCAAACTTCGGCCACTCGCCTAGTTTGCCTGAACCCCTTCCGAACTAGGGGCAAACGTCGGTCATCTACCTCGTTTGCCTCACAACCATGCACATCCCAAACTAGGGGCAAACTTCGGCCACCCGCCTCGTTTGCCTCTAAATCACCCTAGCATGCCCAAGTGAGTACCAAAAAGCAACAACTAAATTGAAACCCAGGTCACAAAATGTTTTTCAGAAAGCTAAAAGCATAAAAAGAGGTTCTCAAAGTAACCAAGGTTCACTGATAAACAAACTTTGAATATTACATAAGCAGGAATAATCAAAGAAATAAAAGTCTTTCAAAAAAGCAATCACATGACACTTGGAGGAATGAGCAGAATCAGTCAGGTCTGGTCTTTTTATTTCTTCAAAAGCCTTTAGAAGTAGGCCTTTACTCGGTCAGTCCAACCGTCAATAAAAGCAGCAATAGTAGCAACCCTGATCCTGGAAGCAAAGACCCTCTCAGTAAACCCCCGGGGAACCTCCTGAACCTGTCCGTACTGTCTGGCCAAGCGGCGAGGATGATAGAAAGAAGTCTCTCTCAGACCCATCAACCACACTCTCTGGTGACCCCTGAGGCTCGTGGTGATAGCATAGAGGCCCCAACGCCTCACGATCCAGCAAATGTCAGCCTCAGATAAGGTGCTCATCATGCCCACCCAATCGACAAAGGTATAGTGAGAATGAAGCACAGCTTGACGAAAGTAAATCGGTGGTATACGGCCCGTCCACAGCTGAAGGCGCTCGTAAAGCCAAGCCTGTAACACCAAAGGCGCCCCAGAAAGAAGAGGAGTCCCATGGTTGAAGGCATTATCCAAACCGTTCAGAGTTTCAGCTAGAACCATGGCCATGGGATTCCTGCTAAGTTTCAGCCCGAGGCACACATGCACCAAGTCAACGGAAGTGCTCGAGAACAGGAAATGCGAAGTCATGCACAATATCAAAGCGGCCCCACGGGAAGCATCATACATGCTGGGATTCCCAGGACTGGCGTACCGGGCAATAATAGAAGCAATGTTGAGAACCTCACCTTGAATCAGCCGGCGGGAAATAGTGACAGAGCAATTCAGGTATTCAGCCAAGGCTCGCGTAGGGCTGAGGGTATCAACAGAAGGGAGAATCAAGTCCGAGTCAGAATCATACCCGAGAATAGCGCAGAACTCCTCAAGCATGGGGCATATTTCCAGGCCGTTGAAGTTGAAGACATGGTTCACTGGGTCCCAGTAAGCAATGGCAGCACGCAAGAACTCAGTGTTCAGGGTCATCCGGCGAAGAGAGAATAGCTCGGTCAAGCCGTAGCTAAAGAGGTTGATCCGCTCCACACCATCCGTAATGTTCAGCCAGGCTGTGAGTTGAGCGGGATCATACAAAGCCATATCTTTCTGTCGCGGCTCTAGCAAAATTCAAAATTTCGGCAGCACCTCCCCGTTTCACGGACTATCCCACCTGCAAGGCAAAAAGCACTCACCATCACAAAACTGCCCATCGCAGTAGCATTCAACAGTCACAGTGTACATATATCAGCTAAAACAAGCACACCACTGCGCTTCTAAACCGGAAGATATCCGGCCTAGGAGGCAAAAACATCATAATACTCTGTCAAAAGGTTACAAATTGTTCCATACTTCTGTCCAAATAATCATGTTCCCAGTACAACCCAATCGAAAATAGAAAATAAAATAATATTGCCCGCTTGGCATCAGTCTTCCTCTTCTTCGTCCTCTGTCGGACCGCCCGGAGTGTATGTCGGCGACGGCCTCCTCCTGCCACCTCTGCATCTTGGACCAGTCCTCGATGAGCCGGCCCCGCCTCCACGATACTGCACACACAAGAAAATGAAGGCAATCAGTAAAAAAAATAACAAAAAGAAAAAAATGCCAAAAACAGAGTCGAGTTAGAGACTTACCAAGGATGCCATCTGGTTGGCGGCAAATTGCCGCATACCGTCCATCTGTCAAGGGTAAAATCTAGGGTTAGAACCTCATAACCAAAAGAAAGTGCAAAATTAGAGACGTACCCGGTGATCTCGTGTGAGGACCAAGGACCTTAAGCTAGCTGCCAAGGCGTGACCCTCCTCAGCGTAACTCCAAGGGACATTGAGGACGCCCGCTGGCTGAGTAGGGTACCCACATGTGACTCGCGGCACCTCCATCATTTGGGGAGTGCCATCAGCGCCTAGAACATTGACGGTCCAATCCCAAGGAGGGATAGGGTCGGGAGCCTGAGGAGCCTGTCTCCTGTACATCTCGCGAAGCTGTAGGCACAGAATGAGTTAAAGGCAAGTCAAAAACATAGGCAATGAATGAAAAGCAAAAATATAACAAGAAACTCACCTCCAGAAGTGGGAAGTTGGGCATCAAGGAGCCGCCACGGTAAGCCTCATACCCGGTCTCAGAGAGGAAATGATCCCAGACGTCGGTGCCAGCCAAGGCCGCCGACAGAGCATCACCAGAGAGGTCACTAGCATCCATCACAGGAGGATTATGGGGAACGCGATACCGGGAGCCACCAACCACCTGCCGAGACACCCGTTCCCCAAGGAACCACTGCCTACACTCGGTACTCTCCAGCAGAAGGCGGCAAGAGGTAAGAGATTTAACCGCTTGTATCTCCTCTGGGGCGGCGTAAACAACGCCCTCCCAAGGCGTCCAATCAACATCAGAGGCCGTCAGCTCAGTCAGGAAGTTTCTAAGCAAAACAATCCGATGGGCCCCACTCTTCACCCCAACAACGTCCCTCCGCCACCTCAAACCTCGTGGGAATAGAGGCACAGGAGCCATGCCATCCTCATCCTCGCCTGATTCATCCGCCGGGGAAGGAACCAGCATCTTCAAGTATTCAAAACTCCAAAGCTGCACAGACAAAGGAGAAATCAGAACAAGTATGGAAATCAAAGAGATGGAAAATAAAGGAAGAAACAGTGCGTACCTCCCAAGCTCGCCAGAATCCCCCAGTGGATTTAACCTCGCCCCGAGAGACCTCCCCCATATGCTTGTAGAGATGGGCCAGGGCAGCACCGCCCCAGTTATAGGAGGGGATCTCATCAATGGTCGCCAGGCAAGAAAGAAGCCTCAAGCTCACCCGGTCGTTCCTTGTCGCAAAGATTGAGCACCCGAGGACATACAGAAGATAAACCCTCAAAAGTTGGGAATTGTTCAGATTGTGATTACCTCTGCCATAGGCCCGGTAAAGCCAGCCGCAAGGAAACCAATGCCTCTCCAGGTTAGGGGGAACAGCCCCAATCAGCATCTCCACCGCCTCCGGGTCGATCTCGTAAAAGTAATCCAGAATCAAGCGCTTCCCGCCGACCCTCAAGCCCGTAATCATGGAGAAGTCAAAGGGCGTCATTGTCATCTCTCCGAACGGCAGGTGGAAAGTATTGGTGGTATCCCACCACCTCTCAGCCAGGGCATAGAAATGGGCCAAATCATTACTGCTTTTCGAAACCAGACGAACGAAGCCTCCGAACCCGGCATCATCAACCATCCTCTTAACGGTGGGCGAAAGCTGGGTATACCATAAGAAAGCATGGGCAAGGCTACCATGGCCTTTCAAGGCCACTTCCGGCACCTGCGCACAACAAAGACGACAAAAGATGCACAAAATCACTATTCACAACCCGAGAGCAAAAATTCACAAAATCAACATTTGAGCGCAAATCAAACTTCTAACGATCTCTAGGTGCACGCTACGGCTCACAAAACTAGCACAATACATGAAAGTGGTCCTAAAAAGTCGAAAGTTTCACATACCAAGCTCGCTAGAGCCGTGGCCGAAAGATGGCGTTGGGGTCCCGTAGAATCAAGTCCGGGGTTTGCATTTCAGCCTTCATCCGTCCCTTAGCCTTCTTAGATGGTCTCCTTGAGCTCGAAGCCATGGATCTACAAGAAAAATGGAAGTCACATTCAAACTTTCTTCTTAAAAATTTGGGCAAACCAAAACACCAATCAAAAATCCGACTACGGGGAAAGATTACTCACCTGAGCGCGCACAAGCTGCGTTTTGATGAATTTTGGCTTCAAAAACACCCCAAAATGACCAAGAATGAGCTCCAAAAGCTCAAAAACCCGAGATAAAAGAAGGTGGAGTCCGGCCACCCAGTGCCGCCGCGGCACTGGCCAACTGCCGCCGCGGCAGTGGCCCAGTGCCGCCGCGGCACTGCTCCCCGTGGGCCCCGCGTCGCCCCGCGTTGCTCCGTTTCGCCCCGTTTTGGCCCGTTTTGGCCTTTTTCGGCCCGTTTTTGGCCCCGATCAGCCCCGATGGCCCGTTCCAGTCAAGATCTATGAGGTTTTACCCCAAGCAGACTAAAAGTTGTCAGAACTACCTCCAGCAGGCAAAAACTGGGAAAAATCGGCTCCCGAAGACCCGAATCGGTCGTTTCAGGACAATCGTCGCGAATTCCGATAAATCTGGTAACTGATCCTGGTTTTCAGTTATTGCACCGAAGAAAGAAAAGAGATTCCCCGTGAACCCTGCATCATCCTCCGAGGACAGAAGCAGACAGATACCAGCTCCCAGAGGCCCCGACAGGCTCTCTTGGATTGAGCACCAAAAGAGATTCCCCGTGAACCCTGCATCATCCTCCGAGGACAGAAGCAGACAGATACCAGCTCCCAGAGGCCCTAACAGGCTCTCTTGGATTGAGCACCAAAAGAGATTCCCCGTGAACCCTGCATCATCCTCCGAGGACAAAAGCAGACAGATACCAGCTCCCAGAGGCCCTGACAGGCTCTCTTGGATTGAGCACCAAAAGAGATTCCCCGTGAACCCTGCATCATCCTCCGAGGACAAAAGCAGACAGATACCAGAGACCACGGCAGGCCCGAAAGATTCGATCAAAAGGAGCAGTTGAAAAGAGATCCTAGAAAGTATCGCTTCATCCCCAGCAGATTCAGATTAATCCTCAGCAGGTTTATACACCGTCAGTAGTCCATTTTCGACTCGTCATCGTCGGTCCATCGCTCTCATCACACCATTAGGGCCTCCATGTTCATCATAGGACATCCCAGGATGTCACGTTCGTCCCATGGCTTCCATGTCAGTCTCTTAATTTCCGGAGCCCCTGTGACCGTCAGTTATTTGCCAAAAGACATCTTCGGTCATAGTCCCCTGAGACCCCACATCCAGTTACATTCGCTCGCAAAGCACACTTCCAAAAGTTTGCCCTTAGACCCGGAGTCTTCTAAACCTCCGTGTCTTTGTCCGAATCATCCACCGCATCACGGTCGCAAACACTGGCACAACACCAGCCCACTCGGAGTGGCACACCCCACATCACTTGCTCATACTAAGGTCATAACACTAGACGTGATAGGACTCATGACACAATTCATACCACATCCATACGTTGCACATCACTCTTCTAGCATAGCATCCGCCTGATTGTGTGTACGTGCATGTAAGACCAGTTCCTTGCCCTGAACTACGTCCTGGTCTGATTCCCCTCGGGATACGTAGGCAGCTCACGCAGAGCACGACCAGCACTAACCTCATCATCATCGCATCTTTTGCAACGCTTTTTATCCTAAATCCGTAGCCTCCAAAAAGTCTTGTCTCTTCAAAACTTTGGCACTCACTTGCGACATGCGTTGCCTCGCAAGTTCATGCCAAAGAGGGGCAAACTGTAGACACCCCATTTTGTCGGCTATCGGATTTAGGAGACCCATAGCTTGGTGGTTCACAATGATCGCAAAAGACTCGAAAGGACTCTCGGAAGTCAGCTCCATCTCTTAGAATGCTCAGGATGACCAAAATGCCCCTAAAAGCCCGAAAACTCCCAGATTTGGTCCCAAAGTTCTGAAAACATACTATGTCGTAAGAAAAGCGATAAAAAGAGTTTTAAAGAGAAATCAAATAAAATCGTCGGCTCCCAGAGACCCCCGGAAGTCCCGGAAGTTCCCGGAAAGTCCCCGTTGACCGGTTTGACCAAGGTTTGACCAGGTTTGACCAAGGTTTGACCAGGTTTGACCAAGTTTGACCAAAATCGTCTGAATTCACCAAAATCATTTTAAATCACGGGAAAAGTGTTAAAACAAGTTCCAAAAGAAAATCGAGCGAAAACACCAGCTCCCGGGAATTCCCGGAGGTTTCTAAAACTTCCCGGGAATCCCAGGTTTGACCAGTTTGACCAGAATTTGACTTTGGAACCGGGGTGCCGAAACAATTTTTAAATATTTTTCATGGATACTAGAGGTCAATACCTTTCCAACGGTATATCGCACATAATTTCTAGATTTAAAACGAATTTATTATGAATTTCCAAAGGCGAAAAAGGCGATCAAATCAGCTTTTATCGCGAATACCGCAAAACTTTTCAAAGTGACCTATCCCCGAACTATTTTTTATGTAAAGTAGACTCCATTACCTTTCCAACGGTATATCACAACCTCAATTTGGAGTTCATACGCATTTTCTGTGAATTTCGGACGAAATAGGGCCTTTTCGCGAATACCGGAACATCAGGGGGCCTAAACAGCATTATCCAGACGAAGGGAGGAGCAGTGCCGCCGCGGCACTGGCCCACTGCCGCCGCGGCAGTGGCCCAGTGCCACCGCGGCACTCTCCCCCAGAACAGTGAGTTTTTGTAATTATTTTTGTGGTCCCATTTTGATTAATTAAAAGCCAAAACGACATAGTTTTATGATTTCAGATGTTTGGAGCCAATGGGAACACTTTTAAAACCCCAAAACCACCCCAAGTTGGCCTATATAAACACCCCATTACTCCTCATTTTAGGGGAGTCAAATGTGAGTTTTGAAAAGCTTGGGAGAGAAAGTTGTAGAGATAAGGTTAGAGTAGAGAGAAAAGAAGCATTCTTCTTTGATTTTCAAAACAAAAGTGAGTTCTAACTTTGTTTTCTACTTCATTACTTCCATTTATTTCAACATTCAATACTCCCAACCACCATTTTAGTGAGCATTCAAGAGAGTGGAAGCTTCTTCCATGTCTAGTGTCCATACATATGAGTGAAACACCAATCTACAAGTCTCATGCTTCATGAATATCATCTATTGATCATCATATATTTGCTTGCTTATTTATTGTTCATCCCTTCTTACCTCATTTCTTTTTTTATTTTCTTTATTTACTTACTAGTTCATCATCATCCAAGTGATGACATGAAGTTTGGGGTGAGTGAATCCTTATGGATAGTAGCTCTTTACCTCAAAAACATGTTTGATAGATGATGATCATAACCTCAATACTTCCAAGGTATTCTTGGAATGTATTGGAGTTATGCTCTAAAAATAAAATAAATCTCTCCAACAATCTTGGAGATTCTTAATGATGAGTTTGATGTTGGTATTCTAAGTGGTCATGATCCTTATTGAGTGTTGAAAATGTGCTTTCAAAAACATCTATTTCAAAACCCCTCTCAATCCCTCTCATTTGATTTCAAGAAATAAAACTTTGTTTTCCTCAATATCTCCAAAACAATGACCCAAAACAGTGAGCTGTTCAGATTCAAAGATTTGTTTTGAATTAAATACTCAAGTTATGATGATGAAACCACTTGGAAAACCTTCCCAATACATCATAGTTTGTCCCTAATATTTTCCATCAATTATAGAAATGTGAAAGTATTTGTTTTGGATGTGAGAAGTTCATATTCATAATCTGCCTCTGTTCTCACAGAATGTTTATCTAACTTCTTGCACTTATTCTGGACATTTTCATCACTGTACATATATCTTTTCTATTTTTTTTATAAAACTTGGGTGTCTTAGGAAACTTTTGGTATATAATGGGTCATCATAAACCTTTTTTTTGATTTATGAAAAATCATACAAAATCAGTCAACAGTGCAGTTTTTGTTTCTGAGTCATGTGTACATTCTGATTTCTTTCTTTTAATCTGTGATAGCTATTGATGTTTGGATTTTTGGGTTATTTTCTAGACACAATAAGAATGATCTCAGATTTTTCTCACATTTTTCTAGGCACGTTTGACCTCCCATTATAATGTTGCAAAGTGCCATATGCAGTCTGTCCACTATTCACAGCAAGCACATTTCAACTTTTATTCTTTGATTTGATGCTCATATGCATTCCAAATTAGCTCACATCTTAGGAAGTAGTTCATACTACATTTGTATATATCCCATGTTGATTTAATCCATTCATTCATGCACATTTTAGACTACTAAGTCATTTTAGAAATCCATGAACACAAAACACACTACAACCTTTGCACATTTTTAGGTTCATACAATACATTCATGCAAGATTTGGGGTTTTTGTAACTCTTAATCTAAGAAGATTATAAGGAATGAACTTGATCACACGTTCATGTTTCCCCTCGATCTAATCATCCTTTCTCATCCGTCCCGGGGATTGAGAGATCTTCTTTTCTCAAAAAAAAATAATAACATGCATCATTCTAGTTCGCTAAGCATATTTTGATTTCTTTAATTATTTGCTTCAAGAACAATTTATGTCCCCTTTAGATTAGGAAAACTTGATTAATTGATATATGATTAGACGATTTTTCCTAGGTTTATTTGTGTGATCTTTCACCTTACATTGCATGATATTTGATTTAGATCTTATGAATGATATTTTATCTTTAGATCTTCCATTTTTAAGCTTCTTATGTGATGTAATATACTATCATAGTATTAATTGTTGAACCATACATAGTATAAGATGATTATTTGGATGCTAATTGAGGCCCGTCGAAAGACGGGGCGAGTTGAGGGTGTTTTAGTCGTGACAAAGGCTCCTTCCTCTCTCGTACCAAAACCCCGAACCAAGTTCTTTGGTTATGAAGGCCGGTGCCCTTTATCCGTTTGGGTGAGTCAAAATTAGGTTTCTTGGTTCCTTAAAGACCAAGTGGCGACTCTGTATCTGTTTTCAACAGACCCTTTCATTTTCTTCCCTTGATTCAAATCAATTTCAAAACAATCTCGAACGAGAGAAGTGGTCCGAAGCCCGGTATCCACAACCCCGTTATTTTATTTTCACTTTTTATTCTCGAATATTACAAGTTTTGGAATTTTGCGTAGTATAATTTTTTACATGTGTGCATGTGAGCATAAGGTCAACCACATGGGATAGCTTTCCTTTTTAACTTGGACCCAAAGCAATTCAGTTGTGCACTGTGTGTGCGTGTGTATACAATTCATGTGTGTGTGAGGCTTATACTTCACACTACTTGATGACCAAGTATAGGAGTTGTTAAATTTGGACCTTAATCACTCAATCTCTCAAACTCTCAACTCACTGTCACTCTACTCTCCCTCTCTCTCGGCAGCACATCCACACACACATATGTTTTCTTATATATACACACACAACTTATATTCATCTAAGGTGATTGATTCAAGATTTGGATTTTGGGTAAGCTTTTGGAAATTCATGTTGTTTAATTCAGTTTATATTTAAACTGTTAGTGTAGATATGTACGTGTATATAGATACGTATATATATGGATTTCACATATGTATACCGTTAAGGGTCCAAAAATAGCGAGCAGAAAAACTGTCACAGAAATGTGAATTCTTTATATCAAATGAAAGGTCTCGATCCCACGAGGCTCCATTTCAAATTCAAAAGCTAATTCATAACGGTTGCGATGAACGGTCAAATCAAAGTTTTGTCACCATTCGGTTTTTCGATAAAATCAAGAGCTGTGTTTTGATTCTTAAAAAATTGATTTCATATTTGAAATCTACGCGGAAAAAGGAAGAGATTCATATATTGAAAGTCTACTTTTAATTCAGTTTTCAAAATGGGTAAAAATTAGCCTTTGATTTCAAAACAGGGGAGGAAAAGAAGGAAGAAGACGACACTGTGACATCTCGCGCGCGCGACCCACAAGAGCGAGGGGTCGCGCGAGCAGCCTGCACATGCGACCAGGCATAATTTTGAAAACTGTTTTAAATTGAACCGTGTCCTTTCTGTATACATTTGCCCGAGCGGCCCACGCGCGCGACCTCGGGCAGTTTAGTAAAAACTTCTATTTTGTTGTACTTAAATCTGTTTTGGGCTAAGGGACCTTGTACCCTAAGCTTTAAGAGTTGTACTTTGCCTTTGTAGTAGTTGTACTCATGCTTTGAGGTGTCATACCTCACTAATATACGCGCATTATTGTATATTGAGATTTGTAACAGATCGAGCAGTTCCGGTTTCAATTCTGATTAATTATTCAATCTATCCTCGGTGAACGGTAGTTCCATATAACCCTCAATAAAGTTGTATAACATGTTAATACTGTGCTTACGTGTTTACTTGAGCTGCTATGCCTTGAGTGGTTACTTGAGCTGCTTTGCTTTATGTGTTTACCTGGATGATTTCAATATGTCTATTATGTTGCTTTGAATTGGTAGCATGCCTTAATAATCTGTCTTATGAAATATTGAATATGTCTGGATGCTTAGAGCTCGCATATGTCATAGCATTTCATAAGCATGAGCATGAACACGAAAATCACGAAAATGATTTTGGGATGAAAGACCTTAGAGGCTTTCGATTTTTGAAAAAGGAAGATCTTAGAGACATCCAGGTTTTGAATAGGGAAAACCTTAGAGGCTTCCGTGCATAAAACCCTCTAGGAGGGATTTTGTTTTGAAAAGATAGAAATCCTGGATTTGTGGGTAGGCATGTGAGATGGGTACTACTAGGAACTCGAATTGCGGGATGTGCTGCAAGAAACCCCCATAATGATAAAGGCTAGGCCTCCGTGTAATTCGTAAGGCCCAAAGTCCCGCACGTTTGAGGCTAGGCCTACGTGGACGGGAAGCCCATGGTCCGGGTAATGATATTGACGATTGAGGGTGAGTGTTTGAAAAGGCATGTAAATGGTTTTCATGCATTGACATTGGCATTTATTGCACTCACGCATGTTATATTATAGATGTTATTGTGTGGTTATATGACTATACGAGCCTTTTGGCTTATGGACTATTAAACCTTTCTTTCAGGTGATATAGATAAGGGCAAGGCCCGGAGATGTGACAATGCTTCCGCTATAGTTTGAAGACCCCGTGTGTGGGGATTATCATTTTAATGATGTAATAAATTTGGTTTCAAAGAACCTATTATGTTTAAATTGGACAAATGTTAGTCCACCCACTCTTAAATAAAGAGATAACTTAACTCTGATTTTCCGCTGCTTATACTGAAAACGTTTTGCTTCAAGAAAAGAATATTCTAAATATAAACCAGTTTTCTGTTTTATAAATGCTTGCCAAATGATAAACGTTTATTACAAGTAAGCCTCGGAGCCTAGGACTCGGGGAGTTACGGAATGGTGTCAAAGACTCCTACTTTCATTGATTATTTTTGTGCTTCCACCGGTTGACACCCCATCGCCGGGACTCGTGGCGGGGTGGGGCGTCACAGAATGGTATCAGAGCATAACCTGGTTGAGTACTTTGGACGTCAGGTTATGTGCTCACTGATATAGTTTTGTGGACATGTTAGACATGATTAATTGATAAACGACATATGTTTTGATATGTGTTAACATGTTACTCGATAACTTGAGATGTTAACTGTTTACTTGTTATGCTTGACATACACATGTGCTGTTGAATACACTTCGTGATTAGATCATGTTGTGTGATTCGTTTATTCGATTTGATCTTACTATAGCTATGTCGCCGCGTCGCGACAATCCCAGTATTGAGCTAGAGGTTGATGAGGAGATATCGGCTGCTTCGATTCCAGTTAGAGGGCAAGGTCGAGGTCGTGCTAGAGGACGTGGTCTAAGGAGGGGCTGTGGTTAAGGTCGAGACCGTGGTCGAGGTAATGGTCGTGGTCGTGGTCGAGGTCACGCCCCTGACGTTGTATTTGAGTCTGAAGCCTCCACAGGACCAGTTGATATTCCTGATGGACCGCAAGGGTTACAAAATGTTTCCAATGTAATTACAAGGGCAGTTAGAGATGCTATGCCGCCTCCTCCTCCTCGTGCTCTGAGAGGTGAGACAAATCCCGCTAGAGCTCGGGAGCGGCTGATTACCAAAGATTTTGATGCTAGGAAGCTGCCACAGTTCTCTGGTAGCTCTGACCCGATGGCTGTAGAGGATTGGCTTCAGCATATCAGGAAGATATTCGAATTCATTGATCTTCATGAGGATGCTCTCTGCATGAAATTTGCTACATACTTGTTTTCTGGAGAAGCTACCCATTGGTGGGATTGCACTGTGAGTGTTCATCCACTTGCTGGCATGACTTGGAAGTCATTTAAGAGTCTTTTCCTCAATAACTACTTCCCAGAAGTACAGAGGGATGCAAAAAGGGCTGAGTTCTTTACCCTCCAACAAGGGGATATGTTAGTGACAGAATATGCTACTATGTTTTCCACCTTGGCTCATTTTGCTCAAGAGCAGTTGGTCATTGATCACTTCAAGGCTACACGTTTTGCCTCTGGTCTTCGACCCTACATTCGAAAAAGTCTGGCTAGCACGCCTATCACCACTTATGCTGATACTTTTACAAGGGCGTTGGGTGTTGAAAGTGTAGATTTGGATCTAAAAAGGGCCAGGGAGATCATTACTCCAGCCAAGAGCACTGGTCTGTCTAAGAAAGCTAAGACAGAGACTAGGTCTCAATTTCAGTCCCAACCTCCTCAACATCAACAACAACGATCATATTCACAACAGAGATCTTCTTATCGAAGTTCTCAACAATCAGGGTTACAGCGAGGTGTGAATGCCGCTGGGGAGAAAGTTTGTCTCCGATGTGGTGATTCGAACCATTTTATCAAGTTTTGTCCTCAACCACCACCCAAGAAATCTCAGTCGATTGGTTAAACACCGTTTTATCCACCATCTCAGGCAGTATCCGCTCAGAGCGTGAAACCCTACCAGAATAGAGGGAATCAGGGTAATTATCAGAGGATAGATAATCATGGTGGTACTTAGCCACAACAACTCCAAGAACCCAAAGGAAGGAATTTTGCTTTGCCTATGTCATCTGCTTATCATGTTTCTGGAAATGCCGGACCGTCTGTGATCCGAGGTATCGTCCCATTGTTTAACTTTTGGGCATCTATATTATTTGACACTGGTGCATCATATTCATTCATCTCATCAACATTCGCATCAGTATTGGGGTTAGAGATAGAATGCTTAGAGCATGTCTTATCTGTTGATACTCCGGTTGGAGGTGTTATTCATTTGAATCAAGTTTGTCGTAGTTGTATGCTTTTGATAGCAGACTGGCAGTTGAGTGTCGATTTGATTGTTATGCCAAATCTGGGATTTGATGTCATCCTTAGGATGGACTGGTTGGTCGAGTATCGAGCTTTCATAGATTATTTTAAGTGTCAGGTTACTCTTTTCACTCCTGAGGGAGACAGTTGTAGATTCGAGGGCGATCAGTTGGATTTACCGCTACCCTCGTTGTTTTCACGGAGCAGTTTATATTCTTCTCTTGGAACTCTGGCTAGTTTATTGACCATAGAGAGGGGCACTCCTCTTGGGGAATTGCCACCTATTGTTTGTGAATTTCCTGACGTCTTTCCAGAAGACTTATCAGAATTGCCACCTATTCGTGCTATCGATTTTGTAAACGATCTTGTGCCAGGCACTTCGCCTATTTCTATTCCGCCATATCGTATGGCACCAGCAGAACTGAAGGAGTTGAAAATTCAGTTGGAAAGTCTCCAGAGTAAGGGTTTTATTCGCCCGAGTGTATCCCCGTGGGGAGCTTCTATTCTCTTTGTTAAGAAGAAGAATGGAACATTGAGATTGTGTATTGATTATCGGAAACTCAATCATGTGACGATCAAGAATAAGTATCCACTTCCAAGAATCGATGATTTGTTTGATCAACTCAAAGGTTCCACTTGTTTCTCCAAGATTGATTTGAGATCGGGTTATCATCAACTCCGTATTCGAGAGTCAGACATCTCGAAGACAGCTTTCAGGTCCCGATATGGACATTTTGAGTATATGGTTATGCCATCCGGATTGACCAATGCTCCAGCAGCATTTATGGATCTTATGCAACGAGTATTTCACGATTATTTGGATAAGTTTGTGATAGTATTTATTGACGATATTCTCATCTATTCTTCCTCTAAGGAACTTCATGAGGAACACTTGAGGATTGTCCTACAAGTACTGCGTACTCACCGATTGTTCGGTAAATTATCTAAATGTGATTTTTGGTTGACAGAAGTAAAATTTTTGGGACACGTTGTCTCGAGAGATGGAGTGTCAGTTGATTCATCAAAGATTGAATCTGTTATGGATTGGCAGCCACCTAAGAACGTATTTGAGGTACGTAGTTTTTTGGGTTTCACTACACCATATGACCAGATTTCTAATGGACAGTTTTTATGCTTTCTAACGGATATATCCGTTAGTAATTACTAACGAATATATCCGTTAGAATAGCTATATATCCGTTAGTAATAACTCTCCATAATGTGATATATTATTTCTAACGGAGTTTAAAACAATACTAATGGATATATCCGTTAATAATATTTATAGAAATTAAAATTAATAAAAATAAAATCAAATAAAAATAAAAGAAAATGAGAATTGACTATATTATCAAGTCCCTAAACTAAACCTACTGTTTGTGAAGTTTTTTGAGGAGTTACGTACATGAGTTATATTATGGTTCCTAATTTTGAATTGATACCATATGCTTTGACAACTACAAATTTAGTATATTTCAAATGCTACTGGATATTATTATGATACTAGTAATCGGGGGTTTCCATTAATTTTGGGTCTTAAATTCGGAAATCAATCTCATTGAAATGAGACAGCAGAGTGTTAATAGAAAATTGTTACTTGGCATCTGAGAGTACTTACAATTAAATTTCTCTGATGCCACAACCAAATTACAAAACCGCACAATTAAAATAGAGACAGAGAGAGAGGTTGGACCATAAGTCAGTGGTAAAGCCTTATTACTTCAACGTTGTAAAGTTGTAAATGCAAAAAATAATAAATCAAGTATGGTTTACTTATTGTTTTACAAAAAAATTTAGTGACCATTGGAGCTCCAAAATTATAAAGACACACCCACATAAGCTTCAAGTCACACCCACATATATAGCAACAGAGGCACAAGAGAATGGTTCTCCAAGATGTTTGCAAAAATTTAACTTGGGACTTTTTTTGGGGGAGCTTTAAAAGCTCAAAGTTGCTTTTTAGTTTCATGATTTTTTTTTTGAAGAGTAATGTGTCACTTGTACAAAATTATCAAACAACTTAACAATAAATTTCATAAGCTCCTTTTAAAAAGCCACGTGGGGGCCAAACTAAGCCTTAAACGATTAGAAAAGCTTGTCTCCCGAGAACATAATTGTTGGATAATAGAAAACCAAGCTTGCATGGATAGGCAATGAGATATATTTCCACCACTCTCTTATCAGGCAATAGGAGATCTAGCCGCAGTTTTCCTACCTATATAAGACATCGGTAGGGGCGGAGTCAGAATTTTTGGTTAGGGGGCTCCCGATGCGAATTTTGTTAGGTGGCCATGTAGCACAATTCTAGGAATATAGTTTTTAGTATGAAGTACATTCTCGATCTGCCCTTGACATATAATTGCCGTCTTTCTAGCTTTAACGAATGTATTGGTGATATTTTTACACTTTCAGCAACAATCACTAGCCTGTAAAAAAAAAAAGAAAGCAAATGTAATACAAAGACTGCAGTGATGGGTGATGAATGATGTTATCTACTGTCTATTACAACTTTTATTTTGTATAAAGGATTCGTTAGCCAGTTTCCATAAGCTTAAAGTTAACTGATATTGAATCTTAAAGTTAACTGATAATGGATTTTTGGTATATTACTCTTGTTACCCCTTAAAACTCCGCTCTTTCATATGAAAAGCTCTTTATAAATGTGATGTTCATATTCATTCTGTACAGATTTTAGCCTCCTTGAAGTAATAGGCTCTATAGTTTATTAAAGAGGCTCTATAAATCCTTGTTATGCTTGGAAGTTTGGTTTGTAGTTATTAGTTCTCTTTTCAGGCTAAGTGTAAACAATTATTGGGTAGTATTTTTTTTTTGTTGATAAAAAAAGGTAGGAAGAGGTGACCAGAAGTGGCTATCCCTACCTAAGCGTGACCAGAGTAGCCCTTACCCGTTGGGAACCAATAACAAAAGGAGCCTAAACAGGTTGCAAAGCAAGGGTTGCATTCATTTTCTTTATTTTTTCAAGAATTTTACTACCAAAGAGGTGCAGTGCAGGATGAATTTCAGACCAACAGTATTGAAAATGATATTCATGAATATCCGACCGTTAACTTTTGGGGATTTTTATTCCAGAATGCAATTAATTCTAGAACCATCTTCTGACCGTTGGGATTTCAATTTTTAGTTGTTATAATGTTTTATTTGATTTTTTCAAGATGAGAACAACAAGCTGTCCAGAATTTGTTTTCCTTTTCTTTTGCTCATTAGCGCATTACATGCACATCACGTTCTATTGAAGCCTCCATGCATTCTAAACTATTTCAATGATGTTAGTTGTTTCTCATATAAATTTTTTGAGACCTTGATGTACACAGTACACACGCACACAAACACATACACACACACATACACACACATACACACACATACACACACATACACACAGCAGCATGTGCACAGCAGCACAACAGTCCATGTGCGCAACAGCCCATGTGTATTTGTTTAATTTTTTATTTTTTATTTTTACTTCTCCTTTCTCCCTCCAGTGAAATGGTTTATCTTTCAATTTTTTTTTACTTGTCTAAATCTGCAAACCAAACAGATCGAGGCTAAGATGTTTGAATCACCAATTTGTGAAGTTTGATTGCATACACATGTACTATATTAATGAGGACTATGGTATGAGAGCACTTTTTTCTCTGCTTCTTTCTCTTTTGTTTTCATCTTTTGAGTTCTTATCTATATGTTCTCAGTTCTTTTGGATTCATCCTTTTCTCAATTGTATCCTTTAGACGGAGTATAATACTTCTGATTTTTATTTGTTTTACGAAGTCGGCTGTTAAAATTTCTTAACATGCTTCATGATGGCATAGTTATTTATTGGAGTTGCGAGGTATGCTTATCCTACTCCTATTTCTATGAGCCATCTGAGGCTTATTGCTTTCGTTATCTTATGCTTTCCATTATTTCCCTTTTCAATTTATAGTAATTGCACCGGTTGCTGAAAAGAATTCGGACAACATGGTTGTAACTTGTAAGGTTAATGCATGCAAAACCGCTAAGAGACCGTTTGGAATAGCTTTTTTTGGCCTACAGTTCTAAGTGATTGTTTAAAAAGATGGGGTCATTTGATTAGCTTTTTCTCAACTTTTTAAAGAACATGATTCCTTTTTATAGCTTAAAATAGCCTTCTTAAAAAGCTCCAATTTGAAAAATCTCTTATTCTAAAATTTGATTATTGAAAAGCTAACCCAAGCTCTAAAGCAGCTATGCAATTGTTATTGTGTAGAGATACAAAAATTGCAGAAAAATAAAAAAATAATAGCACAAACTTAGGCAATTAGAAAAAGTTGTAATTTGGCTTAAATAACATTCAAAACTAAAATTCTCAAGATTTAATACAACTCAAGAAAAGAGGAAGGGAAAATGATGCCCAAAACTAAAAAAGTTCAATTTTAATTTCAATGCCTTAGAAGTATCGATGGCGAAGAAGTGATTTTTTTGTAATCATTAGACCGTGGCCATGGGTGAACTTGTCTTGACTCAATAAAGTTTAATTTTATTATATGTTCAACTTTACGTGGGTCTCACTTGTATCCGCTAACTAGGAACTCACTGAACAAATATTGATCCTTGCAAAGTGCAACAAGTCTTGATGCTTTTCAATGTTTGATTCTCTGACCTTCTGTAATTGCTTGGGTTTCCATTGGATTTGTTTGAGTTTAGATTCATGGCACCCAACTTTAGGCTTTGTTTGGTTCTTTGGTCTTGTGAGGGAAAAGAAAAGAAAACATAGAGAAAACCATTTTTCTTTGTTTGGCTAATAAGGAAAACATTGAGGAAACTAGGAAAGAAACATGAATATATCGACGAAAAAATTAAAATTTTTGAATATTGTGAGTCATTTCCCAACCTTTAGTCATATATTAGAATAATATTTTTAAAAGTTTTAATTTTTTATGTTATTTAAGCATGGATGAAAACACCAGGGAACTGGTTTTCCTTCTTGTTTTCCTTTCCCTTATAAAATACATGAACCAAATAAAGCCTTAATCAATTCTTCTTTTGATTGGTGAAGCATTTGTTTGAGTTTGGTCATTGGAACCAGGGAATTAGAGTGTGACAACTGGAAGGGTTGAAGGAAGAAAGATGGTAATCATTACTGATCATCTAAACGAAACCAAAACCAAAATTCATTTAGAATCAATCAATCTCTTCAGCAAACCATATTTCTTTTCCTGTCATTTTCAAGCATTTTTTACTTGGCTGATTAGTTTTTACTTATTTGTAGAGATTTTTAGAGGTCTATGTTTCTATGTTTTACAGCTTTCTATTGACCCAAAGCTGTCCAGAATTGACTCTTTTTGTTGCACATTGTGTCAACTGTCAAGGCTTCAATTTCTACAAAAGCACATAAAGAGACTAAGAATCACAATTTCATAGAACAACAGGATTAACAAAGGAAGAATTAATAAGATATCTTTTCTACTAAATTTAGGAATTTTACTAAGAGAAGTAACTCAGAATCCAGATATGGTGTTGTGAAAAGTTAAGTCAATCAAATTTTTTGCTACTAACTCATATCCTTGGAGTTCAATAGGACTTTGGTAAGCAATACACGATTTTCATTCTCTTTGGTCCACCCTACTGCAACTCAGACCCTTATGCCTTCTCGGTTACAAGTTTGAGTTTCTCACTTTGCATAACTGCCATTGCATCCATGTCTTGTCTCAAAGTTAATTCGTTTTTATCTTTACAAGAGAGGCTAATTTGAAGTGTTCTAATCATGATCATAATGACTTGTATTTGTAAAATTCTAAGTATCTCTTCTGTTTATCAATCTTAATATTGGAGTAACAGTTAATTTTTTATTTCGGTCATGTGAAATTTAATTTAGCAATTATGCATACGATACAAAGCTATCCCAGGTACTAGAGATTATTTTTGTGACAGGGGTTGGTATCTCGCAGTGGAAATGGAAAGGTAATATAACTTCAATCATTTTGGTTTGGACACTTCTGTTTTAGCATATTGGTTTGTCTCAACTAGCTTATGATTGTAGTCCTTTCAGCTTGAAGCGTCAACACATCAGGGGTTAGATCAACAGAACTTCCTTCATTCAACCTACCAGCAAAAATACTTTGCAAAGTTGTGAATGTTCAGCTAAAGGTAAGCTTTACAAATTTCATTGCTCTAAATCAAATTTTTTTTTCAATTTCCCATGACCCGCTGTAAAAATAGGCTTATTGTCTCTCATAGTTCACTTAGTAGTTTGTACTTCAATTGTAGGCTGAACAAGACACATATGAAGTTTATGCCCAGATAACTCTGATCCCTGAACCTGATGTGAGTTCTCTCTGCCTTCACTTTTTTTTTTTTATTTATAAAACTAGAGTTTTTTGAGTTTTTTTTTTACTTCTAAATACTTGGTTGAACATCATGTTGTATGCACTAGAATTGCTCCCTGCATATGATGTTCATTGCTTGCTTTTGTGTGCTAGTCCGAGGTTACCAGCCTAGACCCTCCTCTTGAAGAACCTCCAAGGTGCAATGTCCATTCATTATGCAAGACACTAACTGCTTCTGACACAAGCACCCATGGTGGATTCTCTGTTCTCCGGAGGCATGCAGATGATTGTTTACCTCCACTAGTAAGCATCAAAAAATAATAAAAAAAGACCTACCTATATACTCCCTCCATCCTATTTAATGTGTTGGAATTGTTGTTCACACAATTCCCTGGTTTCAGGAAAGTCTGAATGATTGAGGCAAAGCTAGGCATTGCTTTTGTAGAATATGGAGATGATGTGCAGTCCTTAGCTATCACGTTTGCTAAGAAGTAAGTTGGTGGCAAATGTTGTTTTTTTTGACAAAATTAGAATACACTTTGTTTTCTCATTCTTGTAGCTATGGGGATTCACTCTTCATCACAGTACCTTACCTGATTTGATGTAAAGTACATGCTTGTAATTTGTAAATGTTGATGTTTCGTTTTTAGGATTCATAGAGAATATTGTGAAGTACAAATTTGAAATTTAGGTATATTGATGCTTTATTTTTAGGATCCATAGAGAATATTCCCAATAATGTTGTAGGTTATCTATGATTGTACTTGTTATAATTATTTTGGATTATATTTGTTGTGTATGTTATAGATTGAGCATGTTATGTGTTTCTTGGAGATTAATTATGCTTGTAAATTAGGTCTCTGTGTGAAATATAAATTGTGTGCAACAAAAAAAAAATTGGGAAGCATATAAATTAATTATTATTGTTGTTTTTATATTTGATTAATATTTCTAACGGATAAAACCATTAGTATTATTTTTTTTGTTTTTTTCTGGAAATTACTAACGGATATATCCGTTAATAATTGTTGACAAGCCGTTAGTATTCAATATAAATCTTTTAAAATTACATGAAAAAAACCGTTAGTAAGTAGCTTTCTAACGGATATATCCGTTAGATATCTTTTGATTTACTAACAGACTTACTAACGGATATATCTGTTAGTAAATCCGTTAGTAATATTACTAACGCTAAAATACTAACGGATATATCCGTTAGTAATATTTATTCTAACGGATATATCCGTTAGTAATGAGGCCATATGGTGTAGTGTTTAGCAGGCTATTACCGTCGCTTTGTAAAGGATTTTTATCGTATTGCTTCACCTTTGACTAAGCTTACGCGTAAAGGGGTGAACTTCATTTGGACTGAGGAGTGTGAAAAAGCTTTTCAGCTTTTAAAGACTCGATTGACTTCAGCACCGGTTTTGATTATTCCGGAGCCTGGTGTTGACTACGCAGTTTATTGTGATGCTTCACTTCTTGGTTTGGGGTGTGTGCTTATGCAAGAAGGCAAAGTTGTTGCCTATGGTTCTCGCCAGTTGAAGCCTCATGAGTAGAATTATCCAACTCATGATTTAGAGCTTGCTGCCGTTGTGTTTGCCTTAAAGTCATGGCGTCATTACTTGTATGGGGAGCTATTTGATATCGTTTCGGACCACAAGAGCTTGAAGTATATCTATACTCAACGCGATTTGAATCTTCGACAACGTCGATGGATGGAGTACTTAGAAGATTATGACTTCAAACTACAGTATCATCCAGGGAAGGCAAATGTAGTGGCCGATGCGCTGAGTCGCAAGTCACGAGATTCATTGGCTTGTCTGGCCATTCAAGAATGGAATATGCTCGATCAGATTGGGGAGTTTGAGGTAGAGCTCAAAGATTCTGAGAATCGTGCTTCATTGTATTCTGTTATGCCTCAACCGTCGATCATTCAACAAGTGAAAGATGAGCAACAATCTGATCCGGTAGCATCTACTTTTCGTATGCGAATTCTTCGAGGTGATGTTATAGAAGGTTAGACTTTTGACTCCGAGCGTGGGTTGAAGTTCAAAGACCGTTTGTTTGTGCCTTTGGCAATTCGTGAACAAGTGATGAAGGAATTCCATCATTCACGATTAGTGGTGCATCCGGGAGGTAACAAGATGTACCATAATCTGCGACGTCAGTTTTGGTGGAAGGGAATGAAGCGCGATGTCGCTAAATTTGTATCTCGTTGTTTGACTTGTCAACAAGTGAAAGCCGAACATCAGAGACCTGCGGGGTTATTACAACCATTACCAGTTTCAGAGTGGAAATGGGAGCACGTGACAATGGATTTTGTGACAGCACTTCCTAGGTCACCACGTGGTCATGATGCCGTTTGGGTCATTGTGGATCGTTTGACAAAGTCTGTACATTTTCTGGGAATGCGTTTGACCGATTCAGTTGATGTTCTTAGTCGCTTGTATATTAGAGAGATCATTCAGTTACATGGAGTCCCTGTTTCGATTGTGTCGGATCGAGATCCGCGGTTCACTTCACTGCTTTGGGAAAGTCTCCAGAAAGCTTTGGGGACAGAATTGAGATTGAGTACGGCTTTTCATCCTCAGACGGATGGTCAGTCAGAACGTACTATACAAACATTGGAAGATATGTTACGAGCTTGTGTTATGGACTTCAAAGGTAGTTGGGAAGACCACCTACCATTGATCGAGTTTGCGTATAACAACAGTTATCAGGCAAGCATTAAGATGGCACCATTTGAGGCCCTATATGGACGACTGTATCGTTCTCCCATATGTTGGACAGGCGTTGGAGAAGCGTCTCTGTTGGGACCAGATCTAGTAAGGGAAACTATTGAAAAGATAAAACTGATTCGTGCGAGGATACTTACGGCTCAGAGCCGACAGAAAAGTTATGTTGATAAGAAGAGGAGACCGTTGTCCTTTGAAGTTGGAGATCATGTGTTTCTCAAAGTTTCACCTCGTCGAGGTGTGCTTCGTTTTGGGCAGGACAAGAAGCTTTCACCTCGTTTCATTGGACCTTTCCAGATTTTGGAATGTGTGGGTGAAGTTGCCTATTGGTTGGCTTTGCCTCCGCAGTTGGCAAAAGTTCATAATGTATTTCATATTTCGATACTTCGGAAGTATGAACCTGATCCAACTCATGTTTTAGATTGGACTGATTTACCATTGGAGCAAGATGCGTCCTATGAGGAGCAACCAGTACAGATTCTGGAAGCTAAAGAACATGTGCTTCGTGGTAGGACTATTCGTTTGGTTCAAGTACTGTGGTGACACCATGGTACAGAGGAGACTACTTGGGAGAATGAGAAGGAGATGCGCGATTGATATCCGCAATTATTTGCTTCTTGAGTTATTTGTTTCTGTGCTAATGATTATCTTAGTGCGAATTTCGCGGATGAAATTTCTTTTAAGGTGGGTAGGATGTAATACCCCGTTATTTTATTTTCACTTTTTATTCTCGAATATTACCAGTTTTGGAATTTTGCGCAGTATAATTTTTTAGATGTGTGCATGTGAGCATAAGCTCAACCACATGGGATAGCTTTCCTTTTTAACTTTGACCCAAAGCAATTCAGTTGTGCACTGTGTGTGCGTGTGTATACAACTCATGTGTGTGTGAGGCTTATACTTCACACTACTTGGTGACCAAGTATAGGAGTTGTTATATACTGGACCTTAATCACTCAATCTCTCAAACTCTCAACTCACTGTCACTCTACTCTCCCTCTTTCTCTACAGCACATTCACACACACATATGTTTTCTTATATACACACACACAACTTATATTCATCTAAGGTGATTGATTCAAGCTTTGGATTTTGGGTAAGCTTTTGGAAATTCATGTTGTTTAATTCAGTTTATATTTAAACTGTTAGTGTAGATATGTACGTGTATATAGATACGTATATATACGGATTTCATATATGTATACCGTTAAGGGTCCAAAAATAGCGAGCAGAAAAACTGTCACAGAAATGTGAATTCTTTATATCAAATGAAAGGTCTCGATCCCACGAGGCTCCATTTCAAATTTCAAAAGCTAATTCATAACGGTTGCGACGAACGGTCAAATTAAAGTTTTGTCACCATTCGGTTTTTTGATAAAATCAAGAGCTGTGTTTTGATTCTTGAAAAATTGATTTCATATTTGAAATCTACGCGGAAAAAGGAAGAGATTGATATATTGGAAGTCTACTTTTAATTAAGTTTTCAAAATGGGTAAAAATTAGCCTTTGATTTCAAAATAGGGGAGGAAAAGAAGGAAGAAGACGACACTGTGACATCTTGCGCGCGCGACCCGCGCGCGCAACTAGGCAAAATTTTGAAAACTGTTTTAAATTGAACCGTGGCCTTTCTGTATACATTCGCACGAGTGGTCCGCACGAGCGAGGTCCCGCGCGAGCGGCCCGTGCGCGCGACCTCAGGCAGTTTAGTAAAAACTTCTATTTTGTTGTACTTAAATCTGTTTTGGGCTAAGGGACCTTGTACCCTAAGCTTTAAGAGTTGTACTTTGCCTTTGTAGTAGTTGTACTCATGCTTTGAGGTGTTGTACCTCACTAATATACGCGCATTATTGTATATTGAGATTTGTAACAGATTGAGCAGTTCCAGTTTCAATTCTGATTAATTATTCAGTCTATCCTCGGTGAACGGTAGTTCCATATAACCCTCAATAAAGTTGTATAACATGTTAATATTGTGCTTACGTGTTTACTTGAGCTGCTATGCCTTGAGTGGTTACTTGAGTTGCTATGCTTTATGTGTTTACCTGGATGATTTCAATATGTCTATGATGTTGCTTTGAATTGGTAGCATGCTTTAATAATCTGTCTTATGAAATATTGAATATGTCTGGATGCTTAGAGCTAACATATGTCATAGCATTTCATAAGCATGAGCGTGAACACGAACATGAAAATCACGAAAATGATTTTGGGATGAAAGACCTTAGAGGCTTTCGATTTTTGAAAAAGGAAGATCTTAGAGACTTCCAGGTTTTGAAAAGGGAAGACCTAAGAGGCTTCCGTGCATAAATCCCTCTAAGAGGGATTTTGTTTTGAAAAGATAGAAATCCCGGATTTGTGGGTAGGCATGTGAGATGGGTACCACTAGAAACTCGAATTGCGGGATGTGCTACAAGAAACCCCCGTAACGGTAAAGGCTAGGCCTCCGTGTAATTCGTAAGGCCCAAAGTCCTACACGTTTGAGGCTAGGCCTACGTGGACGGGAAGCCCATGGTCCGGGTAATGATATTGACGATTGAGGGTGAGTGTTTGAAAAGGCATGTAAATGGTTTTCATGCATTGACATTGGCATTCATTGCACTCACGCATGTTATATAACAGATGCTATTGTGCGGTTATATGACTATACGAGCCTTTTGGCTTATGGACTATTAAACCTTTCTTTCAGGTGATATAGATAAGGGCAAGGCCCCGAGATGTGACAATGCTTCCGCTATAGTTTGAAGACCCCGTGTGTGGGGATTATCATTTTAATGATGTAATAAATTTGGTTTCAAAGAACCTATTATGTTTAAATTGGACAAATGTTAGTCCACCCACTCTTAAATAAAGAGATAACTTAACTCTGATTTTCCGCTGCTTATACTGAAAACTTTTTGCTTCAAGAAAAGAATATTCTAAATGAAAACCAGTTTTCTGTTTTATAAATGCTTTCCAAATGATAAATGTTTATTACAAGTAACCCTCGGAGCCTAGGACTCAGGGAGTTACGGAATGGTGTCAAAGTCTCCTACTGTCATTGATTATTGTTGTACTTCCACCGGTTGACACCCCGTCGCCGGGACTCGTGGCGGGGCGGGGCGTCACACACATCCGATAGGATGCTTCATATACCAAATCATGGTACGAGATCAAGGGTGATCACACAGTCCCATGATAACTTGACCAACCGGGTTGCCCCAAGCTTCCAAGGTCATAGTTCCGTGCTTTAAAGTCTAATTCTCGAGTGAACCCAAAATCAGAAATTCTGGTATGCGAAACCAGAGATTCTGGGTTCGATCCCCAGCAGAGTCGCCAGATTGTGGATATCGCATTTTAACTTACCCACAGCTTTTTATTTAAAACCCCTTTTAAATTCAAATTCAAAAATGAGTCGCCACTTAATTTTTAAAAGGAAAATTAAGAAACCATTTTAAAGCAAACCGATCTTTTGGAAACCAGAGATTAACCGGGTCCGGGGATTATGGAATGAGAGAGGAAGGAGCCCGACGGACTAAAACACCCTCTCTCATCCTATCTCGTGATAGGCCTTTACTCAACATCCTTTTAATCGAATTATTAATCTAAATGTATCCTCAACTAATATATTTGTATAAATATACATCACAAAAGCATGTCCAAAGGGTGTAAGATTGCTAAGGGCAAAATAACATTCAAAACCCACATAATTCATTTAGCAAGAGACATGATATACAATAGGGAACAAGGGAACTTATCCGGGATCCAGCCGTGAATATTAAACATGCAATATATGCAAACAAAAGGAAACCCTAGTAAGAGAGTCTCTAATTCAAGTATACAAATAAAACAAGACCTATTTCTAAGGTGTCATACATGGAGTCGGAAAATTGATAAAATCAAGAAAACTAAGATAAAATAGAAAGGAGTTTAAGAAATCATACCTTAATAGTGCTACAAAACAAAGGGGTTAGTCCTACAAAACAAAGGGGTTAGTCCACATGCTTTAAACTTTATAATATTAAACCCTAAACGACATGCTTAATCTTCTAGCTAAAGAAAAGAGGCTATAATTACGAGTATCAACACATGTGAATGAATGCATGAGTATGAGCATGAGCAATAATGAACTATGAATTATTCATTGATTTGGATCATTTGGCCTCTGTATTTAAGCTTAACTAATTATTATCAAAGCATAGCATAAGCCCTAGGTCAAGAAAGGATCATTTGGGCCATTATTTACAAGGTTGGTTAAATCTGTCACAAGTTTCTGGAAATTCCAGAGAGTATATCATAACTTCAAAGGAATAAAAGGCATGGTTCCCATGGTTTGATCTTGATACTTTTTAGACACAAGTTGCCTATGTGAGTCTAGTTTTTAACCCAAAAAGAAAATCAAAGTTTCAACGGTTAGATCTCCGGGAATTAAACAAACACTAGACATCGCTCAGATTTTCATAACTCTCTGTCCAGAGTTCTTGCACGATTTTCTAAAAACAGTAAAAAAAAACTCTAAAAGGCTCTAATCTTTTTCAGAGATCTTGTTAACACATTAAACTTCATGGAAAAAAAATATTTGGAGTCATCAATACTTGATTAAAGCTCTGATTTACTCGTTTCAAAAGGATGCTACTGTTCTGAAATTCTAGGCAGATTATTGTTGTTTCACAAAACCTATGACCAAACGATGTTAATTGTAAAATCTCATTAAAACAAAAATTTTAGCGGTAAAACTTTGTGTTATCGACACTTTTTGATTGGTTTCATCTGATTCCAACAGTTCATTATTTAACTAAAAATCCTTGATCAAAACCAGTTTGTGAGCCCACTATTTTTGTTTGTCAAGTTCGACTTTATTTGTTAACCCCAACTATCAAACCAAAGAGTTGGGCTTAAACCAAATCACTCTCTCCTACCATTTGAAGGTCATTGGAGACTAAGGACACTTCTATAGATTTAAATGAAGTATGAATGAACTTCACAAAATCTCAAGACAATAAATCTAAATCATGGGAATAGGCTTAGATTCACACCACTCCTCCTACCATTTAGTGGTCATTGGAGACTAAGAACACTTAACCTTTGTGGGTCTTAAAGGAAGTATAAGGAACTTTGTTAAACCTCAAAGTAATGAATTCAAACTATGGATGAAGTTTGGATTCATTGACTCAATACACAAAAATCAACCTCAATCCTTTCATGAATCATGAGTTCACAAGAATATTGAGGGATTCTAAACACAAGGGTTCAAGTAAGACATTGAAAGTCTTATGAATCCCAAAACATAGACATAGTCAAAAGAAGAGAAGAAATCAAAGTTCAAACAACATCAAACTTCAAAGTTTATTTAACTTTAATCCCAAGGCTATTTTGATCCAAACTAATGATATGAGAGTCCAATCACAATATGTGTGGTGTGTGATGAAATGAGGTGGGAAGAGAGGTTTTGAAAATTTGTAAAAGATCCTAAGTATCTACATATTGTGATTGAACTTGAATGTTAAAGCTAAATGATTTAGAGTTTACCTCTAATTATCCTCAACTCCTTCTTGTTGCTTCAAGATCTTCCAAGGATGATGATCAAGCTCTTCTCCCAACTTCTTTTTTCTAATTCCACTTCTCTCTTAATTTAGAAGGTTTTTTTTTAAGTGAATCAATATTGGGATCCTAACATTCCAAATTCTCAAGTATGTATTAATGGGATACACATCTTCTATATGTAGGCAATCTTTAGAGGGTTATTTTGGAAAATTCGCAGCCAAAACCCTAATTTCCGCCGCCTTTTGATGATATAAACCGACCTATTTTAGGACAGGCTGTTACAAAAATGCGGCACTCGGGGAGATAGCAACGGGGAATCACTGATTGCCGATGCGGTAGTCACTGATTGCCGCAACGACATTCAGTAAATGCCGGAATGGCAATCAGTGAATGTCGCGGACAACTCCACATACTGCCTTTTTTTGTAGAAATCCATATTTTTGCGGCATTTGATGAAATTAGAGGCATTCACTGAACGCCGTACGACACTTCACAGATTGCCGTACGGCAACCCGTGACTGCCCAGACTCTTCTATGTGCCGTTTTCCTCTGTTTTCCTCTTTTTCTCTTTTCTCTTTTTGTTTTGAATTGGAAGAGCCTTCGGAAGAGCTTGAATCACCTTTGGAAGTCTTAGGTTAGCCGGACGTTTGTCATCATCGGATCTTAGAGGTAGCACTCCCCTTAATTCGACGTTTGGTCAAAATCGGAGTGTCTACAGCAACCTCTCTTTCTCTCTCTCTCTCTCACACACACACACACACAGTTTTCTCTCTCTCTATGGTCATCACCATGGAGCTATGGGATTGAGCGCATGATTGCATCGGAGACCACTCTAATAGTGTCTTCTACGACTAATATGAAGAACAAGGGAGTACACAGAAGCACAAAAGGGAATCCGTTCGTAGGTTTCATCGTCAGGCTCGAAACAAAGCCGAACAAAGATCTGTTGGGTTATTCCGCTAGGTAAGACACCTAAATCCGACTATTATGCTTGCGTGCATATTTTATCTACAGATCACGAGGACCAATGGTATATATGTTACAACATGACCAAAAGTTTCTAGGAAGTTGTATGAAAATATTGTCCATAAGTCAAATCGTGTAAAGATTTAATCTTTTTGGTCGTAACTCCTCACCAAGTGTCAGTGATTATTCTCTGTTCACTAATACTTTCATCTGTATGTATTACTATTAGTTAAAAAAGTCTATTACAATGTATCATACATTCTAAGTATTTTGGTGTTAAAATATTATAACTTGGTACTAAAATATTGTACCTTATGAAACATAGTTGTTTTTAAAACAAGGCGTCTTTCGAATTTGTTAGAATAGTATAGAGAGGGAGATGTGTAGAGATAAGAATCTGTGTATATTGAGTGGAGTGCTTGAAGCATTAAATAAGTCTTTTTATAAGTTTGGCCTAAGCTATATACTATTCTATACTTTTCCAATATGAGACACTCAAATATACTTTAAGAAAAGTAGCAACCATTTGGTATCATAGGATTTTCACCAATTTCACATCTTTTAGAATTGCTTTTAATATCAAATTTGTGTTAGTTCTTGTCAAATCAGCCCTATCGTCATAGTGAGCTTAGAGCACCCAAAACTCATGACTAGCCCTATTTGTTTATCAAAATAGTTTCACATGTATAAGAATCCAAGTCATAGAATGAATTACTTGATCTATTGTTGTTGTTTGTAAAGCTTGACTTTTAGTAAATAGTTCAGACTTTTCCTCACTTATCTTTTTGTACATTGGGTGTTATTGTAATGAGATAAATTCATCTTAAGGTAGGTATAGAAAGCAAGTAGGTGACTATAGGTAGAATTACCCTATAACCATATATATATCAAAATTCAATTTTGATGATCAATTAGTGAATTTTAATTAGTTGTAGCTAAATTTGAGTGAATAAAATATCAAAAAAACTAGTAATATTACCCCACGCACTACTTATAACGGATTATTATATCCTTTAGAAATGAAGCCTTCTGGTGTAGTGCTTGGCTCTTGGACATCACAAGTAAACACACTGAACGAATTTTCCCGTTCACTCCCATATGGCCTGTGATCTACTAACCTCTCATGTTTCTACAGTTGTAGTGAAATATGCTTTTAGTACAGGTAGTAGATTTTTGGACGACAGGAGTAGCAGATTATCCTTGGATATGTTGGATTGCATTGTGTGCTTGAAAGAATGGGATGACGCACAATATCGAATGCTAAAATAGAAGGATGACATTGCCAAATATTTCACATATTTAGAAATCGATAATGAGTAAGGTATGCAAATTTTAAAGTTATTGCAATTTCATTTATTTATTTTATGATACTGACTTAAGCATCATGGAGGTTTTGTTGTGAAGAACTCTGCCGATTTAGTAAGCTATTTTAAAACTATTTTCAAATCATTCTTTTCTGATAAACTATTTTCTACTATTTTTTTAAAAAACTAGTTTTTTGAGTTTTAAAAACAAATTTTTTGATGGATTTCAATGAATCAATTTGGTTAAAAGGAATTAAGGTTCTGATTTTTGTTATTTAGTGAAGAAGATAAGGAAAAGTATGTGTTTTCCAAAGGTTGTTTGGCGGAAAAATGTGCATTATAAATACCTTCCGTCCACATGGATGAAAAACACAACAATTCTGCTTTAGTTTAAGCATGGGATTATGTGCAATAAATTAAATTCCAGGGGTCACTTAAACACGGGTCAAAGTACAATGGTAAAATGTATTTAATTCTAAAAACTAACATGATGATAATATAAATGTTCACCAAGCGAGCCTAGCCTAATGGTATGACCTTTCTCTTCCCAGTGGAGAAGTGGAGAAATTGATGGTTCGAATTCCCTTAGAGGGATTAATTTGCTTGCCCCTGTTTTTCGTCAGTCGAAATAAGTGACCTTTATTGGGCTTTGTTGTGGGCCATTGTGGAGCTTTGGAGTTGGACTGGGGTGGGATTGGTGGGTGTGTGTGTGTGTGTCTTGCCATAATCCAGGTAAGCATAAAATAAATAAATAAATAAATCATAATAATAACAAATAGGGGCGGCTGCCCAAAGGTCCCTATGTTGGACCATAGTTGGGGGATAGATCCCCACGTTTTTTTTTTTGTGCCAAAATTCCTGTGATTTTCAGTGGACGAAAATGCTCACTTTTCTTATGTTCAACAATTACATTACACAAATGCCACATTAGCCCATAGTTTAAGGAAGTAGTTATTTTTTATTTTCAAAACTTTAAATTGTCATAACTTCTAAACTACAAATTATTTTTTCATAAAACTTATGTATTGGTAATCTATAAAACAAGATCCATAGTGTCTAATACAATTCTTTAAAAAAATTGAAATTTTGCAGCTCATAAACGGATATCAACAAATTAAATTTTTTATTTTTTTTTATTTTTGTAAAATCGACACTTCTATTGCGTAGATCTCAAAAAATTACTCCAAATAATAAAAATCATCCAAAAAGGCTACAGAATCGCAAATTTATTGTTATTTTAGAACATGTTACTATCTTTAAGTGCTGCCTCGGTAGAGATAGTAACATGATACTAACTATAGTAACATTTCTTCAAATTGACCAAATAATTGCAAAATTATAAAATTTTTGTCAAATGATACTGCCTTTATAATACTTTCCAAGTAAATATAGTAACATTCTAAAAAACTAAACATTTTTACAAAGATAGTAACATCATTGTTGCAAAATTAGGGCCATTTAGTATATTGTTACTGTCTGTAAAAACTATTCCCATGTAAAAAACAGTAACATACCATTAAAGATTAGCAACATGGTATTGATTAACAAAGAAAAAGTAACATGTCGTCGACAGTAACATTTCTTCAAAGACCTAATAATTGCAAAATTAAAGCCAATTTTAAGATGTTACTGTCCAGTTAAAGACAGTATTATATCATCAAATCCACACACACACACACACACAAAAAAAAAAAAAAAAAGTTTCAAAGGTTGTATCACGTCACTGTCGCAGAAGAGATAGTGACATTACGTTATAGTGATCCGACATTAACATGAATTTTTGTTTATATATATTTTTTCATAATTACTATGGATCTTGTTTGATGGAGATCTTTCCTTCTAGAATACAAATATATAAATTTTATTCAAAATGGAGGTGTGGTTTGAAATTTATGGCATTTTAAAGTTTGAAAAAAAAAAACACACTTCCTTGAAGAAAGTGATGAGGTGGTAAAACAGAAATACATGTGTGACAGGGACAAATTTGTCAATATCCTTATTTTCAGTTTAAAAATAAACTTAAGGCCATATAATTCAAAAAAAGATTATCCTTATTCTCTTAAATCTAAACCACTTGTACTTATCCTCTATTTCCTTTCAAAGTAAAAACTTCTATTTACTTTTTTCTAATATATATACGAAAATTCTACAGAGAGGGCACCCTCTTTAATAAAGTGAGGTGTATATATATAGTGGTTGCTAACTTATAACATGATGGTTGTATGTTAGCAGCATACAACAGTTTCTTTAGCGACAAAAAACAGATTTTTAACGACGAAATTTTTGTCACTAAAGTTTCAACTTTTAACGACGAAAAATTTCGTCGCTAATAGACTGTTTTTTGTCACTAAAAACCTCCTTTGCTGTATGTTAGCAAATTCCATATATAAAATATATGTTTGATGTACTAGTAGTTTGTAGTGGTGCGATTCACGTATTTGGATGATAATTAAACGCCGACATGAAATTTCAAGGAAATCCATCAACATTTAATGCCCCTTAACCACCGTTGAAGAGAAATTGCCAAGAAAGGACTCTAAATGGGGTTAATCACCCAGATCTTGAATTGGTGGGAGAAAGTTAAAAATAAAAATAAAGAAATAACATTTCAATATTAATACAGGGGGATAAATGGTATACAAAAATGCTACTCACACAACACATTTACAATAGGGTTTTAAATATGTTGTACTCTGTGTTGTTTGAATTTTTCACATTTTATTATGCACCACTTATACAGTACATGGTACATGCATTTAAAACCTGTAGAATGTATTTTGGCTATGTATTGTGTGTGTAGCATTTTTGAATGGCACATATACCTGAGAATTTAGAATTAATTCATGCCTGTGGAATGGCCATCAGTTTTTCATTTCCCAACAGAACAATCATGAAGTTGGAGCAACGTAACTTACCCTCTTTGTTTTAACATGAAATATTTCCCCGATTACATACATTTGTATGTGCATGTTTTTACGTTCAAACAAACGGAGTGTTAAGTGCAACTTTGAAAACCCCATGATTTAGCTTTTACATCAATAAGATTCAAAGGCACCGTACAAGACTTCCGCAAAAACTCACATACTTGTATCGGAGGACTTCCAGAATCCAGTGTCATACTCCGTAGTATAGTTTTAAAAAAAAAAAGTGTGATAGTTTAGATTAATGCTTGAAATTCGTAGGGCTCTGTTTGCTTTATGTCTTGTGGATTTCATGAAGGAAAAAGAAAATAGAAGGAAAATAAATGGAAAAACTTCTCTTGTGTTTTCCTTCGTGCTTAAATAACATCACAAATAAATTTTTAAACGATAATTTTAATATAGAAATAAAAAAAAGGTTATTACCAGGAAAAAATAAATTAATAAATGATATGTACAAAATTATCCAGCCATGAAGACAGTGCCACGTCATCAAGAGCTACCGGTTATCCCGGTAAAGGCGCCAAGGGCCGAGCAATCCCCGAGATGTTTATCAGGACCGGGCGGTTCGTACTAACTGGCCGAGCATGACGGTCGCGGGTCCCGTGATCCCGTCCAATCCCGCAGTTTCCCAAACCAACTACAAGTCTGTAAGATGGAAGGTGACAGTTTCCTAAACCACTTAGGAAACCTTCCCCAAATTATGCCAATTAAATTGTAATTAGATTAGTTTTCCTAATTCAATTAACTTACCATGTAAGGGTGGACTCTTGCATCTATAAAAAAGCTCACCTACCCTCTTAATGGGGATCTCAATCCAAAAATAATTCTCTAAGCTTACAAGCCAACAACAGAGAACTCACCACCAATACGCATATACCCCGGCCGGTATTACTGGTAGTGCCGCCCATCCTTGTTGGCTCACCAGGCCCGCCGGTGATCTGCTAGTGAGAGCGCACAGACGCAACCGTAGACGTAGGTCACCTCGTTAACGGGGCCGAACCACATACAAACTCTTGTCTTACTTTATCTTTAAACACTTCTTACCAGTTTTAGGCAGCATCAGTTTGGCGCCGTCTGTGGGAAACGACATAGTCTTCTCATCAACAAAAATCATTGACTGATCAACATGCCGCCAAAGACAGGTAGGAAAACTACTGCTCCGACCGGTCAGGAGAACCAGCATCTTGAGCGGCAGACTGTCCCCATGACCACCGAGCAGATAACGGCGACACTGGCACAACTCTTGGAGGGCCAGCGCCGGACACAAGAACAGGTGGAGGCACTTTTGGCCCGATAGGAGAAGCGTCACGCGTCAGAAAATCAACCAGAGAAGAGCGCCCCTGTCCAAAGGCCCGCTCGGGCACACAGGCAAGCCCGTTCCGCCCCGGTTTCACCACCAGATCGGGAACCCCTCGGTGATGGTGAGCGCAGCCAGGCAACAAGGCGTTCACAAAGGCGAGCTCGGCCCGTCAGGTCGAGGATGCCAGGACCATCATCAACCGACGGCGTGCGACCCGAGGAGAAGAGTCAGGACGGAGAGCCCGGGAGTCAGCCGAGGACTCCCCGACCAGGAGCCAGGGGGACCTTCAGCACACGATTACCCGGACCCAGAGCCTCGCTTGATCCCAAAGGTCGACCCGTTTCGAGGACGAGGCCTCGTCATCCGATCCGACCCACCGCTCGGATACAGAGAGGAGGACCCGGCGGGATGGCGTCAACGCCCAGGTCGAGCAACTGCAGCAGCAAATCGAGAGGTTGAACCGCAAGTCCGGTCACGACCTCACCACCACGGAGACAGAATCATCATATACCGCTCGGGTAACACAATTTTCTATTTTACGGAAGTTCAAACCCCCTCACCTCAGCTCCTACGACGGCACAGGAAGTCCGGTAGACCACATCCGCACTTACAAGGCTCAGATGGCACTGGTCACCACGGTGGACGAGCTACTGTGCCTGGCCTTTCTCAGTACTCTTAAGGGGCCAGTCGCATAGTGGTTCCATGCTCTAAAACCCCGGACGGTCGACAACTTCAAAGCCCTCGGCAAGCTCTTCATCAGCCAGTTTGTCGGGATGCTCGGCCGGTCGCAACCGGACACTCAGCTGCTGACCATCAAGCAGCGCAAAGGGGAGACCCTGAGGGAGTATGTAGACCGTTTCAACCAGTAAAGGCTCTTGATCCGCAACCTCAACGAAACGGCTGCAATTATGGCCTTCTGTTCGGGAGTTCAACACACCAAGGTTGCCACGTCGTTCCATCGTGACCAACCAGCAACCCTGGTGGAGCTCTCGGAGAGGGTAGAAAAATACATAGATACTGAAGAGTTCCAGAAGGCAAAGCGCGCCGGCCAGGCAAGAGACGAATCCCCGAAGGCCAAGTGCAAGCGTGAAGGATTCGAGAAGGGCTCAGGAGAGAAGCCGAGGCAAGATCAGAAGGACGCCCGGGGTCAGCCCCCGATTGCTTTCACCCCCCTTTCCTGGTCCATACATGAAGTCATGGCTGCCGCCGAGGCACAAAGACTGCTCCAGCAGCCTACAAATCTAAGAGCCCCGCTTAGTAAGAGGAACCGGGACAAATTCTGTCGCTACCACAGGATCACGGCCATGAAACGGAGGATTGCTTTAAATTACAGATAGCAATAGAGAAGCTGATCGAGCAGGGACACCTCGTGGAGTTCGTCACAGCAGATAGACGACCCCGGCAGGACGCCCGAGCTCCCGATCAGCCACCACCACTTGGCCATATCTGCGTGATCTCCAGAGGAACATCAGGCGGAGGAGATTCACAGACGGCGCGGAAGAGGCATGCTCGGGCATCCCGAGCGGATGTCTGGCAAATCCAATCCACCAGCTCCTCCCCAACTGATGTTCTAACGTTCACGTCCGACGACTTGCAGGGTGTCCATTGCCCCCATGATGACCCACTAGTAGTGACGCTTTCCATAGCCAACTATATGGTCCAAAGGGTGCTAGTGGACACAGGCAGCTCGTCCGACATTATGTTCACGTCAGCATTCGATCAGCTCGGGATCTCCAGGGATCTGCTCCGGCCGGTCGCCACTCCCCTGGTTGGATTCAACGGCTCCAGCACACAACTGCTCGGTACAATCGAGCTCCCAGTTCTCATGGGGACCTACCCACAACAGGCCTTCGTACTGACCAATTTTGTGATCGTCGAAGCCCCGTCGGCCTACAAAGTCATCCTTGGCAGGCCAACCCTCAACAAGGCCAGGGCGGTCGTCTCCACCTACAGCTTAACAGTGAAGTTCCCAACTCCTCAAGGACCCGGATGCTTGCGTGGAGATCAGAGCACTGCCCGGAGTTGTTATGTCAGCTCGTTGCGCCGGGGGCAATTACGAAAACATTAAACGTTCAAGAGATGGACCCCCGGGACCAGAGTGACACGATAGGTCTGATGGAAGAATTGGAAAAAGTGACGCTGGATCCCGAGTACCTTAACCGCACGGTCAGCATTGGCACCCTACTGGAATCTGGCCTGAAGGAAAAAATGACTCAGTTCCTGAGACAAAATCAGGACGTTTTTGCTTGGAGTCATGAGGATATGCCCGGGATTGACTCCCGGGTAATGTCCCATCGTCTCAACGTCAGCCCGGATTGCCGCCCAGTCAAGCAGAAGAGAAGGGGCATGGCACCCGAGAGACAGAAAGCAGTGAGTGAGGAGGTCGAGAAGCTCCTAAAGGCGAAGTCCATCCGAGAGGTCCACTATCCCGACTGGTTAGCTAATGTTGTTCTGGTCAAAAAAAAGCAATGGGAAGTGGAGAATGTGCATGGACTTCACCGACCTCAACAAAGCCTGCCCCAAGGATTGCTATTTACTGCCAAGGATAGACCTCCTCGTGGACTCTACTACAGGTCACTTACTCCTCTCATTCATGGACGCTTACTCGGGGTACAACCAGATCAGCCAGTACCCCGGGGACGAAGAGAAGACAGCATTCGTCACCGACCAAGGGACGTATTGCTACAAGGTCATGCCATTCGGCCTTAAGAATGCCGGGGCTACTTAACAGCACCTGGTCAACTACATGTTCAAAGACCTCATTGGAAAGTCGATGGAGGTGTATGTCGATGATCTCCTGGTCAAGAGTTGGGACGAGTCCGACCACCTCAAGCATCTGGCCAGGGCCTTCAGCATTTTCAGAAAATTCAGGATGAGGTTGAACCCGGCCAAATGCACCTTTGGTGTCTCGTCCGGGAAATTTCTTGGCCATTTAGTCAGCAGACAGGGAATTGAGGTAAACCCCGAGAAGATCAAGGCTATCATCAACATGCGGTCGCCCAAATCAACGAAGGAAGTTCAAAGCCTAGCCGGACAGGTTGCCGCACTGAACAGATTTGTCTCCCGAACTACCAACCGGTGCCTGCCATTTTTCAAAATCCTCCGTAAAGCGTTCCAGTGGTCAGAAGAGTGTGAAGAGGCATTCCAGGAACTCAAGAAGTACCTGGCGTCCCCTCCTCTCCTCTCAACACCCGTGCCGGGGGAAGAACTATTTTTATACTTGGCAGTGTCACCATCGGCAGCTAGCTCGACAGTTATTCGGGAAGAGCATAGGATATAGTTCCCCGTGTACTATACCAGCCGGGCGTTACAAGGCACAAAAAGCAGATACTCCCGCATCGAGAAACTAGCATTCGCCCTTATCACCTCGGCCCGAAGGCTCCGCCCATACTTTCTGGCCCATGGTATTGTGGTCCTCACAGATCAACCTCTCCGTAGAATTCTCAGCCACCCAGACACATCTAGGAGACTCGTCAAGTGGGCCTTGGAATTGGAAGAGTTTGGAGTGATCTACCGATCCCGGACAGCCATTAAGGGACAAGCCGTAGCAGACTTTCTGGTTGAGTTTACATATCCCGAGGACCCGGTCGAAGAGTCTGAGCCCCGGGCCTTACCGCCCGGGTTACACTCTGACATCCCCGCCTGGGTACTGCATGTGGACAGTTCCTCCAATCAGCAAGGCAGTGGGGCAGGAATCATCCTGACTACTCCCGACGGTATCCAGCTTGAATATACACTAAGGTTTGGGTTCCATGCCTCCAACAACGAGGCCGAATACGAAGCCCTCTTGGTCGGGTTACAGTTGGCCATCTCCTTGAGTGCACAACAGGTTCAGGGCTACAGTGACTCCCAGCTCGTGGTCAATCAGGTTAACCAAGAGTACGAGGCGCGGGAAGACAGCATGGTAGCCTACTTGGCCCTTGTTCGAGCGGTTTCCAAGCAGCTCCGGGGATTCTCCATCACACAGATACCCAGAGAAGAAAATACCAGAGCCGACCAGTTGGCCCGCCTCGCCTCATCTTCTGAGTCAGACTTGCCCGGGATAAGGATACAGTACCTACCCGAGCCAAGTGTGAGCAACTCAGAGGGCATGGAGGTAGACCCGGTCACTCTGGAACCCAGCTGGATGGACCCACTCGTGACATTCCTGACAACAGGGATGCTCCCAGACGACAAAGAAAAAGCCCACCGGGTTAAAAACTGGGCGGTACAATATCATCTTCTCGACGGCATACTCTACAAGAGGGGATTCACTATCCCATACCTCAGCTGTGTTCACCCTGCGCAAGTCCAAGCAATACTGTTCGAAATCCACGAAGGTGTGTGCGGGAACCACATCGGAGGCATGGCACTCTCCAGAAAGGCCCTACTATAAGGTTACTTCTAGCCAACCATGGCCCGGGACTCTCAAGAGTATATATGAAGGTGTGACAAGTGCCAAAGATACTCTCCCATGATCAACCGACTGGGAGAACTCTAGACACCAATCCACAGCCCCTGGCCGTTCGCCCAGTGGGGAATCGACATTTTCGGTCCCTTACTGATGGGAAAAGGACAGGTCAAATTTACCGTGATAGCTGTTGACTATACCAAATGGGCAGAGGCCGAGCCCTTGGCAACAATAACCGAACGGAAGATGGAGAGCTTTGTAGAAAGGAATATTCTCAGTTGGTTCGGCATTCCCCGGGTCCTGGTCAACGACAACGGCAGACAATTTGACACCCCTATCTTCAGATAATTCTACTCGAACTACGGAATACTGAATCATTACTCCTCCCCCGAGCACCCACAAGCCAACGGTCAAGCCGAGGTAACCAACCGGACAATCTCGCAGTCAATCAAAACAAGGCTCGAAGGCGCCAAAAGGCTGTGGGGTGAAGAGCTACCAACCCTCCTGTGGGCCTACCGCACTACACCCCGAGCGGCAATCGACGAGACACCGTTCTCTTTAACTTACGAATTTGAGGCTGTGGTCCCCACAGAGCTCGGGTTACCTATATATCGGGTGGCCAACTTCAGTGCGCCGGATAACGAAGAAGCTCTTCGGTCCGAACTGGACTTGGTAGAGGAAAAAAGAGACCGGGCCTACCTAAAGGTGGCGGCCTACAAGCAGAGGGTCTCGCGATACTACAATAGTAAGGTGAAGCACCGCAATTTTCAAGTCGGAGACCTCGTCCTCAAGGCAGTGAACCAGTCTACCCGAATCTCGAACCATGGGAAATTGGGGCCAAACTGGGAAGGCCCATATAAAGTAACCCGAGTCAACCGACCGGGAACCTACTAGCTACAGGGCATGGACGGGCATGATCTCTCTCATCCTTGGAATGTGCAACACCTTCGCAAGTATTATCAGTAGCATCTGACCACGGGAATTTAATACTGTAGAGAAATTTCATTTTTTGTAGCTCTAATTGAGCAACCATCATAAATTTTTATTTTTAAATAAAATGGGATAATTTACTTCGAAAATTTACTCCTGTCAGTACATCGTGCAATGCTAAAAAGACCTTGGGCCTAACCCCAAGGCATAAAAGACCTCGGGCCTAACCTCGAGGTACCAAAGACCTTGGGCCTAACCCCAAGGCATAAAAGACCTCAGGCATAACCCTGAGGCACCAAAGACCTTGGGCCTAACCCCAAGGCATCAAAGACCTTGAGCCTAACCCCAAGGCATAAAAGACCTCGGGCCTAACCTCGAGGCACCAAAGACCTCGGGCTCCGAACCCAGGCACTAAAAAGACCTCGGGCTCAGAATCCTGGCACAAAAGGACCCTGCAACCACCCATGTTCCAAGTCGGTCTCCTATGGTCGCTCCTCAGCACGCCCCCGCCTTCACAGGACGCTCGGGGCCAAAAGGATACTAAATCTAAACAGGAAATTACTTAAAGTTTCTCCTAGGTCCAGCCGACGATGGGGCCAAACCCCTAGATGGCCAACGATGGCAAGCTTCAAATGACCCTGCAACCACCCATGTTCCAGGTCGGTTCCCTACGGCCATTCACTCCTGCACTCCCGCCTTAGCCAAATGCTTGGGGGGGGCAGGGGAATATTAGGCCAAAACAGGGAATCACACCGGTCTCTACAAGACCTTGGAAAATATTCCTAAGTACTTACAGTAGTCAGAGATATATCCCGGACGGTAAAACATGATACACCTATGATACACTGGGACATCCCGGATGGTAATACAGGGTATTCCTATAATACACCGGGCAATCCCGGACGCTAAACAGGACCAGCTCCTACAGCTAGGACCAGTTCCTATAGCACTCCGGGCAACTACCTTTTAAACAGGTCAGAAAGACTAGGTGTTCAGTTGGTTACGGTCCTAAAACATTTGCTATGGCAGGTGTTAGGTTGGCCAAAAACCGAACTGATACTAGCAATTATAAACAGGCAGTGCAGAGAAATAAAATAGTTGATGGAAAGAAAATGTGACCTCAGGGGCCTTTTCATTAATTTAAAAAAAAAACTGTACAAAGCCTGGGGGCAGTTGTATTAGCCTCCCCAAAAAGAAAAAGAAAACTACAACAAAAAAGAAAAAAGACTAGTCTACAACCACCACTTCCTCCTCCTCAGCGGCCTGCTCGTCAACGGAGGGGTCCTCGGCCGGTGCAGCTTCAGCAGCGACTTCAGCTTCGACGGCGACCTCGGCCTCAGCAGCCACCTCAGAGTCAGCCTGGCATTCCTTCCAATAACCAGACTCAACCCAGGAGTACCCAGAAAGATCCCAGTCAGGATGGTCGGTAACAGCCCGCTTCGCCAAGTCAGCGTAGCCCGTGAGGAACCCTGCTTCAAATTCCTCCTTAGCTTCTTTGGCTTCGGCCTCTCGAGCAGCAGAAAGCTCCGAGAGCAAGGCCGTCATAGCTTCGAGGTCCTTATCGGTAGAGATCTTCGCGGACTTTGAGGCTGCAACCTTGGCCTCAGCAATCTTCTTGGCGGTGACCCACCCGGCCCCCGCAGCCTTAGCCTCCGCAACATTCCGGGTAGCCCGCTCGGTTGACAGGGAGTCACGGACTTCCCCCAGCTCCAAGGCCGTTGCCCGGGACCTTTCTTCCTCCATGGTTAGGGCAAACTCCGCGGACTCCCGAGCAGCCCTCTCTGCGAAAAGGTTAGCCTCAGCAGCGGCCAACCTCTCGGCAACGCCGGGAAGGGTGGTCTCGGCCCCGGCCGCAATACAGCCAACCTGCAAGAACAAGACGATGTCAGTATAAGCATGAAAAAAAAGAAGAAAAAGAGGTTGGTGTTCACGCCGCGAAGATACTCACCATGTGGCTGATGCTGTACAGCTAACTGATGATGGCCTCGGGGCTCAGCAGGCTGCATTTGTCAATTTGGCTCTACAGCAGTCCGGGCCGTACCCTCTCACGGACGTCGTCCGTCGTCTCGACCTCCGGCCTAGCCAAGGGGCCTGCGCGAGCTTCCTCCAGGGTCGGGAAGGAGACCCCGGTTAGTCAGGCAGCAGGAGGTGGTGGTGGTGGTGCAGCAATTATTATCACGGGCGTGGAAGTAGCAGCAGCTTTCTTCCCAGCCTAGATGGAGATCCCCCGGGAGATCCTCTTCAGTGGCTATCCCTCAACTGGGGCTGGTTTCTTCCTCTTCTGGCCAGCCCGGGCCATCAAAGCAGCCTCCTTCTCCTTTAACGCCATCGCGTTCTTGGGAGCCATCTCTACAAAACCGCAAGCATGTCAAAATTCAGCAAAGTACCAAATACAAATAAAACCAGACGGTCAAGAGATGGGACTTACCAGGAATAATCGCCGGGAAGACGGGAGCTGTGAAGTCGTGTTGGGGCTTGTAGGAAGTCTTCGGGCTTCCAGACCGGGTCAGCACCTTATTGATATCAGTTGGGTCCTCCACCAGAGATAAGACTCGCGCTTGAAGCTCGTCAGGAAGACTCGGCGGGTCCACTGATCCCACTGCAAGACAAACGCACCAATGGGTTAGTCAAGTCAAAGCAAAGAAACTAAGCAAAAGAAAGAAGCAAGAAAGAAAGAGTGCTTGGGCTTACTCCTCAGCTTCCTCGCCCAGGAGGTCCTCAGCTGGATACTCGGCGCCTTCTCGTACAGACCCAGGGTGGACACTTGGAAGAACTTCTTCTTCCACCCCTTATTGTTACTCGGGCAGTTCACAATTATCTTCTGCCCTTGCCTGGCCCCGAGTGAGAAGAAGCCAGCCTCCCCGTGTACTTGAAAAGGCCGGTGGGTCCAGAAGAACTCCTGAAGTGTGAGCTCGTACCCGAGGACTTGGGGCCACAAGGAGATGCACCCCATCAGGTACCGCCAACCATTCGGAGCGAGTTGCCCGGGGGAAATCACAAGGAAGATGAGTGCATCCCGGGCAACTGGGTGAAGAGGCAAGTGAAGGCCCGCTATGAAAGCGTCTTCGTATAAGGTAACGAAGCCCGACTCATGGAAGTGAGCTTCGCCATCATGCACGCCAAGAGAAAAGGGTCCGGGAAGTTCATACCTATCCCTGATCCGGTCAAAGTCGGGGCCTCGCAGGGTACTGACAATGGACTCACACACGAAGACGACCCCAGGACTGTTCGGCACGGACCCTTCGTCACCTGACCCCTGAGACGTCGAGGCCACCGGAGAATCCCGGCGCGCTTCCTCGTGAAACGCCCGAGCAGGTATCACTCTCTCACTATGCTGGTCTGAGGGGCCTAGAGAAGGAGGGTTTGGGCTTGAGCTTATGGACCCTGACTGTATCTGCTCGTCCTCCGACCGGGATGACGAATTGAAATCCAAATGGCACATGGCTAAGTCTGTGAAAGATCTAAAGGGCCGACGACCTAAGAAAGGGTCAAGAACTCCTAACCTGGTGTATAGAGGAGGTAGATCTAACAACCTACAGGGCAGGTCATACAAGACTCTAGAAGAAAGACAACTCTCTCTCAAGACTGTTCCAGGAACTCCCGCTCGGTCAAACTGCTCTAGCGTACCCCCAGATTGAAAAAAGTTGCAAAACCTAAAAAAGAAGAAATCCTAGGCTCGCTCTAACCCAAGTGGGTTTGGTCTCTCCAGCTTTGTTCAAGAAAGAAGAAGAGAATGAAGAAATGAAGACGAGAAGGAAGGACTTACAAAAATTTGCGCAGAAAAGGACTCGGGAATCTTGCTCGGGATCTCAGTTGCTCTCAAAACCGCTCAGTAAACTCTCTCAGTTGACAGCAGGGACTGAAGAAACGAACAAGTGTTTCTTATATAGAAGTAGCGGGAGGTCCAGGTCAAACAGATCCGATGGCTCAGATGCTTTCCCGCCAAAAGTCGTCGACAGCTGTCACCTCGGGCACTTGAAGGGTCACCTAAAAAGACGTACGCATTAAATACGTGACATGACGGTCCGATTACTATGCGACTGTTCGGTTACATCCGAACTGATTTCGCTGAACCCTGACTAGGCCAATTACTCCCTGACACGTGGCAATACCCACACCCGAGTTCCTACCTGTACCGGTCTGTTACTCCACCGGATGACCTGGAGTGTGAGCCCCATCCCGAGCAGCATTCTTGGAGGACATCCGGACGGTTTTCAAGGCAATACTCATTTTCGAATCCTCACCCGATGATGTATTCGGTCAGTTCCGAAAATGGGGGACAGCTGATATGTCCAAAATTATCCAGCCATGAAGACAGTGCCACGTCATCAAGAGGGGTACCGGTTATCCCGGTAAAGGCGCCAAGGGCCGAGCAATCCCGAGATGTTTATCACGACCGGGCGATTCGTACTAACTGGCCGGGCATGACGGTCGCGGGTCCCGTGATCCCGTCCAATCCTGCAGTTTCCTAAACCAACTACAAGTCTGCAAGATGGAAGGTGGCAGTTTCCTAAACCACATAGGAAACCTTTCCCAAATTATGCCAATTAAATTGTAATTAGATTAGTTTTCCTAATCCAATTAACTTACCATGTAAGGGTGGACTCTTGCATCTATAAAATAGCCCACCTACCCTGTCAATGGGGATCTCAATCCAAAAATAATTCTCTAAGCTTACAAGCCTACAACAGAGAACTTACCACCAATACACATATACCCGCCCGGTATTACTGGTAGTGTCGCCCATCGTTGTTGGCTCACCAGGCCCGCCGGTGATCTGCTAGTGAGAGCGCACAGACGCAACCGTGGACGTAGGTCACCTCGTTAACGGGGCTGAACCACATACAAATTCTTGTCTTACTTTCTCTTTAAACACTTCTTACCAGTTTTAGGCAGCATCAATAAATAAAAGATAAAAGAAGGTAAATGACTCTCGACATTCAAAACATTTAATTTATATAAAATTTTATTCTTTACCATTTTCCTCATCATTTTTCTTATTATCCAAACAAAGAAAAATGTTTTCTTCTATATTATCTTTTCGTTTCCCTCACCAAATCTAACCACCAAACAAAAGCCTAAATACAATAGCCTTTTGTTTTATTGTCAAGATAAAAAGAATAACGATATGGTTTCCAAATTAAGCAATGCTATGCTTTTCAAATTTAAATCACAATGTTTTCTTAGTTGTATCACAATAATGGTGTGTAGTACCACCGATGATCACTGTTACATCATGTGGTACAATTATTTGAAGCATTTGAGAACCAAATTTTGGATCATCAAAATCTGGGAAGCATGGCATTATTCTTCCACTAGCTTATTGGTTGCCAAATATTTTGAGAGTTATACCACCTAAAACTACCAATTAAAATTTAGTGATCCCCACATAATTTGGAATTCAAATTTGAAAATCATAACATTGCTCAAATAAAAAGTGGAAATCTTTGCTCAAACACTGTGTAGACACACTAGTAGCTAGGACCCACATGAGACTCACATAATACTAAAATCACAATAAAAATCACACAAATATTATGGTCACACGAGATAATTTCTTCAGTAGTAGAGCATTAATGCCATATGTGTCATCGTCAGGCACTATCAAGTAGAAATTTCAAAGAAAGGACTCTTTAACAACGTGAATCACATACTAACAAAAGTTATGTTTGCTGCTTCAAATAGGGTAATGCTATTGTGAGCAGCTTCTCATATGAGAAGGCGGGTTTTAACCGTTAGATGAGCATCTAGCCATTAGATTATCAGGAATCAAGAGACACATTTATTGCCAGATGCTCATCTAACGGTTAAAATATGCCTTCTCATATGAGAAACTTCTCACAATAGACTTACCTCTTCAAATAAGTGCTGAAAATTTTAGCATTTATTATATATATATATATATATATATATTGGTGCATTTGACAATATACCACTTAATTAAAAAAGTAGTAAAAAATTTACTGAAAATTTTATATAAATTTTTTTTTTACTGAAAATAATCATTAAATGATATCTATTTCAATACTTGAAACATTGTTTACACTATCTCAAATTCAATTACTCTAAAATTTTTAAATTTAAAATTTAGCATTTAATTTTCATCGCAATTCACATGGGCTTTTATTAATCTTTATTGGACTGTCACAACATGTGGGCCTTCAACCACTTTCGAAGCCAATTTACAAACCAGTTTATGAATTTGTTTATTTTTGTTTTTGAACTAGTTTGTTGAATCGATCACAAACCTACTTTCCACATTACAGCCAGATTTATGCAAAATAGAAAATTGTCTCACGCTATGACACTAAGGGTGTGTTTGATAATTCAATTAAGTAAAAATTTTTAGCACTTATTCTCTTTTAGTCTGTTTGATAATGTATTACTTAATTGAAAATGTAGCGAAAAATCCACTAAAATTTTCTATTGAAAAAATATCTAAATGCATTCTATTTTAGTATATTAAACACTGTTTTCAGTATTACAAATTCAATGACTTAAATTTTCAGTACTTAAAATTTAGTACTTAATTTACAATTTTGTCAAACCGATCCGTTGAAGTCATCTTCATCTCCAAGTCAAGTTATGCGAACCGTGGAAGGAACCAAATAAGCGACAACAAACTAATCCATTCTCCTATCATATGATAACCAGCTTAAGTGAATACGTGGATTATGAAAGGTGGATATCACATTGGGAACCCAATTATTTCTTGATAAAATGGGAATTGGAGGCTAAAGAGATTGGAGCTGTGCTATGGAGAATCTAAGGCTTGCGTTATTCAATCAAAATTGTGCTGAAACTTGAAAATTCTCGCTAGGTAATAAGATTCCTTTTTGCGAATTCATTTAACTACATAGAATCACTAAGTTGAATGATATGATAGGGAACAATGCTCTCCAAAATTTTGTCATTTATTGCTCACTCAGCACACCAATTTGGTCTGTTTTGAATGACATTTGAGGAATGCATTTTCACCAACTATTATTACATCATCATCTTTCTTATCAACTTGTTTTAAAGATGTATTCTAATATAATTTTTATTCTTTCACATAAGCAAGTTAATTTTACTTGATTCTGCTTTTAAGTTAAAGATAGTATTTTACATTGATGACTTGAGCTGGGAGTTGATGGAACACCCATATTCCTCAACTTCTATAGCATATTAATGTCACTCAATAGTATTTGATGATGCCAAAAATTGGTAAGAGAGATTCAGAGAGAGATATTGAGACACAATGAATTGTATGTGGTTCGGCCCCGTTAATGAGGTGACCTACGTCCACGGGTGCGTCGGAGCGCTTCACTAGCAAATCACCGGCGGGCATGGTGAGCCAACAGTTTGGGCGGCACTACAAGTAGAATTGACCGGGTGTATGCGTCTGGATTAGTATAAACTCCTATTCTCTACGTTAAGAATGCGATCCCCTGTCAAGAGGGTAAGCGGTCCCTTTTATAGATGTAAGATTCCACCTATACATGGTAAGTATACAGATTTGGAAGCTTAATCTGATTGCAATTAATCTACACAAATTTAGGGGAGTTCCTTATGTAGATTAGGAAACTGTTGACCAGTCCCAATAGATTTCTGATCAGATAAGAAAACTGCTGGGAGGCTTGGTCGCCAAGTTTCACCTTGTGGAGAGTAGCTGTGCTGCGCATCCGAGATGCGTGAACATCCTGAGCGGTAATAGTCAAATGACCCCGGGATTGATGGGCCAAAGGCGCCCATTCCGGATAGCTCGGGACCTTCGCTGCTGATGTGGCGGTCTAGCTTTCTGACGAATATTCCTGGACGTATCAGCTGCCCCCCATTTTCAAAGTTGATGTGATGTCCCATCAGATGAGGTTTGAAAATTAAGACTGCTCCCGACAGACCGTCCGGTTGCGGGGTCGGGACCTTCCCTAGGGTGAGATCGATTGTGCTGGTCCACCCGAGTATGGACCGACCGGTGGCCCGTGGTCCCGGGTCCAACTTCAGCCATGTGTCAGCTGGCCACTAGCCTGGTCAGGATCCAACGATGCCAGCGTGGGAGTAACTGAGCTGTTCACATGGTAACCGAACTGTCTCGTTATGCATTTAATGCGTGCACCTTTCGAGGCGACGCTTCACGTGCCTGAGGTGACAGTTGTCGGCAACTTTGGGCGAAAAAGTGTATGAACCGTTGGATCTGTTTAGATCTGAGCCATCTGTTGTTCCTATATAAAGGATACTTGTCCATTTCTTCAACTCTTTGCTGCAAAGATATAGATTACCGAGCGGTTTGAGAGCAAAAAAAAGATCCCGAGCAAGATTCCTGAGCCATTTTCTGTGCTAAACTTTGTAAGTCTTTTCTTTTCAGCTTCAGTTCATCATTCTCTTCATTCTCTGTCCCCTTTTCTCTTCTTTTCTGAGTGAGGCTAGAGAGAACGAACCCACTTAAGTTAGAATAGGAGTGGGACTTTGTCTATCTCAACTTCTGTTTCTTCTTCTAATCAGGAGGCACCTTAGGGCAGTTGAACCGAGCGGGTATCCCCGGAGTAGTCTTGAGAGAGTGCCACCTGGTGTTAAGGACCATTTATTCTTTGCCTTTTAGGTTAGTGACCCTACCCCCTTTGTATATCAAGCTCGGGGTTTCTGACCCATACTTAGGCCGTAACCCACTTCCCCACCCTACCACAGGAATACCAGAGATGGAGCATTCCGACTTCAATTTTGCTTCTCGATCAGAGAGCGAGATGTCCCAGTCGGGGAAGCCTGATACCAGCTTAGATACACCTTTCGCTTCCACATCAGATCACCAGAGTGAGGGCAGAATCCCTGCCCGTGTGTCCAGTGACGAATCCAACCAGGAGGCCCTTGTTGCCTCTGTTTCACGGGGTTCCGGCGATGAGACGCCAGGGGAACCCGACCCCGAGATAGCCTTTGCCTGCAAATTTATTCTGTCCACCTACGTTGCCAAGACCTTGGTCGCATTAGGGATAGATACGTCCTCCTGGACTTCTGTTCCTTGGCTGTGAACACCGGCGGGGCTCACCTTTACCAGAGAGGCTTTGTCACACTTTACGAGGACACCCTTACAGCCGGGTTTTGCATCCCTCTTCACCCGTTGCCTGGGACATCCTGATATACTTGAGGATCGCCCTAGGCCAGTCGGCCCCGAACGGTTGGATGTTCCTCATAGGGTCCATCTCTCTATGGCCCCAAATGTTTGGATACGAACTCTCCGTCCAGGAGTTCCTCTGGACGCACCGACCGTTCCCCGTACATGGGGAGGTCGGGTTCTTTTTACTCGGGCTTGGCAGGGGAGAAAAATCTTGGTCAACTGCCCAAGCAACAACAAGGGGTGGAAGAATAGGTTCTTCCAAGTGTCCACCCTTAGGCTTTGCGAGTCGGCCCCCGGGATCCAGATGAGGACTTCCTGGGCTGGAGAGTTGAGGGGTAAGCAAGTCGGGTTCCTCTTTTTGCTTTTTTCTTTGTTTTGCTTTGACTTTGAGACTAACCGCCTTATATTTTGCTTTATAGCGGGATCAGCCAACCCGTCGAGCATTCCCAACGAGTACCAGGCCAGGATCAGGAGCTTGGCAAACCGGCCAACAAACATCTGGAACGTGGTGACTCGGACAGGCAACTTCCGAGCTTCCGACGACCCAGCCAAGCCCACCGAATCTCCCGTACTCCTCCCAATTCTTCTTGGTAAGTGCTCGGGCTTGCTTGGACTCAGCCGTCTCTCGCTGTCGTCCTTCCCCTTCGCCTTTACTGGTTATTAACTATTCAATTTTCTTCTTTTGCAGAGATGGCTCCAAAGAGAAACTTGGAGCAATTGAGGGAGAGGCAGGCCGCTGCCTTCCGGATGGCAGTGGCACAAGGAAAAAGGCCCGCTGCCGAGGCCCCGGGTAGCGAGCGCCCGCTGAGGTGACTCTGGAATGGAGTACCAAACCGTCCGGAGCCCGTGGGGACCTCAACTCCCCACGTGGTGGTGGTTGAAGAGACTGCCCCCCAGGCAGGGGTGCCGGCCATAGCACTGATGGCTGCCTCGGCCGACATCACGGAGCGGGTGAAACCCGGTCTGCTTCCCAGCCAAGTGGAGGCGTGTGCGAATATGTCTCCCGAGGTCTTCCAGGGCTGGCTGTACAGCCTCTCTCACATGGTGAGCTCTTCCACCTCTGTTTCTTTGTTCTTCACTTATTTTATCAACTTTGCCTGTGTACTGACTGGTCGATTTTCACTTCTCGCAGGTCGGCTGCATGGCCGCTGGGGATGAGTCCTTCCTGTGTACTTTGGTCGGGAGGACTACTTCTGCTGAAGCTGCTCTGCTGCAGGAACGGGCATTCTCGGAGGCCAGGGAGACCGCCCTGGCCGTGGAGAAGGATAAGGTGAAAGTCTTGGCCTTGACCCTTGGCGCACCTCAGGTCGAGCTGGCTACGGCCCTAGCCGACCTAGAGGCCACTCGAGTCAATGCGGCAGCGGCGGAGGCACGGGAGAAGGCCCTGGCCGAGGTGACGGCGACGGGAGCCCAGGAGGAAGCTTTTGACGACGACTTCTTCCAGGGCTATGAAGATCTGAAACGCAGGCTATCCCGAGATCGCCCCGAGTAGGACATCTCATCCTACGAGGGGATTGATTCGAAGTACTAGGATATAGGTTCTGCTGCTGGCGAGGGCCCCACCGCTGATGCTAGCCCTGCTGAGGAGGCTACCCTGTGTAGGTGCTCTGTCCCGGGAGGAGGAGCTGACCCAGAGGGAGAAGCCAGGGAAACGGAGGACGTGGTCGTGGTGGACGACTCTTAGTCCCCGGCCTGTAGTTTTTTTTTTTTTTTTTTAGGGGAGGCTACTACAATGCCCCCCAGCACTGTACATGTTTTTGTAATTAATGAAAAGGTCCTTGGAGGCCACTTTTCTTTCCATTAACTGTTTACAATTATTCGCTCTGTGCTTGTTTTGTGATTGCCAATATCCGACCGGTTTTTATTTTTAATTGACCTATCTAACTCCTTGCCTTAGCAAATGATTTTTGATCTTAACCAGTAGAACAACTGGTTTTCTTGACCTATTTGAAAGGTCCCATCCAGTGTATTATAGGAATTTATCTTGCTTTACTAACTGGATGGTTTTTCTTTGGCCTCTGTAGGTACTTAGGAATGTTAGGATTCCAAGCCCTATTAGTGACTGGTGTGATTTCCTTTTTTAGTCTAATAACCCTCTGATGCTCCCCTGCCCCCTAAGCATTTTGCTAAGGTAAGTATCCGGGAAGAGGGCGACAGTAGGAAACCAACCTGGAATATGGTGGTTGCAGGGTCTTTTGAGGCTTGCCATCATCAGCCACCTAGGGGGTTTGCCCCCATCGCTGGTTGGGCCTAAGCGAAGGCGGTGCCTCGAGGTTAGGCCCGAGGTCTTTTATGCTTTGTGCATGTTCCGGAGGGCTTTGTGCCTTGGTTTTGAGCCAAGGTCTTTTGCCTCCGGTGTGGCCCGAGGTCTTGTAAGACTTGTCATTGTCGATTACTTGGGGGGGGGGGGGGGGTACCCCCCATCGTCGATTGTCCTAGACAAAGCCGGTGCCTCGGGCTCTGGCCTAAGGTCTTTTCTACCTTAGGTTTAGCCAAGGTTTTTAGTGCCTCAGGGATGATCACGAGGGCTTTTTGTACGAAATTCTAGCAAGGGTTGTTTCTTAATGTAAAGTAAAAAATGTTTTATTGCTTTGAAAAACTATAATGAGTGCTCAAGTAGAGCTACAAGTACCCTAACTAGCGTTAATCAGCCCATCTCTAACTGCTACTGATGGTACTTGCGGAGGTGTTGCACATTCCAAGGGTGAGAAAGATCACGCCCGTCCAGAGTTTGTAACCAATAGTTGCCTGGGCGGTTTATCCGGGTTACTAGATATGGATCTTCCTAGTTTGGCCCCAAACTTCCATGGCTTGGGACTTTTGTGGACTGGTTGACGGCCTTGAGAACCAGATCCCCCACTAGGAAACTACGATGCTTCACCTTACTGTTATAGTATCGGGATACTCTCTTCTTGTAGGCTGCCACTTTTAGATACGCCCGGTCTCTTTTCTCTTCTACTAGATCGAGCTCCGTCCTGAGGGCATTTTCATTGCCTAGCTCACTATAATTTGCCACCCGGTAGGTAGGTAACCCAAGCTCCGTGGGGACCACTGCCTCAAACCCGTAGGTTAGAGAGAACGACATCTCGCTTATTACCGCTCGGGGTGTAGTGCGGTAGGCCTGCAGGAGGGTCGGTAGCTCCTCTGCCCATAGTCCTTTGGCGCCTTCGAGCCTCGTCTTTATTGACTGAAGAATACTCCGGTTTGTTACCTCGGCTTGGCCATTGGCCTGGGGGTGCTCGGGAGATGAGTAATGATTGGATATCCCATAGCCGGAGCAGAACTGCCTGAATACCGGGGTGTCAAATTGTCTACCGTTATCGCTAACCAGAACTTGGGGGACGCCGAACCTATTGAGGATGTTCCTTTCTAAGAAGCCTTCCATTTTCTTCTCGGTGATTGTTGGCAAGGGCTCGGCCTCCGCCTACTTAGTGAAGTAATCCACGGCTATGACAGCGAATTTGATCTGTCCTTTTCCCATTGGGAGAGGGCCGACTATGTCAATGCCCCACTGAGCAAACGGCCAGGGGCTGAGGATTGGCGTCTGAAGCTCACCCGGGCAGTTGATCATGGGAGAAAATCTTTGGCACGTGTTACACCTCTTGACGTATTCTTGAGAGTCTCTGGCCATGGTCGGCCAGTAGTATCCTTGCAGTAGGGTCTTGCTTGGGAGTGCCCGGCCTCCGATGTGGTTCCCGTACACCCCTTCATGGATTTCGTGCAACACCCCTTGGACCTGTGCAGGATGGACACAGTGGAGGTATGGTATAGAGAATCCTCTTTTATAGAGGATGCCATCAATAATGTGGTATCTTACCGCTCGGTATTTAACCCAGCGGGCTTCCTCCTGTCCATCTGGTAACGCCCTGTTGCCAGAAATGCCATGATCGGGTCCATCTAGCTAGGTTCTGGGGTGACCGGTTCTACCTCCATGCATTCTGAATTGATCACACTTGGCTCGGTTAGGTAATCTATCCTTATCCTGGGCAAGTCTGACTCAGAAGATGAAGCGAGGCAGGCTAACTAGTCGGCCCTAGTGTTCTCCTCCCTAGGTATCTGCGTGAAGGAGAACCCCTGGAGTTTCCTTGAAACTGCCCGGACAAGGGCTAGATAAGCTATCATGTTATCTTCCCGAGCCTCGTACTCTTGGTTGACTTGATTTACCACGAGCTGAGAGTCACTGTACCCTTGAATCTGTAGTGCACCCATTGAAGCAGCTAGCTGTAACCCGGCCAACACAGCCTCATACTTAGCCTCGTTATTGGAGGCTTTGAATCTGAACCTAAGCGCATACTCGAGCTGGATTCCGTCGGGCATGGTTAGGATGATCCCTGCTCCACTACCCTGTTTGTTGGATGATCCATCTACATAGAGTACCCAGGTTGGGATATCTGACTGCAAATCGGGCGGTAGGACCGGTGGATCGAGCTCTTCAACCGGGTCTTCTTGGTATGTGAATTCAACAAGGAAGTCCGCTACTGCCTGTCCCTTGATCTCTGTGCGGGATCTGTAGACCACTTTGAATTCTTCTAATTCCAAGGCCCACTTGACGAGCCTTCTGGACGTTTTGGGCCTACTTAAGATCTTACGGAGGGGATGATCCGTAAGGACCACGATAACGTGGGCCTGGATGTACGGGCAAAGTCTCCGAGCTGATGTGACGACGGCGAAGGCAAGCTTTTCAATGCGGGAATATCTTCTTTCTGTACCTTGAAGTACTCGGCTTATATAGTAGACCGAGAGTTATATCCCGTGCTCTTCTCAAATGAGTGCTGAGCTGGCCGTCGAGGGTGATACCGCCAAGTACAAGAATAATTCCTCGCCTGGCATGACATTGAGAGTAGAGGGGGTGACGCCAAATACTTCTTGAGTTCCCGGAACGCCTCCTCGCACTCTTCCAACAACTGAAAAGCCTTGCAGAGGATCTTGAAAAATGGTAGGCACCGATCGGTTGCCCGGGACACGAACCTGTTCAACGCGGCAACTCGTCCAGCCAGACTTTGTACTTCCTTAGTTGACCTGGGTGACCGTATGTTGATGACGGCCTGGATTTTCTTGGGGTTTGCTTTGATCTCCTGTCTGCAGACTAGGTACCCCAAAAACTTCCCGGATGAGACGTCAAATGTGCACTTGGCCGGGTTCAACCCCATCCCGAACTTTCTCAAGATGCTGAAGGCCCCGGCCAAATGCTCAAGATGGTCAGACTTGTCCCGGCTTTTGACCAGCAGATCGTCAACGTAGACCTCCATAGGTTTCTCGATCAAGTCTTTGAACATGTTATTGACCAGACGTTGATAAGTCGCCCCAGCATTTTTGAGGTCGATGGGCATGACTTTGTAGCAGTAAGTCCCCTGATCTGTAACGAATGAGGTTTTTTCTTCGTCCCTGGGGTATATGCTAATATGGTTGTACCCGGAGTAGGCGTCCATGAACGAAATGAGTGAATGACCGGCTATGGAATCCACAAGGAGGTCTATCCTGGGCAGTGGATAGCAGTCCTTGGGGCAGGCTTTGTTCAGATTAGTGAAGTCCACGCACATCCTCTACTTCTCATTGAGGAGCTTATCAACCTCCTCGCACACTGCCTTTTGCCTCTCGGGTCTCTTCTGCTTCACCGGCCGGGAGTCTGGGTTGACGTTAAGTTGATGAGACATTACCCGGGGGTCAATCCGGGCATATCTTTATGACACCAGACAAACACATCCTGACTCTATTGTAGGAATTAAATCAGCTTCTCCCTAAGGCCGGGCTCTAGCAGGGTGTCGATATTGGCCGTTTGGTTAGGGAATTGTGGATCCAACACCACTTGTTCTAGTTCTTCGATCGGACGCACTCTATCATTCAGATCCCTCAGGTCCATCTCCTGGACATTCAGTGTTTTTGTGATGGCTTTCCGGCGAAGAGAACTGACATAGCAACTCCGGGCGGTTGTCTGCTCTCCACACAGGCTTCCGGGTCCCCTGAGGGGTCGAGAACTTAACTGTCAGGCTGTGAGTAGAGACGACGACCCTGGCTTTGTTGAGTGTAGGCCTCCCGAGAATGACATTGTAGGCAGATGGGGCCTCCACGATTACGAAATTTGCCAGCAAGGAGGTCTGCTGAGGGTAGGTCCCCATAAGAATAGGGAATTCCACGGTACCAAGCGACTGTGTGCTGGATCCATTGAAACCCACCAAGGGAGTGGCAACTGGGCGGAACTGGTCCCTGGACATCCTGAGCTGATCGAACGCCGAGGCGAATAGATTATCGAAGGAGCTACCCGTGTCCACCAACACCCTTTAACCACGTAATTCGCGATGGAGAGCGTTACCACCAGCGGATCGTCATGAGGATAGTGCAGGCCTACCATATCGTCAGATGAGATTACTAACACATCGGTCAGAGGGAAATCGGTGGATTGGACATGCCAGATATCCATTCGGGATGCCCGAGCATGCCTCTTCCTGGCCGACTGTGAATCCCCTCCGCCCGAGGTTCCTCCGAAGATTATATTGATTTGCCTGAGGGGTTGCAGCTGCTCGGGAGCCCGGGCATCTTGACGAGGTCGTCTGTCCGACGCTGCGAACTTGGCTAGGTGGCCCTGCTCAATCAACTTCTCAATGGTGATCTTGAGTTTGAAGCAATCTTCCGTGTCATGGCCATGGTCCTTGTGATACCGGCAATATTTGTCCCGGTTTCTCTTTCCGGGCGGGCTCTTCAACTTTGTAGGTTCTTGGAGGAGCCTCTTGGCATCGGCGGCGACCATAACTTCATGAATATGCCGGGAGAGTGGTGTGAAGGATACTGGAGCCCGGTCTCGGCCAAACCTCTCCTGGTCCGGGTTCGGCTTCTTCCCCGAGCCCTTTTCAGAGCTGTCTTGCTTCCGTTTGGCCCTTGGGGACTCGTCTCTCGTAAGGCTGGTATGCTTAGCCTTCAGGAATTCCTTTGTATCAATATACTTCCCAACTCTCTTGGAGAGTTCCACCATGGTTTCCGGTCGGTCATTGTGGAAGGACGTGGCAACCTTGGTGTGCTGAACTCCCGAGCAGAAAGCCATAATTTCCACTGTCTCGTTGAGGTTATAGATTTGCAGCTTCTGTTGGTTAAAACGGTCGATGTAATCTTTCAAGGACTCCCCCTTGCGTTGCTTGACAGTCTGCAACTGGATATCCGGCTGTGACCGGTCGAGCATTCCTATGAACTGGGCGATGAAGAACTTACTCATTATTTTGAAGTCGTCCACCATACAGGGTTTGAAGGAGTGGAACCACTATACGGTTGGCCCTCTAAGGGTGCTAGGAAAGGCCAGGCACAGCAGCTCATCAGCACCGGTCACCAGAGCCATCTGAGCCTTGTAAAACCGGATGTGATCAACCGGGCTCCCGGTACCGTCATAGGAGTTGAGATGCGGTTGCTTGAATTTCTTTGGGATGGGGTATTCGGTGATCCGGGCAGTGAAGGCTGACTCAGTTTCAGTATTTGTGTGATCCCGGCTTGCCTTCCGGGTTGGTTTCTCAATTTACCTTTGTAGATCCTCGATCTGTGACTCAACATCTGTCTGTTCGGCCTTCCGCTTCTTGCCCGAGCGGTAAGCCGACGTATCGGATGACGAGGCCTCTTCATCGAAGTGCGTCGTCCTCGGGGATTTGGCTTGACTCTGGCTCCAGGTTATCGTGTGCCTAAGGTCCCTACGGCTCCTGACCGGGGGGTCCTTGGCCGAGTCCCGGGGCGTTTGCTCTGGCCCTTCCCCTCTGGCCGCGCGTCTGATGTTGATGATATCTCGAGCATCTCCAGCTCGGTGCGAGTTGGCTCGGGCGCGTTGCCTAATCTGTCCAGGCAGCTTGCTACGTTCATCGTCCTCGAGCCGTTCTGCAACTGACGAGGACAGAGGATCAGTGTAGGCACGCCTCCGGGGCCTGGTCGGCTCCGGACCACGTGAGCTCTTCTCGGGTTGCTCTTTAACATGCGGGGGCTTTTCTTGTCAGGCCAGGAGTGCTTCGATCTGATGTTGAGTGCGCTGCTGGCCCTCCAGGAGCTCTGTGAGAGCCGTAGTAACCTGCTCGGGAATCATAGAGGCAGTTGGCTGCCCGGACTGTGACTCTGCCTGATCCATCTGAGCGGCGGTCTTCTTACCCTTCTTCGACGGCATGTTGATCAGCTAGAGATTTGTTTTTGGGAGAAAATTTTTGTTTCCCACAGACAGCGCCAAACTGATGATGCCAAAAATTGGTAAGAGAGAGTCAAAGAGAGATGTTGAGACACAATGAATTGTATGTGGTTCGGCCCCATTAATGAGGTGACCTACGCCCACGGGTGCGTTGAAGCGCTTCACTAGCATATCACCGGCGGGCCTGGTGAACCAACAGTTTGGGCGGCACTACCAGTAGAACTGACCGGGTGTATACGTCTGGATTAGTATAAACTGCTATTCTCTAGGTTAAGAATGCGATCCCCTGTCAAGAGGGTAGGCGGTCCCTTTTATAGATGTAAGAGTCCACTTATACATGGTAAGTATATAGATTTGGAAGCTTAATTTGATTGCAATTAATCTACACAAATTTAGGGGAGTTCCCTAAGTAGATTAGGAAACTGTTGACCAGTCCCAATAGATTTCTGATCAGATAAGGAAACTGCTGGGAGGCTTGGTTGCCAAGCTGGACCTTGTGGAGAGTAGCTGTGCTGCGCACCCGGACTGCGTGAACATCCCGAGCGGTAACAATCGATGACCCTGGGATTGATGGGCCAAAGGCGCCCATTCTGGATAGCTCGGGACCTTCGCTGCTAACGTGGCGGTCTGGCTTTCTGACGAATATTCCTGGACGTATTAGTATTTTTATCTTCATCTATATCCCTCTCTTGTTTTTTTACATGTAATTTGGAAGAAGAAAAAAAAGGGTCACTTTCATACAGACACAAGGTATACATTTAAGAGAAAACCATTTACACTTTCAATTTTCAATATACATTCAGGAGTGAGAAACGATTGATCTTTCAAGCAGGGGCAGTAATACAACATTAAAGTGTCATTTTCAAGCAGTATTTCGCTTGAATTGCACCGCACCTTTTTTGTTTTTTTAGTACTATTCAGTATTAAGAGAGAGAGAGAGAGAGAGAGAGAGAGAGAGAGATGGATTACCAATCAACAAATGAACTTTCAACTATTAATGCACCATTGCCCCTTAATCTTTAACGTGTATCTAGGGGTGGTAGTGATGTTAAAATGTCCGAGTTTAGAGTTCACAATTCAGCCCCGCCCTAGGCAGTAAGATGGAGTTATAAGTGTGAGCTTTAAATTAATCAAAAAATCGTATAAATACTCTTATATATGTAACTATTTTTTCATGAGTAATGCTAGGTACACCTAAATGGGACACCTAAATAATCCAGCTACTGATGTGAATTTCAAAAATTATAAATCAGTTACCAAACAAAATTCAAATTAATTTCAAAACTACTATGACACATCAACAGGTGGATAGTTTAGGTGCACAAAACTGGTACTTAGCATTTCCTTTTTGCATAGGTTGGAAATAATTTTGAATATACCAACTTGCAATTATTTTTTTTAGTTGAAAACGGTCAAAATTTTGATTGTAGGGAAGTTCTAGTCGGGCTTCTATGTGAGCCTTGGGCCAAGTGTGATTGGGCGTGGCTTGGGCTTCAAGCAGTGGGCCTAGGTGTAAGAACTTCACCAAAATAAAGTGCCCGAGAAACTTACCTCCAGCCAAGTGGTTATAGCACGGTTGATATGAACAAACTTCTTGTCACACCCGTCCCAAGAATTTATAATTTTATCATGCATCTTGTAATTTGGGAATTATCAGTGTTAGTTGATAATGGTGATGAGGTTGACTGTGAGTCAACGATAAGGTGTCAGTGAGGACACGGGAACATGGCAGTTCATATTGCATGGGCATGAGTAAATGTCATTTATATGATTTAAATGTTATTCGACTTTATCTGGTGTTCCTGTGAATAGTAATTATACCTGTGTAGTATAATTCTGGTATTTGGATACTTTAGTATATCATTTTGAGAACTGTGGTGAGAACGTGAGTGATACGTTAATTAAAAAGGTAGGTTGTGTAGAGATTCCACAGAATATAGTTTCGGACGTTATTTTTGGATCCAAACGAAACCTAGTAAAAAACTTTTGAATTTTATAGTTTTTACTCGTAAAGTTATAAAATGGACGTGTGCGAAGTTTCGAGAGCTAATGAGAAGTTTGAGGAACTCGTGGTGAGGTAAACGCAATTCCCAGAAAGTTTTTCTATAAATAGTGGTGGATAAGATTCATTCTCATCCAAATCCATTTCAAAATATCTTGAGAGAGGAGAGAGAAAGGGAGATTGTTGCCACAGGCTTTGCGACGCCGATCGACGACCGTTCGTCCGTCAGATTTTCTCCAGATTTTAGATTTGAACTCGTGAATGTGAGATCTACGTTTTGATACTACTTAGACCGTGTTTGGCCAATTTTTATAAAAATCTTAATTCTAGACTTTTGGGAAAAACAGGTATAAACTTGTAGGAGTCGTCTCAAATTCGAAATCCGACGATTAATTGACCTCCTAGTCGATCCTTCAAAGTTTGGGGGAAATCGCACGAGGTATGAAGTTCTAACTTGTGAAATATAGAGAAATACATGTTTTATATTTCGACGACGAAATTGAGATCCGGGCAAAATCCATGTGTTAATTGTAGGCCCGTTAATTATGCACGCGCTAAATTATGAAAAGCATGTCTAAATTTACGTGAGCACGTTGAGTCGTCTATGTGGGTCAAAGGGGAGTCTTATACAAATTCATGCCGGAGTAAGCTTTTCGTTGTTTGAGAATTTTAGCAGCGACGGCTACTGTGCATGGTTGTAGGCTTGGACTTGCCATTGACATCGCGGTTTAAGGCTTGGACTTGCCGCTACCGGATGAAGGCGTATTTTTCCCCCTAGAGACTATTGATATAATTTATGAGATTAAAGCATGTTTTGTCATATATTGCATATGTTGGACTTGTACGCTCAGCATATAGCTGAGCAGTGGAGATATACACCATTGCAGGTAAGAAGAAAGGCAAGAAGAAGCGTGTTGAGTGAGGCCGAGGAACGCCTGGGAATCACCTTTGTATATGTTTTTGTTTTAATCCTAAAACTTGTGTAAGGATGGGGAATTGTAATAATATGTTGTAATAGAACTATAGATTAGTTTCATAGTATTGTAATCTTGTAATTGAACGTCTGTAGTTATGTTTTAAATGTTGTAAATCAGTTGTGATTGTATTGGTGTTAGGTTTGGAGAAGCATGTGTTAGTATTTTTCTTCACAGGGCTGCCCAGCAGGGGAGCAGTCGACTGGACCCTTGATCAGTCGACTGTATCTCGTGTGTTTGAGACACTGAAAGTGTATAGTAACAGAAGCAGTCGACTGGACCCTTTATCAGTCGACTGAACACTGTTGATTTTTGGCTACTGCTTCTATTAATGGCAAAACCAGTCCACTGTACCATAACTCAGTCGACTTGACCCCCTTTTGAAAATATTGTATTTTGGTTCTGCTTAACACAGTCGACTGGGGACCTTTGATCAGTCAACTGAGCTACTGTAGATTCTAGCTATTGATCCAAATAGTAACCAGTGCAGTCGACTGGGTTCCCTGATCAGTCGACTGGACCTCTGTTGAGAATTTTAGGTTTTGGTTTCTACTAAGTACAGTCGACTGAACCTCTATTTTCAAGGCTGATTCTTTTGGACGTGTTTCCAATTGGCCAAAACTTTTTATAACTCTGATTTCAATAGATTTTTAAATCAGCGGGCAACGTTTCCTAAAGTTTTAAATTACTTAGGGTTGTTTTAAAGTTCTTTCCGCTGCGTATAAGTTATATGATGTTTGGATGAGCCTTGATGGCGTGCCACATGTCCTATTTCCACGCGTAGTGGGATGGGTCGTGACATTTAGTGGTATCAGAGCTATAGGTAACAAAACTTTGGGACCGTTCGACGACGTGTGGAGTGTTGAGTGAATTGTCACATGTTCTAGATTGCATCCATACATATTAGAGATGTTTGATGCATATGTATGTTGTTTTCCAAACATGCTATTATTATTGGTGTACATGCATAGTGTTTATGCATTGAGAACTACAGGATTGTAATCATGAGTGACGAAGAACGAACTTTATCGCCACACACTCGACGTATGAATGAAATGGCAGAAATGATGGGGAACATGGGGGAAATGATATGGAATATAGTGGAGCGACTGCCTCCTACGCCCCAAATCGAAGTAGAACCAATAGCTGTAGTGCATGCACCCGAAACTAGAGGCATAAGATCCGTATCAGAACAATTCGCTCGAAAGAAACCAATGAAATTTCATGGGACACCCGATCCAACGCTCGCAGAGCACTGGATTATGGACATGGAGAGGATTTTCCAATCTATTCCGATGAACGACAGGGAGAAAATGGAAAATGCAAGTGATGTGCTGAAGGGTGAAGCCCAGAACTGGTGGATAAATGTTCTGGATCAAAGGGCACTGATTACTTAGGAAGGGTTCAAGGCGGAATTCAATCGCCAGTTCTTTCCGCGAGCCGCCTATAATGCAAAGAAGAGAAAGTTTGATAACTTGAAGTAGGGAGATATTACTGTGACCGAATATACTTCCAAGTACAACGCTTTGTTGAGATTTGGAAAGGGTTCCGTTAGGAAGATAGAGCAAGGAAATTCGAAGAGGGTTTAAGGGAAAATATTCGTCTAAGGGTCGAAACTGGAAACCTACGAACATTCGACTGTGGCAGCAGTACAACAAACGGCGCTAGTGGCCGAGAGTGGGATGGAAAGGTTGAGGCAGAATTAGCACAGTAAACGAAACAATGAGGGTGGTGATAGGAACCAAGGCGGATCTTTTAAGAGGCCATTTCAAAGAGGCTCTGGTTCTAGTTTCAGTGATTTCAGGAGAATGCCAAGTAACATACCGTTGTGTTCACTTTGCAACCGACCACACTCAGGCCGATGTTTCATGACCAAATCCCAGAACAGGATCCAAGGAAGGGGTAGTACTAATTCAACACCCGACATAAGAGGCAAGTGTTATGATTGTGGGGTTTTTAGGCACCAAGCCAAGGATTGCCCGAGGAAGTATTCTCAACCAGGAGCTAGTTCTATGGCTTCCAGTGGGTCGAAGCCTAGACAATCCAATGACAGGGGACAAAGGACTGAGCAACGTCAAGGAAGAGCATATCAGATGAACCAAGGAGATATGACTGCTTCTGAGACAGTAGTCTCAGGTATGGTGCTTGTATGTTCACACTTAGCATGCATACTTGTCGACTCGGGATCTACGCATTCATTTGTATCGCATGCCTTTGTTGAACATTTGAATGTTAAATCGGCACTGTTAGGATATGAATTGTCTATTGCTGTGCCACTTAGTAAATCGATAATGACGTCTACTATATATAAGAACTGTGAAATCAAACTAGGCGAGAAGTTGATGACGGTAGACCTTATACCAATTGTAGTGAACCATTTCGATGTGATACTGGGAATGGATTGGTTAGCTCATAACTACACCACAATAGACTGTGAACGGAAAAAGGTTAATTTCAATCACCGGTACATGAGAACTTTTGTTTCCAAGGGAGTGCGGTTATACCGCCGCCGTATTTGATTTTAGCTATTCGAGCGGAAAATTATTGAAAAAGCGATGTCAGGGATTTCTATGTTCAATGACTGATGTCTCAGCGACCGAATCAATAGTAGAAGACATTCTGATAGTGCGAGAATATCCAGATGTATTTCCTGATGACCTACCAGATGTTCTTATTGAGAGAGAGGTTGAATTCACTATTGAGGTTATACTAGACTCAAGACCCGTATCAAAGGCACCGTATAGAATGGCACCCATAGAATTGAAAGAGCTGAAAATTCAACTACAAGAGCTACTTGACAAAGGTTTCATCCGACCAAGTATTTCGCCGTGGGGAGCTCCAGTGTTGTTCGTAAAGAAGAAAGATGGTTCAATGCGTATGTGCGTCGACTACCGAGAGTTGAACAAGTTGACAATTAAGAATAAGTATCCACTGCCGAGAATTGATGATCTATTTAATCAACTTCGTGGGGCTCAAGTATTTTGGAAGATAGATTTGAGATCAGGTTACCATCAGTTAAAAGTGAAGGCCAAAGACGTCGAGAAAACTGCTTTCAGAACACGCTACGAACATTATGAATTCTTAGTCATGTCGTTTGGAGTTACGAATGCACCAGCCGCGTTCGTGGATCTTATGAATCGAGTATTCAAAGATTATTTGGATGACTTTGTGATTATATTCATTGACGATATCCTTATCTATTCACCGAGTGAGATAGAACACGAGAACCACTTGAGGTTGATACTTTAGAGATTGCGAGAGAAACAATTATTTGGTAAATTCAAGAAATGTGAATTTTGGTTGTCTAGTATTACTTTTCTTGGTCACGTGATTGACAAGAATGGAGTATCAGTTGATCCTCACAAAGTAGAAGCTGTATCTAATTGGCAGAGGCCGACATCCGTATCTGAAATTCGAAGTTTCTTGGGATTGGCAGGATATTACCGTCCTTTTATTGAGCACTTCTCAAGGATTTCTTTACCTATGACAAGGTTAATGAGGAAAGGAATTACATTTGAATGGAGTCAGGAATGTGAAGACAATTTTCAAGAATTGAAAGCACGACTAACGAGAGCACCTTTTTGACAATACCATCCGGAACCGAGGGGTTTGTGATCTATAGTGATGCGTCGCATGAAGGGTTGGGATGTGTGCTTATGCAAGGTGGTAAAGTAATTGCATATGCTTCTAGATAGTTGAAGACACATGAGGTTAACTATCCGACTCATGATCTTGAACTAGCCGCGGTAATTCATGCTTTGAAAATTTGGAGACATTATTTGTACGGGGCAAAGTGTGAGATATTCACTGACCACAAGAGTTTAAAATACATTTTCACCCAACTAGACTTGAATATGAGACAGCGAAGATGGTTGGAATTGATGAAGGACTACGATCTTTCGATTGAGTACCATCCGGGAAAGGCGAATGTAGTAGCCGATGCATTAAGCCGGAAGACGCCGAGGAATTTAGCCGACGAGCTAACACAACAAAAAGAATTGGTAAAGGAGATGGAACGATTAGAATTGGATGTGATTCTAGGGACCAATGATGGCTTAATGATGGCAATCGTAGCACACCCAGATATTATTGATGAGATCAAAAAAGAATAATTTAACAATGTTTATTTATCCAAAATGAGGGAAGAAATACCTTTGGGGAGACGACCTGGTTTTGTGTTGGAACGAGGGACATTGAAACTGGAAAATCGATTATGTGTACCGAATGTGAAAGACTTGAAAGAGAGGATTCTAGAAGAAGCTCATAGTACGAAATATTCAGTGCACCCGAGAAGTAATAAGATGTACAGAAACTTGAGAGAAAACTTCTGGTGGAAGGGTATGAAGTGTGAAGTCGCTAAATATGTATCTGAATGTTTGGCATGTCAACAGGTCAAAGCAGAGAGACAAGTACCCGCGGGGTTACTACAGCCATTGCCAGTGTCAGAATGGAAGTTGGACGAGATCACGATGGACTTTGTTTTAGGATTTCCACGATCATGCAATAAGAATGACAAGATTTGGGTTATAGTCGACCAATTAACCAAGTCAGCTCATTTTCTACCAATTAAGACTACTAAGCCATCCAAGTTAGCAGAATTGTATGTGAAAGAGATTGTAAGACTACATGGAGTCCCAACTGTGATTGTATCAAATCGTGATAGTAGCTTTACGTTAAGGTTTTGGGAAAGTCTACAAACAGCTATGGGTACGAAATTGAGTTTCAGTACCGCATTTCATCCTCAGACCGACGGACAATCAGAGCGTATGATTCAGACCTTGGAAGATATGTTGAGATTATGTGTATTAGACTTTGGGAATGATTGGGAGCACCACTTGTCGTTAATTGAATTTGCGTATAACAACGGATTTCAGTCAAGTATCGGAATGGCACCGTATGAAGCTTTGTATGGCCGTAAGTGTCGATCACCGGTTTGTTGGACCGAGGTTGGAGAAAGAAAGTTGTTAGGACCTGAGTTAATATAGGTGACTACTAAGAAGGTGAAGTTGATTCAGGAGCGACTTAAGGTAGCTCAGAGCCGTTATAAGAGCTATGCAGACTCTAAACGACGACCGCTAAAATTTGAAGTTGGAGATTTTGTATACTTGCGAGCATCGCCTTCGAAAGGCATTCTACGATTTGGAAAGAGGGAAAAGCTCAATCTGAGATTCATAGGACCTTTTGAGATCCTAGAGAGGGTAGGTTCGGTGGCTTATTGATTGGCCTTGTCATCAGAGTTGGAACATGTGCATAACGTATTTTACGTGTCTATGTTGAGACGTTGTATGACTGATACGAGTAAGATCATTGTACCTGAACCGCTCCAGATTCAGAGAGACTTGACTTATGTGGAACAACCGGTCGAGATTCTAGATCGAAAGGAACAAGTTTTCAGAACTAAAACGATTCCGATGGTGAAGGTATTATGGCGTAGTCACACTGTTGAAGAGGATACATGGGAAAATGAGGAAGACATGCTGAATGAGTATCCGTACCTGTTCGACGTATGAGGTATAAATTTGGGGATAAACTTCCTTTTTGGAGGGGAGAGTTGTCACACCCGTCCCAAGAATTTATAATTTTATCATGCATATTGTAATTTGGGAATTATCAATGTTAGTTGAAAATGGTGATGAGGTTGACTGTGAGTCAACGGTAAGGTGTCAGTGAGGACACAGGAACATGGCAGTTCATATTGCATGGGCATGAGTAAATGACATTTATATGATTTAAATGTTATTCGACTTTATCTGGTATTCCTGTGAATAGTAATTATACTTGTGTAGTATAATTCTAGTATTTGGATACTTTAGTATATCATTTTGAGAACTATGGTGAGAACGTGAGTGATATGTTAATTAAAAAGGTAGGTTGCGCAGAGATTCCACAGAATATAGTTTCGGACGTTATTTTTGGGCCCAAACGAAACCTAGTCGAAAACTTTTGAATTTTACAATTTTCACTCGTAAAGTTATAAAATGGACGTGTGCGAAATTTCGAGAGCTAATGAGAAGTTTGAGGAACTCGTGGGAGGTAAACACAATTCCCAGAAAGTTTTTATATAAATAGTGGTGGATGAGATTCATTCTCATCCAAATCCATTTCAAAATATCTTGAGAGAGGAGAGAGAAAGGGAGATTGTTGCCACAGGCTTTGCGACGCCGATCGAAGACCGTTCGTGTCCGTCAGGTTTTCTCCAGATTTTAGAATTGAACTCGTGAAGGTAAGATCTACGTTTTGATACTACTTAGGCCGTGTTTGGCCAATTTTTGTAAAAATCTTAATTCTAGACTTGTAGGAGTCGTCTCGAATTCAAAATCCGACGATTAATTGACCTCCTAGTTGATCCTTCAAAGTTTGGGGGAAATCGCACGAGGTATGAAGTTCTAACTTGTGAAATATAGAGAAATACATGTTTTATATTTCGACGACGAAATTGAGATCCGGGCAAAATCCATGTGTTAATTGTAGGCCCGTTAATTATGCACGCGCTAAATTGTGAAAAGCATGTCTAAATTTACGCGAGCACGTTGAGTTGTCTATGTGGGTCAAAGGGGAGTCTTATACAAATTCATGCCGGAGTAAGCTTCTCGTTGTTTGAGAATTTTAGTAGCGACGGCTACTGTGCATGGTTGTAGGCTTGGACTTGCCATGGCACTTGTGGGATGTAATGGTTGTAGGCTTGGACTTGCCATTGACATCGCGGTTTAAGGCTTGGACTTGCCGCTACCGGATGAAGGTGTATTTTTCTCCCTTGAGACTATTGATATGATTTATGAGATTAAAGCATGTTTTGTCATATATTTTATATGTTAGACTTGTACGCTCAGCATATAGCTGAGCAGTGGAGATGTACTCCATTGCAGGTAAGAAGAAAGACAAGAAGAATCGTGTTGAGTGAGGCCGAGGAACGCCGAGGAATCACCTTTGTATATGTTTTTGTTTTAATCCTAAAACTTGTGTAAGGATGGGGAATTGTAATAATATGTTGTAATAGAACTATAGATTAGTTTCATAGTATTGTAATCTTGTAATTGAACGTCTGTAGTTATGTTGTAAATCAGTTGTGATTGTATTGGTGTTAGGTTTGGAGAAGCATGTGTTAGTATTTTTCTTCACAGGGCTGCCCAGCAGGGGAGCAGTCGACTGGACCCTTGATCAGTCGACTGTATCTCGTGTGTTTGAGACACTAAAAGTGAATAGTAAGAGAAGCAGTCGGCTGGACCCTTTATCAGTCGACTGAACACTGTTGATTTTTGGCTACTGCTTCTATGAATGGCAAAACCAGTCGACTGTACCATAACGCAGTCGACTGGACCCCCTTTTGAAAATGTTATATTTTGGTTCTGCTTAACACAGTCAACTGGGGACCTTTGATCAGTCGACTGAGCTACTGTGGATTCTAGCTACTGATCCAAATAGTAACCAGTGCAGTCGACTGGGTTCCCTAATCAGTCGACTGGACCTTTGTTGAGAATTTTAGGTTTTGGTTTCTGCTAAGTACAGTTGACTGGACCCTAGGCACAGTCGACTGAACCTTTGTTTTCAAGACTGATTCTTTTGGACGTGTTTCCAATTGGCCAAAACTTTTTATAACTCTGATTTCAATAGATTTTCAACTCAGAGGGCAACGTTTCCTAAAGTTTTAAATTACATAGGGTTGTTTTAAAGTTCTTTCCGCTGCGTATAAGTTATATGATGTTTGGATGAGCCTTGATGACGTGCCACGTGTCCTATTTCCACGCGTAGTGGGATGGGTCGTGACACTTCTGCTTGATCACGAACCTTCTTGATTATGAAAGAGCCTTCACGAACCTCACACTAGGATGGATATGGGTTTCCAACCTTGTTCTCTATAAAATTCTGTAACGATAGTTATCACAGGCCTCATTTATTTATAGATAGACTAGAACCCTTACCCATGTGTTTAAATGCACAACAATTTTCTACTATCAAGAAAGTTGGGGCAATCCCAAATACCACTTAAATATATTCTGTAGAGATGAGATTGGGTTGTATTACCATATCTTATTACCAAAGAGATTGACTATGTTAAATGAGGATAACATGTAATATTTATTTTATCAATATAAAATATGTGTGCCATATAATATATGCTTACATTCTCGTACTTGGCACACATGACGCACTTTATGATCTCTTGGTGATAAATTAACACTTAATTATTCTGTAACGATAGTTGTCACATGCCTCATTTATTTAGAGATAGACTGGAACCCTTACCCATGTGTTTAAATGCACAATAATTTTTTACCATCAAGGAAGTTGGGACAATCCCAAATACCACTCAAATATATTTTGTAGAGATGAGATTGGGTTGTTATACCATATCTTATCACCAAAGAGATTGACTATGTTGAATTAGGATAACATGTAATATTTATTTTATCAATATAAACTATGTGTGCCATATAATATATGCTTACATTCTCGCACTTGGCACACATGACGCACTTTATGATCTCTTGGTGATAAATTAACACTTAATCATGATCGTGAACCAAAACAACCCATACATTATTTGAGACACATAATACATGAATCACGACGGTATTTCAATGTATCATTCTTTCTATACTTTTATGTGGTGTAAATACTTTATAAATGACTTCCTACATGTTATTGTGGGTCCAAAAGTCCCAACGAACTTTCATATAAAGACAAACACTTAAATGCGCAAAAAAAATAAATAATGCCTTTATTAGTGCGATATAAAATAAAATTAAACAAAACAAAATTAATCATAAAATTAGCTAAATAATCACATGTGCTCTACATGTAATGAATATATCTTTATCAAGAGCCCCTTTGTCATGATATCTGCAATTATTAGATCTGAACTAGTATATTCAATGACCACCTCTTGCTTCTTAAGTTACTCTGTAATACCAAGATACGTTATGTCAATATACTTGCATTGGCTGTCATTTCAATAATTAATATTGCAACCAAATTATCACATTATAAGCTGCTCAATGGCTTAGATATCAAAACAATACCAAGAACATGTGATAAATATAACTTTAACCATATAGCCTGTGAAGCACCTTCAAAACTTATTGTCCTTCGTTCTTTACAAGTACTTTCCAAACTTAAAGATAGCTACTATATTTATGTTGAGTTTCTCTAAAACCCTTTAATGTAAGGCTTATGAGATAATCCTGATATCCTTTAAGACATGTCTCAATGTGATTTCTACGCCCTTTAATCCTAATTTTTTGTATTTAATTTTTTTAATTTATTAAACAGAACTTAGCATATATGTAGGGGTGGCAATTTTCGACTCGAAACGGCAACCCGAAACAAAAATAAACGAGTTTGGGTAACACGTATAAGGGCATGGATCATAAACGAGTCGACCCGTTTGACATGATTAATAAACGTGTTGGGTCACATTTTAAGCGGGTCAACCAGTTTGATCCGATTAGGTGCGGTTGGGGCATTTATTTTTAGTTCTAAAAATAATTTTTAATAATCTGCAAGTCTAAAATACAAACAATCTACATAAGAATAAAAAAATATTTATTTAAAAAAAAAAAAAACTCAAGTTGTTTTTTTACTCAAAAAAAAAAGAATAATTTGTAGTTACCAACTTACTAAACAAATAAAATTAGTAAATAGACATCAAATGATACAAATATACAATGTAAAATATATACTATATATATCAGACTATAAGCTTGACTTATCAAAAAATATATATAAGAGTCAATTTTAGAGTATAAAAAAAATTAAGTGAAACCAATCCGACCGATCTGAATTGGCAAAATCGACAACAAGTAGGGACAAAAAAAAGACCGAACCGACCATTTCGGTTGGTTTTCAAAACATTAAATTTAAAAAAAAAATAAAAAATCGAATCGATCGGACCAAACCAAGCCGAGCCGAACTGAACCAATGACACCCCTACACGGGTGACCCGTGTATGACCCGACACGATTATGACTCGATAGGATTACGACCCAATACGATTATGACGCAACACTACCCGATTGCCACCCCTAGGTAGCCAATTTACAAACTAGTTTATGGATTAGTTTTTTTTCGTTGTTATTTTTAGCCAATTTATTGAATATGAGCACAAACCTACTTTCCATATTGCCAATAACCTAGATTTATACAAAATAGAAAATTGTCTCAAGATTGCTCTCTAAAATATTGGTACGACATAAATTTGAAATTTAAAAACGAGACAAACATTGCAAAAACACCGTGAAACAATTAAAACTAGAAGCCAGTTTAGATACAGAATGAGATTTTGCAAATTTAGCTAAAAACTATATTCTCTCTCCATATGAAAATTTCTTGCAATGGTGCTCAAGGATTTACAGCAATTGTCTCCCAGAATATAGTGATCACCCATTGGCCATTGCTATAGAAGCACTTACGATAGAATATATGTACTGAAGAAAATTATGAACTAAAAATCAATTATGAATTAAGGGAGACAAACTCAATTTATGGTTGCAGACCGTTCATAAGCTGTTATAATTACATTTGAATTAAGGGACTGTTTGGCATGGCGAAACTCATTCACGAACATACATTCCCATACTCAGGCACACTGATTGTTGGTATAAGACCATATTTACTCTCTTTTACCAACATTTATCGTATTCAAGTGGCACACTTTAGGGATGATTATCCTACCATAGTGGCTATAGGTCCATTCCCCCACTCAAGTGGGTGTGTGTTTGATTCCCCCAATTAACCAATTTAATTGTTTTTACCACGTGAATACACATTGTCACATATATACGTGGTTAAAACCAATTTTTCCAACATCCTTTCGGCATCATTTTCAACCAAAACATAATAAAATTAAGGGTAAATTACATTGACATCCACTGAAGTTTAGTGCTTTATCACCAAGAGGTTTCTTACATGACACTAACTTCCCTCGAGATTTTGTATTTGCAAACAAATTACCCCCTGCCGTCAATGGCCAATAAGTACATGGATGGAAATAGATGATGTCAGCAATATTTTATCAAAAAAATCCAATTCTACCCCCTCTAGTAACTAAAAGTGTTTACATGCTTAATTTTGGGAGACTTAGTGTAAGGCCCCTAAGGTTGGGTTAAGTTGGACTAAAGGACAAGTTATAATCAAACACCCATATACAAGGACACACTCTAAAAAAATTTTCCTTCCTAAAATCTTCTAAAATTTAAACTCTCCCTCTTAGTCCTATAAAATTTTAAATTTCATTCTAAATGGCAAAATTGCTCATGGAACCCTAAGAGACCACCACCACCATCTCTCTTCTCTCTCTAACTTTCTCTCTCCTCCATAGCCACCACCACCAACATCTCCCTCTCCTCCCTCTCCATAGCCACCACCAACACAACCACCACCACCGGAGCCACTACCGGAGCATTCCTCGTCACCGCCGGAGTCGTTGCTGGAGCCATCGCCGGAACCATCGCCACCACCCCAACTCTCTTCTCTCTCTAACTTTCTCTCTCCTCCCCCTCCATAGCCACCACCACCACCATCTGTCTCTCTTCCCCCTCCATTGCCACCACCACCACTGGCCACACAAAAATTATGGCCAACTGATCTCTGTCATCCTAAGAGAAATTTCTCTTAAGATGACTGATCTCAGTCCACCTCCACCACCGATACTGCCACCTCCACCACCACCACCACTACCAGTCTCTACCGCCACCGTCCCTAATCCACCACCATCACCAGTCTCCACCGCCACCGCCACCACCATCACCACCGTCCCATTTGATTAGAGAAATTTCTAAGACAAATTTCACTAAGGATATATCCTAAGAAAAATTTCACTTAGGATATATCCTAAGTCAAATTTGTCTTTTGAGTGGTCGTCAGAGATTGAGAGGGTGGTGGTCGTCGGAGATGGCGAGGGTGGTGGCTAGAGGTCAATCGAGTGGTAGGGAGTGGTCACTAGTGGTTAGGAGTAGCGTTGTGGTGGTCAAAAGGTGCAATGGAGGTGGTCGCCGGAGATGGCCATGTGGTGGTCGCCGGAGATGAGGGTGGTGGTCGCCGGAGATTGCGAGGGTGGTGGCCGAAGGTGGCAGGGGTGGTGGTCGGAGGTGGTGTGGAGTAGTGGTAATGGTGGCTAGGATTTGTTTAGGGTTAGAGGTTGAAGGTGAGGGTATTTTTGTATATGGACATTCGGAGGACTCATACCCAATGTGTATTTTAAGTTGTCCTTGATCCCAATAAAGCTCTTCTTAATGACAGTTTAGCCAATTTTCCCCTTAATTTTCTTTAAAAAAAGTGTAGAATTTTTTTAAAACCCATTATTTCCTTCCACAACTCTTTAAAAAAATTTGTGTCGTCAGCTTAATTATTTATTTATTTATTCATTATTTACTAGTTTTACACATAAAATAAATAAAATAAGCTTAATGCATATAATACAAGATAATTGAGGTTTAAAAATTGAACATACTTAGTTGAAGGTTTTTTAGATTGTTCATTTTTTTTTTACAAAAATGAACGGAGTTATTAGCATATAAGATTTGACTAAGTAGAAAAATAAAGTATGTTCCTAGGTGGAATTAATTCAGAAGATAAGATATTTATTTAGGTTGAGTTTTTAAAAATATTATAGATTAAGTTTAAGAATCAACTCATTATTTATTAATTTATAAAAAGAAGAAACTCAGTTCAAAAATGAAACATTTAGTAAATTCCAAGAGGGGTGGTTTTTCTTTTCTTATTTACTATTTTTACATGTAAAATAATTTCTTTTATACATATGATACAAGATAATTCAGGTGAAAAATAGAGTATATTTGTATGTGAAATTAATTAAGTAGATAAGATATTTATTGGGGTAAAAGTACGAAAAATAAAAAGAAAAGAAAGAGTAAGGCCCAAAGTTTAAAATAATCACCTCATTAATTTAAAAAATGAAGAAACTCAATTTTTAAATGGAACATTCTATAAAATCCCAAGAGGGGGTGGTTTGTGGAAAAAAAAAATCCTAAACTTTAAGGGGGTCATTGACATGTTAATGGAGGGTAAAAAATTCATTTAACCCAATCCGTTAACAGTGTTAAGCCGACAAGTCTGACACGGGAGGTCAGTGTCATGTCAGAAACCTCAAAGAGGTTTGTGCAAAAGCGCTAAACCTTAGGGGGTGTCTGTGTAATTTATCCTAAAATTAAACATGATTCACATGATGTACTAGTTCCTAACTCTTGAGAGGAACAAATTATACACGAACTAATAGTTCTTGATATACGTGATATTTCAGTTCAAATGTAGTCTAACACACCCTATTTAAGTGTTCCAATGCAAACCCAAATTGAGAACATACCTTGTTGAAAAATAGATACTAAAAGGTATAAATATGAACCCAAAAGATAATGTTGTTCTTTAAATAGACCAAATTTGACACCATATCTTATTATCAAATATGTATAAAGGGTGATGCTATTGCCACTCCATCATTGAACTAAGGCACTCCATGGTACCAACCTTAAAGCATGCTGTACCATGCATGTCATGCATTGCATACATGGTACCACATGCTCTAAGAATGGCACCATGGAGTGCCTTAGTTCAATGATGGAGTGGCAATAACAATTCCCATGTATAAATAGACCCAAATATATATATATATATATATATATTCGTATAGCTTACTAAGCACCCCGGGAAAAAAAAAATTTGTGGCTCCGCCCTTGTAAGAGTCAAATTTAAAATTTTGTTCGACAATCTTTAACTACACACTTTCCAAGTTTACCGTTTCTTATATAAAACTCTCACTTTTTTTTTTTAGTGTGAAACTTGAAGTATCAAATTCAAAAAGAGTAATAACATAATGTTTTTAAAATTTCATTAAATCATTTAATTTTTCCTGATAAATAGCATAAAGTGCTATACCATTAGCTAGCTAAGAAGTGATCATAAAAAGTGAGAAGATAAGTCATAAGAGTATGCGAGAGAGAGTAAAAAGGTCTTTGCCAATGTTTGTGGTGCTCAAATCTGTGTCAATTGCGTTACATACATGATGATGCTAAGGGCGTAAAGGGGTCTCTACGATTCTTCGGAGATGAGCCTGTGAGCCCGGACGCAAAGTTCCAAGTGGAGACGTATGTAACACAACTGAAATCAAATAAGTATTAAACTGTAAATGTACTGAAATTAAACAATAAACCGTAAAATGAATTGAAAATGCACCACCAACAAAATAATTGAGTTATTTGAGTAATGCTTATATTTAATAATTGTGTATACTTTAAAGTTGTTTAGAAGTGTACTATAAGCAAGATAAAAATGTAATTAGGCAATTTAATTTATAAGTATATACACTTTAAATTTAAGGGTCATTTCTTTAACACATAATAACATAACATATAGATAACATATATACAAAAAGGATAATCTACTTTCAATACATAGGAGTCCGTGCTCAGTCTAATAAATTTATTAAAATAGATTCTCAATCAAACCAATGCACACTTGATTTTTACAAGAATCAGATAAAGAAATTAAGTTGGATTAAATCAGGTTCTGTATTAAACTTTGCCAAACAAGCCCGAAGAGAGAGAGAGAGGTTACCTACTGCCAAATGAACTTTTAACAATTAATGCACCTTGACCACCTTGAGGAGAAATTTCAAAGACATGACTTTTTAACAACGTGTATCACATTTCCTAAATAAAAATAAAAATAAATAAAATAAAATAAAATAAAAAACAAAAACAAAAAACAACGTGATACACATTTAAGAGAAATTCGTTTAAAATTTAAAAGAAAGGACTCTTTAACAACGTCTATCACATAAACAACAACACACACACACAAAAATAAAAACAAAAAAGACAAGAAACTACTTGTCTCACATACTAACAGAAAGTTGTGTTTAATAATTCAATTAAGTACTGTAAAAACTCAAATTTATACAGATTTATATAAAATAGAAAATTGTCTCAAGATTACTATCTAAAATATTGGTATTGCGCAAATTTAAAATTTAAAAACCAGACAAACATCACAAAAAAAAAAAAAAGGGGAAAATACCTTTTACCTCCCTGTGGTTACACTCATTTTCTCATAACCCCCTGTGGTTCATTTTGTAACCCTTAACCCCCCTGTACTCAGGACTTAAGTGGAATTGTTAAGTTTAACATCAATTTTGACGGAAATTCAAAGAAACTTACTGAATATAACGCAGCAAAATGTGCAGGAAAATCTTCCCTCCATATCTAATGGTAAAATGACATTAATACCCTTAAAGCAAGTGATACATATATATATATATATATCACTCCTCCCCTCTCCATTGTCTTCCCTTTCATTTCCATGGTTCACTAAAACAGAGAAGAGTGGCTGAGTTGTGCTGTGTTCTGCAGAGATGGCTTCAGCAGGTTCATTGCAGAATTCCAAACTAAGTTCATTGCATAATGTCAACCATTCAAGAAATTTAAACCATTTGCCTTCAACATAGTTCCAGCAATCAACAAAAACAAAAGAAGTTCTTGGAAAAGCAACAAAAAAAAAGTTCATCAACCAAAAAAATGTGGCAAGATATAGAAAGTTCAAGCTCGCAAAAAACCACCTGAACAAAAAACTAATCACCCTTCTTTACACCCCATCTGGAATCACCACTCTTCCAGGAGGCTTCCAGACATCAGTCTTGTTGATACCCTTCCCAACAAATGCCTTGAGCATCAGTGGATGTGCACTGCTTGTGTTTGGTGGCTGCACATTATTTGAAACACCACTTTGTTGTGAATTTGTGGAGGCTTGACTTGGCTTTTTGATACCCTTTCCACCAAATGTCTTGAGCTTCAGTGGATGTGCACTGCTTGTGTTTGGTGGCTGCACATTTGAAACACCACTTGATTGTGAATTTATGGAGGCTTGACTTGATCTCACCCTTTTCTGTCCCTGAAAAATAAATGACACAATTGAATGTTAATGATACATTGTTGTGAATTTGTGGAGGCTTGACTTGTGCATAAGAAATGATCATACCTTTCCATTCACTGGAACAGCCACTTTGCAAGCCCTACTGTTATGCCCTTGTTTCCCACACCTTCCACATGTTATGTACTTGTTCTTCCTTGACACTCTATAGTGATTACTTGGTTCATCAGGACCTCTTCTCCTTACCTTCTTGGGCCTTCTGGGTTGTATTCTCATGTGAGGAGGAATAATAGGGTCAACATTGGTTTCCAACCAATCATGTTGCCCTGGCACAGGGTTTATAATGAATGAGTAACACTGAAGGTATGTATCCTTGCTATAACATGGATGCATGAAGGCCTCTGGGGTTGACCTATCCACGTAGATTGCACTTATAGCATGTTTGCAAGGGATACCTGTAAGGTCCCACAACCTACAACCACATGTCCTTTCTTTTAAGTCTACGACATGGGTTATATCATAGCAATCAACTTCAAACTTTTTATCCCCTGCAAAACTTGGAAAACAGTTTCTAGCTTCAACCTTGATCTTCTCCAACTTGTCTTGAATGACTGGACAAATAGCACCCCCATACTTCTCCATTCCTTGCCTCTTAACCTGAAACCTATTCATAAGTTTTCTTCTTATCCACTCTATCATGCTTATAATGGGTTTATCTCTTGCCTCTAAAATGTAACCATTGAATGACTCACTCATATTGTTGACCAAAATATCACACTTGCTATTTGTGCTGAAGTGTGATTTAGTCCAATAGGCTGGATTAAGTTTTTGTAACCATTTGTATGCCTTTTGATTTTCTAGATCCATGTCCCTGATTTTTTTCATTTGGAACTCAAACTCTCTCATTGTACCAGCTGTGGCAGCCCTCCACATGGTGTCTTTAAGCTCTTTTCCCTTAAAGAGTGTCTTGAAATTAGCATACATATGCCTTAGGCAGAACCTGTGATCTGTTGTTGGGAAAAGCTGGTCAAACGTTTCCACTAATCCCTTCTGCCTATCTGAAATGAAGGTCCAGGACTTTTCTTCAACCCCCCAATTTCATTTGTTAGTTCAGTTAGAAACGAACTCCAAGAGTTCTTGGTTTCAGCTTCTATCACTGCAATGGCAATTGGGAACATATTCTCATTGCCATCCCTTCCAACTGCAGCAAGTAATTGTCCACCATACACTCCCTTCAAGTGACATCCATCAAGACCAATGATTGGTCTACAACCAGCAAGAAAACCATCCTTTTGTGCACCAAAACTAACATACATTCTCTCAAACCTAGGCATCAACTCAAGTGAAGGTCTTTCCACCATCAACTTCATGCAACTGTTAGGGTTAAACTTCATCACAGTTGCACAGTAATCCCAAAGCTTAGCATACTGCTTATTGTGGTCTCCTTCTATCAGTAACTTTGCCTTCCTCTTTGCTTTATACACTTGAGTTCGTGACACATTGACCATTAGATCCCTTTTGACAGTCCTTTGTATAGCCTCAACCTTCCAATTAGTATCATCTCTAAAGGTCTCCAGATATTTTTTGGACAAATACTTACAAGTGACAACATGGTTATCGTAGGATCTATCACACTTATGAACTGGCCTAAGTGACTTGATTTGGAAAGTTTTTCCTCCTTGCACAGGAGATGCATGGATCCTCCACCCATATTCATGCTTACAAACTACTATGATTCTAGCATTCTCATTCTTAATGTACTTGATATCATAACCATTTTGCACATTCCACTCTTTAAGTGCCTCTCTAAAAACCTATGGAGTTGAAAACTTCATACCCACTTTGAGTTCTGGTTTTACCATGTCCACATCTTCATTGAATTCTACATACTTTGAACTTTCATCATCTGAAGACCCCTTTAAACTATGTAAATCTTCCTCACTATCAGGATCAGACAACCAATCCTCTACATCCACATCTCTTTGAGAACTAATCAATCTTTGTTTATTGAGTTCCATTTTCTTTTTCTCTTTATCTTCTACCGAAGCAAAGATGTCATCATCATCCGTGCCTTCAAGACCTTCATTTAACAGTTCAGGCTCATAGCTATCATCAGATTCAGTGTCAGACCCATCTTCATCCCCAGCAAGTACATTTCCATATGTTTCCTTTCCAGTTTCTACATAAATGACAACTAAAGCACATTCTTTGTGAAGAGTAAACATCTCTACTACATCATTATCAGATTCTATTTTTCTCAACGTCACATCCATGCTTTTCGCGGGAATTGTATAATACATGGTAGAGTGAGTTGGATGCCCTGCTTCAACAACCATGTGTTGAAGTTCAAAGTAGGACATCACATCTGGGTCACAATTATCAAAACATTTAACTTCCCCTCCTTTATACAGAAAGTGTGGAGACCGCGTAATCTTCCCACCATGATGCATTTCAAGACAAAAGGTCTTTGACATTCTGCATGTTCATAGATCCACAATGTTAACCAAAAAAAAAAGGAAAGAAAAAAAAAAGAAATTTACAAAATAAGCTGTAGGGACCATTACAGTATTCTAACTCAAAATACATGCATATTCTATCTCAAATACATTATTCTATCTTAAATTCTACATTTACACAGACAATGAGGGGACCATTGTTGGGTTTATTCTAACTCAAATGCATGCATTTTCTATCTAAAATACATTATTCTATCTTAAATTCTACCTTTACACAGACAATGAGGGGACCATTGTTGGGTTTATTCTAACTCAAATGCATGAATTTTCTATCTCAATCGAGAAATGATAGGCACACATCTCAAACCACATCCCAAACCACACCCCTTGCTTTAAATGCATGTACCTTATGCTGTTTGAATTTTTTACACTTTTCTGTGTACCACTTACATAGCACATGGTACATGCATTTAAAGCAAGGGTGTGATTTGGTGTGTGATTTGGGATGTGTGCCTAGCGTTTCTCATCTTAATTACATTATTCTATCTCACTGCTACCTTTATACAGACAATGAGGGGACCATTGTTGGGTAGCTAGGGACCATTGATAAACATAAAATATAAACATAGATCTTTGGACCCATTTCATAAACAAACATGCAAAAACACAGATTGTGAACATAGACTTTGGGACCCATTTCATAAACAAACATGCAAAATCACAGATTGTGCTCACTAAAAATCAAAAACGATTTGAACTACAATCAAATATAAAAAAAAAACTTTTCATTACCTGATGAAATCTCAGCCCCAATATGTATCCTTCTTTGTGCGTCCTTTAATTAGATCGAAAGTCCCAAATCCTTTGATTTCACCCAATCCCAATCGCATAAACCCTAACTTTACATAATCGTTTTTTTTAAGGCTCTGTACGTTTTCCCCAATATGAAAAGGGTCTGTATGTATACAGGGCAAGAGGGTATTTATGTCATTTTCTTGCTCCGTTAGAAAACTTAACATTCCCACTTAAGTCCTGAGTACAGGGGGGATAAAGGTTACAAAATGAACCACAGGGGGGTTATGAGAAAATGGGTGTAACCACAGGGGGGTAAAAGGTATTTTCCCCAAAAAATAATCATAAAACTATTAAAACTAGAAGCTGGTATAGATACAGAATGAGATTTTGTAGATCAAGTTAATAACTATATTTAAGTCAATTTCATGCAATGGCGCTCATGGATTTGCGACACTTGTCTCCCAAGATACAGTGATTACCTCTTGTTATAGAGGCACTTTAAACACAAAGGTCCAGTATGATAGTATGTAATGAATCAAATTATTAACTAAAAATCAATTATGAATTAAGGGAGACACACTCAATTTATAGGTTGCTAAAAGACTGTTCATCAATAGTTATAACCATTTCAATCAAGGGACTATTTGGTACGGCCAAACTTTTTCGCGAAGAGACATTCATTTTCACTGAACATAGATGGCTAAAAAGCCACAATGATATAAGACCATATTTGTTCCTTTTTCACCAACACTGGGAGGAGGAGGAGGATGAAGACACGGGCTATTATGCCCCATCGTAGTAAATTAAGGAAATTTTTTTCATTTCCATTTTGGACCCGTAGGTCATGACAGGTGATGGATCATTTGTCCTGTACTTAGCTTAACATGTACCAGTAAACAGGGTGTATAAAGCAACATGGAAGACAAATATTTATTGTCAATACATCTCAAATAATATTACATTCTCTTTTAAATCAATCTCTCTAAGGCACAACTGCCTTAGTCAAATAAAAAATATTCTTATCCTTATTACAACTTTATTTAAAATGGAAAGTATCTCTGTAGGCTTCTCTAGCTGGCATAATCGCACTGCCCTGCATAGCCATCTCCTAAACATTTTTGGGTGTCCAGGACAAAATAAAGTCATCAGCTAATGAAAGCTGAGTGAGCATAATGAACAACACACACAATGTATATAAAATTAAGTGCATTAACCATCTTTACATTTAGTACTTTACTGTACTTGTTAATCCATTATTCCAGTCATCGCACATGAACAATGAATGAGCAGTTTAAATTAATTTTATAAGACCGTGCATGAACACTCTCATCTTACTGACTCCTTTATCTCAACCACAATCTCTTGATTCCTTTGGTTTGCCAGAACTGTCCGGCACAAGGCCGTTAGTTTTAGATCTGTTTGGCGTATCCGAGTCAGCCTGCACATGTCTGACCGGCCTGCTGTATCTGAGTCGGCCTGGGCTCAATCCTTCCTAATTAATCTGTCGTATCCGAGTCAGCCTGGAATAATTAAGGCGACATAAGACTCTGTCTGACCTGTTGTACCCGAGTCGGCCCAGGCTCAATCCTTCCTAATTAATCTGTCGTATCCGAGTCGGCTTAGCAAAATTCAGGCAACACAACCCAAGACATTCTCTCTTTACTTATTTCTCACAAGACCTACATGCCGACCCAAACAATCCATTTCTAACATACCATCTCGACTATGCAAATGTGTAGCTTATTTTCTTTTTATGTTTCATATACATAACGGTATCAGAGTAATTATAAAACTTATTCTCTTTTTACATTTCATATACATAAAGGTATCAGAGCGATTTATGCTTCTCCTCTTATATTCATATACATAAGGGTGTTGGAGCGATTGTACGATTCATTCATTATATTACAATTCTTTCAGAGCTACTAACACATGTGATTATTATCCGTTTAAATCCACTTATCATATTTCCATATTAACAATTTAATTTTCAATCACTTTAAAACAATAGCAACGAGATACAACTCTTTTGAGCATATTTTTCACATTTCCTAGTAAGGTATCAGAGCTTTTTATACTTTATTTTAGTTATAATGGCATTAGAGCTAATTATTTCTTTGATTATTACCCGTTTAAGATCAACTGATCCAAATTCCATTTTCATACCTGTAATCCTTTTCTTTATAAAATATTGAGGTATAACTCTTTAAAAGCCAAAATGTACAGCATTTAAAGCAGAAAGTACAAGTTCTTAAACCCTTTCTTAGTGACAAAACTGTCACTTACAGATCCTTAACATCTTATTCCAATGTACAATCAGTTTAAACACATAGTACAACACTTAACATCAAAGGAAAACAAAATCTGAAAGGATCGATCCTGCGTTGTCTTCTTTGTAGGAATTCTGCAAAACATGGGAGACTTCTGGGTTTTGCAAACTAATTTTATATAGTGCATATAATATCATTCTCTTTGTTTTTCCACGTAGATTACGAATACATAAGTTTTGTTTGCCAATTATTAATGTAGCTCAACTTATAGTTGAAAATCTAAGAGTCGCCGAAATTTTGTTTTAGCCGTTCGTCACAACCATTATGAATTAAGGTCTAATATTTGAGACAGAATCTACTGGGGTTGTAATCTTTCATTTCCAATTTGCAGAAATCATTTTCGTTAAGTATAGTGAGACCACCATTTTTGAAGCTCAAAAACTATATATATATATATATCTATATGTCTATACCTATATTTGATACCCCGAACTTGTGCGTAATGACTAATAGTACATTATGAGTGAGTTTAAGCAACTCATCGGTTGCTAGATTGGGCGGAGTGATTTGCCGAAGAAAATACGTAAATTCAAAATATAAGCTATGGCCTCTTAGGGCTCACTATGACTCCTTCTACCCTTTCTACTGTGATACTACTACCTCAAATGTGATTCTTAGGTTGATTTCTAGCAGTATATGTGTTTGTGATTGATTTAGAGTGAGAGATAGAGAAATGGAAGTTTGAGCTATGGAAGCTTATGACCTTGAGGTTGTGTATTTGTGTTGCTTGTGTGATTTTTGAGATAGATATATATATATATATATTTAGAGAGAGAGAGAGAGAGGGTAATGGAGAGGGAAAGAGTTATTGGAGCTTAAATGAGAGAGTTTGAGAGTAAGATCAATGGAGGGAGAGAGGGAACTTTGAAAATCTTCCAAAAAATGTATAACAGTAGGTATGCTATCCTTGCATTTGTGTTGTGTTTATAACAACAATATGTGAGGCAAGTTGCAAAGTGTGAACACTCACAAAGGAAACCAGTTTGCTACTTGCATTGGTAAATCATTGTGGTTGATGATTATATTCTCAAATAAGTGAGTTGTGAATGTTGATTACGGTCAATCAGTTCACATCAATAATTCATCTGGTTCGTTCAATCAGTTAGTTTGGTTTGGTCAGTTAGGTTAGTCCAGTTTGTCTGGGTAGTTTAGGAAAATACTCCAACATAATTACTAAGGACAAAAATGTAAGCAATGTGATACAATATTTTATTAAAGGCTTTTTGTAATACCATGTATTTTCAATACGTATTAATACGACAAGATTCTGTATGAATACCTTGACTATACTTATAACTTCATTTTCAATCAATCGAAGTGTTTTCAATCAATTGATAATTTCATTCTTCAATCGATCGAACCATTTTCAAGCGATCAAAACCTTGTTGACATGAAAATCTGGAAAAAGTTACAAAATGGCATCTCGCTGGAGCGGCTCGGTCGCACGATTTTGGGGATTGCGTACAAGCGGCCCGCGCGAGCGACCAGTTCAAAAAAACCAAAGCACTAATCTTTCAATTTCTCAAATCCGAAGTCTTCATTGTCAAAAATGCAATTTACCGAGGCTACTACTGCATTCAGCTTTCACCGGAATCAACTTTTGAGCCTCGAATGTATTCCAAAGCCATTAATCATTGGATATTTGTGATTTTTCATGTTAAAGCTCCAAAACCTACAAAACATAGAATACTTATTAAAAACATTTAATAACTAAATGAAGTGGGCTAACAAAGCGTATCTTCTGGACTATAAATGGGAACTATTCATTCCCGATCACATATGACTGGTAAGTCCAATGTATTGACACAATTGCTTAGTCCACCCACATAGCCTTCTATTGTTTTAGCTGATGGATGATCTTGTCCTATTATTGGTCATGGTCCTGTTTTTCCCACCTCATCTCTTTCATTATCATCTGTAAATTATATTCCTCTATTTCCCTTTAGTCTACTATCGGTCAGTCAACTTACTAAATCTTTAAATTGTTCTGTAACATTTTATCCTTCTCATTGTGTTTTTCAGGACCTCAACTCGAAGAAGATGATTGGTGGAGGTCATAAGCGAGATGGTCTTTATTACCTAGAACAACATTCAATAGCGAATAAATCGACGGCTTTACATACTGGTGTTTCACCACATCAATGGTACTGACGTTTGGGTCATCCTTCACTACAGTCCTCGCAGTTAGTTTTTCCATCCTTTAAGTCTATGTCTAGTTTAGAGTGTGAGGCGTGCCAATTAGGTAAGCATTATAGGGTGTCTTTTCCTTTACGTAAAAATAATTGTCGGGCCACTCCTTTTGAGTTGGTTCATTCGGACGTTTGGGGTCCATCTAGACATAAGAGTCTGTTAGGTTTTTCTTATTTGTGTCTTTTTTGGATGACTGTTCCAGGATGACATGGTTATTTTTAATTAAAGAACGTTCAGATATTTCTTCTATTTTTCAAATACATTATAAAGAGATTATGACTCAGTTTGGTTGCACTATTCGTATTTTATAATCTGATAATGCTTTGGAATATGTTAAAGGACCTCTTCAGTCCTGTTGTGATTCTCAGGGGATAATTCATCAATCCTCTTGTGGTTATACTCCACAATAGAATGGTGTAGCTGAATAGAAAAATAGACACCTTCTTGAGGTTGCCTGAACAATTATGTTGCAAATGCATGTTTCTAAACAATTTTGGAGGGATGTTGAACGCACTGCCTGTTATCTTATTAATCGCATGCCTTCATCTATTCTTAGTGGTGGCATTCCTCATTCTGTTCTCTATCCAGATAGATCATTATTTTCCTTACCACCACGTGTGTTTGGTTGTGCTGCATTTGTTCATGTTCTTACTCTTGGTCATGATAAATTGGATCCAAGGGCCACCAAATGTATATTTATGGGATATTCACGCACTCAAAAAGGTTATAAATGCTGGAATCCTCAGAGTCATCGTTATGTGGCTAGTGTAGATGTCACCTTCTTTGAAGGTACATCATTTTTTTCGTTCTCCGGTGCTTCCTTAGATGTTGATGTTCTTGCTCCATCATCCACTATTCCCTTGCCCGTTCCTCCATCTTCTAGTTTTCCTCCCTTGCAGGTGTATCGTCATCGTGACAAGCCATCCAGTATTCATGACCCGCTAGCTCCACCTCCATCTTCATCCACTTCGGCTGAGGTTCCCCAATCTCATGATCTACCTATTGCTCTTTGAAAAGGTACTCGTTCTTGCACTCACCATCCTATTGATCAGGTTATTTTATATTCTAATTTATCATCCCCACTTTGCTCCTTTATTAGTGCTTTATCTTCAGTCTCTATTCCTCAGTCTCATACTCAGGCATTGGTTTCTCCGAGTTGGAAGAGTGCTATGGATGAGGAGATGTTGGCGTTGTCCAAAAATAGTACATGGGAGTTAATTGATCTTCCTTCTGGGAAACATATTGTAGGTTGTCGTTGGGTTTATGTGGTTAAGTATCATCCAGATGGTACTGTCGAACGATTGAAAGCTCATTTGCTGGCTAAAGAGTACACTCAGACTTTTGGTGTGGATTACTTTGAGACCTTTTCCCCTATAGCTCGTCTCAATTTTGTTCACATTTTATTGTCTGTTGCTATTACTCAGGGATGGCCTCTATATCAGCTTGGCATCAAGAATGCCTTTCTTCATGGTGACCTACAAGAGGAAGTGTATATGGAACAACCTCTTGGGTATGTTGCTCAGGGGGAGTCACATAAAGTATGTAGGTTGAAGAAAGCCATTTATGGCCTTAAACAGTCTCCAAGGGCCTGGTTTGACAAGTTTAGCCAAGTAGCTAGTTTATATGGGTTGAAAAGAACTAGTTCTGATCATTCAGTTTTTGTGAGACACTGTGAGAAAGGTATGATAGTTCTAGCAGTTTATGTGGATGATATAGTGATTACTGGCAGTGACAGTGAAGGTATACAGTTATTAAAGTCTCATTTAAGTAAGCATTTTCATATGAAGGATTTGGGGCTTCTACGTTATTTTTTGGGTATTGAGGTAGCAAGGTCTAAGGAAGGAATTTTCTTACCCCAAAGAAAGTATGTCCTTGACCTTCTAGATCAAACAGGATTGATCGGTTCAAAACTTGTCAACACTCTAATGGACTCAAATATTAAGTTTAGTAAAGATGATGGAGAGACTTCAATGATGTTGGAAGGTATAGAAGACTTGTGGGTAAGTTGATTATTTAACCGTAAATCGACCTGATATCACTTTCTCTATTGGAGTTGTTAGTCAGTTTATGCTGAGTCCCAAGTTATCGCATTAGGAGGCATGTGTGTCGTATATTGAGGTATTTGAAATGTGCCCCTGGTAAAGGCATAGTGTTGAAGCCTTCAGATAATTTGGAGATCGTTGGTTTCTCAGATGCCAGTTGGGCAGGAGACAGTCTTGACAGACATTCAGTATTAGGGTTTTGTGTGTTCGTTAGTGGAAATCTTGTCAGTTGGATGAGTAAAAAGAAAAATGTAGTTGCAAGATCAAGTACAAAGGCTGAGTATAGAGCTATGGCTCATACTGTGTGTGAGTTGTTATGGGTGAAGACTATTCTACAAGAGATGGGATTTCCAAGTAGTAAACCTATGAAGATGGATTGTGATAATCAAGCAGCTATGTACATTACGAGTAATCCAGTGTTTCATGAGAGGACCAAACATATTGAAGTTGATTGTCATTTTATCAGAGATATGGTTATGAGAAAGGAAATTGTTACTTCTTTTGTTACGTCTAGTGAGCAACTAGGAGATATTCTTACCAAGGCACTAAATAGAGGACCATTCTATGATCTTTGTAACAAGTTGGGCATGATAGATATCTATGCTCCAGCTTGAGGTGGAGTGTTAGAATATAAGTATTAGTATTAAGGGTATTTTTGTAATTTTGTGATTATATGATTGATATATATACATATATATATATATATAAGTGTGGGCTAACCTAATTAGGTTAAGCCTTCTCTTTCTCTCTATTCTCTCTTTGAACATGGTATCAGAGCCTTGTTTGTGGGAGATCATGGGTTCGACTCTCCATCCCCGCTTGGTTGTGCAAATTTTCACTTTGTTATTTGTCTTCAGTATGATGAAGTTTGGTTTGTTTGCTCTCCACGTGCAAGTCGGGGTTGCACGTGAGGGAGGGTGTTAAAGCTTGATATACATTGTTGGGATCATTTTCTAACAGCTTAAGCTTTTGGAGTAGTTGGTAACTTAACAATATATATATTCAGTCCGGGAGAGAGAGTGAGAGATAGAAACAGAAGCAGAAAAGAAGGAAGAAGAAGAAGAGAAGAAAGGGTCAGAGAGAAGGGACAGAGGAGGAGAAAGAAGAGGATGAGCCATTGGAGAGAGAGCTTGAAGCTCAAGTTTTGCCAAACGCGAGATTAATCACTTCGGTGAGTTCTAAACTCACTCGGTAGCATTTGTGTCTTGTTTTACAAGTTTTAGACGTAAAGAATGGACCCTAAACACACCCTAACAGTTTTGGATGTTCACTGCCTAGTCTTCTGGAGAAGAAGACTTTCAATCGATTGAACTTGGGTCAATTGATCGAACTATATTTTCTTCAATCGATCAAAATAACTTCAATCGATTGAGATAGTCTTAACTTCAATTATTTGAAGAGACTTTAATCGATCGAAACTTTCCTTTCCCCAATCGATTGAAATGGTTTCAATCGATCGAACTTGGCAGAACATGATTGTTTCTTGTTAGTTATAATACATACTATTTATCTATTTCTATATCAATGCATGTTTCCTAAATATGATACCGTTGAATTAAGGAATAATGGGATGCGATAATGAGATTGAGATAGTATGGTGAATAACGTAGTCAGGTCAGAACGTTAGTAAGGATTGTGCTCAGTTGAGTAGATAATCCACTCAGGTTAAATCAACTAGGAAGGTAGCAGGGATTGGCAAGGATTGTGTTTGTCAAAGCTATGTATGTACGGTACTCGCAAGCGTTCTTAAAAGCGGTGAACAATAAGCGTTCTTAAAAGCGGTGAACAGTAAGCGTTCTTAAAAGTGGTGAACAAGAGTATGGTACGTCTATAGACCAGTCGTTATATTGGAACGATATATAGTGTTCGCAAGAGTTCTTAAAAGCAGTGAACAGAAAGAGTTCTTAGAAGCAGTGAGCAAGAACACTAGTATGTCATGATGACATAATTAGTTCATGGTGGTCAATCGAGGTCATTATAGCCAAGCTTAGGGTTTGAAGGCGATAGGAGTCGGGTAATGATTTCGATACAAAAGACGAAAAGATTCTAGTGCACGTTGTGCGTTCATGCCAATAGTGAGGTTGAATCGGTGTCACACTTTTTCTCGTTTTACTTTTTCATTTCATTTGTTTTATTCTTTTGTTTTCTCGTCTTGATTTGTTTTTCTGATTTTCTTATGTTCTTTCATTGTTTTCTTGGCTAGGATAATCACTATGAATCTAAACATTCCACTGATGATGTTCGACATACTTCTAGTCGATTCGGTGAAATGGCAGTACGCTGTTCTGATGCTCAAAAGAAAAAAAGTTTAACAGAAAGGAAAAGGAAAAGGTTGGGAAAAAGAAAGGAGAACATGAGGCATAGACACTGAGGCCACTTCAGATGACGCCTTCCGAGACTGAGGAGTAGGATTCTGGCACCGAGTTAGACTCGGTTGCCGAGGTGGAGTGATTCGAGCTTAGGCAAAGGGCTCAGACGCAGACCCGAGGAGAGTCATCCGTGTCTCTACATAGCATTCATGCTATGCTGGTAGAGGAGAGAGAGGCACAAATTTGACTTGAGTGTAAGTTGGACCTTATTCTGATACAATTGGGGGTTGACCAGTTACTCCACACACCATCTCTCCTTGTAGCACCTTCTGCCGCTCCATCTGTACCATCTACCACTATTCCATTATCTTCTTTAGCTCATCCTCCTAGTTTTGAGCCACCACCTCCACCACCTGCAACTGTGGTTGATCCGTCATCTACACCACTTCATGTCCAGCTACGAGTGACCCGGCTATTGATACTACAGTTGCCGAGGGTGGAGGCGGGACAACTACTTCCGACACTGATATTTTGATTCCCCCTGCTCCTACCAATACCTCTGATCTAGCTGCCAATGACCTAATTAACGTAGATTAGGTTGTTTGGAGTGAGAGTGAGAGTTTATGATGTATTTATTTGTATTTTCTTCTCTCCACTCTCTCTGGTGTTACCTTTGTAGCACATACATCGTTCATTGTCCTGTTGCTTATTTTTTTTTCTTTATATTTATTCGTGGACTGATGTTATATGCTAGACCATGTTCCTATTTCATTATTTCTATTTATCTTGGTCATGGAAATTGTATGTTTATGATGCAGGTTGCTAATGTTGTTGCTTGCTACTTTGCTTAAAATCAGGTGAACTCTATCCACTTGAGTTTGAAAATCAACAATTGAGAACATTACTATTTTCGGTTGGGGGTAGACAGTAGATAGGCTTTCACGCGCACATATCACACTTAGCACACCTTGGCTCTTTTTAGTGCAAGATCATATAAAATACAATTTCTACAAAAATTTAAAATTTTTAAAGGAATAGCTTCTGAGTGCATTATGCTATGACGCATTCATGTTGTGCTCATCTTATTATGGACTATGTTTACTTGTTTTTCTAGTACCACTAGGATGATTGCATATGTTCAAATATTCATGTATCTGATGACTATATGCACCTCTTGATAGTTACACGGAAAACCTAAAAAAGGAGTTCAAAGAATAAGTAGTGGAAATGAATTACCCTTAGTGAGCTTTCGAATCATTCTTCAAAACTGAGGGATTATCACACAAACTCGAGATATCTTTTATTCTTTACGCGTAGAAAACTCATTGAAACAGTCTTAATATTTCTTAGTATTTGGCCACTTGTTAGAGGAGAACGTTCACGATCTACCAATTAAAATTCGATAAGCACTGAAATGTGAAAGCTAAAAAGTTAAGGAAGTGAATTAAGCCATCGATTAACTACTCCTTAACCTATACACATATCTATAACCGCATTCAAAAGCCTTTGCTTCTCACCACATATAAATCAAATACTGCCGATTATTCTATGAAAATAAGAAACTCCCAGCTCTATGCCTTGACCCAAATGAACTTCATTTTATCTGTACGATTAATTCATCGAAGCATGTGATTGGAGAGAAGTTGATATGAGGAATTGTTAATAAAAAAAAGAGAGCAAAGAAGAGGAGAAAAGAAAAGAAATAATTGAATGTGAAGGAGTAGAGAAAAGAAAAGAAAAGAAAAGAAAATATGCAAAAATAGAAGATGGTTGGAGATTCGAAAAAAGTAAAGTTAGAAATAGATAGACTCCATCACATGCTAAGACATGCGTACCCGCTCCCATTACTTCTATTAACCATACAAAAACCTATTGGTTTGAACATATAGGTGTAACTCGAGTTATCCACGGTAGTTCGCTCCTCTAGTAAGTGGTATTCCTTTAATGAGATTGTACACTCAAAAAAGTTCATTTTTCAAGTGTCAAGTATGAAAGCATTAGTATCCATATCATTAACTCATATCAAAGCTTTCATACACTAAGAGGTCATTTGTAAGCAAGTTTCTGAGATTTCTTTGATGAGTGAAAACCCGTGTGAGAATTGAGTCAAAGCTACGAATTTCAAAAACACGATTGTCTAAACAACTCTAAAGAAGGTCAGAAATGTAACTGTCGACTCGGCTCCACACACATACAAGGATGCATGAATGTGATACATGTGTTGTAATTGTCTTGGTGGCATGAGGAGCATGTTGATATTTTTCATAGTTTGATTGAGAATGATATGTCTTTATAGAGCAGAGTTTTTAATTCATGAGGAGAGAGTAGTTTAAAAGTTGTTCTAATCTATCATTTCTTAAAACGTGAATTTTGTGGGTATATTAACTGCAAACCCTCACGAGACAACACTCTTCCACTAGGGGGACCTAGGGGTTTAACGGCTTGATGCACATGCTAAATACAATCGCGATTCCTGCGAAAGTGAGTTAGAAATTTTCTTTTGATTTGTTTTAGTTATTTTGTTTTTTTGTTAGTCATTGTAGTATAAATCTACTTGTCTTGTCTTTTTTGCTTTATCGCTAGGGAGTAGCAATAAGCTAGTTGGGGGTTGTGACAAGTGGGTATTTTGTAGAATATATCCATGCATAAACACTGAAAAATCACAAACAAGTTTACAATTCCTTGTTTTATCTGCAATTGTACTACAATGTGTAAATTGATACAATAAGATGATTCCGTGATGAATTTTGTTGTATTCGTCCATTTCATGTGCAGATATGCTATGTGCCATGAGCAGGGATGGTTTACAAGAAAAGGGTAAAGCAAAGATGCAGAAAGGATATGTCAAAGTTTAAATTAGAGCTTCAATCGATCGAAGTTGTTCAAGTGATCGAAGGTCTCTCAAGCGATTGAAGACTGATGAAGTTCAAGCGATCGAACCTTTTCAATCGATCGATCGATCAAAGATGGCTTTACCATATTATTATGGGCAGCGCAGCAGAACACATTTTATTAAGCCTAGCCTAGGTTTACCTATAAATATACGATGTAAAACTTGTCCAAGGGATGCCTAACTTTTGTTTTATAGTTTTAGATAGAGAGAGTGAGTTTTTATAGTTTTTTTGTAGGTTTGTTCTTGGATTGTTGAGGACAAGTGATTGCTTTTCAAGTTTTAATATAAGTTCAAAGTTCCAGGTTACATATCATAGTTCTTTTATATTCTATTATTAGTTGTAATATGTTTAATCGTAGGTTTGCTTACTAGTAGTTATAAATCAATAGTTTTTCATAGATTTCATGTTTAAAACTCAACCAAACAAGACATTAATTATGTTTAATGTAAAAAAGATGTTTTCTGCAATCCTAAACATGTTAGCGTAAACCAGTAGTTGGGAGATCATGATGAAATAGTGATCACCAGCCTCTGCCATGCACTACAGAAAAACATGTGTTCAATTGATCGAAGATAGTTCGATCAATCGAACCAGAGAACAGTCAAGCGATCAAAGATATTTTGATCGATTGAAGGATGATGCAGTTCGATCGATCGAAAACATATCAATTGATCAAACTTGAAAATTCCTGAGATGATTCTTTTAAGTATTCCAAGACTTTCTGTTTTTAAGATTTGTTATCAAACTGTCCAGGTAAGCTCAGTTTGTCAAAACAGTTTTTAAAACTTAAGGCCTTAAGGCTATTTTCTTCAATGTCTTTTGGAAACTCTTTGAATGCTAACGCCATTCAGAGTGCGAGTCTAAACCATTGTTTTAAATTGACTTCTAATTATTTTAAATCACCTGTGATGATGTAGTTCCTGTCATGAAAGGGCTATTGATTCTTAATCTTTAGAAAAAATACGGAATACTAAAGAAAGATGTACTCCATAGAGCGTTAATGAATGTGCATGGTGGATGGCTAAGTCATTGTGGATTCGTATGATCCCAATGTTTTTCTTTTATAAAGTAAAGCCGTTTTTAAAATCTGCTTAGTTAGTTAGTTAGTTGAATTGCTAGTTTTATTTAATTGCTTCATTTCAATAGTTAATTTGTAGAACTTTGTGTTCTACATCTTCCTTTAAATTATTGTTTTTATTTTTCTCGTCGAGTGTAGTCTAAGTTAGTATTCCCTCACCTTCCTTGTGGGAACGACCTAGTCTTAATCAGTTTACTGCTTGCATGATCACCTTCACTTGGGTGTTGTACAAGAGCGCACAAATTTATTTCGTGTCAGTATCTTTCATATTCTAGTCTTTCAGGGTCTAATAAGGCTTTTCTTGGATAGATTGATTTGTTTCTATTCCTCGATCAGTGTCAGAGGCTCTACAAAACCCAAAGTGGGCCCAGGCCATGCAATTAGAGATGGATGCTCTTCAGCAAACTCAGACATGGGAGCTTGTTTCTCTTCTTCCTGGGGAGAAGATTGTTGGCTGCAAGTGGGACTTTACGGTTAAACATTTAGCATATGGTTCTATTGATAGATACAAGGCCCGCCTTGTTGGTAAAGGTTTTACTCAGATTCTGGGTAAAGATTTCATCACTTCTTTTGCTCTTGTGGGAAAACTTACCACTATTCGCCTTCTTATTTCCCTAGCTGCTGCACATTCTTGGCCTCTTCATCAATTAGCTGTCAAGAATGCATTTCTCCACTATAATCTCACAGAGACTATTTATGTGGATCCTTCACCTAGTTTTTGCGATGAGGGGGAATATAATGGAAAAGTGTGTCTTCTTCGTAAATCTCTTTATGGGTTAAAACAGTACTCGAGCCTGGTTTAGTCGCTTCAGTGATGTGGTAATGCCTTTGGTTTTACTCGTTGTCATTTTGATCATACTTGCTTTATTCATCACAATATGGATGGTCATTATATTGTTCTCTCTGTTAAGTTATGTGGATGATATTATCATTATTGGAGATGATGATGTGGGAATTTCTCAAGTTAAGAAAGACCTTAGTCGTTCTTTCGAAGTTAAGGACTTAGGGCCTGTCAAATACTTTCTTGGTATTTAGATTGCCCAATCTCGGAGAGGGATATTGATGACACAGAAGAAGTATGTTTTAGACCTTTTAGATGATACGAGAATGATGGGATGTCATACTACATCTACCCCTATGGATCCAAATCTTCAGTTAACTATTGAGTCTGGTGAATTCTTGCTTGATCCCTTTGTTTATCAGCGTCTTGTTGGTCGATTAATTTATTTAACCAACACTAGACCAGATATTACGTTTGTCGTGAGTGTGGTAAGCCAATTTATATATGCTCCTCACACTTCTCATTTGGATGCAGTGCACCATATCTTGCAAAATCTTACAACTTATCTTGGACTTGGTTTATTTTATACCACTGGGAAACAATCTAGGGTCTCTTGTTTTGCAGATGCAGATTATGCAAGATCTATAACTGATAGGCGTTCTATGTTTGGGTTTTGTACTTTTTATGTTAATCACCTTCTATCATAGAAAAGCAAAAAGCAAGTTGTCATTTGTAGGTCTTCTGCTAAAGTTGAATATCGGGCTATGGCCCAAGGTATTTGTAAACTACTTTAGATTCATTCCATTTTGACAGAGTTGGGTTTTCCTATCACGGAGCCTTCTACACTTTTTTGAAATAACAAGTCTGCAATTATGCTTGCCTCAGATTCTGTCCATCATGAACGAACTAAGCATATCGAAGTTGAAATTCACTGCGTTCGGGAAAATGTTCGATTAGGTGTTATTATTCCACTCTTTGCCCCATCCTCTGATCAAATAGCTGATGTGCTTACCAAGTCAGTCGGATCATCCTTACTGCAGTCTTCTTTGAGCAAGCTAGGCCTTGTGGATATCTTCGCACTAGCTTGTAGGGGAGTATTGGATATATGGATCTGTTACTCCATATATTCAGCCCATTATTTATGGATCACATCAATTTAGGATTTTAGTGTTTATTTTTCTTATCTCTTTTTACTCTCTTTTAATTTTCTTTCCTATTTAGTTCCCTCGTAATCATGTATTTATTGATACATTACAGTGGAAAAATATACAACATATTATTTTTCCTAATTCTATTCTTCAAACTCTCATTTTGCTAAAGTTAAATAGATGTATTCATTAAAACTAACAGAAGAACAAACCCCTAGAAAAAACAAAGAAAGAAAAGGGAACAATACTATAAACATGGTGTAATACCCTGTATTTTTGGATATATATTTTAATGGAATTTCATTTATGTATGACTTAATCTTATAACCTAACCTTACCTTTGTTGAATTTTGGGTACCAATCGATTGGACTCCATACCAATCGATTGCCAACGTTTGGAACCCAATTGATTGTCCTCCACACCAATTGATTTGCATCCTGCTGAACTGAATGTATGATGTGGTCACATCCCAATCGATTGCCCTTGATTCCAATCGATTGCCATCAAATATCTGTGACCAATCGATTGCCACTAGTCCTAATCGATTGCCACCTGTAGGGATTAGTTTTCAACTTTGCTTCATGTTTTGACACATGGCACCCTCATTTCTCTCTATATATTCCATCCCATTTCGTGCCTTTGGACTGCTTAGACAATCTTGGGAGAGAGAAGTGATTTTTATATATATACACACTCAAACACACATATAACACACATATATACATATACACACATACACTAACTTTGGCAAGAAGAAGAAGAAGGAAGAAGAGAAGAGAAGAAAGAACAAGAGACAGAGAGAAATAGCCACCACACTCAACCACACCCACTTAGGTGAGTTCTAATTCGCTTGGTCTTTGTATTATGATGTTTTACGAGTTTTAATGAAGATTAGACATAGCTTTTATGTCTCTTGGACGTTTATATATGCTGGACTGTCATTTTGCTGGAGCAGACAAAGTCCCAATCGATTGAATTTTTCCCAATCGATTGCCATCTATTGGAACCCAATTGATTGCCAAGATTTTAATCGATTGGCATATGATGACTCACAATCGATTGCCAAAGTTAGCAATTAATTGGCATTGATTTTTATCCAATCGATTGCCATTCACCCTAATCGATTGTTATGATTTTTATCCTAATCGATTGGACCCTTGTCCCAATCCATTGGCAGTTGCAGATCTTGGATAGTTTTTCTTGTTTATTATATAAAGGGTTCGATTATTTAGATATCGTTTCGTATACTCGATATGCAATTATGGGGTTAATCAGGGATAATGTGATACCAAAGATAAGTACGATTGGGAATCATGGATTAATGTTATGATGCCAAATGTTATGTTATTCACATATGGGTTGATATCCGTTTCACTTTAATCAGAGTAGTTAGGGTTCGTTGGGAACAAATGTGGTGTTGTGAAATACCTATATCACCTTGGTCCAACAGATACTAAAGGAATATCACCTTAGTCCATGATCGGGAGATCAGATAGAGGCTAAGGGATATATCACTTTAGTCCATGATCGAGGCTAAGGGATATACTGATGGTATCGCCTTAGTCCATAACCGAGACGAAAAGTCCGATAGAGGCTAAGGGATACAAATCATATGTGGCTAGTACCCTGGTCCGATAGAGGCTAACGAAATGTCACCTTAGTCCATGACCAAGACAAGAGAGATTCGACAAAGGCTAAGGGCACGGTCACGTTAGTCCAAGACCGAGATTAAGGGTTATGTCGATGCTATCATCTAAGTCCAATAGAGATTAAAGGAATATCATCTTAGTCTAAGACCGAGACGGGAGATCCGACATAGGCTAAGAAATATGTCACTTTAATCCAAGACCGACTCTAAAAGGGATACATCATGAACTGAGTCCGATAGAGATTAAAGGAATATCACCTTAGTCCATGATAGAGGCTAAGGGATATGTCACTTTGGTCCATGACCGAGACTAAGAGATATACGTTATGGAAGAGATATTTATTAGGGCATGTTGGCCAGAATGAATCTAGGCGTAAAGTTGTGACTGCATGTTGAAGTTGATAAGTCATAATGTAATGGGCTACGTGTGAGATTAGTAAGGGATTGGTTGGGATGAGGTACGTTGTTATATATATATGGAGTTAATGCATTCATAAGTGTGAATGATGAGAGGATTCTTTTATGATGTTGTTTTATGTCTATAATGCATATCTATAGATACTCTATTAGTATCTACTTTTACTCAGCTTTCATAGCTAACGGCGTTTTATCCGTTGGATATTTTACATCCAGCTTAGTAGGATTGTGAGGACACAGGGGAGGAATACCTGGGTAGGGGCTTTGAGGATGGGACCTTCGTTGACGGAGGCTATGCCGATGCTGACTACTATGCGAGATGCGGACTAGAAGTTGTGCCGTAGATAGTTTATGGTTATGTTTTAAAGACTCTGTATAGTTAAATTTTATAATCAGTGTATGTTGCCGTAGTACATCAATTACTTTTTTGCAATGCTTAAGATTTATAATAGTTTAGTATGAAACTTTGGTTATCTGTATCACACTTAGAACTTTTCCAATGCGTCGTTTGATTTATCACTTTGATAATTCGACTTGGTTTATGGACAATATGGTATCTTTCAACTGTCATGGCCTACAAGTCCAAAAAGGAATTTTTTTTTCTCTATTTTTGCTACTGCGGGGCATGACATCATTTTTGCTATCCGAGCATAGTTTAGTACTCGCGCTCACCAATTGTCCAACATTTCTTGAGTTTTGAACCTTAAGATTCCTTGAGATATGCGTTTGACTCTAAGAAAAGTTTTGGAGATCGTCCCTATGGAGTTGTCCTTGCTATTAATTTGATAATAGTTATATCTATTATGTTTAATTGTGAATTACTTTATATGAATATTTTTGGATTGACGACTAACCAATAGACGTCTGTATAGACAACCAATCATACTGCATCGATGGTAGGAAGAGCTACCCAGAATCATCCTGCACAGATTGAGGATGCACCCCCAGCACCCCAGGCTGCTGATCTGATGGGATTATTCGAAGCCTTTGTACGTAGAATGGAATGGATCAACAATCCAAACGTGAATAACAGAAACAACCATAGACTACCCCAACGCCAGCTGAGGATAGAATAGTGGAATATTTCTGTCATTTTTGTCCAGAGAAGTTTGACGAGAATACTGAGCCATGGCAAGCGGAATAATGGCTCCGAGAGATAGAAGTAATCTTCGATACCCTAGGATGTAATGAGATTGAGAAGCATCGACTGGAGACATTCAAGTTGACTTATGCGGTAGCCGATTGGTGGGAATCGGAGAAGGTGACCATAGGAGAGGATGCAGCCGGAAGAATGCCCTGGATCACATTTAAAGGGCTAGTTTTGGAGAACTACTTTCATCAAACGGAGAGGAACAGGAAGGAAAGAGAATTCATCGAGCTCAGACAAGGGAACCAGACTGTAAGAGAATATACGGTACAGTGTGAATGGTTATCTCGTTTCGCCTTTCATATGATCGATACCCCAGAGAAAAAAAAATAGGCAGTAACTTCAAGGCCTCTCTCTACCACTACAACAGATGATGTTGATTCATCAAGGTCAGATTTTCAAAGCAATGGTAGGAATGCAATCGGCCATAAGGATATCAACGGTCAGGAGTAAGGACGTTTTGGAAATCAACCACCATTCAGGGGTAACCAAGGATCGAGACCTCCGATGCAGTTCTGAGTAAATAAGCGCAATTGGACTAGCGACAGGAAGCAACAACCTGCGTTTCCCCAGAATCGCTATACTGTAACCCAAGCACCTCCCCCCGTAAGGACTACCTGCTGCCACTGGAGGTAATACCGGTGGATGTTTCAACTGCAAAAAACTTGGTCATTGGGCCAAGGACTACCGAGCTCAAAGGAACCAGATTCATTCGGAAGTCATCTGCTATAACTATGGTAAGTGCAGCCACCTGAGTAAGAACTATAGAGCACCCTATGGGGCTTACCAAGGACCAGCTGTTCAGCGCCTAGTTGGACAAGCTCATTTTAATTCGATCATCCCAGAGGACGTGGGATATGATGAAGCTGAATAGCATAACATGGAAGGTACTCTTACATTATTTAATACTCGAGTTAAAGTTTTACTTGATACTAGTGCTTCGAATTCGTTTACTGCAATTGGAATTGTTAAAATGTTGGATTTAGCACCCAGGCGCTCGTTATAGCCATGAAGATGGTATCACTTTTGGGAATAACCATAAGATTAGGGAAAGTGTGCAAGGACTATACCTTAACCCTTGAGGATAGAATTCTTCCTACAGATCTAATCATCCTGTCAATGAAGGAATTTGACATCATCTTAGGATTTGATTGCCTCATGAACTATTGTACTAATTTAGATTGTGCCAATAAGATGATTACCTTTTTGATACTTGGAAGTCAACCTTATGTTTTATAGTGCAACCCCTCTAGTGATGCGTTTTTCACCCGTCATCTAGCAGCTATCGAGAGCTCGAGTTCGAAACTCAGTGTTGCACAGATTCCTATAGTTCGAGACATTGAGGATGGGTTTTGGAACATTTTAGGATTGCCACCTAAGCGAGAGATTGACTTCAGCATCGAGTTAGTGCCTGGCACTCTACCATAATCAAAGGCTCCTTATCGGATAGCACTGATGGAGATGCAAGAATTGGCGAAGCAAGTTCAGGAATTGGAGGACCTCAAGTTTGTTTAACCTAGCACATCGCCTTGGGGAGAGCCAGTGCTATTTGTTATGAAGAATGATGGAACTCAATGACTTTGTATCGACTATAGGGAGCTCAACAAGGTCACAATTAAGAATAAGTATCCACTCCCTAGAATTGATGATTTGTTTGATTAGTTGCAAGGAGCAACAACTGTGGCCTGTGATCATAGACGGGGGGTTCTGTCGTTCCTTGACAGTGTCCCGGGACGAATCCAAGGAGCACACTTCAAGAACTAGAACTCGCCACGTGATCCGAGAGAGAAAGAGTCGCCACCTAATTTTTATCGGAAATTAGGAAACCAAATTTGACTCGCCAAAATTTGAATAAGGTTACTAGCCCTTCATCACCAGAAACAAGGTTCGGGGGTCTTGGTACGAGAGGGGAAAGAGCCCAAGTAGGACTAATGCACCCCACCTTGCCCTACCGAATGGTAGGCCTTGATTCAAATATCCTTGTTCTTAATTCATAACAAGTGTCGATCCTCAATCATACTGTATAATATATACATGGCAAAAAGAACATCTAAAAAAATTCATTTCAAGAGATTAAATCAAATAGCAATCGAATGCACGTGCAATATAAGAGAGAGGTATGCTCACAGTGGCTAGTCCCGCTTGGGACCGATGCAAATAAAGGAAATGTGTCATGATATGCAAAAGGGAACAAGAAGACTTACATTGGGTTGACTCAAGCGGAGTCGCAAAAAGCACAAGAAAGGAAACATGTAATGCGATCATGTAACAATCCTAGCTAAGATGTCTCTAACATATAAGAACATAAATGGAGATTATCCTACAGGAATCGTGTCGTTGAAAACAAAGTTGTAAACCTAGAAAAATTCTAAGAGAAAGGGTAGAGATTACTGGTACATGGGCACTAAGCCACATGTAGACGAGACAAATCCACAAATCGAAGTCCATATCCACGGCATTCAATTCTCTACACTAAGACACCAAGGAATACCCAAGCATTGCAAAAATATAAGCAAATAAATGATATGCATGATAAATAAAAAGTAGATGTCATCAATCAAATTTCCATATTCAATGAACTCTAACGAATCCTATAAAAAAGTGACCTTAAACATGAGCTGGTTAAAATACTTTTACAGAAAGTTAGATACATGTCTTAGGGAACTTTTCCAAAAAGTAGGACCTCATTAGCATTTTTGAAGTTCAAGAAATAAGAGTTTTGGGAACAGTGGATCAGGACTGTCCACTGTTCTTGTAAAAATCATAAATAAATCTACAAAAATCATATGAAGCTCTATTTGGTGTCCAAAGATAGCTATTTCATTGTAGTGTATGAAACAAATAATGTTAGGTTTGTGCCCTCGAACCATTACTTTATGTATGAGACATTGACATTTTAATATATGGATATCAGCTTTACATTTCATTATGTATGTTTCTTTCATGAGATGATTGTTTATCCTTAAGTATCATAGTAAGTAATTCGTGTATGTATGAGAAACATATAAGTGAGATACGAATTACTATTCTTTGTTACTTAAAATGTGTCATAGTGGATGATGAGGCTGGATATCTCATCAGGTTTACACTGTAGCATGATTAACTACCATTGGATGGAGTGATTAATCTTAATCACTAGAGTTTAACTCTTAGTTAACATGCTAGTGCTTATAGTGCATTGACGGACCTGAGCTTTCCTATTGACACTCAAGACTGTCAATCAGTCGATAGGAACTCATGACTTGTATAAGGTACGTGTTCTTAATCTTGAGACGATTATGAACACAGACTGTGGACATGGCTGCTTTGACTTACCAATCAGTGAGGTCTATGGAAGATCAACACCTGGGTATCTTGGGTATGTCATATTCATAGGGTTGTGAACATATATTGTCAAGATAGAATCTACCCTCTGTTTCAGAGTATGCATTCCCTTGAGAATGTCACCAAGTCGATTACTGAGTACTGCAGTCTTGTTGATAAGAGTTATCAGCATGTTTGGTAATCATAAGAGGTGAATGGGACTCAAGGAATACAAGAAGTAATCATGATTCAGGTTGACAGTAACAGTTATCCGACTACCTAAATATGATTACGAATGCTGAAGGTAGAGGGACATTAGTACAACATACAAGTCTAGTTATCGCTTCGGATATGTTCTTTTACGTTGGAGTTCAGTTATCGTTTTATAGTGGAGTAAACGTTAACTGACCAGTTAGTTAGTTTGCTGATCAAAGAGTTTGGTCATGGTAATTAACAACTGGTCTGAGCCAACAATAAAGAGCCTTGGTGGTCCCACTCTTAGCTCTGCTAGGATACTTTGAAAGACACATGAGGAAGTTGTCAAGATAAGTTCGATCGATTGAAGTATGTTCGATCGATTGAAGTCTTGGCAGTCTCGATCGATCGAGAATGGTTCGATCGATCGAAGATCTTCGATCGCTCGAAGTCTAGATCGATTCTGGAAATCTATAAATAGGGCAGCTGCGTTCTGGAAAAAGAGTTCGTCGTTTTAGAACGTCAGAAGCTGCAGAAACTATTTTAGAGTCCCAAACCTTCTTTTTCCTCTCTATTAGAGATCCCACCATCTCTAGTCTCTCCGGCAAGCATCCGCAGGAGACATAAGGGCGAAGACAACCTAGTGGAGGCTACTGCATCACCAAGGAAGAAGAAGAAAATCAGAATTGGGTACAAGACACTAATGTATAATTCTTGTCCCCTCTTGTGCGCATCTATGGAATTAACAAGTAGTAGATCCTGGGCTACCATTAAGTTTTTATAACTTGACTTTTTTGCTGCGTGTTTAAACTTTTAATTTAAATCGGTTTTTCCATCAATTGGTATCAGAGCCACGCTCGTTTGGATCTATCGATGCGTTTTTGGAACACTATTTTGATTTGCATGTTGATTTTAGAACTGTTTTCGAAACGGCATTGTCACAGATCTGTTTCTGCAGTGTTATCGCAGCAGAATACAAATCTATGATTGCATGGGATGCAAGGCGGGTTCGATCGATCGAACATGTTTCGATCGTGTAGACACCCCATTTTGTCGGCTATCAGATTCAGGAGACTCATAGCTTGGTGGTTCACAATGATCGTAAAAAGACTCAAAAGGATCCTCGGAAGTCAGTTCTATCTCTCAGAATGCTCAGAATGACTAAAATGCCCCTGAAAGCTCGAAAACTCCCAGATTTGGTCCCAAAGTTCTGAAAACATGCTATGTCATAAGAAAAGCGATAAAATGAGTTTTTAAGAGAAATCAGGTGAAATCGTCAGCTCCCACAGACCCCCGGAAGTCCTGGAAGCTCCCGGAAAGTCCCCGTTGACCGGTTTGACCAAGTTTTGACTAGGTTTGATCAGGTTTGACCAAAATTGTCCAAAATCACCAGAATCATTTTAAATCATAAAAAAAGTGTTAAAACAAGTTCCAAAAGAAAATCGAGCGAAAACATCAGCTCCCAGGAACTCCCGGAGGTTTCCAGAACTTCCCGGGAATCCCAAGTTTGACCAGTTTGACCAAAATTTGACTTTGGAACCGGGGCGCCGAAATAAATTTCAAATATTTTTCATGGATACTGGAGGTCAATAGCTTTCCAACGGTATATCGCACATAATTTTTGGATTTAAAACGAATTTGTTACGAATTTCCAAAGGCGAAAAAGGCGATCAAATCGGATTTTATCGCGAATACCGCAAAACTTTTTAAAGTGACCTATCCCTGAACTATTTTTTATGTAAAGTAGACTCCATTACCTTTCCAACGGTATATCACAACCTCAATTTGGAGTTCGTATGCATTTTCTGTGAATTTCGGACAAAATAGGGCCTTTTCGCGAATACCGAAACTTCAGGGGGCCTAAACAGCATTATCTGGACGAAGGAGGAGCACTGCCACCGCGGCACTGGCCCAGTGCCGCCGCGGCACTCCCCTCCAGAGCAGTGTATTTTTGTAAATAGTTTTGTGGTCCCATTTTGATTAATTAAAAGCCAAAACGACATAGTTTTATGATTTCAGATATTTGGAGCCAATGGGAGTACTTTCTAAATCCCAAAACCACCCCAAGTTGGCCTATATAAACACCCCATTACTCTTCATTTTGGGGGAGTCAAATACAAGTTTATAAAAAGTTTGGGAGAGAAAGTTGTAGAGATAAGGTTAGAATAGAGAGAAAAGAAGCTTTCTTCTTGGATTTTCAAAACAAAAGTGAGTTCTAATCTTGTTTTCCTCCACCATTCTTCTATATACTTCATCATCAACATACCCAATCACCATTTCTCTAAGCATTTTTGAGTTAGGAAGCTACTTCCATGTCCAAATGTCTATATCTATGAGTGAAACACCAAGCTACAAGTTCAATACATCATGAATATCATCTATTGATCATTATTTACTTGCTTGTTTATACAATGTTCATCTCTTCTTACCTCATTTCTTTTTGGCTTTTCTTTATTTACTTACTAGTTCATCATCATCTAAATGATGACATGAAGTTTGAGGTGAGTGAATCCTTATGGATAGTAGCTCTTGACCTCAAAAACATGTTAGATAGATGATGATCATAACTTCAATACCTTCAAGGTATTCTTGAAGTTAAAATAAAAAATGAATCTCTCCAATAATATTGGGAGTTCTTTGATGATTCAAGGTTGGATGAGGTTTTAAGTGGTCACATGGTCATCTCAAGAGTTTAAGTTCATGCTTTGAACATCTATTTCAAAACCCCCAATCAAGAACTCAAACTCTATTTCAAAACCCAAATCCATTTTCTTCAAGAATGATCCAAAACAATGAACTGTTCAGATTCAAAGATTTGTTTTGAATTAAATACTTGAGTTATGATGATGACACCACTTGGAAACTCTTCCTAAAACATCATACTTTGTCTCCAATATTTCCCATCAATTATGGAGATGTAAAAGTATTTGTTTTGGAAGTGAGAAGTTCATATTCATAATCTGCCTCTGTTCTCACAGAATGTTTACCTGACTTCTTGCACTTATTCTGGATTTTTTCGTCACTGTACATATATCTTTTATATTTTTTTTATGAAACTTGGGTGTCTTAGGAAACGTTTGGTATATAATGGGTCATCATAAACCATTGCTTTGATTTATGAAAAATCATACAAAATCAGTCAACAGTGCAGCTTTTATTTCTGAGCCATGTGTACATTCTGATTTATTTCTTTTAATCTGTGGTAGCTATTGATGTTTGGCTTTTTGGGTTATTTGCTAGACACAATAAGGATGATCTCTGATTTTTTTCCACATTTGCCTACGCACGTTTGACCTCCCATTGTAATGTTATAAAGTGATGCATACAGTCTGTCCACTATTCACAGCATTTCACTTTTTGACTTTCACACTTTGATGTAACACTCTCTTGTATCTAGATGAACCCATATCCCATGCACATGTTCTTTACTACTTTTAGCATGATATATCATATTATGTATCATCTATCCTCTCATGTATCATACTCCCATAGATTCTTGAGTTTGGTTTCCAAATAAAACCATGTTTTGCAAATATTTGGAAAGTTCTTGAAATGAGTTAGGAATTGATATTCCAAGTGGTTAGAATATTCATTCAAGTTCTGGAAGTATACTTTCAAAACCTCTATTTCAAAACCCCTCTTAAAACCCTCATTTTAATCTCAAGAAAGAAAACTCTAGTTTTTCCCAAAATCTTCAAAACAGTGAGTCAAAAACAGTGAGTAATCCAAGTTCAAAGATTTTTCTAGAACTCAATATCTAACATATGGATGCAAGACCACGTGGAAAGTATTCCTAACTCATTGGAGAATACCCGTGATTTTTGGTTTAACTTGGAAGTACTTGGAAATGGTCCATTTGGATCCCAACATTCCTTCCAGACATTCTGTTTTTGCTGTCACAGCAGCTAGGTCCACTTCCAACCTCTTTTTCAGAACACTTTTCCAAAAGGGGTGGTCCTAACTTATTTTTCCCTTCACCTTCAATGTCTTAGGGAACTCTCCGTATAAAATGGGTCTCTAGATCATTCGTTGTCATTTTCTAAGATTTTTCAACATTTCTGTCGACAGTACGGACTCTGTTTCTGAGTGACCTCTGTTGTTTATATGATTTCTCTCAATCTGTGATAGTTATTAAAGATTGGCTTTTTGGGTTGTGTTCTAGACACAATAAGGAACATCTCCATAAAAAATCATGCATTGAAAACATTCCTAAACCCTCTTTTCAATTTCCCAAATATCTGGTTACTGTTCTGTCCACTATTCACAGCAAGCACATTTTAACTTTCATTCTTTGTTTGGATGCTTATATGCATTCCAAATTAGTTCACATCTTAGGAAGTAGTTTATACTACATTTGTATATATCCCATGTTGATTTCACCCATCCATTCATACACATTTGAGACTTCTAAGTCATTCTAGGAATCCATGAACACAAAGCACACTACAACCTTGGCACATTTTAGATACATACATTGCATCCATGCAAGATTTGGGGTTTTTTGTAACTCCTAATCTAAGAAGATTATAAGGAACGATCATGATCACACGTCCATGCTTCCCCTCGATCTAATCATCCTTTCTCATCCGTCCCGGGGATTGAGAGATCTTCTATTCTCAAAGATTAACATGCATCATCCTAGCTTGCTAAGCATCCTTGTTTTCTTTGACTATTTGTTTCAAGAGCAATTCATGTCCCCCTTTAGATTAGGAAGTCTTGATTATTTGATACATGACTAGACGATTTTTCCTAGGTTTATTTGTGTGATCTTTCACTTTACATTGTATGATATTTGACTTAGATCTTATGAATGATATCTTATCTTTAGATCTTCCATTTCAAGTTTCTTATGTGATGTAATATACTATCATAGTATTAATTGTCGAACCATTCATAGTATAAGATGATTATTTGGATGCTAATTGAGGCCCGTCGAAAGACGGGGCGAGTTGAGGGTGTTTTAGTCGCGACAAAGGCTCCTTCCTCTCTCGTACCAAAACCCCGAGCCAAGTTCTTTGGTTATGAAGGACCGGTGCCCTTTATCCATTTAGGTGAGTCAAATTAAGGTTTCTTGGTTTCTTAAAGACCAAGTGGCGACTCTGTATCTGTTTTCAACAGACCTTTTCTTTTTCCTTGATTCAAAAATCAAACAAGTTTCGAAAACATAACGAAGCGGTAGAAGCCCGGTATCCACAATCTGGCGACTCCACTGGGGATTTTTATTTTAAAACAAAATAATACAGAGGTTTGACTCATAAGAAGCATCCTTAAAATTATCTTTTTACTGTGTTTGGTTCACCGCATTGCACTCTTGCATTTTCCCCCTCCGACTGTGTCTGAAACGTGGCGCTGATATTGTTCAGGTCTTGCTGTGCCAGGGCACAAGTCACCGTTGATACTGTACCTTCCAAGGTATATCAAAAAGAGTAAAAACCTCCGTACTGTCTCCCTGACGGTATATTGGAACTCTCGTCAACGGACCCTCTTTGACTAAACCCAGCCTTTGCATATAGATTCCTGTAGAACCTTTCATAGGACTGTTGATTTATCTTTTCAGATAGGACAATGTGACATAACTGTTGTATCCCCTGATGGGATTACCTGAGCGGTGTAGACGCTTATGTGGCATAGAACAGAACCTCTTTCTTATGATTCCCAAGGCAATCACTCACATGTGATTACATTGAGTTGACCTGCCTAGGCACCATGACAAGGATGTCTGCTCCATGCTCACAAAGATATACACCGCAAACCTTGTTTATCGGTTCTAAGACATAGGAGTATGAAAACCTGCTAGACAGTTTGATCACTATCACCACATATTAACCAGTTTCTCCCAGAAACTCTGCCCAGATATCCCAGATATAACCATATTAACCAGTTTCTCCCAGAAACTCTGTCCAAATATTCCAAATATAACCATATTAACCAGTTTCTCCTAGAAACTCTGTCCAGATATCCCAGATATAACCATATTAACTAGTTTCTCCCAGAAACTCTGCCCAGATATTCCAGATATAACCATGTTAACCAGTTTCTCCCAGAAACTCTGCCCAGATATCCCAGATATAACCATATTAACCAGTTTCTCCCAGAAACTCTGTCCAAATATTCCAGATATAACCATATTAACCATTTTCTCCCAGAAACTCTGTCCAAATATCCCAGATATAACCATATTAACCAGTTTCTCCTAGAAACCCTGTCCAAAATTACCCAAAGTATCCCTGTTATCCCTGTTATCCCTTGGTGATCACACTGGAAAGCGAGGTTAGCACACTCTATATGGCTAGGACCTTATTTGTTTAGCTGCTATCTATTAGAAATAGAAGCATCATATAGATTAGGGCTTACATCCGTATGCTTGTCCCATTTGCATGCACCATCCCCCATCAATCTGCACGCACTGTTTCGAGTTGGTCCACGTCACTATCTTTGTCGGTCTAGAGTCACCACTGTCAAGATCTAATCTAGTCCTCTCAAAATCTATCAGGTCAGTATAGATTCCCAAGGTCAGCAATCAGGGTCCTCTTCGTGGGTCAGGAGTTCGGATAATCGATTAATCAGAATCAGTCCGACAGCTTACTTCAGCATGAATAGGGAAGAGTTGGAAAACAAGGTTACTGAATTGGGAGCGACCATAAGCCAGCAGTTCGACAGCCTAGCCCAAGTTCTGAAGTTCATGGAAGAACTGAAGCAGCGGGCGGCCGCAACCTCCGCCCGGGTTTCCACCACCGGAATTTGAACTACCCCCACCTGAGAATAATGGGGAAGAAGACTGGTTTCAGGGGGTTCCACCGTTCGCATACGAGAAAAAGCTCCAAGAAAAGATGGACAAGGTTGACAAACTGGAAAGCGTACTGAGGAAAAGCAAGGGTATCGATGATTACATGCTAGACTTGGAAGGCCTCTTCGAGCCTGTCAAGCTGAAACTGCCAGAGAATTTCAAGATGCCTGCCATCGGCCGTTTTGATGGAACTGGGAATCCGAAAAGTCATGTGAAGCGATTCATAAGTATCTTCCAGTCCATGGGTTGTACCCACAAACACATTGCGATGTTGTTCCCGCAAACTCTTGCAAAGTCTGCACTATCGTGGTTCTTAACCTTGGAAGCCTCCAAAACCCGGGCCTAGGAGGACATCGTTCGAGTCTTCGTCGATAATTACTCCTACAATCAAGAGCTGGATGTCACCATCAGGGATTTGGAAACAACCCGACAAAGCAACAATGAATCCTTCGCTGCATTTCTGAGCAGATGGAGGAACAAGGTAGCCCAAATGACCCACCGACCAATCGAAAAAGAACAGGTAAGGATGCTCATCCGGAATCTGTAGCCCCTCTACCATGAGAAATTATTCTACCAGTCCATCTCCACCTTTGAGGAGTTGTTTCAAGTCGGAACCCGGATTGAAGACGCTATCAGAGAAGGAAAGATAAAAAAGGAAGAGCCCCCGAGTCTGTCCAGAAGGCTTAACTACTCCCGGAATCCCCCTGATGTCAATGCCCTTAGCAGCCAACCCATGGCGTACCCTCTTAGGCCATACCAACCCTCCAGCCAGGCAAACCCCTCCAATCGCCCCTTCCAGAAAAAGCCCCCTCGCAACTTCGCCAAATTAGAAATCTCTCTCTCCTCAGCTTTAGACCGCCTCCTCAAAAAAGGCCATCTCCAACTACTCCAACCCCGAAACATCCCCCTCCCGCCAAACTACGATATGTCCAAGCGGTGTACCTACCACCAAGCCCCGGGCCACAACACTAATGATTGCGTGCGCCTTCGCCATGACATTCAAGACCTTATTGACCAGAACATCATCGAGCCACCACCAAAGCAGCCCCATATCACCCAAAATCCTCTACCAAACCACCAAAATGTCAACCTCATTGAGTCCAACCTCGTACCCTTCAACCCTGCTACTTATATTACCCCCCTAGGACAACCCTTGCCTTGCATTGACGTCCTAGATTCTGTGGGAATTCATCTGATTGAAGGGGAGAATGACGAGTGGCAGCAACAGCTAGACGATGAGCAAGACTTGTTCTTTCTGGAAGAGCACGATTTGGGGGTGGTAGACCTCAAATGGTATAATCCCAATGATGAAAGTGACGCTTCTATCTGGGGCGAGCCGGAGAAACCATATGTGGGAATGGATTGTGATTGGTTCAAAAAGGATGGGACTGTAGAAGGGCCTACTCCTGCTGAAATTGATCACCTGACCAGGTTAGGCCGTCACTACCAGCCTCTGCAGCCTACTACTGAAACTGCCGAGAAAGGCCCGGTAAAAGACAAGGGGAAGGGTAAGATGGATGAGGTCATCGAAGAAGATAATGAGCTGATCAAGCAGCTAAAGAATACCCAAGCACATCTCTCGATGTGGGACATCATGGTAACATCCTATAAGCATAGGCAAGCCGTGTTTAATGCCTTGGCTGGGATTGAAGTCCTCATCGACGCCGCGCCGGAGGACATGGTAGCTTTCTTGGGTGCGCTTATTCCCGACCCAATCATTACATTTTCCGATGAGGACCTGCCACCAGAGGGATCCGCACATAACAAGGCATTATATATCACCGTGGGATGTAAGGGACAACAGGTGCCGTTTTGTCTAGTTGACACGGGCTCGGCCTTAAATGTCTGCGCCCTAAGGACTGCCACCGCCTTGGGGGTTAATGTCCTTGACATCACACCATCTGTGCAATCTGTAAGGGCCTATGATAACACCAGGAAAAATGTAATGGGAACCGTTTCTCTCCAAATCCGGGTAGGATCTTTGGTGAGCACCGAAATCTTTCAAGTTATGGACATACCTGCCTCTTTCAACTTGCTGATCGGAAGGCCCTGGTTGCATGTCAACAAAGCCGTATCGTCCACTGTGCACCAAACAATCAAGTACATCCATGAGAAGGAAGTGAAAATCATCCTCAGTAATAGTTGGGGTAATGAAGCTTTCCCGAACTACGCTCCCGTCTTTGAAATCCAAATACCTGAGTTAGAAGAAGGAGAAATTGGAGGATTCTTCATGGAAGAAGTCCACATGATCAATGATGAAGACAGGTTCCCTGAGATCTACTCTGCGGTTGTCAATATCGTCCGCAAAATGAACTACTTCCCTGGAATGGGATTGGGTCGACGCCAGCAAGGGATTCGAGAGTTCCCTCAGATTAAAGGACTGCAAGGTACTTTCAGGCTAGGATACAAGCCCACTGAAGAAGACATTGAGCTACAAAGGCCATGGAAGAAAAGGATAAGGGGCCTCCCACATTACCGCAAGACCTTGAATGGACAATTCATTAAAGAGGGGGATGACTTCCCTTACTTTGGGTTCCCCGAACCCTGGATCCATCAAACCACTGGGAAAAGGCACCCCGAACTTGAAATCTTCGCTGACTGCGAGAGGCCTCCATATCAAGATCCGTTCTATCCCGAAGAAATTAAGAAAACCCCAGAGGAAGACTGGTTGAAATACCTTGACACTGAAGCCATCGAGAAAATGTGGGAAGAATCCGCTGAGAAGAAGGAAGAAAAGAGGGCCAAGAGCCAAGATGATCAGATCAAGCCAACTGAGGAGGGTCTGAGCAACCAGGCTGTAGAGTCATCTGCCTATGTCTCCCTATCCCCTGTTCCCCCGGAGTCTGTACTGCCGATTATCGAGTCTGTACCGGAGTCGGCTGCTGTAAGCCCACCACTGTCCAATGTAGTCACTTCACCTATCATGAATGAAATGAAGGACGATTCTGATTACTCCTCTGTGTCTAATACTTGTGAATGCACAGATCCTTCCGAGGATCTCCCAATCGAACTTAAGCAACTAATTGAAAAACCACCTGCTTACGAAATAATCGAAGATACTTTATCGGTTAACCTAGGTGAAATAGATAATCCTCAAATTGTGCAAATTGGCTCAACTCTTAATAAAGAAGAAAAAGAAAAATTAACCCTCTTGCTAAAAGAATTCAAAGATGTTTTTGCTTGGTCTTACGAGGACATGCCTGGGGTCGATCCCGATATTGTCCAACATCATATTCCCCTCCTCCCTAATTCTAAACTTGTCAAGCAGAAACTGTGGCGCATGAGGCCGGAGTGGGCACTCAAGGTTAAGGAAGAAGTGGAGAAGCAATTCAAGGTAGGATTCATCATTGTCACCGAATTTCCGGAATGGGTTGCCAATATCGTGCCAGTCCCGAAGAAGGATGGAAAAGTTCGTGTGTGCGTCGACTTCCGTGATCTAAACAAGGCCAGTCCCAAGGATGACTTCCCGCTTCCCCACATTGACGTTTTGGTAGATAACACCGCAGGACATGAGCTACTATCATTCATGGATGGTTTCTCAGGGTATAATCAGATTCTTATGGCGCCAGAAGATTGGGAAAAGACGACGTTCACCACCCCCTGGGGGACCTACTATTATAGAGTGATGCCTTTCGGGCTCAAGAATGCTGGGGCAACCTACCAAAGAGCTGCCACCACTCTGCTACATGACATGATTCACAAGGAAGTAGAAGTATACGTAGACGACATGATCGTGAAGTCCAAGGATAGAGAAGGACACATAGTGGCACTGGAGAAGTTTTTTGAAAGGTTACGTAAGTACAAGATGAGGTTGAATCCAAAGAAATGCACTTTCGGTGTGACCTCTGGTAAACTCTTGGGTTTCCTCATCACACAAAGGGGGATAGAGGTGGATCCCTCCAAGATCAAGGCAATCCTAGAAATGGCACCACCACGGAATGAAAAAGAGGTAAAGGGGTTCCTCGGAAGAATCCAATTCATCAGCCGCTTCATTTCCAAGCTCACAACTATGTGCGATCCTCTGTTCCGATTGTTGAGAAAAGGGGAGAAGTTCCAATGGGATGACCAATGCCAAGCCGCTTTCAACAAAATAAAAGCTTACCTTCAAAATCAGCCTGTCCTTTCACCACCAACGCCTCATAGGCCCTTATTCCTTTACCTATCTGTCTCCGAAAATTCCATGGGTTGTATGCTGGCCCAAGAGGGAGAAGAAAGCCACTCCGAAAAAGCTATATACTACCTCAGCAAGAGGATGACTGGGTATGAGCTCAACTACTCTGCCCTCGAAAAAACGTGTTGGGCCTTGGTTTGGTGCACCCGCCAACTGAGGCACTACATGCTAGTCTTCCCAGTTGTGCTCATATCCCGCATGGATCCTCTAAAATACCTCCTCGAAAAACCCGCCCTGACCGGTCGTATATCCCGTTGGTTACTTCTACTATCCGAATTCGATATCAAGTATGTTACAAGCAAATCGGTAAAAGGGAGAACCGTGGCTGAGCATCTTGCAGAACACACCACTGACTCTGAAGAAAGTGGAGACTTCCCATTCCCGGACGAAAATATCATGGAAATCAAGGAAGAACAATGGAAGTTGTACTTTGATGGAGCAGCCAACATGAAAGGCTACGGGGTAGGAATAATCCTAGTATCACCAAACGGGGACCACACCCCACTGGCAGTCAAGCTAAATTATAACTCCACCAACAACACTGCTGAATATGAAGCATGCATTCTGGGGATGGAAGCGGCCGTAGAATTGAGAATTCAAAAGCTAGATGTCTTCGGAGATTCGAATCTCATCGTGTCACAAGCCAGAGGGGAATGGAAGGTGAAGGAAGAGAGGTTGAAGCCCTACCATGACCATCTCGATGGACTTAAGAAGCACTTTAAGAGCATAACATTCTTCTACTTGCCTAGGGAAGAAAACTAGCTAGTTGATTCGTTGGCTACCTTAGCCTCCATGATCAAAATTCCTGTGGGAATCAGGATGATGCCTTTGGTAATTGAGCAAAGGTGCGAGCCTCGTTCAACATGATCGCCACAATCGAAGCAGAAGAGAATGAAACACCGTGGTATCGGGATGTCTGGAACTTCATAGAAAATGGAACGTACCCCCAAGAATCTACCGAAAAAGACAAAAGGCCCATTCAAAGATTCGTAGCGAAATTCATCATTTGCGGTGGGAAACTGTTGAAGAAAGGATACAACGGTCACAACCTGACTTGCTTGTTTGGGAAAAGCTCCAGAAGAATGATGGAGGAAATACACGAGGGGGTATGCGGCCCGCACATGAACGGTCACATGCTGGCCAAGAAAATCGTAAGACAAGGATACTACTGGACAACATTGGAGAAAGATTGTTGCGAATACGTGAGAAAGTGTCACAAGTGCCAGATTCATGCAAACATGATGCATGTACCACCACCCCTTCTATATAGCATGACCTCACCTTGGCCATTCTCCACCTGGGGAATCGATATTATCGGTGAAATCATTCCGAAAGCTTCAAATGGAAATCGGTACATTCTGGTGGCCATAGACTACTTCACAAAATGGGTAGAAGCTGCATCCTACACCAAGTTAGGGGCCAAGGAAGTGGCCAAATTCATCAAGAGAAATCTCATCTGCCGTTATGGAGTTCCCCATGAGGTTATTTCGGATAATGGAAGTCATTTCAAAGCAGAAGTTAGGGATCTATTCGAGGAATACAAAATCATTTATCATAAGTCATCACCGTACAGACCACAAACTAATGGGGCAGTCGAAGCTGCAAACAAGAATGTTAAGGCCATACTGCAGAAATCAGCCGATACTTACAAAGACTGGCATGAAAAGCTACCGTTCTCACTTTGGGGATACAGAACCTCGATAAGGACGTCCACAGGAGTAACTCCTAATTCACTAGTGTATGGGATGGAAGCGGTACTTCCAGTCGAGATAGAATTACCATCCCTACGCGTGATGGCAGAGTGTGAAATTTCGGAATCAAATTGGTTGAGAGAAAGGTATGAAGAATCGGCCCTCATAGATGAAAAGCGCCTAGCGGCAGTCGACCATGTTCGAATCTATCAAAAGAGGATAGCCCGTGCTTTCAACAAAAGGTTGGTCCGAGGAAGATTGTCCAGGGTGACCTTGTCCTTAAGGAGTTGCGAGCTCCGATCTTTGATCCCCGTGGGAAATTTAAACCTAAATGGGTCGGCCCTTACATCGTCAAGACTGTTCTTTCCGGAGGAGCAATTTATCTCATGGACCTCGATGGTGTCGAATTCAAAGAACCAATCAACATGGATCACCTCAAAAGGTACTATGCTTGACAATTCAATAACCTTTTCTTTCAAGCTTTGCCCTGAACTACGCTCGACCTGATTCCCACTCGGGGATACGTAGGCAACCACACCGGTTCGGTCGCTCCACCCACAAAAATAACCATTTTCTTCAACCCTTGCCCTGAACTACGCTCGACCTGATTCCCACTCGGGGATACGTAGGCAGACATCCAAAAAGAAAAGAAGGATGGCTCGCTAGGTCGAAAATCCGAAAGGACGCCTAGGCAAAAATTAGAGCTAAATCCAAAGTGAGCAATAACAAAAAAGAGGAAATAGCTCGCTAGGTCACCTCTTTGGTGCCTAGGCAAAATTATGAGCATGTGAGAAAAATAAAGTCGCGGTCCATACCATAACCCGGAAATCACCCTCCACACTAGGGGCAAACTTCGGCCACTCGCCTCGTTTACCTGAACCTCTTCCAAACTAGGGGCAAACGTCGGTCATCTACATCGTTTGCCTCACAACCATGCACATCCCAAACTAGGGGCAAACTTCGGCCACCCGCCTCGTTTGCCTCCAATAACCCTAGCATGCCCAAGCAAATACCAAAAGCAACATCTAGTTGAAATCTCGGTTACGAAATAATTTTGGAAAGTTAAAATGCATAAAATGAGATTCCCAAAGTAACCAAGGTTCACCGATAAACAAACTCTGAATATTACATAAGCAGAAAAAAAATCAAAAATAAAAGTCTTTCGAAAGACAATCACACACTATTCAAAGACACTGGGAGGAATGAGCAGAATCAATCAGGTCTAGTTTTATCTTTATGTCTTTTATTTCTTCAAAGATCTTTAGAAATAGGCCCTTGCTCGGCCGGCCCAGCCCCTGATGAAAGCAGCAATGGTAGTGGCTCTGACTCTGGAAGCAAAGACCCTCTCAGTAAACCCCCGGGGGACCTCTTGAACTTGCCCGTACTGTCTGGCCAATCGACGAGGATGATAGAAGGAGGTCTCTCTCAGTCCCATCAGCCACACCCTCTGAAAATCCCCAAGACTGGTGGTCACAGCATAAAGGCCCCAATGCCTCACAATCTAGCAAATGTCAGCCTCAGATAAGGCGCCCATCATACCCACCCAATCAGCAAAAGTAAAATGAGTATGAAGCACAGCTCTGCAAAAATAAACTGGCGACACATTACCGGTCCATAACTGAAGACGCTCGTAGAGCCAAGCCTGTAACACCAAAGGTGCCCCAGAAAGTAGAAGCATTCCCTGGCTTGAAGCACGATCCAAACCATTCAGGGTCTCGGCCAAAACCATGGCCATGGGGTTCTTACCTACCTTCAGCCCGAGACATACATGCACTAAGTCGCTAGAAGTGCTCGAAAACAAGAAGTGTGAAGTCATACATAGAATCAGAGCAGCTCCACGAGTAGCATCATATACGCTGGGATTCCTAGGACTGGCATATCGAGCGATTATGGAAGTAATGTCGAGAACCTCACCTTGAAGCAGCCAGCGGGAAATGGTGATGGAACAATTCAGATACTCAGCCAGGCCCCGCGTAGGACTGAGGGTATCAACAGAAAGGAGAATCAGGTCCAAATCAAAATCATAGCCAAGGATGGCACAGAACTCCTCAAACAAGGGGCATATCTCCAAGCCATTGAAATTGAAGACATGGTTCACCGGGTCCCAGTGAGCAATGGCAGCACGCCAAAACTCAGTGTTCAGGGTCATCTGGCAAAGTGAGAATAGCTAGGTCAGGCCGTAGCTAAAGAGGTTGATCCATTCTACACCATCCGTGATGTTTAGCCAAACTGTGAGCTGAGCGGGATCATACAAAGCCATGTTTTCGGTCGCGGCTCTAGGAAAATTCGAAATTTCGGCAGCACCTCCCCGTTTCACGGACTATCCCACCTGCAAGGCAAAAATACTCACTATTACAAAACTACCCATCGCAGTAACACCCAACAATCACAGTGCACATGTATCATCATCAACTAAAACAAGCACACAACCGCGCCTCTAAACCGGAAGTTATCCGGCCTAAAAGGCAAAACATCATAATAATTTGTCAAAGGTCACAAAATGTTCCACACATCATCCTACACTGTCCAAATAGTCACATCACCAGTACAACCCGATCGAAAACACAAAAAATAATAATAAAGCAAAGTCCCTGCTTGAGGGGCAGCCTCAGTCCTCCTCTTCTTCGTCCTCCGTCGGACTACCCGGAGTGTATGTAGGCGACGACCTCCTCCTACTGCCCCTGCACCTTGGACCAGTCCTCGATGAACCAGCTCCGCCTCCCTGGTACTGCACACACAAATAAAATAAAGGCAATCAGTAAGGGAACAACAAAAAAGGTACAAAAACAGAGTCGAATCAGGGACTTACCAAAGACGCCATCTGATTGGCAGCAAACTGCCGCATGCCATCCATCTGTCAAGGGTAAAATCTAGGGTTAGAACCTCATAACCTTAAGAAAAGCGCAGAATTAGAGACATACCCGATGGTCTCGTGTAAGGACCAAGGACCGTAGGCTAGCCGCCAAGGCATGACCCTCATCGGCGTAACTCCAGGGAACATTGAGGACACCTGCTAGCTGAGTAGGGTACCCGCATGTGACTCGTGGCACCTCCATCACTTGGGGAGTGCCATCAGCGCCTAGAATATTGACGGTCCAATCCCAAGGAGGGATAGGGTCGGGAGCCTGAGGAGCCTGTCTCCTGTACATCTCGCGAAGCTGTAGGCACAGAATAAGTTAGGAAAAGATGAATAAAAGACATAGGCAACTAATAAAGACAAAAATATGAAAGGAAACTCACCTCCAGGAGTGGGAAGTTAGGCATCAAGAAGCGGCCACGGTAAGCCTCATAGCTGGTCTCAGAGAGAAAATGATCCCAAACATCGGTGTCGGCTAAGGCCGCCAGCAGAGCATCACCAGAGAGGTCACTAGCATCCATCACAGGGGGATTATAAGGAACGCGATACCTGGAACCACCGACCACCTGCCGAGACACCCGCTCACCAAGGAACCACTGCCTGCACTCGGTACTCTCCATCAGAAGGCTGCAAGTGGTAAGAGATTTGACCGCTTGTATCTCCTCTGGGGCGGCATAAGCAACGCCCTCCCAAGGCGTCCAATCAACACTAGAGGCCGTCAGCTCAGTTAAGAAGTTTCTAAGCAAAATAATCTGGTGGGCCCCGCTCTTCACCCCAACAACATCCCTCCTCCATCTCAAGCCTCGTGGGAACAGAGGCACAGGAGCCATGCCATCCTCGTCTTCGCCTGACTCGTCTGCTGGGGAGGGAGCCAACATCTTCAGGTATCCAAAGCTGCACAGACGAAGGAGAAAATCAGAACGAGTATAGAAATCAAAAAGATGGAAAATAAAAGAAGATGCAATACATACCTCCCAAGCTCGCCAAATTCCTCCGGTCGATTTAACATCGCCCCGAGAGACCTCGCCCATATGATTGTAAAGATGGGCCAGGGCAGCACCGCCCCAGTTGTAGGAGGGGATCTCATCAATGGTCGCCAGGCAAGAAAGGAGCCTCAAGCTCACCCGGTCATTCTGCGTCGCAAAGATTGAGCAACCCAGGACATATAAAAGATACACTCTCAGGAGCTGGGAATTGTTCAAATTATGATTCCCTCTGCCATAGGCCCGGTAAAGCCAGCCGCAAGGAAACCAGTGCCTCTCCAAATTGGGGGGAACAGCCCCAATCAACATCTCTACAGCCTTAGGGTCGATCTCATAGAAATAATCCAGAATCAAGCGCTTCCCGCCTACCCTCAAACCGGTGATCATGGAGAAGTCAAAGGGCGTCATAGTCATCTCACCAAACGGCAGGTGAAAAGGCCAGTGCATAGAAGTGAGCCAAATCATTGCTGCTTTTCAAAATCAAACGGACGAAGCCTCCGAACCCGGCGTCATCAACCATCCTCTTGACGGTAGGCGAGAGTTGAGTATACCATAAGAAAGCATGGGCGAGGCTACCATGGCCCTTCAATGCCACTTCCGGCACCTGCACACAAAAAAAAACGACAAAGAGATGCACAAAATCACTATTCACAACCCGAGAGCCAAAATCACAAAATCAACATTTAAGCACAAATCGGACTTCTAACGATCTCTAGGTGCACACTATGGCTCACAAAACTAGCATAATACATGAAAGCGGTCCTAAAATGTCGAAATTTTCACATACCAAGTTCGCTAGAGCCGCGGACGAAAGATGGTGTTGGGGGTCCCGTAAAATCAAGTCCGGGGTTTGCATCTCGGCTTTCATCCGTTCCTTGGCCTTCTTAGACGGTCTCTTCGAGCTCGAAGCCATGGATCTACAAAGAAAATGGAAGTCAAAGTTAAACTTTCTTGTTGAAAATTTGGGCTAACCAAAACACCAATCAAAAATCCAACTACGGAGAAAGATTACTCACCTGAGCGCGCACAAGCTGCGTTTTGATGAATTTTGGCTCCGAAAATACCCCAAAATGGCCAAGAATGAGCTTCAAAAGCTCAAAAACACGAGATATACAAAGTTGAAGTCCGGCCACCCAGTGCCGCCACGGCACTGGCCAACTGCCGCCGCGGCAGTGGCCCAGTGCCGCCGGGGCACTGCTCCCCGCGGGCCGCGCTTTGCTCCGTTTCGCCTAGTTTTGACCCGTTTTGGCCTTTTTCGGCCCATTTTTTGCCCCGATCAGCCCCGATGGCCCATTCCAGTCAAGATTTATGAGGTTTTACCCCAAGCAGACTAAAAGTTGTCAGAACTACCTCCAGCAGGCAAAAACTAGGAAAAATCGGCTCCCGAAGACCCGAATCGGCCGTTTCAGGACAATCGTCGCAAATTTCGATCAAACACGAGAATTCTGGTAACGGATCCTGGTTTTTAGTTAATGCACCGAATAATCAAGAAAAGAGATTCCCCGAGAACCCTGCATTATCCCTTGAGGACAGAAGCAGAAAGATACCACCTCTCGGAGGCCCTGACCGGAGCTCTTGGATTGAGCACCGAAAGAGATTCCCCGAGAACCCTGCATTATCCCCCGAGGACAGAAGCAGAAAGATACCACCTCCCGGAGGCCCTGACCGGCCCTCTTGGATTGAGCACCGAAAGAGATTCCCTGAGAACCCTGCATTATCCCCCGAGGACAGAAGCAGAAAGATACCAGCTCCCGGAGGCCCCGACAGGCTCTCTTGGATTGAGCACCGCAAGATTTGATCAACCGTGAGAGATTCAGAGATGAGTCCTGGTTCCCGATCAAGGAAAAGAGAATCCACGAGAACTCTGCATTATCCCTCGAGGACAGAAGCAGAAAGATACCAGCTCCCGGAGGCCCCGACAGGCTCTCTTGGATTGAGCACCGCAAGATTTGATCAACCGTGAGAGATTCAGAGATGAGTCCTGGTTCCCGATCAAGGAAAAGAGATTCCCCGAGAACCCTGCATTATCCCCCGAGGACAGAAGCAGAAAGATACCGGCTCTCGGAGGCCCCGGCCGGCCCGTAAGATTTGATCAAAAGAAGCAATTGAAGAGAGATCCTAGAAAGTGTCGCTTCATCCCCAGCAGATTCAGATTAATCTTTAGCAGATTCATACACTATCAGTTCAATCACAGTAGTCCATTGTCGACTCATCATCTCGATGCAAACATCGTCTATTCATTAATCATCATCGCTCTCATTCAAAATATGCCATGGGGCTTCCATGTTCATCATGTGACATCTCAGGATTTCATGATCATCCCGTGACTTCTGTGTCCATCTCTTAATTTCCAGGGCTCCCGTGTCCGTCGGTTATTTGCTAAAAGGCGTCTTCGATTATAGTCCTCTGAGACCCTACACCCAATTACCTTTGTTTACGAAGCACACTTCCCAAAATTCCAGAAGTTTGCCCCTAGACCCGGAGTCTTTTAAACCTCGATGTCCTTATCCGAGTCATCCACCACATCACAGTCGCAAACACTAGCACAACACCAGCCCACTCAGAGTGGCACACCCCACAGCACTTGCTCATACTAGGGTCATAACACTAGACATGATAGGACTCATGACATAATTCACATCACATCCATGCATTGCATATCACTCTTATAGCATGGCATCCGCATATCTTGTTGAGCATATGTGATTTATTTCATTGTGCCCCGAACTACGTCCTGGTCTGATTCTCCTTGGGATACATAGGCAACTCACGCAGAGCACGACCAGCACTAACCTCATCATCCTAACATCTTTTGCAACGCTTTCATCCTAAATCTATAGCCTCCAAAAAGTACTGTCTCTTCAGAACTTTGGCACTCGCTTGCGACATGCGTTGCCTCGCAAGTTCATGCCAAAGAGGGTCAAACTGTAGACACCCCATTTTGTTGGCTATCAGATTCAGGAGACCCATAGCTTGGTGGTTCACAATAATCGTAAAAAGACTCAAAAGGATCCTCGGAAGTCAGTTCTATCTCTCAGAATGCTCAGAATGACCAAAATACCCCTGAAAGCCCAAAAACTCCCAGATTTGGTCCCAAAGTTCTGAAAACATGCTATGTTGTAAGAAAAGCGATAAAATGAGTTTTTAAGAGAAATCGGGTGAAATCGTCAGCTCCCAGAGACCCCCGGAAGCTCCCGGAAAGTCTCCGTTGACCGGTTTGACCAAGTTTTGACTAGGTTTGACCAAAGTTTGACCAGGTTTGACCAAAATTGTTCGAATTCACCAGAATCATTTTAAATCATGAAAAAAGTGTTAAAACAAGTTCCAAAAGAAAATCGAACGAAACTTCCCGAGAATCCCAGGTTTGACCAGTTTGACCAAAATTTGACTTTGGAACCGGAGCACCGAAACAATTTTCAAATATTTTTCATGGATTCTGGAGGTCAATAGCTTTCCAACGGTATATCGCACATAATATTTGGATTTAAAACGAATTTATTATGAATTTCTAAAGGCGAAAAAGGCGATCAAATCGGCTTTTATCGCGAATACTGCAAAATTTTTCAAAGTGACCTATCCCTGAACTATTTTTTATGTAAAGTAGACTCCATTACCTTTCTAAGGGTATATCACAACCTCAATTTGGAGTTCGTATGCATTTTCTGTGAATTTCGGATGAAATAGGGCCTTTTCGCGAATACCGAAACTTCAGGGGGCCTAAACAGCATTATCTGGACGAAGGAGGAGCACTGCCGCTGCGGCACTGGCCCAGTGACGCCGCGGCACTCCCCTCCATAGAAGTGTATTTTTGTAAATAGTTTTGTGGTCCCATTTTGATTAATTAAAAGCCAAAACGACATAGTTTTATGATTTCAGATATTTGGAGCCAATGGGACTACTTTCTAATCCCAAAACAACCCCAAGTTGGCCTATATAAACACCCCATTACTCTTCATTTTGGGGGAGTCAAATACAAGTTTAGAAAAAGTTTGGGAGAGAAAGTTGTAGAGATAAGGTTAGAATAGAGAGAAAAGAAGCTTTCTTCTTGGATTTTCAAAACAAAAGTGAGTTCTAATCTTGTTTTCCTCTACCATTCTTCTATATACTTCATCATCAACATACCCAATCACCATTTCTCTAAGCATTTTTGAGTTAGGAAGCTACTTCCATGTCCAAATGTCTATATCTATGAGTGAAACACCAAGCTACAAGTTCAATACATCATGAATATCATCTATTGATCATTATTTACTTGCTTGTTTATACAATGTTCATCTCTTCTTACCTCATTTCTTTTTTACTTTTCTTTATTTACTTACAAGTTCATCATCATCTAAATGATGACATGAAGTTTGAGGTGAGTGAATCCTTATGGATAGTTGCTCTTGACCTCAAAAACTTGTTTGATAGATGATGATCATAACTTCAATACCTTCAAGGTATTCTTAAAGTGATGTTCAAAATAAAAAATGAATCTCTCCAATAATATTGGGAGTTCTTTGATGATTCAAGGTTGGATGAGGTTCTAAGTGGTCACATGGTCATCTCAAGAGTTTAAGTTCATGCTTTGAACATCTATTTCAAAACCCCCAATCAAGAACTCAAACTCTATTTCAAAACCCAAATCCATTTTCTTCAAGAATGATCCAAAACAGTGAACTATTCAGATTCAAAGATTTGTTTTGAATTAAATACTTGAGTTATAATAATGAAACTACTTGGAAAATCTTCCTAAAACATCATACTTTGTCTCCAATTTTTCCCATCAATTATGGAGATGTAAAAGTATTTGTTTTGGATGTGAGAAGTTCATATTCATAATCTGCCTCTATTCTCACAGAATGTTTACCTGACTTCTTGGACTTATTCTGGATCTTTTCGTCACTGTACATATATCTTTTATATTTGTTTTATGAAACTTGGGTGTCTTAGGAAACGTTTGGTATATAATGGGTCATCATAAACCATTTCTTTGATTTATGAAAAATCATACAAAATCAGTCAACAGTGCAGCTTTTATTCTGAGTCATGTGTACATTCTGATTTATTTCTTTTAATCTGTGGTAGTTATTGATGTTTGGCTTTTTGGGTTATTTGCTAGACACAATAAGGATGATCTCGGATTTTTTCCACATTTGCCTAGGTACGTTTGACCTCCCATTGTAATGTTATAAAGTGATGCATACAGTCTGTCCACTATTCACAGCATTTCACTTTTTGACTTTCACACTTTGATGCAACACTCTCTTGTATCTAGATGAACCCATATCCCATGCACATGTTCTTTACCACTTTTAGCATGATATATCATATCATGTATCATCTATCCTCTCATGTATCATACTCCCATAGATTCTTGAGTTTGGTTTCCAAATAAAACCATGTTTTGCAAATATTTGGAAAGTTCTTGAAATGAGTTAGGAATTGATATTCCAAGTGGTTAGAATATTCATTCAAGTTCTGGAAGTATACTTTCAAAACCTCTATTTCAAAACCCCTCTTAAAACCCTCATTTTAATCTCAAGAAAGAAAACTCTAGTTTTTCCCAAAATCTTCAAAACAGTGAGTCAAAAACAGTGAGTAATCCAAGTTCAAAGATTTTTCTAGAACTCAATATCTAACATATGGATGCAAGGCCACTTGGAAAGTATTCCTAACTCATTGGAGAACACCCACGATTTCTGGTTTGGCTTGGAAGTACTTGGAAATGGTCCATTTGGATCCCAACATTCCTTCTAGACATTCTGTTTTTGCTGTCACAACAGCTAGGTCCACTTCCAACCTCTTTTTCAGAACACTTTTCCAAACGGGGTGGTCCTATCTTATTTTTCCCTTCAACTTCAATGTCTTAGGGAACTCTCCGTATAAAATGGGCCTCTAGATCATTCGTTGTCATTTTCTAAGATTTTTCAACATTTCTGTCGACAGTACGGACTCTGTTTCTGATTGACCTCTGTTGTTTATATGGTTTCTCTCAATCTGTGATAGTTATTAAAGATTGGATTTTTGGGTTGTGTTCTAGACACAATAAGTAACATCTCCATAAAAAATCATGCATTGAAAACATTCCTAACCCCTCTTTTCAATTTCCCAAAGATCTGGTCACTGTTCTGCCCACTATTCACAGCAAGCACATTTTAACTTTCATTCTTTGTTTGGATGCTTATATGCATTCCAAATTAGTTCACATCTTCGGAAGTAGTTCATACTACATTTGTATATATCCCATGTTGATTTCACCCATCCATTCATACACATTTGAGACTTCTAAGTCATTCTAGGAATCCATGAACACAAAGCACACTACAACCTTGGCACATTTTAGATACATACATTGCATCCATGCAAGATTTGGGATTTTTTGTAACTCATAATCTAAGAAGATTATAAGGAATGATCATGATCACACGTCCATGCTTCCCCTCGATCTAATCATCCTTTCTCATCCGTCCCGGGGATTGAGAGATCTTCTATTCTCAAAGATTAACATGCATCATCCTAGCTTACTAAGCATCCTTGTTTTCTTTGACTATTTGTTTCAAGAGCAATTCATGTCCCCCTTTAGATTAGGAAGTCTTGATTATTTGATACATGACTAGACGATTTTTCCTAGGTTTGTTTGTGTGATCTTTCACTTTACATTGTATGATATTTGACTTAGATCTTATGAATGATATCTTATCTTTAGATCTTCCATTTCAAGTTTCTTATGTGATGTAATGTACTATCATAGTATTAATTGTCGAACCATTCATAGTATAAGATGATTATTTAGATGCTAATTGAGGCCCGTCGAAAGACGGGGCGAGTTGAGGGTGTTTTAGTCGCGACAAAGGCTCCTTCCTCTCTCGTACCAAAATCCCGAGCCAAGTTCTTTGGTTATGAAGGACCGGTGCCCTTTATCCATTTGGGTGAGTCAAATTAAGGTTTCTTGGTTTCTTAAAGACCAAGTGGCGACTCTGTATCTGTTTTCAACAGACCTTTTCTTTTTCCTTGATTCAAAAATCAAACAAGTTTCGAAAACATAACGAAGCGGTGGAAGCCCGGTATCCACAGATCGATCGAACTGTATTCGATCGATCGAGATAGATTCTTTGTCAGGCTCTCTGTTTCACAGTTTTAAGGTGTTTTGAAATTAATAGTTTTTTTTTTAAAGTATTCTGAAAATTTTTTAAATCATTCTATGAAACAGAATGTTCAAGCGATTGAACAGAGTTCAATCGATCGAAGGTTCGAGCGATCGAACGGTCTTCGATGGATCGAACTGTGATAGAGAAGTAAGATGCTGTTTTAAGTTCTAATTCAGTATGTAAAGAGTTTATATACTGTGTGAATTAATTAAGTGTTCCAATAGTTACATATATTTGTTATGTATGTATGGATGCGTGTACGACTAACCCTTTTGCAGCTAGATTAGTCGCTATCTCCCATGGCACCAAGTCATTTGAATATTTTGTATTTAAATTGTTTGAGATTGGTGCATGTTGTAATTTAAGTTTGGTTTGGTTTTAAGGCATATGTAAAGGGCGCTGCGACTTCAATCCTACGAAAAGGAAAGTCGCACCGGTTTCCCTAGCCTTTTATTGTATTTTGTTGTTGCTATTTCTATTTCTAGATAAATTGTAAGCTTCGAAAGAAGCATAGGACAAATGTAATAGAATTAGAAAATCCATGAAGATGGAGAAAGGAGCCGTTGTCCGTGAAGATGGAGCTGGAGGCGATCAAACCAAAAGGAGATTCTATAGAGATAGAGCCATGGGAGATAAAGGCATCGTTTGGATGTCTTTATTTTCATTTTAGTTTTTTTGTTTTATGTGCTTATTTTGTGATTGGCATTTAATTATATTGTTAATACTTACATGCACGTAAAGCAAGTTTTTTAAAATAAAATTCAAAAACCGTTTTTAACGCATTAGTAAACATTGGATGTTTATGGGTAATGTATAAAAACAAATTTTTCTTTAAAAGAAAAATCCTTAATTTACCAAATCTAGTGGGAGAGGGTCTTATTCATGACACCCACGATCTTCCATTAACGGTTCACTGTAAGATGAGTAGTGCATTCTGTGTCATCTCGCCAGGGGTGATCATTCCATACGGAGGGTGCATTACTCATTGGTTACTAGATGTGAACTTTTTTTGATAGGATCAATCAGACGTGTTAGAGGGTGACCACCACACGGAGGCGCTACTTGAGACGGTTGTGATTGGATCTTAGTTAATGGTACACACTAGCTAAGCTATGGATAAGGGATCCCACACGGGACATTATTCAGAAACTTAGAGATCAAAAGGGATCGGGAGTCATAACTTGTTTTGCAAGAGTTGCATAGCGGACAAGTCTTGATTAATCGAAAAATTGAAAATTCACCACCGCACGGAGGCTTTATTCTTTTGTTTCAATATTCCGGCGACTTTGTTTTAAAATAAGAGTTTTTAAGGATTATTTTATTTCAAACTGTCTAATTCTGATATCCATATTTATTTTGTTTGTTTTATTTTTAGTAATCATAATGTCTGGATCTACATTTAGTCCACTTGCCACCATACTCACTCAAAACAAGTTAACTGGAAATAACTACACTAAATGGAAACGTGACCTTGACATCATGTTAACTGCGGAGGATCACATATATGTCCTCACCACCCCATGCCCCGAAGAACCCGCGGTAAATGCTTCGGCAGCTGCCAGACGCGAGTTTGACAAATGGAAGAAGTCGAATGGAATGGCTCGTTGCTATATTCTGGCCTCAATGGCTAGTGTGTTGCAACACCAATTCCAATCGAATGATTCTGCCAGTGACATTATCACATCCCTCAAAAAGATGTTCGGGGAGCATGGCAGGCCTACTAGACAGGTAGCCATGCAAAAGATAATGAGTGCAAAGATGTCGGAAGGGACTCCAGTCAAGGAACATGTTTTAAAAATGATTGGTTATTTAAACGAACTGGAGACCCTAGGTGCCAACATCGATGCACAGACCCAAGTTGATATGATCCTCAATTCGCTGTCATCTTCATTCGCTCAATTTAAACTTAACTATAATATGAATTAAATGAATTTTTCAATGAGCGAATTGATGAGTTCTCTTTTGGCAGCGGAAGGGGTGATCAAATCTGGGGTCAACGTCTTGAACGTTGAGAAAAGGGCTTCTTCTTCCCGATCTACACCGAAAGGAAAGAAAGGGAAGAAGAAGGCTGGCACTGGTGGTCCAAGTGTTGGACCGATCCCTAAGATTGCAAAATCTAAGGGAAAAGGTAAGGGCAAAGGGAAGGTGGGTGGCCAAGGCAAAGGAAAGTGTTTCCAATGCGGTGAGAAGGGCCACTGGAAGAGGAACTGTCCAGAATTCTTAGCTACAAGAGTTCAAGGTATGATTGAATCACATGTGATTGAAGTAAGTTTTATTACGGATACTTCAAACACTTGGTGCATTGATTCTGGTGCGACTAACCATATCTGTAATCCATTGCAGGGGTTCAGATCAACCAGGAAGTGCAGTGATGGAAAAATCATACTTACTCTAGGTTCTAGTGCAACAGTTTCTGCGGTTGCTATAGGAGTCGTAGTTTTAGAATTTCTAGACAATAAAGTTTTGATTTTATCAGATGTACTTTACGTCCCGTCAATGAGACGTAATTTAATTTCAGTTTCTAATTTATCGAATAATGGTTATTCTTTTCATTTTGGAACTGAAGTTGTTATTAAAAGAAATAGTTCTTTTATATGTTCTGGTGTTAAATCAAATGGTTTGTATGTGATCACTCCCAATATTTCTAAAGATTCTTGCTTGGAACTTAATAACTCAATGGTAACTATACCATCTATAAGAAAAGAACCTTCCACTAATCCAACAACGCTTTGGCATATGAGGCTTGGCCATATCAATCTAAATAGGATTGGCAGACTAGTCAAAGAAGGGGTCTTAGGCGATTTGGTTCTCGAACCAATGGAAGTCTGTGAGTCTTGTTTAGAGGGTAAGATGACCAAAAGGCCCTTTCCTGCAAAGGACAGTAGAACCAATGCATTGTTGGAATCAGTTCATACTGATGTGTGTGGACCAATAAATATTAGAGCAAGGGGGTGGATATGAGTATTTCATAACATTTACTAATGACCACTCTAGGTATGGATATGTGTGTCTAATGCAGCACAAGTCTGAAGCCTTTGAAAAGTTCAAAGAGTTTAAGGCTGAAGTGGAAAAGCAATTGGGTACACATATCAAGGCCATTTGATCTGATCGAGGTGTTGAGTACCTCTCTAATGAGTTTATTGATCACCTCATATAGAATGGGATTCTTTCACAGTTGACTGCACCTGGCACGCCTCAGCAGAATGGTGTAGCGGAGAGAAGGAACCGGACTCTTTTAGACATGACTAGGTTAATGATGAGTTATTCAGAGTTGCCATTATTCCTTTGGGGTCATGCTTTGGAAACCGCTGCATACATACTAAATCTAGTACCAAGCAAATCTGTTCCCAGGACACCACGGGAGATGTGGATTGGGCGCAAGCCCTCTTTGTAACATCTCCGGATATGGGGGTGTCCGGCACATATGCTGAAAGGAAAGATGAGCAAGTTGGATTCTAGATCAAAAGTATGTTATTTTGTAGGGTATCCAAAGGGTACTTATGGATGGTATTTTTATGATCCAAGAGAACAGAAAGTGTTTGTTAGTACAAATGCTATTTTCTTGGAGGATGATTATATCATGAACCATAAACCTAAGGGAAGGATAGATCTTAGAGATAGAAGGAGAGCCCTCAGTCCAACCCGCAGTTGATAACGATGTAAATCAAGAAAATACCATTTTTTCACCCATTTTCGCACCAGTACCTCGTCGTAGTGGGAGGATTATCAGCCAGCCTGATAGATACATGTTCTTAGGAGAAGTTTTTGAAGCTGTCTCTATAGAATCTGAATCTGATCCTGCCACTTACGAGGAGGCAATGATTGATGTTGATTCAGCTCATTGGATTAAAGCTATGAAGGCTGAATTGGAATCTATGGATTCCAATCAGGTCTGGGATCTTGTAGAACTTCCAGCCAATATTAAACCCATTGGCTGTAAGTGGGTCTACAAGAGGAAAAGAAGTTCTGATGGAAAGGTTGAGACTTTTAAGGTAAAGCTTGTAGCGAAAGGTTATACTCAAAGGGAGGGCATTGACTATGAGGAAACCTTTTCGCCGGTAGCCATGCTCAAGTCCATCAGAATACTTTTATCCATTGCTGCATGCCTAGATTATGAGATCTGGCAGATGGACGCCAAGACTGCATTCTTGAATGGCAATCTTGAGGAGGACATCTATATGCAATAACCAGAAGGGTTCATAGCTAGTCGGAAAGGTAACTTGGTATGCAAGTTGCAAAAATCCATTTATGGGCTTAAGCAGGCATCCAGAAGTTGGAACATCTGATTTGACCAAGCGGTCAAGTCGTTTGGTTTCATACAAAATCTGGATGAACCTTGTGTATACAAGAAATGTGAAGGAAAAGTGGTGGCTTTTCTTCTGCTTTACGTTGACGACATTCTACTCATTGGAAATAATGTAACGGCGCTGTCAACGGTCAAGGTTTGGCTAGCTAGTACTTTCGATATGAAGGATCTAGGAGGGACAAGCTATATTTTAGGGATAAAGCTCTTTCGGGATCGCAAGCGAAAGATAATGGGATTCTCTTAAGCTGGTTATATCGATAAAGTGTTAACTAAGTTTTCAATGGATAATTCGAAGAAAGGTTTGTTACCTTTCAGGCATGGTCTAGCGTTCTCCAAGGACTAGTGTCCAAAAACACAGGAGGAGAGGAATCGCATGACAGGAGTTCCCTATGCTTCGGCAGTGGGAAGTCTCATGTATGCGATGTTATGCACTAGACCAGATATCTGCTTTGCCGTTGGCATGGTTAGCAGATATCAATCGAATTCGGGTCTAGAGCACTGGACAGCTGTTAAGCACATTCTTAAGTACTTGAGAAGGACTAAAGATTACATGCTTATGTACTGTGGTAGTAAGTTAATTCCAGTAGGATATACTGACTCGGACTTTATGTCAGATAAAGATTCGAGGAAGTCAACGTCCGGTCATCTCTTTACCTTGGGAGGTGGTGCTATAAGTTGGAGGAGCATTAAGCAGAAATGCATTGCAGACTCAACTACAGAAGCTGAGTATGTTGCTGCTTATGAAGCCACAAAGGAAGCTATTTGGCTCAAGAAGTTCCTTATGGAACTCGAGGTTGTACCAGCGTCACTGTCGCCTATTACGCTTTATTGTGATAATAGTGAGACAGTGGCTCAGTCCAAGGAGCCAAGGAACCACGGAAAGGGAAAGCATGTAGAGCGAAAATATCATCTTATCCGAGATATTGTTCAACGTGGAGATGTGACTGTCACCAAGATTGCCACCGCTGACAATCTTGCTGATCCGTTTACAAAGGACTTGCCACAGAAGGTCTTTAATCGTCATCTAGATAGTCTAGGTCTTAGATGTAATCCTGTATGGTTGTGAGTAAAAGTGGGAGTTTGTTGGGTTTGTGCCCTCGAACCATTACTTTATGTATGAGACATTGACATTTTAATATATGGATATCAGCTTTACATTTTCATTATGTATGTTTCTTTCATGAGATGATTGTTTATCCTTAAGTATCATAGTAAGTAATTCGTGTATGTATGAGATACATACAAGTGAGATACGAATTACTATTCTTTGTTACTTAAAATGTGTCATAGTGGATGATGAGGCTGGATATCTCATCAGGTTTACACTGTAGCATGATTAACTACCATTGGATGGAGTGATTAATCTCAATCACTAGAGTTTAACTCTTAGTTAACATGCTAGTGCTTATAGTGCATTGACGGACCTGAGCTTTCCTATTGACACTCAAGACTGTCAATCAGTCGATAGGAACTCATAACTTATATAAGGTACGTGTTCTTAATCTTGAGACGATTATGAACACAGACTGTGGATATGGCTGCTTTGACTTACCAATCAGTGAGGTCTATAGAAGATCAATACCTGGGTATCTTGGGTATGTCATATTCATAGGGTAGTGAACATATATTGTCAAGACAGAATCTACCCTCTGTTTTAGAGTATGCATTCCCTTGAGAATGTCACCAAGTCGATTACTGAGTACTGTAGTCTTGTTGATAAGAGTTATCAACATGTTTGGTAATCATGAGAGGTGAATGGGACTCGAGAAATACAAGAAGTAATCATGATTCAGGTTGACAGTAACAGTTATCCGACTACCTGAATATGATTACGAATGCTGAAGGTAGAGGGACATTAGTACAACATACAAGTCTAGTTATCGCTTCGGATATGTTCTTTTGCGTTGGAGTTCAGTTAATGTTTTATAGTGGAGTAAACGTTAACTGACCAGTTAGTTAGTTTGCTGATCAAAGAGTTTGGTCATGGTAATTAACAACTGGTCTGAGCCAACAATAAAGAGCCTAGGAGGTCCCACTCTTAGCTCTGCCAGGATACTTTGAAAGACACATGAGGAAGTTGTCAAGACAAGTTCGATCGATTGAAGTATGTTCGATCGATTGAAGTCTTGGCAGTCTCGATCGATCGAGAATGGTTCGATCGATCGAAGATCTTCGATCGCTCGAAGTCTAGGTCGGTTCTGGAAATCTATAAATAGGGCAGCTGCGTTCTGGAAAAAGATTTCGTCGTTTCAGAACGTCAGAATCTGCAGAAACTATTTTAGAGTCCCAAACCTTCTTTTTCCTCTCTATTAGAGATCCCACCATCTCTAGTCTCTCCGGCAAGCATCTGCAGGAGACATAAGGGTGAAGACAACCTAGTGGAGGCTGCTGCATCACCATGGAAGAAGAAGAAAATCAGAATTGGGTTCAAGACACTAAGGTATAATTCTTGTCCCCTCTTGTGCGCATCTATGGAATTAACAAGTAGTAGATCCTGGGCTACCATTAAGTTTTTATAACTTGACTTTTTCGCTGCGCGTTTAAACTTTTAATTTAAACCACTTTTTCCATCAAATAATCCCATGGACATTTGATGAACATAAGGTCTCTAAAAATTTGTTTTAACCAGACTCTGTTATTCTGGAAATTGGTATCATTTGTCAAAGGAATGCATGACATAATAGAAGTTCATGAATCATGTTAATCAAGTTGGGCTTTTAATCTCTCATCCATTTATCCTAGATGATTTCTAAACCAAGTTATATTCATCAATTGTTATTGAGTGATCAAGCTATGACCATATTGTACACATAATCATAATTGTAGTTAAACTTAGAAAATTTCAGAAAAGTTATATCAAATTCAAATGCTTAGAAAACGATCTTAACTCAATCGTATGCTCACGATTTTGCCTCGGCATATAGATACATGAGTTAGGAATTATCCCCCAAAAGCAGATCATTGATAACTATCGTAGATTTTCTGAAATTCAAGCACAAAGAGACTATGTTCAAATCTGTCAACCAATTTCTCAATAATTTCTAAAAATAGCATAAGGATCCGAATGATTCTCAAAACAGGTTGAATGAAAGCTAATTCATCAATGTTTACCCAGAAATTTTGAAATCCATCAAACTATAGGTTTTGAAGGACCAAATCCTATGGACAAAACCAATCTGTTGTGCTAAATTTTAACTAATTCATTTTAAAGTGTGAGGAAAACATCTTAGGTATTGGCTTAAGTTTATTTAGAGAGACCAAACTCATTGATCAACTTGATTATCATGATTCCCAATTAAATTAGCCCTCAAGTTCTATAAAGAACTTTAGATCATGGATCAAAGGGACTTACAAATATCCTCTTCGAAATGAAATTCAATAGGAATTCTAGGTAAAAGGAACAATCAAGAGATAGGTATGAACATAGGAATTATCCTTCTCATAGATCATACTTCCAAACCATCATAGAATTCAATGTAGATACATATATATATATATAATCATGTATGCATGGATCTAATTAAATAGAAGCATAAAATCAAAATTAAAAATCAAGGTGAAAATCAATCTCTAAATATGAATTGTTAACAAAATCAAGGAAGACTTGGATCTAGCTATGTGAGTATGTGAAGAACAAGAGAGGAAGAAGATGAATGCCCTAACAAAGAAACCAAAACTAAACTAGATCCAAGTCTTATAGATCTATATATCAAAATAAGAATTAGAGATGAATTGTGATGTCTACCTCTTGGAGGACTCTCAATTATATATTCAAAGTTGATTTGAAGGATCTTCTTCTTCAAGTGTTCTTGAAGTTCTTCAAGCACTCATCCATAGAGGAAGGTTGGGGTGGCAATTGATGTTAAAAACTCTCTTCAATTATCTTATCTAGTTATCTTAGGATTCATTTTAGAAGAAATCAATTCATGATTCACTATTCTCTCTCTAGAAATCTCTTGAATTCAAAGTATATTCTTATATATCTTGTAAGTATGTTCACTTGTATTCTCTCCTATATCCACTTGTGTGTCAAAGATGATCTCATATGGATCTGGATATAGTGTTTTGAAAACATAACTCTTAAGTTTCAGGGTTAAAAGAGAGATTTTAGAGATCAGAAAATGTTTAAAATGACCATTTCAGTGCCTAAACGCAGTTTCTGGGCAGTTTTCTCGCAGTGATAATCTTCTAGAAGGGGGAACCGCCACCCCCTTTGTGAGACCCACCACCTACTTTTCTTGGTCCCCTGGTTACCTTCATGCCCTGTTTCAAAAATTACATGCACTGCTTTTCCAGATTTTCGTAAAAATATTTTTTGGCATTCGAAATCGTCCGTTTACGTACCGTTGGAAAGCTGTCGAGTTGAATTTCAGTATAAAAATATTCCAAGAGGATTTGAAATGAGAATTGAAGGTCAATTGAAGTCCGAAAGTCCTCCAAAACTTTTGTCATCTTTTTGAAATCAAACTTCTTTTTCAAAACTGCTTTTCAATGTGCATCGATTTCGGGGAAATTGAATCTCTGGATACCTAGAATGCTACGTTTAGAACTTTCATGTTCATATAACCTTGAGTGAATATGAATTCTGAGAGACAATTTTGACAAAATTGGGATTTTATGCTGAAAAAGGGCTTTTCTAAGCTTGAAGTCACTTTCCAAAGTTTGATCTTTCGATTGTGTGTAATCCAGTATCTTCCACGGGGTACTTTTCATCATTGAATCGTCCAAGACATTGTCCACCCTAAATCCTATCAGTGTGGTCAAAATTGGGTGTCTACAGTTTGCCCCTCTTTGGTAGAGCTTGTTATGAACAACGTGAACTACAAGTGAGTGCCAAAGTCAGAAGGCACCCAATGACCATACTGAGAGGTTTTTGGAAAAATAAACAAAAGTTCGTAAGAAATCAAGAAATTAAAAATCTAATAAAGCCAAGAAATTACGAAAGCAAAAAATACAATGCAATGCAATGCTGGGTATACGCTGCTAAATCGAGGCCACTGCTGGTTGTGCTCCGCTGGAGCTGCCTACGTATCCTTTCCTGGAATCAGAATAGGGTGTACTTTAAGTGCGCTAAGGAGACAAAAAAATGCATAATCAACAATGCGAATGCGATGCTCCTATCCTAGGATGCTGATGCAGTATGAAAATGTGAATGTGAATGTGGAAGTGCTGGAGGAATCATCCTCGAGAGTTTCCTAGATGCAAAATCTAATGCAAGGGATGCAACGTCTCACTCTCACAGTTGAATATGCCTAAACAGAAGCATGATGTCTGTATCTAGAATGATTTTTGGAGCTTTTTTCAAAGTCTTTCTTTTGAGTCTGAGGTTCATAAGTGTCATCTACATCTCGAATGACTTTTGAAATAGCGGAGTATCTTGGATGAATTCTGAATCATGTCAAACAACTTCTAATATAACGTGTCCTTAATCCTGGACGATCTCTGAAATAATACCTCCTTAAACCCGGATGACTGATGAAGTGTCCTAACCCCAGGACGATCACTGATGTAATGCCTCCTTTAACCTGGATGACGAATGAACTGTCCTAACCCCTGGATGATTGCTGATGTAGCGTTCTAACCTCTAGACGATTGCTGATGAAGAGTCCTAACCCCTGGACGATTGCTGATGAAGAGTCCTTCTGCTGGGGACAAACTTTCTGTAATTGGATGAATCATCTAGAATATATCCTTCTTCTGTGGACAAATCTTCTGTAATAGGTTCGGAGACAAATCTTCTAAAATAGGTCCTTCTTCTGTAAATAAATCCTATATTTTTCTAAAATAGGTCCTTCTGTTAGGGATAAATCTTCTCTAACTAGTGCACGAATTTTGAGAGATACACAGATTCTGAGAGAAACCCTAGTTCTAGAGGCAACCCAGATTCTGAGAGAAACCCTACTTCTGGAGGCAATCCTGATACATGATGCTGAGATATACCCTTCCTCTGGAGGTAATTCTGATACACAATTCTGAGAGAAACCCTACTTCTGGAGGCAACCCTGATACACGATTTCTGAAAGTTCTTTGCTGGGGAAATTCTAGGATTCTAAAAGATGTACGGGTTATGATTTCACGGATTGCTGAAGTATACCTTGCTTCTAGAGGTAATTCTGATGATATCTAAGAGTTCTTTGCTAGAGATATTGAGATTTCTAAGATGTGAATAAAAGGCTCATATTCTGGAGGCCCTGCTGGTTCAATTTGAGACTCATATTGGTGCTTCAACCAGCTCAAACATTCTTGCAACACATCGGGCTTACTCTGACCCTTTCTGAATATCTTGATCATGGTTTTGAAGATTTTGTATTCTGATTCATCTTCTGTATACCCAACAAATCCTTTCTGGATGTAATTATCGAGTGATAGTAGACCCAAATGTCCATTTTCTAAGATAACACATAATCAACCCAAATCTATGGGAGTTTGCTATAAATCATCAATTCTCAGCTATTTTCAAGTTGCGGTGCCCTCGATTCTTCGTGACTGGGGACTTTTCTTCTATTCTGAACAGTTTTCTACCAAGATTTAAATTTCTAAGGGCCCTTTAGACCAGCTCCAACAAGCTTCAAGCACTCTTATGGCTTATATATCAAGATCGGACCAATTCGAGGTCAAAACAATTTGTGGAGTCAATTCGCAGAGAGCAAAGTTAATTTACAAAGGCACAGATAATATGCAGAGAACGCTGTTGAAGTATAAAGAGAACGTTGCTGAAGCGTATGTAAAATGCAGAGCATGATTAGTAGTGTTTGATCTGAATTAAACTTTCTTGATGAGGCATGCCTTCTTGGTAATTCATATATCTAGATCCCAATCTTAAGCTAAACTCAAATCCTTTGAAGTTCGGGCTTTTTGGCTGTTCAAGTCTGCTGATGGCTTAAGTCTTCTGGCGACCTTTTGAGTGATCTTCAATTAGCTTCTGCTTCTTACAAGCGCTTTATCCATTTTAACTCTAATCATCTTGACTAATGAGTTCAAATCACCATTCATCTAATCCTTGCTCAAAGGTTCATTCCAAGCTGCTAAAACCTCACTTTCAAAATCTCCAAAATCAGTAGATTTCAACTGCTTTTGCCAATCAAATTTAAAACTTCTCAAGATCATTCTTAATGATTTCCCCAAGTTTGAAGTGCTTCCAAGGCTGATAAGTCAAGAGATAGCCATCCCAGAGTCGTACTAGAAGTTCCGGGGGGTTTAATATGCAAAGATAGAACAACTTCACCAATTCTGATCAATGTTCTGACAAGCAAGTGCGTAATGATTTTGGCAAAAATTCTGACAGCTTCTTGGATTTTTTTAGGGCTGCATGCTGATCTTGATTCAATGATAATAATCAAACAAAGGCTTAATTCGTTGTTCAACTCTGCTCATTCAATTCTGATTCCCATCAATCGCTCGATTCTAATAATTTTCTATTTAATGTTTCATCCTGATCATAATTGATGTAACAACAGTGTTTGGAACTTCTACTCGTATCCACCTTTGGATGCTCTTATAGTTTAACTATTCATTATAGATTACTCTGGACCCACACACTCGAGATCACAACAGATTAGACGGCGACAGACTAGACCACGACAGAGGTTGACAGACATTGACACAGGAAGATGATATTTTTGAACAGGAGTTTGGAGGAAAAAACTCAATTTGCTATGACATAATGCGCATTTGTCATGTTTGACGTATCTCTTTGCTTTTCATGTGCACTTTTCATCTTAATGTAATAATACTCAGTTGATAAAGTAATGCTTTGAAAATACTCCATATGGATCTCAATCAATCCTTTGCTTTCTCTGAAATGTGCTTTGAATTAGTGCCTTAGCTTATAGAATAAGAGATGATTCATTTCAAACGTTTTTAAAGACATACTTGACGACTCAGGATTCGCTTATAATGTGGAAGGGGGTATAGGGGAATGATGTTTGATATCTTTGAGGTTCTAGCAGTTTGCCCCTAGTTTGCAAGGGTCAGGGACTGAGAGCCAGGAAAGCTCGACTACTTATCCCCAAGTGGGAGTAAGGTTCAAAGTAGTTCGGCCAAGTTTGAAAGAAGGTATTTGAGATGTGGCTGAGTATTTCAGGAGTAGTGATCGAACCGATTAGGTTGCCTACATATCCCTAAATGGGAATCAGGTCAAGCATAGTTCCTCGGAGGCTGGAGGTTTTGAAAGAGCAAGGATTCAAGAATTGGGGGGCTTTTCAAGCCATATCATCAGATAGATTTTCTAAAGCAGGTCACTTGTGGTAGCGTTGAAAGAAACTAAACTACCTCTCTTTTTTCTTTTCTTTTCTTTTCTTTTTCTCTTTTTTTTTTTGTTTTTGACGGTTGATTCTTTTCACCTTTTCACTAGCCAGCCAATTTTACGTCACTCATCATACATCATATATATTTATAGAGTAGGATTAGCCCTTCAATCTTTTGAGCTTACTCAAAGAGATTGTAATTCAAAGGGGGACAATTTATGATCCTGATTTCTCAATCTTCTTCATTCTCCTTTTTCTTCTTCTTTTCTGTCTTTTCTTTTCTCTCTAAAGTTTTGACTGGCTAGGATCAAGTTCTTGAAACAAAACACAAAATTTATCTTTTTTTTTCATGCTCTAACTTTTTCCTAGCCGCCCTTTTGGGTTTTCATCCTAGCGAGCCTCTTTTTTCTTTTTTGTTTTCTTTTTCTTTTGTGCTCTAACTTTTGCCTTAGTGCCTTTTCAGGTTTTTATCCTAGCTAGCTTCTTTTTAGAGAAGTAGTTCATTTGAAATATTTGGCTACCATCAAGGACAAAGTGTATATGTCTTGTAGGTTAGAAAGGTTTGAATGGCTCATTTTTCTGGGCTCAAGATTTTGAAATGGGAAGATCAGGGATTTAAGCTAGTCCCGAGTTACTATCAAGTATATCTTTTCAAGATTTAAGCAAAAGCATCTCAAGATTCTTAAAGTAAGACTAATCAATTCTTAGCTATTTTCGGCGTTAGCACAAAATCAACTTTGATCCTTTCAGGATTCTTTTCAATGCACAAAAAATTATCAGTAGTGGATTTTTACAACTATTAGAGAAATGACACTTTCAGCTTAGTGATTCATTCATTCATGACTAGGTGCATTAAATCAAGCAAATCAAGATTTTATTTCATTACTTCGAAAGAGAAGGATTACAGTACTCAACATAGACTCAAACACAACTTGACGATAGACGGACTCAACAATAAGATTCAAAATTGACTCGATTGGACTCGACTTGATCTCAAGTGGAGCGTCACTGTGATTTGCTTATTCCTCTTAAGCAATCATTTGGCTTCAAAAAGCAGCTGCTTCCAAATATCGTCATTCAATCATTTATTTCTAAGCTTCAAGCTCTTTATAATGCCCTTTCTAGTGTCTCCATTGAATCTGGCTCTGCCTTTCAATCACCCTCTGGATATCCAGGAAATAGTCAACTACTAATTTGATGGAAGAGGGAATCCATGGAAAAGGTGCCACAATCCGCTCATGCCATGCAGTGGTGAAAGTAGTAATCGATAAAGATCGTAGAATTGAATCTCTCATAACCCCGATGGCATCCTCAGAAATGTCCTGTCTATAGCCATACTGCTTGGCTACTCGATATGGGATCAAAAAGTGGTAGCATGTAAACCAAGAAGCCATATCCCGCTTTGCCCTGGAAATTTAACAGTAACCGAACAATAATCCCAACGGGCACTGATCCAACGGATGTCCTCGGTGGTGAGACTGCTTAGGCAAACGAATCAAACCTCAGAATTGCAAAAAAATCTTCATACCTACCTCTGATCCAAGGAAGGGATTTTGCAAAGACCGCGAGGGTATACTAGTAAACTGAGTCGCTCGAGAAGCCAAGTTTATAGCACTAAAGGGGCACCAGAAAGGAGCATTGTCCTATCAGTATGTGTTTGATCTAAACCCATTAGAGTTTCTTCTAGGGCCAACATCATGGGGTTTCACCGAGAATGGAGCCTATAGGCAACTGGTGTGAGGACATGTGATGAAGTGGAAAACAGGAAACGTGAAATCATAGCCAATGCCAAGGCGCCCCATCCAGATAAGGAATGATCAAACTGGCCTCCCATGGTAGTACAATATCGGGTGAATAAACGAGGAAAATCAATCTCCTGATCAGAAATCATAGACCGGGCAATAGAAGGAGAACAACTGAGAGATGTAGGTCCTTTACATATCCAGCCTAAATGCTGGGAAGGATCAGATCGGAGTAAGGGATGAAATCAAGAATGGCACTGAATTCTTCAAATAGAGGTGAGATCTCCATATGTCCAAACCGAAATACATGAAATTCCGGATCCCAACATCAAATGGCGGCACGCATAATATCTTCTTCAAATTTCATATTTCTCTGAAATGTAGATGATCAATACCGGTGAGCTCATCCATCCATGAAAAAAGAACCTGAGAATCAAGAGGAGCCATCTGTCCATAACTTTACTTCTTTGTGGTGAAATTCAAGAAGTTCAATCCTTAGGTCCCTATCTTCTATTCTAATTTATTAGGGATTGTCAAATAATCAGGTATCTTTATTGTAAAAGAATTCTCAAAGAATGATATTTACGAAAGTGAATTTGTGAAGATGGAAAATCAGAGATGGAAAAAACATATACTTTATCAAAAACGTTTTCTAAAATCAAAGAAATCTTTCTAGAAAAAAAGTCACTTTAAGTTTTAAAATTCTGAGGAAAAAAATTCGTTCTTTTCAAAAGTATATTAGAGGCGTCGCACTCGTGAGCCGTATATGCAACGCTCGTGTAGTGCATGCAATGCAGATGAAATGCAATCTAATCTAAATGAAATGCACCTCAATCTAGCTTAGACCCAGCATATCAGAACTTAAACACATAAGATTCCTTGAGTATGCTAATCACCCTACTAATCCAATCATTATCCAAGGATTTTAGCTTTAAAATTCTTGATGGCTCAGGCTTAAAAAATTGAATTTTTTTCATGAAAATCTTGAAAGAAAGGGGGAGATTTGTAATTTTCAAAAGCACTTTTGAACCGTCAATGCCTGAGTTGTGAAATCATGATTTTTGAAAACCAAGGTAGGAATTTTGAAATTCTAAAATCTAGGGAGAATTTTTTTGGAAGGATTTTGTGAAAGTGAATTCAAAGCGAATTTTCAAAAGGGATAATCTCAGAATTTTCAAAACACTTGGGTTTTTCAAAGAAGTGCTTGTATTTTCAAAATTTTTAAACATTGTCCTCGAATAATGATTGGATGTTCGGATACAGACCATACTACCCTAGAGGAATCTACTATACAAGGTTTGATGATGCCTTCGCATACACGTCCTCATCATCCACATAATCCCTTACGGGAAAATGCAAATAATTCATCACATAGTCCTAATCAAAGATGATAATCAAGATCCTAATTGAAGGGTTCTACAGAAACTATATGCAAAGGCTGAGTTTTAGTCTCGTAAAGGGTCCATTAACATGCTCAGTGGTGTAGGTGACCACCTCCCCGAGGGGGTGTCGTTCACACATGGACTCTATATACCGCACGCGGTACAAGGCTAATGGTGACAACATGCTACCAAAGTCTCTCGACAAATGGAGGAAAGGAGGCCCTCCACCCTCAAGGCAATGGTCTCAAGCAATCGTGGTGAAAGAACAATGCAAGTGCAAATACAAGCAGAAACAACACTATTATTGAATTAATAACAAGGATATTTATTGGCTCAATTCAAACCCTCGAAGAACAAGAAACCATAAGTTTCATGTTGAAATCCCCAGCAAAGTCACTGTGGATACCGGGCTTCCACCGCTTTTTGTTTTGTTTTTGAAACTTGTTTTAGCAAGAAAATGGTCTGTTGAAAACAGATACAGAGTCGCCACTTGGTCTTTAAGGAACCAAGAAACCTAATTTTGACTCACCCAAGCGGATAAGGGCACCGGCCCTTCATAACCAAAGAACTTGGTTCAAGGTTTTGGTACGAGAGAGGAAGGAGCCTTTGTCGCGACTAAAACACCCTCAACTCGCCCCGTCTTTCGACGGGCCTCAATTAGCATCCAAATAATCATCTTATACTATGTATGGTTCGACAAATAATACTACGATAGTATATTACATCACATAAGAAACTTGAAATGAAAGATCTAAAGATAAGATATCATTCATAAGATCTAAGCCAAATATCACACAATGCGAAGTGAAAGATCACACAAATAAACCTAGGAAAAATCGTCTAATCATATATCAATTAATCAAGTTTTCCTAATCTAAAGGGGACATGAATTGTTCTTGAAACAAATAAACAAAGAAATCAAAATATGCTTAACAAGCTAGTATGATGCATGTTATTCTTTGAGAAAAGAAGATCTCTCAATCCCCGGGACGGATGAGAAATGATGATTAGATCAAAGGGGAAGCATGAACGTATGATCGTGATCATTCTTTATAATCTTCTTAGATTAAGAGTTACAAAAATCCCAAATCTTGCATGAATGCAATGTATGTATCTAAAATGTGCAAAGGTTGTAGTGTGTTTTTGTGTACATGGATTTCTAGAATGACTTAGAAGTCTAAAATGTGCATGAATGAATGAATGAAATTAACATGGGATGTGTACAAATGTAGTATGGACTACGTCCTAAGATATGAACTAATTTGGAATGCATATGAGCATCAAATCAAAGAATGAAAGTTGAAATGTACTTGCTGTGAATAGTGGACAGAACAGTAGCATGATTATTTGGAATTTGAAAAGAGGGGTTAGGTATGTTTTCAATAAATGATTTTTTATGGAGATGTTCCTTATTGTGTCTAGAACACAACACAAAAGGCCAATCTTGAATAGCTATCACATATTGAGAGAAACTATATAAACAATAGAGGTCACTCAGAAACAGAGTTTGTACTGTCGACTGAAATGTTAGAAAATCTTAGAAAATGAAAAAGAATGATCTAGAGGCCCATTTTATACATAAAGTTCCCTAAGACATTGAATTTTAAGGGAAAAATAAGTTAGGACCACCCATTTTGGAAAAGTTTTCTGGAAAAGAGGTCGTAAGTTGACCTAGCTGCTGTGACAGCAAAAATAGAATGTTTGGAAGGAATGTTGGAACCCAAATGGACCATTTCCAAGTACTTCCAAGTCAAACCAAAAATCATGGGTGTTCTCCAATGAGTTAGGAAGACTTTCTAAGTGGCCTTGTATCCATATGTTGAGTATTGAGTTCTAGAAAAATCTTTGAACTCAACTCACTCACTGTTTTGACTCATTGTTTTGAAGATTTTGGAGAAAACAAAGTTTTGTTTCTTGAAACCAAATGAGAGGGATTGAGAGGGGTTTTGAAATAGATGTTTTGAAAACATATTTCCAACACTCAATAAGGATCATAGCCACTTAGAATACCTACATCAAACTTATCATTTAAGAACCTCCAAGATTGTTGGAGAGATTTATTTTATTTTTGAACATAACTTCAATACATTCCAAGAATACCTTGGAAGTATTGAGGTTATGATCATCATCTATCAAACATGTTTTTGAGGTCAAGAGCTACTATCCATAAGGATTCACTCACCCCAAACTTCATGTCATCACTTAGATGATGATGAACTAGTAGGTAAATAAAGAAAATAAAAGAAATGGGATAAGAAGAGATGAACAATAAATAAACAAGCAAGTAGATGATAATCAATAGATGATATTCATGAAGCATGAGACTTGTAGATTGGTGTATCACTCATATGTAATGACACTAGACATGGAAGAAGCTTCCACTCTCTTGAATGCTCACTAAAATGGTGGTTGGGAGTATTGAATGTTGAAGTAAATGGGAGTAATGAAGTAAAAACAAAGTTAGAACTCACTTTTGTTTATGAAAATCAAAGAAGAAAGCTCCTTTTCTTTCTACTCTAGCCTTATCTCTACAACTTTCTCTCCCAAACTTTTTCCAAAACTCACATTTGACTCCCCCAAAATGAGGAGTAATGGGGTGTTTATATAGGCCAACTTGGGGTGTTTTTGGGATTTAGAAAGTACTCCCATTGGCTCCAAACATCTGAAATCATAAAACTACGTCGTTTTGGCTTTTAATTAATCAAAATGGGACCACAAAACATATTACAAAAATGGACTGTTCTGGAGGGGAGTGCCACGGCGGCACTGGGCCAGTGCCGCGGCGGCAGTGCTCCTCCCTTCGTCTGAATAATGCTGTTTAGGCCCCCCGAAGTTCCGGTATTCGCGAAAAGGCCCTATTTTGTCCGAAATTAACAGAAAATGCATACGAACTCCAAATCGAGGTTGTGATATACCGTTGGAAAGGTAATGGAGTCTACTTTTTATAAAAAATAGTTCGGAGATAGGTCACTTTGAAAAGTTTTGCGGTATTCGCGATAAAAGCCGATTTGATCGCCTTTTTCGCCTTTGGAAATTCATAATAAAATCGTTTTAAATCCAGAAATTATGTGTGATATACCGTTGGAAAGCTATTGACCTCTAGTATCCATGAAAAATATTTGAAAATTGTTTTGGTGCCCCAATTCCAAAGTCAAATCTTGGTCAAAACTGGTCAAACCTGGGATTCCCGGGAAGTTCTGGGAATCTCCGGGAGCTCCCAGGAGCCGACGTTTTCGCTCGATTCTCTTTTAAAACTTATCTGAATACTTTTCTAATGATTTCGGTGAATTCGGACAATTTCGGTCAAACTTGGTCAAACTTGGTCAAGCTCCGGTCAAACCTGGTCAAACCGGTCAACGGGGACTTTCGGGGAACTTCCGGGACTTCCGGGGGTCTCTGGGAGCTGACGATTTCATCCGATTTTTCTTAAAAACTCATTTTATCACTTTTCTTATGACGTAGCATGTTTTCAGAACTTCGGGACTAAATCTGGGAGTTTTCGGGCTTTCAGGGGCATTTTGGTCATTCTGAGCATTCTGAGAGATAGAGCTGACTTCCGAGAGTCCTTTTGAGTCTTTTACGATCATTGTGAAACACCAAGCTATGGGTCTGCTAAATCTGATAGCCGACAAAATGGGGTGTCTACAGTCACCAGATTGTGGACCATGCTTGCAGGTAGGGGGTTCTGTCATTCCTTGACAGTGTCCCGGGACGGATCCAAGGAGCACAATTCAAGAACTAGAACTCGCCACGCGATCCTAGAGACAAAGAGTCGACACCTAATTTTTATCGGGAATTAGGAAGCCAAATTTGACTCGCCCAAAATTGAATAAGATTACTCGCCCTTCATTACCAGAAACAAGGTTCGGGGGTCTTGGTACGAGAGGGGAAGGAGCCCTAGTAGGACTAAAGCACCCCCTCCTCGCCCTCCTCGGATATAGACCATACTACCCTTGAGGAATCTACTATACAAGGTTTGATGATGCCTTCACATACACATCCTCATCATCCACATAATCCCTTACGGGCAAACGCAAATAATTCATCACATAGTCCTAATCAAAAATGATAATCAAGATCCTAATTGAAGGGTTCTATAGAAACTATAAGCAAAGGCTGAGTTTTAGTCTCATAAAGGGTCCATTAACATGCTCAGTGGTGTGGGTGACCACCTCCCCGAGGGTATGTCGTTCACACATGGACTCTATATACCGCACGCGGTACAAGGCTAATGGTGACAACATGCTACCAAAGTCTCTCGACAAATGGAGGAAAGGAGGCCCTCCACCCTCAAGGCAATGGTCTCAAGCAATCGTGGTGAAAGAATAATGCAAGTGCAAATACAAGCAGAAACAACACTATTATTGAATTAATAACAAGGATATTTATTGGTTCAAGTCAAACCCTCAAAGAACAAGAAACCATAAGTTTCATGTTGAAATCCCCAGCAAAGTCGCCAAATTGTGGACCACGCTTGCAGGTGGGGGGTTCTGTCATTCCTTGACAGTGTCCCGGGACGAATCCAAAGAGCACAATTCAAGAATTAGAACTCGCCACGCGATCCTAGAGACAAAGAGTCGCCACCTAATTTTTATCGGGAATTAGGAAGCCAAATTTGACTCGCCCAAAATTGAATAAGATTACTCGCCCTTCATTACCAGAAACAAGGTTCGGGGGTCTTGGTACGAGAGGGGAAGGAGCCCTAGTAGGACTAAAGCACCCCCTCCTCGCCCTACCGAACGGTAGGCCTTGATTCAAATATCCTTGTTCTTAATTCATAACAGGTGTTGTTTCCTCAATCATACTATATAATATATACATGGAAAAAAAACATCTAATGAAAATTATTTCAAGAGATTAAATCAAGTAACAATCAGATGCACATACAATACAAGACAGAGGTATACTTATAGTGGCTAGTCCCGCTTGGGACCGATGCAAATAAAGGAAACATGTCATGATATGCAAAAGGGAACAAGAAGACTTACGTTGGGTTGACTCAAGCGAAGTCGCAAAAAGCACAAGAAAGGAAACATGTAATGCGATCACGCAACAATCCTAGATAAGATGTCTCTAACATATAAGCACATAAACGGAGACTATCCTAAAGGAATCGTGTCATTGAAAACAAAGTTGTAAACCTAGAAAAATTCTAAGAGAATGGGTAGAGATAGTACATGGTACATGGGCACTAAGCCACATGTAGACGAGGCAAATCAACAAATCAAAGTTCGAATCCACAGATTCAATTCTCTACACTAGGACACAAAGGAATACCCAAGCATTGCGAAAAAAACAAGCAAACAAATGATATGCATGATAAATAAGAAGAGGATGTCATCAATCAAATTTCCAGATTCAGTGACCTCTAATGAATCCTTTCAAAAAGTGATCTTAAACATGAGCTGGGTTAAACTACTTTTACAGAAAGTTAGATACATGTCTTAGGTAACTTTTCCAAAAAGTAGCACCTCATTAGTATTTTTGGAGTTCAAGAAATAAGAGTTTTGGGAATAGTGGATCAGGTTTGTCCACTATTCTTGTAAAAATCATAATTAATTCTACAAAAGTTATATGAAGCTCTATTTGGTGTCAAAAGAAAGCTATTTCATTGAAGTTTATGATAAAAATAATCCTATGGACATTTGATGAACATAAGGTCTTTGAAAAATTATTTTAACCTGACTCTATTATTCTGGAAATTTGGTATCATTTGACAAAGGAATGCAAGACATAATAGAAGTTTATGAATCATGTTAATCAAGTTGATCTCGACTTTTAATCTCTCATCCATTTATCCTAGATGATTTCTAAACCAAGTTTTATTCATCAATTGTTGTTTAGTGATCAAGGTATGACCATTTTGTATACATAATCATGATTGTAGTTAAACTTAGAAAATTCTAGAATAGTTGTATCAACTTCAAACGCTTAGAAAATGATCTTAACTCGATCATATGCTCACGATTTTACATCGATATATAGATACATGAGTTAGGAATCATCCCCAAAAAGTAGATCATCGATAATTATCGTAGATTTTCTGACATTCAAGCACAAAGAGACTATGCTCAAATCTGTCAACCGATTTCTCAACAATTTCTGAAAATAGCATATGGATCCGAATGATTCTCAAAATTGATTGAATGAAAGCTTATTCATCAACATTTACCCAAAAAAAATTTGAAATCTATCAAGCTATGGATTTTGATGGACCAAATCCTACGGACAAAACCAATCTGTTTTGCTGAATTTTAACTAATTCATTTTAAAGTGTGAGGAAAACATCTTAGGTGTTGGCTTAAGTTTATTTAGAGAGATCAAACTCATAGATCAACTTGATTATCATGATTCCCAATCAATTTATCCCTCAAGTTCTATGAAGAACTTAGATCATGGATCAAATGGACTTACAAATATCCTCTTGGAGATGAAATTTAATAGGAATTCTAGGTAATAGGAACAATCAAGAGATAGGCATGAACATAGGAATCATCATTCTCATAGATCATACTTCCAAACCATCATAGAATTCAAAGTAGATACATATATATATAATCATGTATGCATGGATCTAATTAAATAGAAGCATAAAATCAAAATTGAAAATCAAAGTAAAAATCAATCTCTAACTATGAATTATCAACAAAATCAAGGAAGACTTGGATCTAGCTATCTGAGTGTGTGAAGAACAAGAGAGGAAGAAGATGAGTGTCCTAACAAAGGAACCAAAACTAAACTAGATCCAAGTCTTATAGATTCATATATCAAAATAATAATTAGAGATGAATTGTGATGTTTACCTATTGGAGGATTCTCAATTATATATTCAAAGTTGATTTGAAGGATCTTCTTCTTCAAGTGTTCTTTAAGTTCTTCAAGCACTCGTCTATGGAGGAAGGATGGGGTGGCAATTAATGTCAAAAACTCTCTTTAATTATCTTATCTAGTTATCTTAGGATTCATTTTAGAAGAAATCAATTCATGATTCACTATTCTCTCTGTAGAAATCTCTTAAATTCAAAGTATATTCTTATATATCTTGTAAGTACATTAACTTGTATTCTCTCCTATATCCTCTGGTGTGTCAAAGATGATCTCATATGGATCTATATATAGTGTTTGGAAAACTTAACTCTTAAGTTTCAGGGTTTAAAGAGAGATTTAAGAGATCAAAAAAGGGTTAAAATGGCCATTTCAGTGCCTAAACGCAGTTTCTGGGCAGTTTTCTCGCAATAGAACATCCTGGAAGGATCTGGAACCAAAAAATACATGATAGAGGTCACAATACATTGGTGATGGTTTAGGGGGGAACTGCCACCCCCTTTGTGGGACCTTCCACCTCCTTTTCTTGGTCCCCTGGTTGCCTTCGTGCCCTGTTTCAAAAATTACATGCAATGTTTTTCAAGATTTTTGTAAAAATGCTTTTTGGTGTCCGAAATCATCCATTTACATACCATTGGAAAGCTATCGAGTTGAATTTTAGTATAAAAATATTCCAGGAGGATTTGGAATGAGAATTGAAAGTTAAATGATGTCCGGAATTCCTACGAAACTTTCGTCATCTTTTTGAAATCAAACGACTTCTTTTTCAAAATTGCTTTTCAATGTGCATCGATTTCAAGTTTTTCTTTGAAATTGAATCTTTGGATACCTAGAATACTGCATTTAGAACATTCTTGTTCATATAACCCTGAGTGAATATGAATTCTGAAAGACAATTTTGACAAAACTGGGATTTTACGTTGAAAAGGGGCTTTCTGAGCTTGAAGTCACTTTTCGAAGTTCGATCTTTCGATTGTGTGGAATCCAGTACCTTCCATGGGGTACTTTTCATCATTGAATCCTCCAATACGTTGTCCACCCTAAATCCTATCAGTGTGGTCAAAATTGGGTGTCTACAACGACTTTCTCAAAGATCGATCTACGTTCTGGATATCACCAACTGTTGGTTCGACCTGAGGATATTTCAAAGACTGCTTTCAGGACGAGGTATAGGCACTATGAATTCTTGGTCATATCTTTTGGATTAACCAATTCCCCAGTAGTTTTCATGGACCTAATGAATAGAGTATTTAGACCCTACTTAGACCAATTCATTATAGTGTTCATCGATGATTTTCTGATCTACTTGAAGACCAAGGTAGAATATGATGAACATGTAATGATCACAATTCAGACACTTCGAGATAACCAATTATATGTAAAGTTTAGTAACAGCAAATTTTGGCTAAAATAAGTTAAATTTTTGGGTCATGTTGTCTCATAAGATGGAATAGCCCTAGACTAGTCAAAGATAGACGCAATTCTAGATTGGAATATACCAACAACTACAACGGAAGTTAGAAGTTTTCTTGGTCTAGCTGGATACTATCGAAGATTTGTGGAAGGATTCTCCAAGATTGCAGCTCCTCTTACTGGACTAACGAAGAAGGATTTGAAATTTGAATGGAGCAATAAGCATAAACGCACATTCCAGGAATTGAAGGAAAGATTGACTACAGCGCCAGTGCTCACGATACCCAAGAGCAGTAAGCAGTTCACCATTTATAACGACGCATCACACCAAGCACTTGGATGCAAGACGAAAAGGTAATTGCCTATGGATCACAACAATTGAAACCTTATGAGTTCAATTACCCGACGCATAATCTTGAGCTAGCCACGATAGTTTTTGTACTGAAGATTTGGAGGCATTACCTCTACGGTGAGAAGTTTGATCTATTTTTAGATCACAAAAGTCTGAGATACTTTTTCTCTTAAAGGGACTTGAACATGAGGCAACTACGTTGGATGGAATTGTTAAAGGACTATGATTTCACGTTGCAGTATCACCCTGGAAAGGCGAATGCAGTTGCCTATATGTTGAGTCAAAAATTCCGGAGGATAGTAGTAGCTTCTCTTATGCTCAAAGAGTGGCGAGCGTTAAAAATTTGGTTGTATTCGGTATTCAAGCCTCAGATCCAAGTAAAGGATGACACTTTGGATGTCTCATGGTACAACCAACACTTATCAATCGAATCTTAGAAGCACAAAAGAGCAATGAAAGTCTTCAAGAATGGTTCGCAAGTAATGCAGTGAAAGAATTGGAGAATTGGAGTATTGGTTAGGATGGAGCACTCAGATGTAGAGGCAGACTTTATGTGCCTGATGACAGTAATCTCAAAAAGGACGTAGTAGATGAAGCACAGAAATCACGTATGACTATCCACCCAGGAGGTATAAAGATGTACAAAGATTTGAAGAGGAACTTCTGGTGGAAAGGAATAAAATGGGAAGTTGCTAAGCACGTGTCTCAATGTCTTACATGTAAACAAGTAAAAGTAGAACATCAGAAGCCTCCAGGACTTCTACAACTGTTACCAATTCCCAGATGGAAGTGGGAACATATAACCGTGGACTTTGTGATAGGTTTGCCATGGTCACAGCAAAACCATGATGCTATTTGGGTAGTTGTGGACCGACTCACCAAATCAGCACATTTCATAGCTTATAGTATGTCATACCCAGCCGGATGTATTTATAACAAGTCATACGACTACATGGTGTACCAGTCTCTATTTATCCTACCATGATTCAGGATTTATTGTGAAATTCTGGAAGTGTCTACAAACATCTATGGGGACTTCATTAAGTTTGAGTACAGCCTTTCATCCACAAACTGATGGACAAACTGAATGAGTGAGCCAAGTGATGGAAGACATGATGCGAGCATGTGTTATTGATTTTGAAAGTTCATAGGAGACTCATCTACCACTGGTAGAATTTGTGTACAACAATAGTCACCACTCGAGCATAGAGATAGCACCCCTTTGAGGCATTGTATGGAAGACCATGCTGATCACCATTGTGTTGGGCAGAGATTGGAGATAATCAACTGCTTGGACCTGAATTAGTTCAAGAAACTAACGATAAGATCTAGATTGTGAAAGAGAGGATGCGAACAGCGTAGAGTAGACACAAGAGTTACGTAGATAATGCCGCAGAAGTTTGGAGTTCAGTGTTGGGGATCATGTTCTAGTTAAAGTATCTCCAGTGCGAGGAATTGTTAGATTCGGACAGAAGAGAGAAAAGTTAGCACCACATTTCATTGGACCATTTGAAATCCTTGAGTGTGTAGGAAAGGTTGCCTACAGGCTACAGACTAGCATTGCCAACTAAGATGTCAGGAGTGCACATCTTTCACATTAGCATGTTGAGGAAGTGTGCTCACAATCCGAGTCTTGAGATCAACTTTGAAGACATCGAGCTTAATGACAATGTTTGGCTCAACGAAAGACCAATACGAATTTTGGATTGAGGAGTGAAGAAGCTGAGAAATAAGGATATTCCGTTAGTAAAGATCCAGTGGAAGTTTCATGACGAATGAGAAGCTTCTTGGGAGTTAGAGTCAGAGATGCGTGATAAATACCCGGACTTGTTTAGCAATGCTTAGTTCGGATTTCGGGGATGAAATCTTTATTTAGAGGGGGATGATGTAATACCCTATATTTTCAGAAAATTTTAATGGAATGTCACTTAAGTATGACTTAATCTTATAACCTAACCTTACCTTTGTTGAATTTTGGGTACCAATCGGTTGGACTCCATACCAATCGATTGCCAACTTTTGGAACCCAATCGATTGCCCTCTATACCAATCGATTGACATCCTATAACCTGAATTTATGACGTGGCTACATCCTAATCGATTGCCCTCAAATATCTGTGACCAATCGATTGCCACCTACAGGGATTAGTTTTCAACTTTGCTTCGTGTTTTGACAGATGGCACTCTCATTTATCTATATATACCAGCCCATTTTGGGCCTTTAGACTGTTTAGACAGTCTTGGGTGAGAGAGAATTGATTTTATATACATACACACTCAAACACATATATGTACATATACACACACCTACAAACATACACACATACTGTCTTTGGAAGAAGAAGAAGAAGAAGAAGAAGAAGAAGAGAAGAAAGAAGAAGAGACAGAGGCAGAGAAGAAGTAAGAAAAGAGGAGAGGGAAAGCTTGAAGCCCCCATATCCACCACACTCACTTAGGTAAGTTCTAACTCACTTGGTCTCTGTATTATGATGTTTTACGAGTTTTAATGAAGATAAGACATAGCTTTTATGTCCCTTGGACATTTATATATGCTGGACTGTCACTCTGCTGGAGAAGACGATGTCCCAATCGATTGCATTTTTTCCAATCGATTGCCATCAGTTGGAACCCAATTGATTGCCAAGATTTGCAATCGATTGGCATATGATGACACATAATCAATTGCCCAAGTTATCAATCGATTGTCATTGTTTTGGATCCAATCGATTTTCATTCACCCCAATCGATTGTTATGATTTTTATCCCAATTGATTGGACACTTGTCCCAATCAAGGAATTGAACTCAAGGAATTGAAACCCAAACACAATTTTTAAGGCTCAACTTATAATAGCTACATATTCCCCATTAGATGATCAAAATCAAAAGCAAGAAAGCTAATGCAATTGAAAAAACACTTAAGAAATTTCCTATTTTCTGCAAATGGCCAAAGTGTTAGTTCTTGACTAGAACTCTAGTAGCAATTGAAGGGAAAAGAAGGAAATAAAATCATTTGATAGTGTGAAAAAACTACCAAGTACAATAATAGATGCCTAGGCATAACTACAAAATTTCCATTGTCAAGAAGGGAACTACAAAAGACAGCTTACATATTGTCACAACTTGAGGAAAGGTCATCAATTTAAGGCTCATTCAAATTACCCTTTAGACTATAAATACCAACTAGAACTAGAACCAGAAATCAACATGTAACTTCCCGAAAAAAAGAAGTTTGAGTAGACTAGTCCAGCATATAATATAACTTTCATAATATCAGGCAAGATCGCTGGATTTAACAACACATCAAATGTAAATATGTTATTTGAAGAGAAAGAAGTCAAGAACCTCCCACCACATTGTGGACACGCGGAATTCTGCTTTCCTTTTTGTTTGAAATCATTTTGGAAATGAAAAGAAAAGGTCTTTGAAAACAGATACAGAGTCGCCACTTGGTCTTTAAGGAACCAAGAAACCTAAATTTGACTCACCCAAACGGATAAAGGGTACCGGCCTTTCATAGCCAAAGAACTTGGCTCAGAGTTTTGCTACGAGAGAGGAAGGAGCCTTTGTCACGACTAAAACACCCTCAACTCGCCCCGTCTCTCGACGGGCCTCTATTAGCATCCAAATAATCATCTTTTACTATGTATGGTTCGACAATTAATACTATGATAATATATTACATCACACAAGAATTTTGAAATGGAAGATCAAAAGATAAGATATCAGTCACAAGATCTAAGCCAAATATCACACAGTGTAAAGTGAAAGATCACACAAATAAACATAATAAAAATCGTCTAATCACATATCAAGTAATTAAGTTTTCCTAATCTAAGGAGGACATGAATTGTTCTTGAAACAAATGATCAAAGAGATTAAAATATGCTTAGTAAACTAGAATGATGCATGTTAATCTTTGGGAAAAGAAGACCTCTCAATCCCCGGGACGGATGAGAAAAGAATGATTAGATCGAGGGGAAGCATGAATGTGTGAACAAGTTCATTCCTTATAATCTTCTTAGATTAAGAGTCACAAAAAATCCCAAATCTTTGCATGGATGCAATGTATGTATCTAGAATGTGCCAAGGTTGTAGTGTGTTTTGTGTTCATGGACTCCTAGAATGACTTAGAAGTCTAGAATGTGTATAAATGGATGAAGGAAGTCATCATGGGATATGTACAAATGTAGTATGAACTACTTCCTAAGACATGAGCTAATTTGGAGTGCATGTAAGCATCAAATCAAAGGATGGAAGTAAAAGTGTGCTCGCTGTGAATAGTGGATAGAACAGTGACATGATCTTTTGGAAATTGAAAAGAGGGGTTAGGAATGTTAAATGCATGATTTTTTATGGAGATCTTCCTTATTGTGTCTAAAACACAACCCAAAAAGCTAATCTTTAATAACTATTACAGATTGAGAGGAATCATATGAAAAATAGTGGTTACTCAGAAACAGAGTTCGTACTATCGACTGAAATGTCAAAACATCTTAGAAAATACAAAGAAATGATCTAGGGGCCCTTTTTACATAGAAGGTTTCCTAAGACACTAAACTTCAAGGAAAAAATGAGTTGGGACCACCTCTTTTGGAAAAGGTTTCTGTAAAATAGATTGAAAGTCAACCAAGCTGCTGTGACAGCAAAGGCAGAATATCTGGAGAGAATGTTTGGACCCAAATGGGGTCTTTCTATGCATCTCCAAGTCAAACCAAAAATCATGGGTATTCTCTAATGAGTTAAGAAGACTTTCCAAGTGGTATTACATTCATACCTTAAGTATTGAGTTCTAGAGAAATCATTAAAGTCAGATTACTCACTGTTTTGAAAGTTTTGAGAAAAGCTAGGGTTTCATTCCTTGAAATCAAAATGAGGGGTTTAAGAGGGGGTTTTGAAATTAGAAATATATGGTTTAGTCCCTAAGATTTCGGTCAACATAGATTTGGTCATTTGACTTTTTGTAATATTGAAATTGATCCTTTATTCGTGTTGATACTTAAAAATTAGTCCTTTTCCCCATTTTGGAAATTGTTTTCTGGACGATTATACCCCCATTTAATACATATCTATGTGTATAGATATATGTATATATATAGATATATTCCTGTGTATAGAAAGTGAAAGTAAATTATGGGAAATCATTATCCCAAAATCAAGCAACAGTTTAAATAATTGCGGAGATTAAATAATCATTATCCCAAAAAAAAATTTCACTATGTTTACATACAATTAAGATATGTTTCTCTCCCTCATTATATCACTTTATATCTCTCATAATCTCTCTCTCTCTCTATCGTTCTCTCTAACCCCCAACAACTCTCTCTCTCTCTCTAAACTTTCTCTCACTAAAAAATGGTAGATCTCTCCTAAAAAATGTTAGGCCGCGGCAAGAGCGGAAAGGGGTTGGGAAAGGGTAGAGCGAAGAGGCATTGTAAGGTCCTCCGAGTCAACATTCAGGGGAACACAAAACCAGCGATTCGGAGGCTTGCGAGACAAGGAAGGTCAAGAGAATTAGTGGTCTGATCTACGAAGAAACCAGAGTTCTGAAGATTTTCTTAGAGAATGTGATTCGAGACGCAGTGACATACACAGAGCATGCGAGGAGGAAGACGGTGATCTCCATGGATGTGGACAGAGCTCTCAAGAGGCAGGGGAGGACTCTGTATGGTATTGGAGGTTGAAGATTTCGGGTCGGGTCCTGGTTGGTCAGTTTGTTTGTTTGTTTGGAGTTAATTGGATTTTACTACTATATGATTGATTTGCTTTAGTAATAGCAATAGATGATTTTCTTATCAATGCCAAATTTATTGAAATATATATGTTTGATGTAAAAAAAAATAAAAAAATTTAATGGTAGATCTAGTTGAGTAGGTGTAGATATCAAAAGTTGTAAAATTTCACAACAATTGTTTTTTGTGAAATTTCACAATTTGTTTACATTTTCAGTTTTGAAGGTGAGAAATTTTGTTCGTTTTTTTTTTTTTTTTTAGGTGAGAAATTTGTAATCAAAATACCAGAACCGAAAATTTCTCACCAAAAAGTGAGAAATTTACATCAAAATTCTAGAATCGAGATTTTCTCACCAAAAAGTGAGGAATTTCTCACTTTTTTTTCCTCCCGCTCTCTCACCAAAAAGTCAATTCTCTCACCAAAACTGGATTCTTTGCCCTTTTTTTTTGTTAGATCATGATGTGTTGAGTGTATTGAAGTTTAGATCGTAAGTATATAACATGACTTTATGTTTTTGAGTTTTCTCTATTGATCTTTTTATATTGCCGAATAAAAATTCTATGTTAATTCAATTTCTGATTTGGTCCATTTCTTGATTTTTATAAGATATATATATATATGTGTGTGCATATATGTATGTATTTTATGGGTTTTGAATTTCAAAATCCTATATATATATGGGGGTTTTGAATTAAAAAACCCTGATTTTGGGGAGTGGGGTATTTTAGTCATCAAAATAGGTGAGGGACTAATATCTAAGTTGACTTATGAAATGGATCAATTTTTAGAAAATGCTACAATAAAGGGCTAAAATCTAAAGGACCCGTTTTGAAATGGGGGTTTTGTAAGCATATTTTTAATACTTGATGAAGATTATGACCACTTAGAATGTCAACATTTAACCCACTTCAAGAATCTCCAAGATTATTGGAGAACATTATTTTCATTTTAAAGACAACTTCAAGAATACATAAGAATGCCTTGAAGTTGGAATCATCATCTATCAAACATGTTTTTGAGGTCAAGATCTACTATCCATAAGGATTCACTCACCTCAAACTTCACATCCTCATCTAGATGATGATGAACTAGTAAGTAAACAAGAAAAAGAAAAAGAAATGAGATAAGAGAAGATGAACATCAAAGTAATAAACAAGTATATAGCAAACAATAGATGATATTCATGATGATTTTGGACTTGTAGCTTGATGTTTCACTCATATATGGTGACTTTTGACATGGAAGTAGCTTCCTCTCTCATAAATACCCACTAAAATGGTAGTTGGGTATATTGAATGTGTAGTAAATAGAAGTAATGAAGTAAAAACAAAGTTTAGAACTCACTTTCTTGTTTGAAAATCAAAGAAGGAAGCTTCTTTTCTCTATTCTAACCTTATCTCTATAACTTTCTCTCTAAAAACTCTTCAAACCTTGCATTTGATACCCCCTAAATGAGTAGTCAAAGGCATTTTATATAGGCCAATGTGTGGTGGTTTTGGGATTTAGAAAGTACTGTCATTGGTCCTAAACACCTATTAACATAGAACTATGTCGTTTTGGTTTCTAATTAATCAAATTGGACCCCCAAAAGAAATTGCAAAAATGGACTATTCTGGAGAAGAGTGCTGCAGTGGCACTGGGCCAGTGCCGTGGTGGCACTGCTCCTCATTCATTCAGATAATTCTTTTTAGGCCCCCAGAGGTTCCAGTATTCGCGAAAAGGCCCTATTTTGTCCGAAATTCACAGAAAATGCATACGAACTCCGAATTGAGGTTGTGATATACCGTCGAAAAGGTAATGGAGTCTACTTTACATAAACAATAGTTCAGAGATGGGTCACTTTGAAAAGTTTTGCGGTATTTGCAATAAAAGCTGATTTGATCGCCTTTTTCGCCTTCGAAAATTCAAAATAAATTCGTTTTAGATCCATGAATTATGTGCGATATACCGTTGGAAAGCTATTGACCTATAGTATTTATGAAAAATATTTGAGAATTGTTGTAGCGCTCTGATTTTAAAGTCAACTTTTGGTCAAAATTGGTCAAACCTGGGATTCCCGGGAAGTCCTCGGAACCTCCGGGAGCTCCTAGGAGTAGACATTATCGTCTGATTTCCTTTTAAAAATCATTTTAGTACTTTTCACATGATCTAGAATGATCTCGGAACTTTTCAGAGAATTTAGATGATTTTGGTCAAACCTGGTCAATCCTTGGTTAAACTGGTCAACGGGGACTTTTCGAGAACTTTCGAAACTTCCGGGAGTCTCTGGGAGCTGACAATTTCATCTGGTTTCACTTAAACTCATTTAATGACTTTCCTTACGACATAGCATGTCTCTAGAACTTTTTTGATCCAAATCTGCGAGTGTTTGGGTTTTAAAGGGCATTTTGGTCATTCTGAGCATTTTGAGAGATAGAACTAACTTCCAGGTGTCCATTTTTAGTCTTTTTCGATCATCGTGAACCACCAAGCTATGGGTCTCCTAAATCTGACAGCCGACAAAATGGGATGTCTACAGTTTGCCCCTCTTTGGCATGAACTTGCGAGGCAACGCGTATCACAAGCGAGTGCCAAAGCTTTGAAGAGAGAAGTCTTTTGGAGGCTATAGATTTAGGATAAAGGCGTTGTGAAAGATGCAAGAATGAAAAACATGATGCTGAGGTCAATGCTGGTCGTACTCTGCGTGAGTTGCCTACGTATCCCAAGGGGAATCAGACTAGGACGTAGTTCGGGGCATAAAGAAATAAACACATGCAAATACACAATAATCAGGCAGATGTTGTGCTATGAGATGTATGAATGTGATATAAACTGTGTTGTAAGTTCTATCATTCCTAGTGTTCTGATCTTAGTACGAGCAGGTATTGTGAGTTGTGCCACTTCGAGTGGGCTGGTGTTGTGCTAGTGCTCGTGACTATGATGTGGCGGATGACTCGGATAAGGGCATCGGGGTTTGGAAGACACTGGGTCTAGGGGCAAACTTCGGGAATTTGGAAAGTATGCTGGGGAGTGGATCGGACACAGGGCCCTTGAGGATAACAACTGAGAGGTGAGAGGGCTCACAAAGATTGATAACCGGGGGATTTTATGATAATCGAAGTGAGGAAGCTCAAGATAAATGAGGAGGTTCACGATAAGTGAGGTAGCTCATGATAATTGATAGGTGAGATAACCAAAGTGAAGAAGCTCACGATAACCGAAGGGTGAGGAAGCTTGTAGTAGTTGACAAATATGGAAGCTCATGGCGACTGATAGATGAGGAATTTCATGACAAATGATAGGTGATGACGGTAACTGACAGACGCAGAGTCTTGGATGCCATAAAAGTGGTATGGCTATGACCGGGCAATAATTGCCTTGAGGTACTGGTATTTGCTGATGTTTCGATTGGACCTTTGTCCATTCTGGGAAGCCAGTTTCGGTTTTTAAAGGCCGATGTTTCCTGTTCTCTTCTGCAGGAGATGATAAGAGGCCTTCTAAATTCTTCTTAACTGTTGATCGAGGACCAAAACCCATCGCTGAATCTTTCACGATCAATTAAATCTTGCCGATCAGGAACTAGGATCCATCTCTAAATCTCTCATGGTTGATCAAATCTTGCGGCTCTCAATCCAAAAGGGCCGGCTGGGACCTTCGGGAGCCAATTTTATTTGCTGGATTCTCTGGGAACCTCTCTTAACTGTCGACCGAGAACCGAGACCCATCTCTGAATCTTTTCGATTGATCAAATCCCGCTAATCAAGAACCAGGATCCATCTCTAAATCTATCACTCTTGATCAAATCTTGCGGTGCTCAATCCAAAAGGGCCGGTTGGGGCCTTCGGGAGCCGACTTTGTCTACTGGATTCTCTGGAAACCTCTCTTAACTGTCGACCGCGAACCGAGACCCATCTCTCAATCTTTCCGGTTGATCGAATCCTGCTGATCAAGAACCAGGACCCATCTCTGAATCTCTCAAGGTTGATCAAATTTGTGACGGTCGAACTGAAATAATCGATTCAGACCATAGGGAGGCCGATTTTTCTCAGTTCTTGCCTACTGGAGGTAGTCCTGACGACTTTCGCACTGCTGGGGTAAAACCTCATAAATCTTGACTGAAATGGGCCACTGGGGCTAATCGGGGACCAGAAATGGGCTGAAAAAGGCTGAAACGGGTCAAAATAGAGCAAAACAGAGCAAAGCAAGGCCCGCGGGGAGCAGTGTCGCGGTGGCACTGGGTGGCCGGACTTCATGTTTGTATATCTCAGGTTTTTGAGCATTTCAAGCTCATTTTTGGCCATTTTGGGGTGCTTTTGGAGCCAAAATCCGTCAAAACGCAGCTTATGCACGCTCAGATGAGTAATCTTTCCCCACGATTGGAATTTTGATTAGTGTTTTGGTTTGTTCTATTTTCCAAGAAGAAAGTTTGGTTTTAGCTTCCATTTTCTTGCAGATCCATGGCCTCAAGCTTAATGAGATCGTCTAAGAAGGCCAAGGAACGAATGAAGGTTGAGAGCCAAACCCCGGACTTAATTTTACGGGACCCCCAACGTCATCTCTCGACCATAGCTCAAGCGAGCCTGGTATGTGAAACTTTCGACTGTTCAAGACTATTGTTGTGCATTGTGCTAGTTTTATGACCTGTAGTGTGCACCTAGAGGTTGTTAGAAGCTTGTTTTATGCTTGTATGTTGATTTTGTGAAGTTGGACTTTGGGTCATGAATAGTGATTTTGTGCTTGTTTTTGTCATTTTTGCTGTGTACAGGTGCTAGAAGTGACATTGAAGGGCCATGGTAGCCTCGCTCATGCTTTTCTGTGGTACACCCAACTCTCGCCTGTCGTCAAGAGAATGGTAGACGATGTCGGGTTTGGCGGCTTCGTCCGCCTAGTTTCAAAGAGTACCAACGATCTGGTGCATTTTTACGCTCTTGCTGAGAGATGGTGGAACACCACCAACACCTTCCATCTTCTATTTGGTGAGATGATAATGACGCCTTTTGACTTTTCCATGATTATCGGTTTGAGAGTTGGCGGGAAGCGCCTGATCCTGGACTATTTTTATGAGATTGATCCCAAGGCTGTCGAGATGTTGATTGGGGTTGTTCCCCCTAATCTGGAGGGGCACAAATTTCCTTGCGATTGGCTTTACCAGGCTTACGGCAGAGGGAATCACAACCTGAATAATTGTCAGCTTTTGAGGGTATTTCTTCTGTATATCCTTGGTTGCTCGATTTTCGCGACACGGAATGACCGGGTGAGCTTGAGGCTCCTTTCTTGTCTGGCGACCATTGGTGAGATCCCCTCTTATGACTGGGGCGGTGCTGCCTTGGCCCACCTTTACAAGCATATGGGTGAGGTTTCCCGGGGTGATATCAAATCAACGGGGGGATTCTGGCGAGCTTGGGAGGTATGTACTACAACCTCTTTTATCTTTCAATTTTTTTTTATTTCTATACTTTTGATTTTCATTTTGTTTGTGCAGCTTTGGAGCTTTGAGTTCCTGAAGATGTTGGCTCCTTCCCCCGTCGATAAATCGGGCAAAGATGAGGATGGTATGGCTCCTGTGCATTTGTTCCCCCGAGGCTTGAGATGGCAGAGGGATGTTGTCGGGGTAAAGAGCGGGGCTCATTAGATTGTTCTCCTCAGAAACTTCTTATCTGGGCTGATAGCTGCTAGCGTTGATTGGACACCTTGGGAGCATATTTCCTATGCTGCCCCAGAGGAGATACAGGCGGTTAGGCCCCTCGCCTCTTGCCATCTTCTGATGGAAAGTACCAAAAGTAGGCAATGGTTCCTTGGCGAGTGGGTGTCTCGGCAGGTGGTTGGCGGTCCAAGGTATCGCGTCCCTCATAACCCTCCTGTGATGGATGCTGATGACCTTTCTGGTGATGCTTTGCTGGCGGCCTTAGCTGGTACTGATGTTTGGGATCATTTCCTCTCTGAGACCGGCTATGAGACTTACTGTGGCCCCTTCTTGATGCCCAACATCCCACTCCTGGATGTGAGTTTCTTTTACATTTTTGTCTCTATCCGTCGCCTATGTTTTTGGACTCATCTTTGCCTAATTTGTTTTGTGCCTACAGATGTATAGGAGGCAGGCTCCTACAGCTTTCAACCCTACCCCTCCTAGGGACTGGACGATTAATGTTTTGGGTGCCATTGGTTCTCCCCAGGTTATGGAGGTGCCAATAGTCACATGTGGGTATCCCACCCAGCCAGCAGGCGTCCTCAACGTCCCCTGGAGTTACGCTAAGGAGGGCCACGCCTTGGCAGCTAGCTTACGGTCTTTGGTTCTCACACGAGACCATTGGGTATGTCTCTAATTTTACGCTCCTTAAGGTTATAAGGTTCTAACCCTGATTTTGCCCTTGACAGATAGACGGTATGCGGCAGTTCGCCACTAGTCAGATGGCGTCCTTGGTAAGTCTCTGACTCGACTTTGTTTTTGTACTTTCTGTTGTTTTTCTACTGATTGCTTTCATTTTATTTATGTGTGTAGTATCGTGGGGGTGGTGCTGGCTCATCTAGAACTGGGCCGAGGCACAGAGGTGGCAGGAGGAGGCCATCGCCGACGTACACTCCGGGTGGCCCGACAGAGGACGAAGAAGAGGAAGACTAAGGCCTCCTAAGCGGGGATTTTTGTTTTATCTCCATTTCATGTTTTCAATTGGGTTGTACTAGTGAATTTTGTGACTGATGGACAAAGTGTAGGACAATGTGTTGGATGATGTGTAGGATGATTTGTGACCTTTTGGCAGAGTGTGATGATGTTTTGCCTTTTAGACTGGATAGCTTCCGGTTTGAAGGTGCAGTTGTGTGCTTATTTTTATTTGGTGATCGTGTGATGATATACCTATATGTGCGCTGAGATTCTGTGATTGTTGACGTTATTGCAATGAGCAGCTTTGTGATAGTGAGTGTGTTTGCCTTACAGGTGGGATAGTCCGTGAAATGGGGAGGTGCTGCCGAAATTTTGAATTTTACTAGAGCCGCGACAGAAAGCATGGCATTGTATGATCCTACTCAACTCACGGCTTGGCTGAACATCACAGATGGTATGGAACGGATCAACCTTTTTAGCTATGGCTTGACCGAGCTGTTCTCTCTTCGCCAGATGGCTTTGAACGCTGAGTTCATGCGTGCTGCTATTGTCCACTGGGACCCAGTGAACCATGTCTTCAATTTCAACATCCTAGAAATATGTCCCGTGTTTGAGGAGTTCTGTGCTATCCTCAGCTTCAATCCTGACTCTGACCTGATTCTTCCTTCTGCTGATACCCCCAGTCCAACGCGAGGCTTGGCTAAATACCTGAACTGTTCCATTGCATTTCTTTGGATTCAGCCTCATCTTCCTTCTGCTGATACCCCCAGAAAACCCAGGAGCTTATCGGAGGTCACACCGAAAGTGCATTTCTTTGGATTCAGCCTCATCTTTTATTTGCGCAACCTTTCGAAAAACTTTTTCAGTGCCACCAGGTGTCCTTCTCTGTCCTTGGATTTTACAATCATGTCATCTACATACACTTCTACTTCCTTGTGGATCATATCATGCAATAGGGTGGTGGCAGCCCTTTGGTAGGTTGCTCCAGCATTCTTGAGTCCGAAAGGCATTACTCTGTAGCAGTAGGTTCCCCACGGTGTGGTAAATGTCGTCTTTTCCCGATCTTCCGATGCCATTAGGATCTGATTGTACCCTGAGAAACCATCCATGAATGACAGTAGCTCATGACCTGCAGTATTATCTACTAAAACATCAATGTGGGGAAGCAGGAAGTCGTCCTTTGGACTTGCTCTGTTCAGATCACGAAAGTCGACACACATGCAAACTTTTCCATCCTTTATGGGGACTAGCACGATGTTGGCAACCCATTTCAGATACTCGGTAACAATGATGAACCCTGCCTTGAATTGTTTCTCCACTTCTTCTTTGACCTTGAGTGCCCATTCCTATCTCATACGTCTCAGTTTCTTCTTGATAGGTTTAGAATTGGGGAGGAGAGGAATATGATGTTGGACAATGTCGGGATCGACCCCAGGCATGTCTTCGTAAGACCAAGCAAAAACATCTTTGAATTCTTTTAGCAAGAGAGTCAATTTTTCTTTTTTTTCTTTATTAAGAGTTGAGCCAATTTGCACAATTTGTGGATTGTCTATTTCACCTAGTTTAATCAATAAAGTATCTTCGATTATTTCATAAGCAGGTGGTTTTTCTATTAGTTGCTTAAGTTCAATTAGGAGATCCTCGGAGGGATCTGTGCACTCATAAACATTAGACGCAGAGGAGTAAGCACAATCGTTCTTCATTTCATTCATAACAGGTGGGGTGATTACATCAGACAGTGGTGGGCTTACAGCAGCCAACTTCGGTATGGACTCGATAATTGGAAGTACAGACTCTAGGGGAACAGGGGATAGGGAGACACAGACAGATGACTCTACAGCCTGGTTGCTCAGACCCTCCTCAGTTGGCACAATCTGATTATCTTGGCTCTTGGCCCTCTTTCTCTCATTCTCTTCAGCAGATTCTTCCCACATCTCCTTGATAGCTTCGGTGTCCAGATACTTCAACAAGTCTTCCTCAGGGGTTTTTACAGCTTCTTCCCGATAGAACGGATCTTGATAGGGGGGCCTTTCACAGTTAGCGAAGATCTCAAGCCCAGGATGCCTTTTTCCGGTGATCTGATGGATCCAAGGTTCAGGGAACCCAAAATAGGGGAAGACATCCCCTTCTTTGATGAATTGCCCGTTCAAGGTCTTGCGGTACGGCGGGAGACCCTCACTCTCTTCTTCCATGGCTATTGCAGCTCGATATCATCTTCAGTAGGTTCGTACCCTAATATGAAAGTGCCCTTTTGTCCTTTGATCTGAGGGAACTCACGAATCCCTTGTTGTCATCTGCCCAAACCCATCCCAGGGAAGTAGTTCATTTTGCAGACAATATTGACAACCGCTGAGTGGACTCGAGGAACCTATCTTCACCATTGATCATGTGGACTTCTTCCATGAAGAATCCTCTGATTTCCCCCTCTTCTAGTTCGGGCATTTGGATTTCAAAGACGGGAGCGTAGCTTGGGAAGGCTTCATTTCCCCAACTATTGCCAAGGATGATTTTTACCTCTTTCTCATGAATGTACTTGATCATTTGGTGCACAGTGGATGACACCACTTTGTTGACATGCAGCCAGGGCCTCCCAATCAACAAATTGAATGAGGCAGGTATATCTATAACTTGGAAGAGTTGAGTGCGAACCAAAGACTCCACCTTGATTTGGAGAGAAACAGCCCCCATCACGGTTCTCTTGGTGTTATCTAGGCCCTCACAGATTGCACAAACGGAGTGATGTCTAGGACGTTGATTCCCAAGGCAGTGGCAGTTCTCAGAGCACAGACATTTAAAGTAGAACTCGTATCGACCAGACAAAACGGCACTTGCTGCCCCTTGCACCCAATAGTGATGTACAAAGCTTTGTTATGTGCAGATCCTTCCGGCGGTAAATCCTCATCGGAAAAGGTAATGATTGGGTCAGGGGAGAGCGTGCTTAAGAAAGCCACCATATCTTCTGGTGCAATGTCAATGGGGACCTCAATTCTAGCCAAGGCATTCAACACGGCCTACCTATGCTTGTAGGATGTTACCATGATGTCCCACATTGAGAGGTGTGCTTAAGTTTTCTTCAGTTGCTTTATCAACTCATTGTCTTCTGCGATGACATCATCAATTTTCCCCTTTCCTTTATCTTTGACTGGTCCTTTTTTGATAGTTTTCGTGACAGGCTATGGACGCTGATAATGACGGCCCGACCTAGTCAAATGATCAATCTCAGCAGGAGTAGGTCCTTCTACAGTCCCATCTTCTTTGAACCAATCGCAATCTGTCCCCACGAATGGCTTCTTCGGCTCGTCCCAGATGGAGGCGCCGCTCTCTTTGTTGGGATCATACCATTTGAGGTCCACCACCCCTAGATCATGCTCTTCCAAAAAGAACAAGTTTTTCTCATCATCTAGATGTTGCTGCCATTCATCATCCTCTCCTTCGGTCAGGTGAATTCCCCAAAACTCTGGAATGTCAATGAGGAATAAGGTTTGTTCTAAGCGAGTGATATAGGCAGTAGGATTGAAGGATATAGAGTCGGACTCGATGGAGCTGATATTTTGGTGGTTTGGCAGGGGATTTTGGGTAACATGGGGTTGCTTTGGCGGTGGCTCGATGACGTTTTGGTCAATGAGGTCTTGGATATCATGGCGAAGGCACATGCAATCATCGGGATTGTGGCCAGGGGCTTGGTGGTAGGTACAATGTTTGGACATGTCACAGCCTGGTGGTGGCGGGGTATTTCGAGGCTGGAGCAATTGGACGTGGCCCTTTTTTAGGAGATGATCTAGGGCTGAGGAGAGGGAGGTCTCTAGCTTGGAGAAATCATGAGGAGGCTTTTTCTAGAAAGGGCCATTGGACGAGTTTGCTTTGTTGAGGGGTTGGTATGGCCTAGGGGGGTATGCCATGGGTTGACAGCTAAGAGAATTGACATCCGGAGGATTGCAAGAGTAGTTGTGCCTTTTTGACTGACTCGGAGGCTCTTCCTTCTTGATCTTTCCTTCCCTGATAGCGTCTTCAATTCGAGTTCCAACTTCAAATAGCTCTTCGAAAGTGGAGATGGACTGATAAAACAATTTCTCATGGTAGAGTGGTTGTAGATTCCGGATTAGCATCCTCACCTGTTCTTTCTCAATCGGTCGGTGGGTCATCTGGGCCACTTTGTTCCTCCACTTGCCCAAGAAAGCAGCAAAGGATTCATTGTTGTTCTGCCGAGTAGTTTCCAAATCCCTGGCTGTAACATCCAACTCTTGATTGTAAGAATAGAGATCGACGAAGACTCGAACGATGTCTTCCCATGCCCGAGTTTTGGAGGCTTCCAAGGTTAGGAACCATGATAGTGCAGACTTTGCAAGAGTTTGTGGGAACAGCATTGCAATGTGCTCGTGGGTATAACCCATGGATTGGAAGATGCTCATACATAGCTTCATATGACTTTTCGGATTCCCAGTTCCATCAAAATGGTTGATGGCAAGCATCTTGCAGTTCTCCGGCAGTTTCAGCTTAATAGGCTCAAAAAGGCCTTCCAAGTCTAGTATGTAATCATCAAACCCTTTGCTTTTCCTCAGTACACTTTCCAGCTTGTCAACCTTATCCATTTTCTTTTGGAGCTCTTTCCATATGCAAGCGGTGGAACCCCTTGAAACCAGTCTTCTTCTCCATTATTCTCATGTGGAGGCGGTTCAAACCCCGGTGGTGGAAACCCAGGTGGAGGTTGAGGCCGCTGCTACTTTAATTCTTCCATAAACTTCAGAACTTGGGCTAGGCTATCGGGCTGCTGGCTTATGGTTGCTCCCAACTCGATAACCTTGTTTTCTAACTCTTCTTGATTCATGCTAAAGTAAGCTGTCGGACTGATTCTGACCAAACGATTATCTGAACTTCTGACCCAAGACGAGAATCCCAGCTGCTGACTTCGGGAATCTATACTGACCTGACAGATTTCGAGAGGACTAGATCAGATTTTGACAATGATGACTTAGGACAGACAAAGACAGTGATGTTAACAAACGTGGACCGACCGGTGTACAAACTAATTGGAACAGTGCATGCAGATCGATGAAAATGGTGTATGCAAATGAGGCAATCATGCGGATGTAAGCCCTAGTCTATATGATGCCCCTTCTTCTAACAGATAGCAGTTAGACAAGTAAAGTCCTAATCATTTAGAGTGTGCTGACTTTTACTTTCCAGTATGATCATCTGAAGACAATAGGAGTTTTTAGGACAATTGGACAGAGTTTCTGAGAGAAACAGGTTATATCTGAGATATATGGGAGGAGTTTCTAGGAGAAATAGGTTATATCTGGGATATATGGACAGAGTTTCTGGGAGAAACAAGTTATATCTGGGATATATGGGTGGAGTTTCTGGGAGAAACAGGTTATATCTGGGATACATGGACGGAGTTTCTGGGAGAAACAGGTTATATCGGGAATATATGGATGGAGTTTCTGGGAGAAACAGGTTATATCTGGGATATATGGGCGGAGTTTCTGGGAGAAACAGGTTATATCTGGGATATATGGGCGGAGTTTCTGGGAGAAACAGGTTATATCTGACTGGAGCAGTTTTGACGATGGTAATCATACTGTTTAGCAAGTTTTCAATACTCCTATGACTTAAGACCAACAAGCAAGGTTTGCGGTGTATACCTTTGTAAATATGAAGCAGACATCCTTATCATGGTGCCTAGGCAGGTCAACTCAATGTAATCACATGTGAGTGATTGCCTCGGGAATCATAACAAAGAGGTTCTGTTCTATATCCATAAGCGTCAACACTACGCAGGTAATCCCATCAGGGCATACAGCAGTTATATCACATTGTCCTATCTGAGTAGATAAGTGAGCAGTCCTATGAAAGGTTCTATAGAAATCTATATGCAAAGGCCGGGTTTAGACAAAGAGGGTCTGTTGACGAGAGTTCCAGTATACTGTCAGAGAGACAGTACGGAAGTTTTTACTCTTTTTGATATACCTTGGAAGGTACAGTATCAACGGTGAGTTGTGCCCTGGTACAGCAAGACCTAAACAATGTCAGCGCCGCGTTTCAGACACAGTCGGAGGGGAGTTGCAGAAGTGCAATGCGGTGAACCAGGTACAGTAAAAAGATGATTTTAAGGATGCTTCTTATGAGTCAAACCTCTGTATTATTTTGTTTTGAAAATAAATAATCCCCAGCAGAGTCGCCAGATTGTGGACACGCGGAATTCCGCTTTCCTTTTTTGTTTGAATCGTTTTGGAAAGGAAAAAGAAAAGGTCTTTGAAAACAGATACAGAGTCGCCACTTGGTCTTTAAGGAACCAAGAAACCTAAATTTTACTCATCCAAACGGATAAAGGGTACCGGCCTTTCATAACCAAAGAACTTGGCTCGGGGTTTTGGTACGAGAGAGGAAGGAGCCTTTATCGCGACTAAAACACCCTCAACTCGCCCCGTCTCTTGATGGGCCTCTATTAGCATCCAAATAATCATCTTTTACTATGTATGGTTCGACAATTAATACTATGATAATATATTACATAACACAAGAATTTTGAAATGGAAGATCAAAAGATAAGATATCATTCACAAGATCTAAGCCAAATATCACACAATGTAAAGTGAAAGATCACACAAACAAACCTAGGAAAAATCGTCTAATCACATATCAAGTAATTAAGTTTTCCTAATCTAAGTGGGACATGAATTGTTCTTGAAGCAAATGATCAAAGAGATTAAAATATGCTTAGCAAATTAGAATGATACATGTTAATCTTTGGGAAAAGAAGACCTCTCAATTCCCGGGGACGGATGAGAAAAGGATGATTAGATCGAGGGGAAGCATGAACGTGTGACCAAGTTCATTCCTTATAATCTTCTTAGGTTAAGAGTCACAAAAAACCCCAAATCTTTGCATGGATGCAATGTATGTATCTAGAATGTGCCATGGTTGTAGTGTGTTTTGTGTTCATGGACTCCTAGAATGATTTAGAAGTCTAGATTGTGTATGAATGGATGAAGGAAGTCATTATGGGATATGTACAAATGTAGTATGAACTACTTTCTAAGACATGAGCTAATTTGGAGTGCATGTAATCATCAAATCAAAGGATGGAAGTAAAAGTGTGCTTACTGTGAATAGTGGATAGAACAGTGACATGATATTTTGGAAATTAAAAAGAGGGGTTAGGAATGTTTTCAATGCATGATTTTTATGGAAATCTTCCTTATTGTATCTAGAACACAACCTAAAAAAGCCAATCTTTAATATATATTACATATTGAGAGGAATCATATGAACAATAGAGGTTACTCAGAAACAGAGTTTGTACTGTCGACCGAAATGTCAAAAAATCTTAGAAAATGAAAGGAAATGATACAGGGGCCCATTTTATACAGAAGGTTTCCTAAGACACTAAATTTCAAGGAAACAATGAGTTGGGACTACCTCGTTTGGAAAAGTTTTCTATAAAACATATTGAAAGTCAACTAAGCTGCTGTGACAGCAAAGACAGAATATCTGGAGAGAATGTTTGGACCCAAATGGGGTCTTTCTATGCATCTCCAAGTCAAACCAAAAATCATGTGTATTCTCAAATGCGTTAGGAAGACTTTCCAAGTGGTCTTGCATTCATACCTTAAGTATTGAGTTCTAGAGAAATCATTAAAGTCAGATTACTCACTATTTTGAAAGTTTTGAGAAAAGCTAGGGTTTTATTCCTTGAAATCAAAATGAGGGGTTTAAGAGGGGGTTTTGAAAGCATATTTTTAATACTTGATGAAGATTATGACCAATTACAATGTCAACATTTAACCCACATCAAGAATCTCCAAGATTATTGGAGAACATTATTTTCATTTTAAAGACAACTTCCAGAATACATAAGAATGCCTTGAAGTTGGAATCATCATCTATCAAACTTATTTTTGAGGTCAAGAGCTACTATCCATAAGGATTCACTCACCTCAAACTTTATGTCCTCATCTAGATGATGATGAACTAGTAAGTAAACAAGAAAAAGAAAAAAGAAATGAGATAAGAGGAGATGAACATCAAAGTAACAAACAAGTATATAGCAAACAATAGATGATATTCATGATGATTTTGGACTTGTAGCTTGATGTTTCACTCATATATGGTGACTTTGGAAATGGAAGCAGCTTCCTCTCTCTTAAAAATACCCACTAAAATGGTAGTTGGGTGTATTGAATGTGAAGTAAATAGAAGTAATGAAGTAAAAACAAAGTTTAGAACTCACTTTCTTGTTTGAAAATCAAAGAAGGAAGCTTCTTTTCTCTATTCTAACCTTATCTCTACAACTTTCTCTCTAAAAACTCTTCAAAGCTTGCATTTGACACCCCCTAAATGAGTAGTCAAAGGGGGTTTATATAGGCCAATGTGGGGTGGTTTTGGGATTTAGAAAGTACTCCCATTGGTCCTAAACACCTGTTAACATAGAACTATGTCGTTTTGGTTTCTAATTAATCAAATTGGACCCCCAAAAGAAATTATAAAAATGGATTGTTCTGGAGGAGAGTGCCGCGGCGGCACTGGGTCTGTGCCGTGATGGTAGTGGGCCAGTGTCGCGGCAGCACTATTCCTCATTCGTCCAGATAATTCTTTTTAGGCCCCCAGAGGTTCCAGTATTCGCGAAAATGCCCTATTTGGTCCGAAATTCACAAAAAATGCATACGAACTCCGAATTGAGGTTGTGATATACCGTCGGAAAGGTAATAGAGTCTAATTTACATACAAAATAGTTCAGAGATGGGTCACTTTGAAAAATTTTGCAGTATTCACAATAAAAGCTGATTTAATTGCTTTTTTCGCCTTCGGAAATTCAAAATAAATTCGTTTTAGATCTTGGAATTATGTGTGATATACCGTTGGAAAGCTATTCACCTCTAGTATTTATGAAAAATGTTTGAGAATTGTTGCGGTGCTCCAGTTTTAAAGTCAACTTTTGGTCAAAATTGTCAAACCTGGGATTCCCCGGAAGTCCTGGTAACCTCCGGGAGCTCCCAGGAGCTGACGTTATCGTCCGATTTCCTTTTAAAACTCGTTTTAGTACTTTTCACATGATCTAGAATGATCTTTGAACTTTTCGGCGAATTTAGATGATTTTGGTCAAACCTCGGTCAAACCTGGTCAATTCTTGGTCAAACTGGTCAACGGGGACTTTTCGAGAGCTTCCGGAACTTCCAGAACTTCCGGGGGTCTCTGGGAGCTGACGATTTCATCCTGTTTCACTTAAAAACTCATTTTATGACTTTCCTTACAACACAACATGTCTCCAGAACTTTTTCGGTCCAAATCTGGGAGCGTTTGGGTTTTCAAGGGCATTTTGGTCATTCTGAGCATTTTGAGAGATAAAACTAACTTCCAAGTGTCCGTTTTGAGTCTTTTTCGATCATCATGAACCACCAAGCTATGGGTCTCCTAAATCTGACAGCCGACAAAATGGGGTGTCTACACACATTTTCATATAAGATTCCATGAGTCAAGAATAATAACCCCAACATGAAGAGTTAAAAGTAAGCTTTGAGGAGATGACTTTGGGGACATGAGATTAACCAATTAAAAAAACACATATTTCAATAAAAGAAAAGAATTGCTGATCTCTGACCTCTCCAGTAGCTTTGCATCCAAGGTTACAATATCCCAATTTGTATGCAGGATTCCATTTTCTGGAAGTTGGAACAATTATCCTAATAGTAAGGTTGCAACAATAAACTTGAAAGTTGTTTAATTAAAATGAGAACACAGTAATATGTCTGCAAAATTCCATACCTCTGTTCAAAAAAATAAGTGACTTCTACATTCCATACCTCTTGATTGCAGCCAACCTCAGATTGCTAGAACTACAAAAAGGAAACTAAACCTTATGCAGTAAAACAATTAGATCATCAAAAAAATAACCAAGAAATTGCACAGAAAGGCACAACTAAAACAAAATGCAAACAAGAAGAGTAAATTTCCTAAAATTCATATAGCAAAATCCCACAGGACCAAAGGAAAATGAATAAAAGAACAAAAAGAACCACCATAATTAATGCTTTCAGTACATTCTAACAATGACTTCCTACGAATGAGCAAAAGTTACACCGCAATATTGACAAATTAAATGAAACCAAATCTGTCAAATAAGAGCAGAATGTGTCGAAACCATCAAGGAGAAAACAAGAAATACCCAACCCATAAGTGAATTTGTTTCATTCTAAAGTGATAAGCAGAATTATTGCAAAAATCATTGGGCAAATAATATTTTTCAGTTTTTGCTGTTACTTGAAAGGCTAGGAAGGGAAAGGGCTAAATTCACACTACTTGTGGTAATCTCACTTTTACAATAGAACAAATAGGCTAGTTACATGCACAAACCACCTTCTATATCATCATGATGTCATAACATCTGGAAGCGTCAAGCATATGGAGAATACTTATCAACATGTTCAAAAGTCAAGCTGTTCTCAGCAGTGAGCCTGAACTTTATCTCTGGATCTTTTATTTTGTACGTAGAGGACTCTTCACTTTGTTATAACCACAAGCTCAATAGAATATACAAATGGCTTATTTGTCTTTTTAGGCACACAAACTCTTAAACTATGGGCTAATATGATCACTCGCTTATATAGTTTATGTTGCATGCAATGGTTAAATTATACAAAGATGTGCTATATTCTACTATAGGTTCACCTACAAACCTGAACTTCACAGCAAATTATACAAAGGTACATATTGGAGCTTTGTAAAAAAGCTGTTTTTAGCTTTAAAAAAGAAACAGATTTTTTTAGGAGTGGTGAAAAAGTAAATCCCAGGGGTCACAACTTTTCAGAAGCTGCCCCCAAATGGGCTCTAAACAAGTTCCCTCAAAACTAAAATGCAGCACAGGAAAATATAATGTCTCCTAGTACCTTGCATGGTAGCTTCCCCAATGGCTTCGGCTTTTCCAGACAACATGTTTATAAATATGACACTTTCATTGGCACTCAACCACTGCTCTGTACTTGAAAAGTTAACCCTACCATATAAAATAAGGTGATAAAGTATAAAATACGGTGATAAAGTATCAATTAATTGCTAGCTGCACTCTGTCCGCATAAAAATAAATAAATGATGATGAATCTTAATGATTAATTTTAGGATAAGAAGATTTTTGTATCACACCCTGATTTTTGGACAACCTAAATATTCAATCTATAGCATATACTGATCAATATTCAATTGCCAAAACTCCAAGGGTGACAACCCATACCCAATTTTAAAAAGTCCATTTTAAGAAAAATTGAATTTAATTACTTTCATAAACCATGTGATCTCTATTTAAACAAAACTCATTTATCATCGAACTCATTCCCAAAAATATTACAAGAAAAATCCATGTTTCAAATTTTTTCCATTCTCATTTATTACAAAATGAAAACCAAACGTTTCCCTTAACATAGAAATAATAAAATTTTCCTCCATTGAATCACAATAAAGTTATCTGGTTATAATAATAAACAGAGCAATTTTCAACACTACACTATCTCAAGTCAAATCTGCTACAAACGTCCCCAAAAGTCCAATAAAACAACTGAAATTTAACTACACCTAGTTTAAGTTCTCAACCTTGGCTCACAGTGCCAACTAAATAAAAGAGTATCATATAATACATAAAGAATGAAAAGTAGATATCTTCAACTTCACAAACAGATTGGCTGCTCCACAACAAACTCCAACTATACTATTCTGCACATGTCATCCGACTATGTTTCAAATAGAAACGCACCCGAATGCATGACACACTCGGGTCAGTCACATGACTGGTATGAGATAAACAAAACACAAGTTTTAAAGATCTAACTTGAGCCCGTAGATTACAAATCACACTACAACGTTCTAGGGTCAAGACAGGTAGTTCCACATACATATCTGGACAATAGAGTAGTTTCCATTTATGTGGTGGCAAGTAGTTTCGTGCCCAAATTAAAACAACTAAATACTTACCTTTTTTAACTATGGTAGGCCGATACCTGCAATCCATTAGTGGGCCTACCATCCTGTACAAATAGAAATTAACGCAATAATAGAAAACCAATAACAAGGTACTATTAGTTAAAATGAATTTATCTCCAACAAAGGAGCTGGAATTAGACAAAACTTAAAACACCAAAAACGTCCAGAATAAAATTTCCAATGAAAGACTCGCGCCCCGTTCATTAATTCTGTTGAGATTTACGCAGCGGAATTAAACGAGCACACAATGAAAAGAAAAAATAACAAGGAAAAAAGAAAATAAAAACACAAGAGAATTCTATGTGGTTCGGCAAAACCCTGCCTACGTCCACCCAAGAGATTTTCCTTTACTATTGAGAATAAATTGGTACAAGACACTTGTTGAATTAAATCACATAACCCAACTCACAAACCCTTATACTCACTCACTCAATACCCCAAAGAAAAAATCCCTCACAATATTTTTTCTCCCTCTCACAAAATCCTAGCCGAGTGTATATTGCATGCCCAACTTGTGTATATTACACACACACATATATATATGATCTATAAGATATATACGGTTTGCTTTACTTGTCCATAAGGAATTACTATTCATTCTACCTACCTAATTGATAAGTACAAACTTTCCATATCCAAATCCAACAAGTTTTGGATAGTATCCCACTTTTGATTCTTATCAATTCTCACGGCTTGGCATATCAAAAGAAGCCAAATTTCTTTTGACTACATGGGAATGGACCCCACAAATCTCCACCTCCATACCCATGAGAGAAAAAAAAATCCCACCTTGAACAATCCGTCAAGATGCCCAACCATTGGCCTAAAGAGAAAACCAGTTACATACACCGAATCAACATAGTCCCAATTTGATTCACTATGGCCAATGAATATGTGTAACCGTCTTCCGTTAATTTACTCATTAACGCCGGAGTAGGGTCTCGATCCACCCCCTCCACCACTAGTAGTATTTTTCCCCTCACCATCGTCTACTCCTTGGAAACCTGTCAGCCATGTCATCGCCTCTACCGCAAAAGAAACACGTCCAGAGTACTCTTTTTCTCATGCGCGCCATACCCATTTACCAATCGAGTTTTTCACTGTACTTCCAACCAGACGATACAAACCACCACACCTTTCTCCCTTCATCATGACCATGCAATCCATCTGGCTCAGTGATAATAGATTTTTTCGTATCTTTGGGACATATCTCACACCACCCAAAGTACGAATCACTCCATCGAACATTTTAATTCTAACTGTCCCAATACCCATAATTTTGCACGAGGACCCGTCACCCCATGACACCTTCCTCAAATTACCTTTTTGGAACTCATTAAAATATTTTGTTCTGAAGCATATATGGTTTGTATAACCAGAATCCAAAATTCAATCATCACGAGAAATAGTGTGCATACCTTCGGAGACTGTGAGGACATCTCCATCATCTCCCATTAAAACCAAAGAATTTTCACCATCACCATCACCATCCTTCCTACCATCGTCCTTCCCTTTACATTGAGGACAATATTTCTTGATGTGACCCAATTCTTTGCATAGATAGCATTGGACTTCTCTCCGTCTAGAACTAGATCTAACCCTGCTGCTACCTTCAGATCTATCTTTCATCCTTCCCCGATTCTCACCTGCTACAGCCAAAGTAGCTTCATGTCTACCCTCACTTATTGTCTTTCTCTGAGTCGTGGGACACTAGTGAAGCCTCCACCTGCTCCAAAACCACTTTATCTTTACCGTACAGCAACGCAGTCACGAGGTAGTCATACGAATCTGGAAGAGAGGTAAGAAGTAGGAGTGCTTTGTCTTCTTCCTCAATCTTGACATCAACTTTCCATAGTTGATCCAAATACCCATTGAACACACTCATGTGTTCCATGAGATCCCCGCCTTCTTCCATCTTCAGCCAGTACAATTCTCGCTTCAGATGCAATTTGTTAGTCAAACTCTTGGCCATATAGAGTTTTTCCAACTTTTCCCACAGGCCTGACGCAGAATTTTCATCCATAACATTATTGATAATGTTATCAGCAATACAGAGTCGGATCGTGCTATCACACCGCAACTCCAACTCCTCCCACTCGTCAGCCTTCATAGCTTCTGGCTTTCCATCCTTTCCCTTCAAAGCCTTGTACAAGTCTTGTTGCACAAGAATGTCTTTTACTCTTCTCTGCCAGAGAGTAAAACTGCCCTTTCCATTAAACTGCTCCACCATAAATTGTGAGTTGATCATCACCTTCATGGTGAGTTGATTGGCATACCGAACTTGGCTCTGATACCACTTGTTGAGATTTACGTAGCGGAATTGAACGAGCACACAATAAAAAGAAAAATAACAAGAAAAAAAGAAAATAAAGACACAAGAGAATTCTACGTGGCTCGACAAAACCCTGTCTACGTCCACACCCAAGAGATTTTCTTTTACTATTGAGAATAAATTGGTACAAGACACTTTTTGAATTAAATCACATAACCCAACTCACAAACCCTTACTCAATACCCCAAAGAAAAAATCTCTCACAATATTTTTTCTCTCTCTCACAAAATCATAGCCGAGTGTATATTGCATGCCCAACTTGTGTATATTACACACATATTTTTCTCTCTCACACAAAATCATAGCCGAGTGTATATTGCATGCCCAACTTGTGTATATTACACACATATATATGATATATATGATATATACGGTTTGCTTTACTTGCCCATAAAGACTTACTATTCATGCCACCTACCCAATTGATAAGTACAGACTTTCCATAGCCAAATCCAACAAGTTTTGGATAGTATCCCACTTTTTATTCTTATCAATTCACACGGCTTGGCATATCAAAAGAAGCCCAATTTCTTTTGACTACATGGGGATGGACCCCACAAATTCTAAATCAATAATTCAGAAATTAATTATTAAACTTCAGCTCTTATATAGACGATGATCAGTAGATTCTGAAAATCGATAAAAACAGTGTCAAGATGACATTTTTAGGAAAAGTGCAAAACATGAAAGTTGTTTGGATCGTCGTTTTACTTTAGTTTGCGTGAAACAGCCATAAACTATGAATCTAAGTATCCAAAATATTCAACTTACTAATCTAGTCCGGTTTATTATCAAATTACTACATTACTAAAAAAACAATACGTTACACATAATAGACTACCGTTACAGCTAAAGGGCACAACACCGAATTTAAAATCACGAAAACTACACGTCTACCAATTCCTAGAATTTCAAATAATTGGAAATAATAAAACACATTACAGCCGTAAAGCTGCAAATTAAAAAAATCACATAATATTCGATCCAATTACACCTTCTGTTCACCACCTCGGCCACCCATCCATGGCTCAGCCTACACATATATCCCATGTGTCTCCTAACGTAATACTAACTCCCACACCGGTCCCAACTCCCATGGGGTGTCACTGGGATTTGAGTATACCCCGAAAGGTTAGTCCTTACGTTCTTGACGTCAATAAACAATGTCTAAATACACATGAAATAGACCAACAAGCCGGGCATAAGGCTTAAAAATGAAGAGACGGGTTATCCACATAGTCGCCGTCTAATCACACAAGGACAGGTCATCCACGAAGTCGGTGCCTAAAATCATAAAGAGTAGTGGTGAACTCTAAGGACAATTCTAACGTTCATATATCCACGTTTTTCACAAAACTCAACTTTATAAGAGATTCATATATCCCAAATCAAATTTCTGTTAAAATTATATTAACAGTTACATGTTCACAAAGATTCATAACCCATACAAAATCACACAGTCATGATTTCACAAAACTCAACTATACATGAGAACTCATATCTTTCTAATTACTAACAAATTAATTCATATTAACGAGCACGAAATCACACAAAAATATGATGTAGCAAATATGCTTATTTTAACCTTCATAAAACTGCTACTGTAATCTAAATTTTCTGCCCAAACGGTGCAGAATCGGGAAAAATACCATCCGACGAAGCACGTGCAGAATCGCATTTTACATGGGACACATGGGCATAATTTCAAAATTCAATAACCACGATTTTATATGAATTATTTTCACTTTCAGCCACCGTAAATTTAGATTAATCAAAGTAGTCACATATTCATAACCACAACAAGATCACAAAGATCAATCTTAATGTAAACCCTAGTATACACATGGATTCAAATACATATATATTCATATATATATACAGTCACGCTATAAAGAGGGCGCCCTCTCTTTATTAAAGAGAGGGCCCCTGTTTTGGCTGTCGGATCCTGTTTCTATTAAGGGAAGTTTTGCCGTTTCACAGTTTTTAAACACAATCCGACAGCCAAAACAGAGTCCCTCTCTTTAATAAAGAGAGGGTGCTCTTTTTAGAGAATCTTTGTATATATATATATATTCAAAACAAAAGTTTAACTCACCTCTTAGATCTTCAAATTAGATTGGATTGGTAATGAAGAGTGGTATCCTAGGATCTTTTATCTTCTTCTCCTTCTTTCTCCTCCTTTCTTCTCTCTCTCTCTCTCTCCCTCTCTCTCTCTCTCATACCTTCTTGGTGGCAGCTCTCTTTCTTTATATCTGTTCTTTTTGTTTTAACTATCCCTAGGATATATTATCTATGTATATATATATAATACACACAATACATATATTATAACAAACACACAAATATTAATAATCCCGTTTTTCTTCTTATGGGCTAACAAAAGAGACCCATATGAGCCCAGAATGTAACCCAAACCACTAAATGGCTAGCCCAAAGAGTAGTCATGCCCCGGGTACTTAATTTTAATACCAGATACACTATTCGACACATTCGTAGGCCTACAAACACTATAAAAAAAATACTAATCAAATCTTCAATTTCTTTAATAAATATAAATTGAGTAAATTGCAAATTATACCCCTATAGTTTAAGGGTTGTGACAATTTGGTCCCTATATTTTCAATTTTGGCAATTTACACCCTATAGTTTGAAAACTGTGCAATATCCACCCAATTACAAAAAAAGCAAGGGCACAATGGGAATATCACATTTTTTTCAGCCCCAAATGACCCTATGTGTCCATAGACCTAGGAGTGTAGTTCAATGGGACCAGAAGCTTATACGGGGCTTTTGGGACAGCTCCCCCACCAGATTTTTTTGGGTAAAAATAGTAGGAGTATAATTTTATGTGATTTTTTATACAAACTAATTTATCTCATAAATAACTTATATTCTTTTAAACAATCTGATACACTTAAAGGTTATAATAATATCATAATATCTTATAATCTTTTAAACCACATATTAATATATTATAATCTTTTAAATAATCTGATACACTTAAAGCTAGACATGCACTACTACACAAAATTAAAGTGAAATTAAAAAAAAATAATTAATTAATTAAGCTTATAATACAAAATTTCCGTGAAAAATTTATGGGATAGATTAGTTTGTACAAAAAAAAACCACAGAATTATACTATTTCTACCCCCAAAAAAATAAATATATCGAATTGGGGCGTTGCCCCGATCCCTAGTATAGGCTTCTGCTCCCACTGAACTACACTTCTAGGTCAGTCCCTGCACAAGGAGTCATTTTGGGCTGGAAATAATGTGATATTCCCATTGTGCCCTTGCTTATTTTGTAATTGGGTGTATTTTGCACAATTTTCAAACTATAAGGTGTAAATTGCCAAAATTGAAACTATAGGGACCAAACTGTCATAACCTTAAACTACAAGGGTGTAATTTGCATTTTACCCATATAAATTAATGATATGTAACACTGAAACTAAACGGGCTCACTAATGATTTAAATTATAGGTCCTCCAAACTTGAAATTTTTTTAAACACGTGTCTTACCTAGGCACACTCATATAATATTACTAACTGAAAATAATAATTAAAATACATATTTATACACTTAGAAATTTGAGGGCTGTTACATTCTACCCTTCTTAAAGAAATTTCGTCCCGAAATTTAAAGCCACGGTAAACACATATAGTAGTCATGAATAATGTCAACCGCGTAACTAATACAAAGCACAGATTCACATTTAACTCTCAACCATACGACACTTAGTACGTCGAGCGAATAATACAAACAAGGAAACCCTTATGTATATACCTATAGGGCTTGTTTGTTTGCTGGATAAAAAAGGGGGATTGGACTAAAATAGTCCAATCCGGACTTATATCGTGTTTGTTTGGCCATTCAGGGTATAAGTTAACTCAAGGTATAATATAGTGTGGTTAAAAATAACGCTGCCCAAGAAGGATAAAGTAATACCAGGGGAGGGGTGGTATTAAATATGCGGGGATTAGAGGTTAGTGGGATTGTGGGTTTAAATGACATTAGTACCCTTGACATATAAATACAGCCCAAAAATCTTACGTCACTTTGATTTCTCAGAAGTTCAAAACGTCAAAAACAATTGGGTAAATTGCAAATGACACCCCTGTAGTTTAAGGGTTGTGACAATTTAGTCCTTATGGTTTCAATTTTGGCAATTTACACCCTATAGTTTGAAAATTGTGCAAAATCCACCCAATTACAAAATAAGCTAGGGCACAATGGGAATATCACATTATTTTCAGCCCAAAATGACCCTATGTGTCCATAGACCCAGGAGTGTAGTTCAATGGGACCCAGGAATATCACTCAAAGCTGGACAAGCACTGCCACACAAATGTCAAAGTGAAATTGATAAAAATAAATAAAAAAATTAAGCTTATAATACAAAATTTCAATGAAAACATTATGGGATAGATTAGTTTGTACAAAAATGGGACCCAGGAATATCACTCAAAGCTGGACAAGCACTGCCACACAAATATCAAAGTGAAATTGATAAAAATAAATAAAAAAAATTAAGCTTATAATACAAATTTTCCATGAAAAAATTATGGGATAGATTTTGTACAAAAAAATCACAAAATTATACTATTTCTATCCCAAAAAAATAAATATATCGGGTCAGGACACTGCTCCAATCCCCCGTATAAACTTCTGTTCCAACTGAACTACACTTCTGGGTTAGTCCATGCACATGGGGTCATTTTGGGCCTGAAATAATGTGATATTCCCATTGTTCCCTTTCTTATTTTGTAATTGGGTGGATTTTGCACAATTTTCAAACTATAGGGTGTAAATTGCCAAAATTGAAACTATAGGGACCAAACTTTCATAATTCTTAAACTACAGGGGTGTAATTTGCAATTTACCCAAAACAATTTGAGAGAGAGAGAGAGAGAGAGAGAGAGAGAGAGAGAGAGAGAGAGAGAAGCAGCGATCGAACATTGACGAACCAAAGAGGAAAACCCATCTTCGTCGCCGGAAATCTGATGTTTTTCCATCTCCATCGACGGAAACTGAAGTTTTCCATCTTCATTGCCAAGATCTGAGGTTTGCTAACATTCTTGTTTTCATATTTGTGAGATTTCAGATGTTAGGGTTTCGCCCTATCACAATTTTTTTTAGATCTATTGTATTTTTGAGTTCTTTTGCTTAGATTTGTTACTCCTTCTCCACTTTCTATTTTTTTTTGTTGCTATAAAATAGTAAATATAAGAATGTGTAAATCAGAATTTTGTTTATCTCTTTCTTTTTTTCTTTTTAATTCCTGAAAGATGTGTAATATTTTTGTTTTTTTTTATGCAAAAGAGTCTTGTTTTTGTAAATCTGCAAACACTTTCACAACAGATTAGTTCTTTATTGTTGCCGAATTTCTTGTTTATCAATCACCCAAATAGGTTCTTTGAATGTTGCAGAGTGAATATTTATGCCAGAGAGATGTGATTGAGGAGAAGTGCTTAAAATCAAGTCCAGGAATGTCTATGATATGATTGGACAACAGATTAGTTCTAAGAATATATCTTTCTTTCTTTCTTTTTTTAATAAGTTCTAAGAATGTATTCTTTTTTTCTTTTCTTTTTTTTATAATTTTTTATTTTAATTTATGAGTTTGATTCTGTAATGTCCTTTACTTATATTTTTGGTTTTCAATTTTCTGGTTTTGAAATCTTTTCTAGCGTAAATCATTTGATAGAAGCCTGAGAGGGGGCAGAGGCCAATATGAGTTTCAAACTGTGGTGTTTTATGCTTTATTATAACACTTCTTTTAAAATCCTATTTTCTCATATTTTCTACATAAAATTTATCCTTGTGGCGCTCTCATCGTTCATCTTTCCCATCTTCCTCTTTTGCGACATTTTTTCTATTTATTTGAAGTACTAAAAATAAACAAAAAAAATTGTTTTCTATCTGATATTCTGGCCACTTTTTTTCACCCTCCAACTAGTGCCCTGACAGCGGGGGTATTTGTAAAATACAACCGTGCTAAAAGAAGAAATGTGATAAATTACTTCACAATTCCTTCATTTATCTGCAATTTGAATTACAATGCTAGTTTGTACACAATTTTGATTAAACTATGATAAGTTTTTTGTTTTAGCTGTAGTTTGTGCAGATTACTGTTGCTATGTAAAGAATTAGATGAAAAAGATAAAAGGGAGTGCTGAATTTTAATGAAGACAAGTAAAGGATGAAAAGTGAACCTTGATCGATTGAAGACCATTCGATCGATCGAAGGTTCGATTGATTAATAGAAGTTCAAGCGCTCGAAGACCCCAGAGGTTCGATAGATCGAAAGATGTTCGATCGATCGAACATGGCTTTTATCAGATTATACGCGCACGCAGCTGAAACGTGATGTTAACCCTAGCATTGGTATTTTAGTATAAATACTCGTATTATATACGTCCATAAGAACGCCTACTTTCATTTTCATCAGTTTATAGAGAGTAGAGAGCTTTACTTTGTTTATTTTGTAGGTTTTAATCAAGGATATACATTGTTTGTTTGGATTCCTCGTTGTTCAATACAAGTTTTCATTTCCAGGTTACTTTATTTATGTTCTGCACTTAGTCTATAGTAATATAACTTGTTATCCTATAGTCTTGCATGTTAGTTAGAGTTAAATAATTAGTTTTCATAGATTTGATGCAAAAATCACAAGCAAACACACCTTTAATGGAACTTTACGTTAAAAATGCTTCTGAGACACTCCAGACCATGTCTGAGTAGTCCCCAGGTTGGGAGATCACTGATGTTGTCAGAATCAAGATATAAAAAGTGTTCTTTACTTTTCAAAAGATTTGTAGTGTGAAAGCAAAGGTCGAACCCACAGGGATTGGTTAACTACAACGACTTAGTTTTAAAATCTAAATTTAACTAATTAAGAAAATGGTTTTGATTTGGTTTGAATTAAACTACTAACAAATAAAAATAAATCTAAACTATGAAAGCAATTAAAGTTGTTTTAAATAATGTTTAAGGGAACCTAGGATTGCAAATCCACCACTAGCTTCATAATAGGAATATTTATGAATTACTTTAACTTATTACGTTGGATGAATATGGGGAATTGCAGCTACAAGCCCAATTCCTCCGACAAGAAGATAATCATGGTTCAAGCACCAACATAATCCATCTTCGGTTAGCACGATTTATCCACACTAAACTAGGGTTGTGATCTAATCCGTCTAACCTAGGCATGGACTATTCGGATACTTGATAGCACAAATCAATAAAGCACCATCACATGTAAACAATCTAAACAAGCACAGCAAGCATAGATCGTTGAGCACATCACAGTCAAAATAGATCTAAGACAAGAATAAATTCTGAAAGCAATGATTTAATCAATAGAAGTACGATTTATTTATAAAAATTCTCTAAACATGTAACTGTCATCCATACATAATAAAACTAAAATAGAAAAATAAAATACTCCCTATTACTCGTCTAGGGCTTCATTCAAACCCTAGATCTATGATCTAGACGTCCATCGAAGTGGTGGATGGCAAGTAGTTGATGGAGGAGGCCATGGAAACCCTTGGTCTTCTTCTTCTTCTCCTTGCTTCCCTCCCTTCAATGGCTGGAAGTATGGTTGTATATTGTGTGTATAATAGTTGCCAACCCCAAAATTGAAGTAATTTAGGATATATATAGAGTTTACACAAGCTTTGGAAGCCTTCCTAACCCGAAACGGACTGAAACTGATGTAATTTACAGTCTAGACGTTGTTCAGCAGTTTCGTTTGCACAGGAGTCTTCAGTATACTGAAATACGCAACTTTGTTTTCTGTACGGATCGCGCGAGCAGACAGCGCGAGCGCGACATTTGGTACCTCGCGCGCGCGGGTCGCGCGAGCGATTTTGGGATTTCGCGCAAGCGATTCTCGGTTTCTCGCGCGCGCGGCTCGCCCGCGCGACTTGGCTTTCTCAGCTTCTTTCTTTGTGCTTTTTCATCCTGTTTAGCCTGGTTTAGGTGATTTCTTCTAAATCCTGTCAAAAACTAGAAAACGAAGTAAAAATATACAAAAACAGGATGAAAAGGTACTAACAAATGCTCGTTAAGGCGTATAAATAGGATTTGTTCTCTTCCAATCAATCACGATGAAACCGTGATCTCAAGCCTCTGCCATGCAGCAGAATAATTCCTATGTTCGATCGATCGAGAAAGCTCGATCGATCAAAACAGAGATACAGTCGAGCGATCGAAGTCAGTTCGATCGATCGAGAGATGAAGATATTCGATCGATCGAAAGCGAGTCGATCGATCGAATCTTCTGATTCTTGAGGACATTCTATGCAGTATTCCTAGACTTTCTTCTTTATTGATATGTTATCAAATTGTCCGTTAAAGCTCAGTTTGTCAAAACAGTCTGTAAACTTTAAGCCTTGAGGCATTTTTCTTCAATATATTTTGCAAACCACCCTCAATGCTAACACCATTATAGGTGAGAGTCTAAACTATTGTTTTAAACCGCTTTTGTGTATTTCAAACTTCATTGTGATGATATAGTCCCGGTCATGAAAGGACTATAGATTCTTTATCCTAAGAGAAATACGGAATACTGTAAAGAGTGTACTCCATTGAGCTTCAACGTAACTGCATGGTAGATGGTTAGGTTGCGGTGGATTTGTGTAATCCAACATTTCCTTTTATTAAGAAAAACACATTTTAAATTATCGCTTTAATTAATTAATTAGTTGTTAGAGTAATTTAGTTTAATTGTTTTATCTTTAGTAGTTGATAAATTGTGGGACTTTGTGTTCTACATTCCTTTAAAATATTGATTTTTATTTTCTTGTTTGAGATTAATCTGAGTAATTAGTTTTACACCTTCCCTGTGGGATCGACCTGGACTTAAGCAGACTACTACTTGCACGATTACCTACACTTGGGTATAGCACACAAGCGCACACAGAAAATTCTCGTGTCATGCCCTCTTAACTGAATTCTTATAGCCCATCAATAATTACCTGTGAGACTGTTTGGTTGGAAAATTTATAAGTGTGCGAGCGTGCTAGGCAAGTAAGTTGCCAATGTATGTGATCCAAACTGCGCCTCATCAGGGAGATTGTGGTGACATTCGATGCCTTGAATAGGACTTTTATCGTGTAAAGATGTAATTAATTGAAGCACTTCAAACTTACTATAGGACAACTACTCCTAAATAAAATAGTAAATAGAACAATAAAGTAACAAACTACTTTATTAAATTAAAACAAACTACAATCTAACCTTGAAGATGACTTTGAAGGTATTCTACTTCTAAATTTAAGTGCCTAGATAAAAATATAGTAAATGTATTGAGAGATATATGTTAATGTTTATCGAAAAGAGATCCCTTTTGAATAGAAACTCCTTCTATTTATAAACGTCGAGACTTTTCAGCAATCTTGTTTGAATGTTCCCTCTTCTTTTCAAACTGAAAACTGCCCTTACACATGGTACATCCTTAGATTGACACCTGCTTCGTTAGTTACTCCACAATGATTGACACGTGTCCCTCGGCAGTTAATTATTTGGAATAGAATGAACCTGCAAAACTGTTCGTAACTGCTCCTGTATTGTATCCAACTCAATCAGCTTTTCTGCCACATCAAATCTCACATGGCACCTTTATATTGGTTGGATATTTCATCACAAACATTACTCCCCGTGCCATTTTCCTTTTGATTCAAAAAAGTTAATGGTGATCGTGGCTAGATCATGTTAGGCAGTTGAAATCTTTCATGCAACCTTCTCATCGTGGTTAAAAGATCCAAACCTTCACTTATTTTCATATAAGCCGCTAAATCTGCTTAATCCTTGAATCCCCAACTCTGCTTGTCACCTCAAATCTACTTTGTTACTCATGTCTTCTTCTCAATCTTCGTTCAATGTTAGTGATTGCTTCCCTTTAGACCTTCCGGAAGAAGTGATGCTGTCAACAAAACGTCCTGAAATTCCTCACCGAACTAATTGGGATCCTCCTGAAGTTCCTCCTGAACCCTTTACCTACTCGAAGTGGGGAAAGTGGCATACTATGCTAAACCGACCAAGTGCCTCTTCATCAAGACAAAGTTTAACTTCGATCCCTTTAAAATCAATCTACAATAATCAAACTTTTCCTCCTGCTTGGGAACAACCTATTTCCCATGTTGAAGGGGTAGGATACCACAAAGGCATGAAGCTCGAAACCCCAATCACAGTACCTTCAGTTATTCACCCAAACTTTGAATATGCTGAAGGGATCATTCGAAGTAGGCTTATAAAACTGTACTATCCATTTTCGAACTGACTTTCTCGAGAACAGAATCTGTTGAATGCCTGGTTGATCTCTTCAACCAGTCCTCTTAGTGAAAGGCTTCAAAGAGGTAATATCTTAATTCCCCAAGGCAGACCCCTCATCCATACACATGTAACGGCATCTCATGAAATTTTTTCCAATGAGCACTACTCCTCAACTTTCCTTTCCAAATGCAAACTTTTCGAGAAAGATTATAAAGAAAGAGTACTCCTTTTCGATCATTTTGTACTAGGTTTCCCAGACACCAAAGTTCAAGTGGTGGATCCTACCGAGGATATTGGTGACCCTTTTTTAAAATTAGACCAATTGTGCAGGAATGGTCCCATTTTCGAACATACTCCACCCATTCTGTCTCCTTCCCCATGCTTAATCATCTAAGCTCAAAGGCTTTTAGTTGCCTTTTCACATCTCCCATTCTCCATTTTGCAAGATTCAAGGGCTTGAATTAATTTTTAATGGAGTTGTCACATCTTATGCCATGAATGGAGTATTTCAACACTTGTTCGAACCCAAATGGATTTCACTCTTCGAACCTTAGCTTCTCATATAAGATGGTATTCTCATCACCAAGAAAGTGTCCATCATTTGAACTACCTAACGGATCTTTATGAGAGTTTTAAGGAAGCACCCATGCACTTCTTGATGAAGTTTCAGAATTCAAGGAAAAATACATCTATGGCTGTGGAAGTTCTGATGAAAAAGCAATGTTTCCCATTACTCAAAACCTGACCTCGAAGGTCAAATTGCATATCTTAAAAAAGAAGCCAAAGCTGTTGGCATATCTCTTCGAGGTAAAACTCGATTAGCCAAGGAACTTCGAGGTCTTCGCAAAGCCTTATCTAAGATCATTTCTTGGCTAAACCAGTATCAAGAACAACTCAAGGAGGCCTATCTCACTCTTCGAAGTGAAGATAAATTGGCTTTACAAACCAGGAACCTATGCCTCGAGATAGAATTAGAAGCAGAGTATTTTGCTTTTTACTGGGCTATGTTTCACAATCTAGTGACTTATGGGTTTCCACACTTTTATCAATTATGTCTGAGAATTGTAACTGCATTTTTCTTTTAATGTAATGAATTATGAGAAATTCATGCGTCTATTAATCAAACTAAACTAGTTCATTTTGAACCAGTATGTCTTTTCACTTGATATAACGGCCAAAATAAGCAACCGAGTCTAACGGCTATTTTCTAATAAATGCACCTCCTTCCAAAAGTCACCAAAGGCTATAAATAATTAAGTAAAAGAAGAACAAACCTTTTGACTTCTACAAATTCTTTTAGCCTTCTATCTATTTCCTTTGCACTCTATTCTCTTTGCTATCATTCTCATTACAATCCAATCACCTCGTTTCCAAGAATAGTAATATCTGGAGACAATACTCAGCTTCAGAAGATCTGTGATGATTTTGAAAAAATCATTAGGGATGAACAAGAACGCTATGGGAAAGGGCAAGAGACTTTACTAATTCATGAGATCCTTGTTCCCATAACTTTCCCCAACCAAGAATCTTCTATTACTGCAGGTCCTTGTCTAAGCACTCCCAGTCTTAAACTCCATGTCTAGTACCCTATGTTAGGACAGCAACACTTGACTTATCAGTAAGAGATCCTATTCCTAAGTTTGAATTAAAGTTTCGACACTGGCCCAAACCTGCGAAGGATTGGCCAGAATGGGTAAATAGGATTTTAGAGAACAAAAGAGAGGCTTTGACCACCACGAGGATTTATCATGCCGTTAATCTCTCCAAATTTCCTATCGAAGCCAGTCCTATCCTATTAGCTGGAGCTCTATGCTTTTGGAATCCTATTTTCAACCATTTTCAATTTTGATTTGGTCCAATAGGTCCAACTGTCTTGGACATTTATCACTTATTAGGGTTTTTATCTCATGGAGAAGATGTTCATCCTTATATGGTCGAATCTGATAGTCCCCCTATTAATACTGATTCCAAGTCACTAGGATACACCAATTTTCTGACTACTCACAGAAAATCATCAGGAGGTGTGACAGATAAGGAATATTATTGCTTCCTTCTATACTGGCTTTCGAAGCATCTGTTCTGCACTTCTTCTCAAAGGGTTTTCCTCGAATTCTCCAATGTTGCCAGAGCTCTGGCTGTTGGTCGAAGACTAGCTCTGGCCCCCTTTGTTCTAGAATTTCTCTACAGATCTTTTTCTAATCTGTGTTTTGACCCTTTTCTTCCTACTCAAGGTGGGCCTTTCTGGGTTTTACAATTATGGTTATATGCTTATTTCCCAGAAATTCACAACCTAGGACCTTTATCCAACACTGTGTCTTATGGGATCTTCTTTGCCTTACTACCAAATGTTGAAAAAACTTTCAAAGAGTCCCTCTCCTTCTTTTTCAATATTCCTGCAATAAGACCAAACAATTTGTTTCAACCATTTTCTGTCCTTTATAATTCTAAAGACAGAACTCCTCTTTCTCCCTACTGGCTTTGCCAGATATTGGATAGAGCAGCAAGTGCAGTCGAACTGAAAGCTGCATGGGGAAGTTTCCTGATCAGTAGGGATCTGTTCTCTGGGAATGCCCTCAGTATCAAGTCTCATGGTGAACTTTATCTTCCTAACCAGTTTTCGAGGCAGTTTGGCCTCACTCAATCAATCTCTTTCCTAATCAGGAGCCAAGCCAATATTCTTATGACTTACAAGACAAACTCAAAGATACCAGAAGCAGTGATAACTGCTGCCTTGGTAGTTTATCAGAACAAGGTTAGCAATTTGGAGTTTACTTCTCTGCCAGTTTATACGAATTGTACCCCTGTCTTCTCGAGTTGGTAGGAAAACTTGATGTCAGTGGAGATGGACAAATGCCAGCTTTTGAGGCACATTGATTCGAAACAAACAGGTAAATAAATTTCCAATTCAATCCTTCCCCTCTTAAGTGATGAAAAGAAATCTAACTTATTGTTGTTTGAATTTTACAACACAAGGAAGTCAATTGGAGAAAGCTCTTCGCCAACAACTAGAGCTTCGAAGGCTAAACCAAGCATTCCAATCTCCTCAAAGACCTCTAAAATTCCAATTCCTGCTCCACCATCTTCAAAGCCAAAAAGAAAATTGATCCTACCAACAGAAAGCTCTCCTCCTATATCAAAAAATGTTGAATCTGAAGAAGAGAAAGATACCAGTCCAATCCCAATCTTAATTAGAAAAAAGAAGGCCAAGACAACAGTTGAACCATCTGCTGGTTCAAAGCTCATCAAAGAAGTTCCTATTCCAGCAGTTCCTCTTTCGAAGGTGGAACCTGAACCTGAATTATCACAAACTACTCCAGAACCATCATCTCAGAGTTTTGACATTCTAGAGGTTCAAAAATCTCCCCCATCAAGCACTCAACCTCCATTACTTGAGTACCAACCAACAGTAAGTTATTTAAACTTCTCTGGTATTGGGTTTTTTCCTCATGGACACATTTTAATAAAATGTTTATCTTTATTGACCAGACTGAATCTGTTCCTGAAACTGAAGCTGGTCCTTCAAAGATCAGCATGAGTTCTGACCCTAAAGCTACTTCAGCATCTACTTCAACTGACCCATAAACTATTCCTGGTGCTTCAAGTTATGGGGAATTTCACATATCCCTTCCTCCCAATCTGACTCCTGAGGAAACAGAATATTTCAAAGATAGCTTAAAGTATGTTTTGAAGATAGGAGATACTACTTCAACTAATGTCCAAGAATTTTTTCAACAGATCACAAGTCGAAGCAAACCAAAAGTACCATCAATAAACCCAGTGGTTACACTTGCCACATTGAGACTCTTCAGCCAAGTCCCCTTTGAAGTTTTCTAGGACAAGGAAGCACAAAGAGCCATGAAAATCCTGTGTCAATTCATGGTAGATAGCTCTGCCATATTTGTTCCTGACAAGGAAACCATTTCTGCAGTCATGTCAACCTTTGATTTTGACTGCTATCTACTAGAAAAGGTCATCGAAGAGAGGAAAAAACTAGAAGTTGACATGGAGTATACAACGGAAAAAAACTCTCGAGATGGACTAATCATTAGCAGAATTTGGTGAAAACAACACTACAATTGAAAAGCTTTCTAGCAAAGTGGACAAACTTAAAGAGAAGCTCGAGCTTACAGAAGCTGAATTGGCCAAGCTGAAGGCGAAGCAGGAAAATGCTGAAGCAAAGCTGCTGGTTTTGAAGACAAAAATTGAATCGAAGCCTTCGAAGAACCAGGAATCAATTTCAAGGCAAAAATTCATCCTTAGTCAGTCAAAACTGTACACTAGGTCTTGGGACAATTTTAGGTTGAAGACCCAATTTATAAGTAAACTGGTATGAAGGATTGTACCAATAAAACTCTGTAATGTACCAACATCTGGTTTTTGTGTTTTAACTTTAAATGTGAAATACATGTTCTTGTCTTGAATGCTGCATTTCTTATTCTAGATTTCTTGTTTCCTAAATAGTGGGATAATACTATTTAAGAAACCTACCATTGATTTTCCTAACATAGACAAAACCATTCAAGTTTTTCAAATGGTAAAATCCACCTTTAAAAACCTTGTGTATTTGGTATGGACCTTCCCACTTAGGGGACCATTTCCCATATTTTGGATCTTTAGATCCAATAGGCAACATTATTTTCCAGACCAAATCTCCTTCATCAAAGGTTCTTGGTTGCACTTTCTTATTATACCCCTTTGCTACTATTCTTTTCTGTATCAGGATATTATTGAGAGCTTTAATTCTCTCTTCATCAATGTCTTCCAATTCAATAGCCATTGATGTTTGATAATCATCCAAAGATAATTGATTCTGCTTCATAACTCGAAGAGAATTAACCTTTATCTCAATTGGCAGAACTGCCTCATGACCAAAAGTTAAAGCATAAGGAGACACCCCTGTACTTGTTCACTTCGAAGTCCTATATGTTCATAAAACTTCTGGAAAAATCTCATGCCATATCCTTGGATTATTTTTTATGACTTTAGTCATATTTTCATTTATGACCTTGTTGGTGGCTTCAGCCTGTCCATTAGACTGAGCATAATATGGGGTTGATTTTGACATTGTGTTTCCCAATTTTTTTGCAAAAGCAACCACATCTCCTTCGAATATAGAGGCATTGTCAGATACAATGGTTTGAGGAATACCAAATCTGTAAATTATATTTTTTAGGAATTTGATAACCATTGTTTGAGTCACAGTCTGCATAGGTTCTGCTTCCACCCATTTAGTAAAATAATCTATGGCTAAAATAATGAATCCATGACCTTTCGAAGAAAGAGGACTAATTTTTTCTATCACATCCATGGCCCAACCTCTAAAAGGCCAATGTTTTATCACATATTGAAGATCAATAGTGGGTAAATGCTTCAAAGGACCATGTTTCTAACATTCTTGACACCTTATGGCAAATTCAATACAATCTTTTAAGATGGTTGGTCAATAAATGTTATGCCTTCGAAGTAACCATCTCATCTTAACTCCGGATTGATGAGCTCCACATAATCCCTCATGAATCTGAGCTATAGCTTCTATTCCTTCGAGATTGCTCAAGCATTCCAATAATAATCCATCACTTCCTATTTTGAACAATTTCCCACTGTACATAATGTAATTGACAGATTTCAACCTTATACCTCGATCAGGCTTTTCATTAAATCCTGAGAGATAATCTATGATTGGCTTTCTCCAATCATCATGAACTTCTACATTTGAGATATCAACAGAAGGTAATCTATCCACCAATATTGGCAATAATTTCCTATAAGTAACTTGCTCCATCTCGATATCTTCAACATTTGTTCTAAATCCAAATGCCTTTTGAGCCACATCATTGGCTTCTTTATTAAAATTTCTAGGAATATGCAGAAGATTCACATTATCGAATCTGGATAATAAATCCATTGTAGTGTCATAATATATTTTCAATGTACTGCTCAACATTTGTATATCCCATTCATATGATTTAAAACCAACTGGGAATCTCCAAATACATCTATAAATGTAGCTTTAAGATCTAACAAGGTCTCAAGACCCATTGTTAAGGCTTCATACTCAACTTGATTATTGGTACATTGATTCGAATCAAGTTTGTAGCCATATTTGGTTTTAATCTTCTCAGGTGATTCAATAATAAAACCAATGCCTGTAGCAAATTCAGTTTTTGAACCATCAAACCATAACTTCCATGGACTAATGGTTATATGTCCAATTTCATAATTTCCCTCTGTTTCGAGGCAGTTTGGATGATCAGCCAAAAAATCTGCTAAGACTTGGCCTTTTACTGCCTTTTGTGGTACATAAAACAAACAAAATTCTAACAATGCCAAAACCCATTTACCATTTCGATTTCTCAAAATAGGTCTAGTCAACATATATTTGATTAGATCAAATTTAGCACTCACATAAACTTCAGTAGGAAGAAGATAATATCTTAATTTCATACTTGCAAAATGCAAAGACAAACATAGTTTTTCCATACAGGAATATTTGCATTCAACAAGATTTAAAAACCTACTAAGGTAATATACAGCTTGCTCTTTCTTATCATCATTATCCTGGGCTAATAAGACCCCAATTGATGCTTCTGCTGCTGAGATGTATAACTTCATAGGCCTGTCTTTTTTTGGAGGCATTAACACTGGTGGCTTCACCAAATAATCTATCAAGGCTTGAAAGGCAGTCTGATATTTATCTTCTCACTTTAATTCTTCATGATCCTTCAGCTTCAACAAAGGAGAAATAATCAAAGTTTTCCCAGCAGTATTGGAAATGAATCTTCTAATGAAATTAACATGTCCTAAGAATCTTTGCAATTCTTTCTTAGTCGATGGGGGGTTTACTTTGAATGATCGCTTGAGCCTTATTCTTATCCACTTGGATCCCTTTTTCATGCACCAAATATCCTAGAAAATTTCCTGTACTAACCCCAAAGGCACATTTCAATGGATTTAATTTAAGTTTGGAAAACCTCATTCTTTTAAATGTTGACTTCATATGTATGAGATGATCATCGAATATTTTAGATTTAGCAATTATATCATCTTTATAACATTCTAAAAATGTTCCAATCATGTCATAGAAAATAGCATTCATAGCTCTCTGATAAGTAGCCCCTGTATTTTTCAAGCCAAAAGGCATTTATACCCATTCGAAGGTACCTACACTACCTGGACATCTAAATGCAGTCTTATGAATGTCTTCCTCAGCAATACATATTTGATTATATTCTGAGTGACCATCCATCATGGATATTATAGTATTTCCAGCAGATCTATCAATTAATAAATCAACTATTGGCATAGGATATTCATCTTTAGGTGTGGCTAAATTAAGATTTCTATAATCAATACAGACTCTTAATTTACCATTTTTCTTCATAACTGGAATAACATTCGAAAGCCATTCAACATACCTGGCAGTTCTTATGAATCCTGCCTTGAGCAACCTTTCGATTTCTTCTTTAATATTCATAGTGACCTCTGGAGTCATCCTTCGAGGCTGCTGCTTCACTGGTTTGTAACCAGCTTTGATAGGCAATCTATGCTCTACCAAGCTCTTTTTGAGTCCTGGTAATTCATCATAATCCCAAGCAAAGTAATCTCGAAACTCTTTCAATAACTCAACCAATTTATACTGGTCCCTCTTTCCAAGTTTGGAACTTAATTACGTAACTCTCTTTTGTTGATTTGATCCTAAATTGATTTCCAATAGAGGATCCTGTGACACTTCTTGTATCGAATTTTCTGGCAATACATATAATTCTTCCCTGCCAACATCCCTTAATTCTTGTGAATCTTCTTCGAAAACATAGTCTGACCAGTTTATGGTCGAATCTTTCTCAATCCTTGACTCTAATTTTGCCATCATTAGCTTTTGTAAGACCAGTCGAATGGTCTCTTCTATATCTCTTATTTCTATAGGCGTATGAGTCATTAAACCATCTTGTCATCACTTAATGGTTCCAAAGAACCAAATGGCATATCAGCCAAAATATCCCAATTTTCTTATGGGGATTCATCTTCTGATTCTGTAAGATCAACTGGTTTAACATTTTCTTGATACAATTGAGCTTCGACATAATTAGAACTTGTATGAAAAGGCTAAGTATCAGCCTTTACTGTTTCGACTTCACAGTTTTCCTTCACAAGCAACAGTTTCTGATGCATTGAAGAAGGAACACATCTGTTAGCATGAATCCAATCTCTTCCTAATAAGGCATGATAACTAGGACTAGAATCTACCACAAAGAAAGTAGTTTTGGATTTATTCGAACCTACTATAGTTTCAATAGGTATCACCCCTTTGGTGTTTTTCTTATCACCAGTAAAGCCTGATATCATAATGTGAGTCTGTATCAACTTTGCATTTTGCTTATTAATCTTTTTCAAAGTATTCTGAGGAATAATGTTGACAGCAGCACCATTATCAACCAATACTTTGTTTAAAAGAACCCCATTTAAACAAGCCTTTATATATAATGGTTTAAGATGCTTAGTCATTTCTGTTGATGGTTCCTCGAATGAATAAACAAAATTACAACCACTAAAAATGAACTCAGGAAGATTTACCTCAGAGACATCCTCAGTAGATGCTTCCATTTCCATTTCTTCATCTATTTGTTGATCTTCTGTTGCTTCGAAGATTTTTGGTAACATGAATGTGGCAGTGTTAACTTCCATTTGTTCTGGAAATGTGCCAAACTGGACAAATATATTCTCACTCTCGGTAGTTTCATCTTCGGGTTTCATTTCAATATTTCCCAAAACTTGAGATTCTACCACTGTCGTTGCTTCATCCCCATCATCAATGCTCATTGCCTTTTCTAATTCTAATACTTTGGCTTTACTGATACTTTCCTCAGACATAGTATCACTATCAACTTTCGTATTTTGATCGAACCTGGGATTAGGCCTCGAAACATCACTGGAATCTATTTTGATTTCATTTCCTAATTCTTGACTTCGAGCCTGCATATTGGAAAATTCCTTCCACGTAGTAAACTTCCTCTGAAGTCTCCTTTGTTGAGTCCTATTTATCATAGGAACTATATTTTTGTTTTTTTCCTTGGGATGTTGAAGCACATGCGATGTATTCTTTTCAACATGAGGAGGTTTGATCATCCTATCCTTGTTTTGAGAACCTTGTTGTTCCGTCATACTTTTGACTCTATCATCTTGCAAGATAAACCAGTTTGGTACTCCTGATACCAATGCAGATTCACATAATTGTGATGTCTCCCCAACTTTTGATGATTTATTCAATGTTTCCATGTCTATCTTAGCTTGTACCACATGCGTTGTTACCAATTTTGATGGCATGAATTGAGTTTGTCTTTCTCTCTACATCCCATAATGTTTCTTTGGTGCATGAGAGAAACATGGCCTTACATATTGCATGTTCCTTGATTGTCGAATGTAGTTACCAACATGAAAATTCCTTAAAAATTTTGCTTTAAAAGGAGCCATTGGTCTTGGAGCATACCTTGCTGTCATTGGTCCAGTGTATGTTGAGGCTTGATAAATTGGCCCTCTAAACTGCCCTCTCTCAACATTCATGATTGGTTGAAATGAAGGTTCACAGGAAGTGCTCACCCTCTTTTGTTCGAACGAGGGCTGTCTGTTTTTCCTGTCTTTTTTGGCTCCAATCCTTTCATCATAGATTTCAGCATATCTTTTTCCACAACCAATGCATAAATTCTTTGCATATTCCTGGTTGAAAACCGATAACTCAGGGTTTTTCCTTGCTATTTCTTCGATTCTCTTCGTCTGGTCCTCTGACTTTGTATTTTCCCTTTCCTTGACTAGAGCTTCGAAGGAAATGTCATGGACATTGATGGACACCTCTTGTACTGCTGGGAATGGATCTTCATCAACCCCCATCTGTTTTTCAGGAAATTTCAATTTCCCTTTCTTGATTAGATCTTGAATCCTGTCTCGAAAAACAGTACAATTATTAGTTGAATGAGTCCAAGAATTATGCAACTTGCAGTATTTTTTACCTTTTAATTCATCATTAGAAGGTAATTTTGTCCCATCAAACAATTTGATGATTTTCCCTTCTATCAGATGATCAAATATTTCATCCAATTTATAGACATCGAATGAATATTTTTTTAATGATCCTTTAGATTTGTACACTTCAGCAGAAATATTTTTCTTCACAAGACTCTTACATGTGAAAGGCTCTTTTCATATTATTTCTACAGCATCTATCTCATAATTAGGATCTTTATAATATGTTTTTATTGAAGAAGCGTTCCTTTCATTTTCTTCTTCCAATAAGGCTTCATATCTAGAGACTCGATCAGTCAACTCAACAAGATCCCTAAACTCTAAGGCATCGAATTTCTTTCGAAGCCTAAATTCGAGAGACCATTTTGAGCCAACTTAACAAATTCAGGCTTAGGTAAAATGATTTTACACTTTGTTCTAGCCCTTTTGAACCTATTTATGAACTGAGTAGCCTTCTCATCAGGTTTTTGACATAGTCTGGCCAAGTCAGTCATAGACACCTCTGGTTCTGTCTGAAAAAATTGAGTATGGAAGGATTCTTCCATCTGTGTCCAATTATGGACCGAATTAGGGGCTAAATTAATAAACCAAGGGAATGCAGTATCTGTTAATGAACTAGGAAACAAGCAAAGCCTAAGATATTCATTATTTCCTGCATCAACACACTGACTGATGAATTTTGCTACATGTTCAACTATGGATTGACTCCCATCTTCAGCAAACATAGGAAAGGTGGGGAATTTAAATCCCCTAGGGAATTCAATCCTATCAATCCAGTCAGGATAAGGCTTTCTGTAAATTGGAGTTTGTACCCCCCGAGCCATGGGTCCACAAACCTCATGGATTAAATTAATTATGTCATTTCTATCAACCATATTAAGTGGTTGGTGATGACCTGGTTGACCCAAAGGAGGATTCATTGGTGGTATTGGAGGTGGTTGGGGAATATTATCCACTCTCCTAGGATTTCATTTCTTCGACCCACTCCTATTCCAGTAGGGTCTGGTTCGAATACAGGATTATTGTTTATTCTCCTATTCTGGCCTATTATGTTTTCTCTAGGCCTAGACTCTTCGATATTCACTGATCTATAATTATAATCTTGACTACCCATATGATTCCTTTTCATCCCTTCGAATACTGGAGGAGTATTATTAGGGACAAACATATAGAAACTTTCTTGTGAGTTAGGCCTAAAAGGAGGCCCATTTGCATGAGTCATAGGATTTGGCTGGAATAAGCCATGTGTATAACCTCTTTCATTCTGTGGAATCATAGAAGGATTTCCATTTGACACCATTACTGGTGTGAATTGCGGTATATTATTGTTAAGGGAAGTGATCAGAACATTAACATTCTGGATCATATTTCCCAAGTGGTCAAATATTGGTGTCAATTGATTCACCAAGTCATGTTGATTTTCTGAACCAACATTCCCATTATTGGGAATTGGATTTAAATTCTCAACTTCTATTTCTGGGTTCTCATTGGTCACATGATTCCCAGTATTGCTGCTCTGAGGATCTTGGTGTAGAGAACCATCAGTTTCAGCAATATTAGTACCGACATTGGCGTTATCAACAGACCTATTGCTTCGAAGATTTCTGTTTGCCATCCTTTGACACTAGTGTCCCACTGGGCGTGCCAAAAATATTTGGTTGGAAAATTTATAAGTGTGCGAGCGTGCCAGGCAAGCAAGTTGCCAATGTGTGTGATCCAAACTGCGCCTCACCAGGGAGATTGTGGTGACATTCGATGCCTTGAACAGGACTTTTATCATGTAAAGATATAATTAATTAAAGCACTTCGAACTTACTATAGGACAACTACTCCTAAATAGAACAATAAAGTAACAAACTACTTTATTAAATTAAAACAGACTACAATCTAACCTTGAAGATGACTTCGAAGGTATTCTACTTCTAAATTTAAGTGCCTAGATAAAAATATAGTAAATGTATTGAGAGATATATGTTGATGTTGATCGAAAAGAGATCCCTTTTGAATAGAAACTCTTTCTATTTATAGACGTCAAGGCTTTTCAGCAATCTTGTTTGAATGTTCCCTCTTCTTTTCAAACTGAAAACTGCCCTTACACATGGCACATCCTTGGACTGACACCTGCTTCTTCAGTTACTCCACAATGATTGACACATGTCCCTCGGCAGTTAATTATTTGGAACAGAATGAACCTGCAAAACTGTTTGTAACTGCTCCTGCATTGTATCCAACTCAATCAGTTTTTCTGCCACGTCGAATCTCACGTGGCACCTTTATATTGGTTAGATATATCATCACAAACAGAGACATATCCCAATAACTGTTGGAATGGGTGAAGGGATTGCCCTTTGCTAATATTAGCGCATGGAGAGGCACTTAGTGTGGTCACGCAACCTAACACCTTAATTAGGCCTTCAGGACATTCATATAAGTAATCCAAAATACAGACTTCAATAAACTTTCTCTGATCACCTTTTACTTGCTTGTATTGGGTCTAGTTAAACCAAGAAAGTCTTAGTAAGTAGGTACTTAAATACGATCCAAATCAAGCTTATTAAATCATACAGGGATTATATATCAAATATGCTCAATGTCACTATATTGTTTAGGCACCAATTGATGTCTCTGTTTCCCTTTACGAAGCCCTGTGTTTGTACAATGGAACAAGGGTGATTGCCTCTAAAGGAAAAGACATCACAGAATGGAAGGGACATCAGCTTTTTCTTTACTGTTGCTGTGGGATAGTATCTGGTATGGTCGGTGGATTGCTTGGGCTAGGAGTCTTCATCTTGAGACCCCTTTTCCTAGAATTGGGAATTCCTCAAGTAAATTTAACTGCTCATTTAACGATTTGCTATTATACAGGCTCTTCAGAAAACATTGGCTGGCAAGGAAATAAGCAACTAGAGAAGTCCCATAGGACAATACACAATGAAGTAGAAATTATGTGATGGAAACTCAAATTATTGCTCAAGCGATGATGAGATACATTTAAATTTATCTCTCGATTTTTTTACACAGGTTTATGAAAATTTTCGTATCTTATAGAAATAGATTGAAAATTCTGCCGATTTTTTTTTATGATTCTTAGCCAAGGTTTTTTTTTTTTTGTTCTTGTGTTACTTGTTTAGATAGTTTCTTATTTGTATTTTTGGTCTTGTTTTGCTCTTTGCATTGCTAGGTGGCTGTATTATTACATATTTAATAAACTTTCATTTTCTGTTTCAAGTTGTGGCGAGAGATTAGAGGATTTTAGATCATGATGAGAATCAATTATGAGCGTAAAGAGACTTTATTTAGATTTTTATTATTTTATTTTTATTTCTTCTAATGTCAGCTATGAAACAATTGTGTATGAACATATACTTTATTGTATCATATTTTATTTTTAAATTAATATACTTTTAAATTTTATGTGATTCTTGTCGTTAAAAATTAGCATGTCACAATTTATTGTGATGGAGAAATAGTAATTTTTTATGACAATATATAAATTTTCGTGACAAATATTATTTCAGATGGTTTTGATGATATATGTAGTCATAATATTTAAAACTCCGTCACAAATACCATTTGTGACGGTTTTGAAATAAAGTACCTCAAATCAAATGTGACACTACTATTTGTGTCGCACACAAATCCGTCACAAATAGCATTTGTGACGGTTTCGGTCACAAATAAACTATCACAAATTATAAGTACATGTAACACTATTTTTTAAGTCATGCAAATCCAACACAAAATCCATCACAAAAACTTTTTGTGATGGAATTTGACCTGTCACAAACTTTTTGTGACACCCTAACTTGTGTCGGGCACAAATCCGTCACAAAAGGAGCACTTCCGTCACAAATATTGTACCTTTTTTGTGACAGATTTTTTCCGTCACAAAAAACATGTTTTCTTATATAGTATTGGTAATAATGATGCTGCCACTTCAATATCATCGAATCAAAATTTAGTGTTCCTACTACCACATCATTTGGAATGGGAATTCAGGATTGGGATTTGGGAAGCATAGCATTACTCAATTAATTGTTAAGATAAGTACAGGACAAGCGATCCATCACCTGTCATGACCTACGAGTCTAAAACGGAAATGAATTTTTTTTTCCTTATTTTGCTATGCAAGGGCGTGACAGAATCATCTCGAGATTTCCCTTTCAATCTATTGCACAGACACAATCGATTAAATTGGGTCATCTTTCAATCAATCGAACTAGATTTAATCAATTGAATCTAGCTCCCTTTCAATCGATCGAACTGGGTCCGATCCATTGAACGGGGCTTTTCTGCAGATTGCATGGCAGAGACTGGAAGATTAATATTTCATCGTGATCTTCTAAGTTTTAATCTACTCGGACAGTATTAAAGTAGCAGAAAAGTTGTTTTTAATGATTCTTAATACTAAAGACATGTTTGGCTGTGATCTAAACATGCAAAACTATGAAAAACTATACAATACCAAGGAAAACTAAGCTAGCATTCACGTTTCTCCATTGGAACAGAAAATATATTACGAAAACTACTTGCAGAATTTAAAGAACAATACGAAACCTAGAAAACGTACACTTGCTATTAACTTCAACAGAATTTGAAATAACTGGTAAACATACAAGCAAAACCCTACAAAAATCAAAATAAAACTCTCTCTCTCTCTCTCTCTCTCTCTCTCTCTAAAAACTTAAAAAACTAAAAGTAGGGTGTAGACTGTATGTGTTCACAACTTATATTTATAGATAGGCATACGCTAGGGTTAATAACAAGCTTCTGCTGCGCAGCCCGCAAGTTTATGATAAAGTTTCGTTCAATCGATTGAACTTTTGTCAATTGATTAAACTTCCATTTTGTTTCTTCAATCGCTTGAAACTTGGTATGATCGATTGCAATTTCTCAATTGATTGATCGAGTCTTTCCAACTTTGAAATGTCCTCTTTGTTTTCTGGCTTTACCCTTTTCCTACGATTGATTCCTGCTCACAGCAACACAGAATATCTGCACAAAATACAGTGTAATACAACAAAAACACCACGGAATCGAATCATTGTATATAAACTGGCATTGCAATACAACTACAGATAAACCGGGGATTTGGGAACTTATTTATTACATATACGTGCTTTAGCGTGGTTGTATTTTACAAATACCCCCACTTGTCACTGAGTATGAATTCTTTAGTGGTAATGTACCATAAATCTTTTTAATTAAGTGCAAAAATTGATTATATCTTGGCCCTAGATTGGTTTCCTAATCCTTTTAATTAGGTACAAAGAACGACAAAATTACTATAAAGGAATAATATAGATACTCATGTTTTGCCCATATATAAACTCCATAATGTCTCTAATAACTAAATTGTCAGAACTGCCTGAGTTCATAAAATGGACAATACTTAGGTCTATGTTTGTACAAATAAGCGATAATTCAAAAATAATTAATTTACATGTATAAATATTATTTATGTTGGCATCATGTGAGCAACATGTGGACCAATCTTATAACAAAATTGCATCGTAGATAACTAAAGGCATGTACAGTTCTTTAGGGAGTAATGCATGTTTCCCAAAGTTTGTTTCCCAGATAGTTCCCAAACACGTGGCAATGGGATTTCATTTAACAATGTCCCATCGAAATCAAGTGGGTCTACAGCACATCATGACTCTATTTAGGTACATACCAGACTGTTCATAAACATTATTAGGCTCAATAGTGTATGTAACCACTACCATAACATGATGTGGTACCACAACCATAGCAGTCACTATACCAGGCGAAACACGTGCGTTGCATGTGGGGATATTTTTATGAGACAATTTGTGAGGGGATATTTATATGAGAGATTTGTGAGAATTAACAACTCACCAGGCGAACATCAAACATATAGAGGATATGCAAACATGTACATACAACTAACATATACAAGCAACAGACAAAAACATAAGGCGAAAATGTACACATACACAAGCTTGTTTCTACGCGGAATCTAAAGAGAGGATGTAATATCACTATCCCAAACAGAGTTCAATTCAAGCCTCAAAAAGTATCAATGTAATCCCAGCATTTGCAATCTGGGAAACAAAAGAGAAACCAAATTCAGGACGAAGTTAATATTGTGCCAATTCAACAGATGTGGAACTTATAATTAACTGTAACGTGAAAGTATTAGCTAGCTATGTTCAGAGAAATAATGATATACACTCGATTACAAGTACTCCAAACTAAAGTTTTTCGGATAAAAAGAAAAGGTGCAACTGTTAGCGTAGCATTAGAGAGCATGACCAGAAGAACAAGTGTGAAGCATCAAAACATACAATAGACTTAAAGTGGCAAATAGATGAATCAATACCAATGAGATGGGGAAGCGAAAACTTAGTTGCAATTTTGGCTTAGCTTTGAAAATAATGATTGTTTGGAATAAGAGATTTTTTAAAAAGCTACAATTGTAGTTTTTTAAAAAGTTATTCTTTAGCTGAGCCAAAGGTTACAGCTTTTTAATCATAGTAACAATAATTTATCATCACCACCAGAGACTCAAAATTTGTACCTCTTCCAAAACTGGCTCATGATTGTTCCAAAAAATAAAATTCTCCATCACGTCCAGTCCTCTTTTCTTTGACTTCCTAGTAAGTTCATTACAAAACCAGAGTTGCATAAGATGCCAAATGAAATTCAACCCGAGTTGCCACACCTGAAATTCAGTACAAAAACAAGTGCTCTGTGGTCAAACGTCAGTGTAGTCAAAACCCTCTTTTAAAAACTGAAATCACCGAAAAAGGTATAGCAATTGTACCAAATCTTCCCAATGTAATTCCATTAACGAAACCCAGAGCTACACAAGATGCATACAACTTCGAACAAAATTTCAACACCACACAAGAATGGTGTAGTTAAGGTGGATGCGGCATGCTGTGCAAGGGTTCATGGAGAACTCGATTAGTTTACTACGGCGATATAAAACTCCACAAGCACTTTAAACTTCATACATCACACACTAAGCCTTTGGATATTATGTCCTTTGCAATTTTACATATCTTGTGAAACAAAAAGAGAGTATCATTACAACCCCTCACAAAGGCTATGCCACGACCAAGTCCACTGGTCGTACAATTGAAGATTCCTATACACACATGATATAGGTACAACATAACCCAAACAGCCCCTAATGCAAAATTAGTTCACACACAAGCCAAACAGATCTTCACCATGTAAGGTAAATCACAAAACATGATGTGAGGCACCATGATGTGAGTAAGTTGTACGTCCAATGTAAGTGCTACGGTAAGGGAAAAATCACAATGACCATCACATGAGATGATTTCAAGTCATTCATCGAGGAAACTATATTACCATTGACAGTAATTTATTCTTTAAATGCATTTGCATTTTACTTCTCCTTTCTTTAATAGTATATTCAATTAGGTTCAGTTTACTCCATTGTAAAACTCTCCATAATTCAAAATCTCCGTCGATCTGTTTTTCCAAATTCATGATGCGGTCTTCCACGTCCACCCGACCTGTATCGGCACGGTAGGTCGGGTCGGTGGAAGAGGCTTCCTTCTCGCGGTGTGCTGTCCCCTGGGGTCGGGCTCGGCTATGACTCTGGTTGATCGTGTGCCTAAGACCACTTCGACTCTTGACCGAGCAGTCCTGGACCTATTTCCGGATCATACGCTCCTGCCTCTCCTTTCGGGCAGCACGCCTTTCGTTGATGATTTCTCTTGCATCTCCAACACGGTTCGGGTTCTTTCGGGCACGTTATCGGGTCCAGATGGGCTCCCAACCGTGCACAGCGGCCCCGGGTTGTAACCCGGCCGGTAGTGGATTTTGCTCTGTTGGGCCAGCAGGGCTTCTATCTGTCGCTGGGTTTGGCGCTGGCCCTCCAGAAGCTGTATTAGAGTCGCGGTGATCTGCTCAAGTGTCAGGACTACCGTAGCCGATGCCGGGCCCAGCGAAACATCCTGGGTAGCCTACTACGCAGCCTTCTTACCCTTCTTCGGTGACATGATAATCAGTCAAGAGATTTGCTGACGAGAAATTGTCGTTTCCCATAGACGGCGCCAAGCTGATGATGCCAAAATTTGGATAAGATAAATTAGAGCAGATCAAGGAGAGAGAAACAGTGAGAGAATAAGAGACCGGGTTTGTATGTGATTCGGCTCTGTTAATGAAGAAACCTAAGTTCATGTGTGTCTGAGCACGTTCGCTATACTGTTAAAAAGCCAGCGACCTTTGGTGAACCAACAATAGTTTAAAGCTACCAAAGGTCGGCCGGGCACGATTATGATTGCTATAGAGGTGCTGTATAGACTGAAAAGTTGATCCCCTTCTGTGGGGGTGAGTGATCTCTTTTATAGATGCAAGAGACCTACCCGTACAAGGAAGTTATTCAGATTAGGTAATACAATCTGATTAGGATGTGATTGACATAAATCAAGTGAGTTTCCTAATTGAATTAGGAAACAATCTTCACTTTCCATTAGTCTTCTAGCCATCGTAGGAAACTGCCCAGAACGTTATGGACCACGGCTTGTGAGCTTGGCTGAGTCGTGTCCGTGATGAACCATGCCTATACGGTATTCCCGACCTACTGGTCGGGCCTTGTGAATGTACCGCTCGGGAGTCTGCTGACTTGTCCTGGAGATGACTCAACTGTTGGAGTTGAGCAGTTTGGGACGCGCCTCTGGGCTTGTAGGCCGGGCTTCTCCTCTGACAGAGCTGTGCTACATGACTGGGAAGTCTCAGGTAGTTAGGACCGACTGGGATGGTGCTCATCCAAGCAGTCATGATGACTTGGTCGGGATAGAGACCGGTCGCTGAGTAGAAGCGCTCAGTCATAGAGTAGAGCCAATTTTGGGGGTATATCACAAGGTAATGCATCAAGTGTCGAAGAAATCACAATGTCCTTCGATGACTTAAGAGGGTTTTCTCTCTTTTCTTTTTCTTCTCTTTTTTTATTTTTTTATGGGAACAACTTTTATTAATAGATATAAGGAACAAAACATTTGAAAAAGGAGTAGACCCATAGGAAGCCTTAAGACGCTAATAAAATAGCACCAGCCCAAGCATCCCACATAGACATTTAACAAGAAGGCTAAAACTTAAGACTGATTTCTACCCATATACCTGTTAGATGTAGAATTGAACATTACAAATGAAGAACATCCGAGAAGGAGAAGACATGTGCAAATGGTTTTGATTAAATGGTCCAAGAAGACAAAATTGTTAATAAACAACATTGAATTTCTTGATACCCAACAGTTCACTTTCATGGTTCTGGTTCCTTCGGGAGTTATAAGGTTTCAGTGAGCCTTACATAGTTTAGTTGAAAGTTATAAAAAGGAAAGTGAGACTATTGAACAATTCAATTGGTTACTAATTGAGTAGCATGTTTATATGGGAAATGTAATCAGGGGAAGCCAAAAAGTTAAATACAAAGCAACGCATGAATGTGTTCATGTCCAAAAGTGGCCCAAATACAAGAATTTTGAAGTCGGATAACAAATCTGATTACAATCTTCAAATGCAAATGGTTCGACGACACAACATATGCAATTAAAAGAATATATGAATCCATGAGTGGAGAAGAAGTACCAAATTCAGGCGACCATGAGCGATTGTTCAGACTGATGAGTTGCAATCTGTTCAATCAGCTATTTGAATTTGAAATATTGATTACAATTGGAAGGATAAAGCAGATAATTCAGATTAAAATCAAGTAAAAAGATTAAAAGCAAGAGAGCATGGCAAAAACTGATTTCAAACGGAAAAGGCCATGAAAATGTAGAAGTAAGAGAGATGATAAAATTGCTTATAAGAATCCTAAAATAAAAATAAAATAAAGGGTTAATTATTACACTCACCTCCCCTATGTTTTGCCTTAATTACACGGACCTCCCTCGCATTTTGGGAAATTACAAGGATCTCCCTCGCATTTTGGAAAATTACAAGGACCTCCATTATACCTAGTATTTTTTTACACTTTAAGGGGGGAAAGTTTTATAGAATATTAATTTTCAAGGGGGAAAGTGTTATAGAATACTAATTTTAAGGGAGGTCCGTGTAATTTCTCAAAATGCGAGGGAGGTCCGTGTAATTTCTCAAAATGCGAGGGAGATCCGTGTAATTAAGGCAAAACACATGGGAGGTGAGTGTAATTAACCCAAAAAAATAAAATAAAATAAAAAAGAGGAGACTTTGGACAGAAAGACGAAATCTAATATCTGATAAAAATGATTATTAAAATTGTACAAGAAAACCATGTAGAAATAAACACGTGTTGCTAAACTTTAAGAGTAATGCTATGCATCCAAAATTTTGTATAAAGGTGGTACCTAGCACGTGGTAGTGCAAACACTTTCAATAATGGTGGAAGAGGTGGGGAAAAAGAAATAATAATTAGTCAGCAGGGTCTAAAATTACATTAACTTCACTGCTCCTTGCCATGTCAATAACATTTTATTAATTTAATACGAACATAACCTCACCCAAAAAAAAGAAGGGAAATTCAACGAGAAGAAAATGGAGTAAGGAAGAGAAGCCACCATGTTTGATATTAGACTTGGGGGATTCAATAATGACTCTTCCCAAGAAATCAGAGCAGCCTCCAATTCCTAGTTCTTTTGAAGAGCATACTCTTCTAAACCAGACAAAGTTTGATGGGTTTTAAAGAGTTCTTATTCTTTACATGATTAAACCTTTCGAAAAGAATTTTACTGTTCTTGAGAACCCTTACAAGCTTCAAGATTAGTATTCAAAACGAAGCCGAAAGAAAAATTCAGAGAAAGAATTCTCATAAAATGAAGAAGTACTTGAACGTTAAATAACAATGAATCATTAAACTTACATCTAAAATCATAAGATTCAATTTCACATATGAGATTCAATTATCCATTAAACCTACATTCAAAGTACCAAAATCAAAACTATAGGGATCAAAGTTAAACCACACGCAATGTTGGAGTTGGATTACGCATCAAAAGGCTAGTGGTGCTTTTGTGGTCTTTATACTTGTTTTTATGTTTTAATTACATAACAACATAAGGCTATTTAGTCGAACATTTTATAAAATTACAAAAATACCCTTGTACATGCATCATAAATTGTTTAAAAACTGACAAATTCGGATTCGCATTCACACACGTGTCGGTGCTTCCTAGGTGTTAGATATAGAGTTGCATAACAGTCTATTCCTAAAAGGCAATTTACCCCCAAAAGAAATACTTCAATACTTCAAAAGGCCATATGGCATTGCCTAATCTAATAAAAGAATGGTAAAGTGAAGATAACCAATGACTACAATTTTTTAAGAAACGCTTACCTGTTTCTATCTCGTACATTGAAATGTGCATTAACAGCTTCATTCAACTCGCCACCATGCTCCTAATAGCCACAAAGAAAAAATTATCAAAATGGAGGGAATAGAAAGCATTGAATTCTAAAAAGAGATGGAGGAAGAAAATGCATCACAGCAATGAACAGTTACAACCATGAATAGAATATCCCCGTCTAACACACTCAATACACTACACTAATACAACATCTACAAGTTAAAAACAGGTCATGGAAAAATACTCCGCCAAGTAGCCACATATTGAAGGTCCTAAAATACAGAGTTCTTTTCTCTTGAAAATCAGCTTACAATTGTTCAATCTCGAAAGAAGCTAAATCAGTCACGTAACTCACCTGTCATGATATACTCTAGTACTACATACATGTATGGTCCAGCTTCCCATTGTGCGGGTAAAAGCATGATATTTACCTCCTACCAGTTCATCTCTTGCAAGGCCAAAGTCAGCAGCTTTGCAACCATTGCTTTTAGCTCAATGGCTAAGCCTCTACAAAATGACTATCCTAACAAAAACCTAGCATTCCATATTTACAGTTCCAGATTAAGATTCCTATAAATAAAAGTACAAATACTAAAAAAGGGGGGAAAAAATTAGTCTCCACTTCTATTTATACATGTGTATGGGTAAATTATGATAGAAAAAGAGATGGTGAGCAAATTGTTTTAAGCTAAAACTGAGAATAAGCCCTGATTAGCACCATAAAACCCTAAATTTCTACTCTTCAACTGAACATACTAAAAACCCTAACCTGAAAAACACCAAGTTAAAACCCTAACCTAAAAAACCCACAATCTGAAAAAAATCATGACTTTAAACAACAAAGAAAGGGACACAAAAACAATTACTTTGAGACCAAAGCACATCAAAAACCTAACCTGAAAAACACCACAATCTAAAAAAATAAATAAATAAATAAATCATGACTTTAAACAACAAAATTGCTTTGAATTCAAAGCATATCAGACCCTTTGTTTAAAGAACCTTAATCTGGAAAAAACATGATTTGAAACAACAAAAGAAGGGCTACAAAAACTTACATCAAATTCAAAGCATCACAACGCTACTCCCGAAGCCCCTTCTCAGACGTTCAACTCTACTTCTCTCTCTCTCTCTCTCTCTCTCTCTCTCTCTCTCTCTCTATTTTGTTAAGCATGCCTTCATCGATATACGTATGAGAACTGAGAAGTAGAAGAGCCACGTTTGGAAGACTGAGGCAATGTGGGTATTATTGGCCATGCACTGATTCAAAGAGCCAATGACTAAGAAACCAACCGGAACTATTCAAATACCCTCAAGTCAGTGCCTAACAAAATATATAAGAGGGGCAAAATGGTAATATTATTGGTCAATGAATAGTGATGAAAGCTTTTCATTTTATATAGTTAAAAAAATAGATAGTGACACACATATATAAGAATGATATAATGTATAAGTGCTTACCTCCTGGTCCTGGTTGAATCTTTTGACAACAGGAGTTCCCCATAGAAAATATGGTGAAAAATAAACCCTCGTGTACTCAAGCCATACATACCTAAGAAAGTAAACTGACAATGGAAGGTTTTGTCGTCGCTGTTTTCTAAGCTGCGTTTTGTTTTAATTTTTATAATATGTGTATGTGTGGTATAATACAAGTCTTAGGACTTAAATGGAATTACAATTAGTTAAGATTAAACGAGATGGGTATAGTGGGTATTAAGAAATATTTATTAATACTCACTTTCTTTTCTCTCCTTCTCTTCTCAATTTGGAGAGAAAAAAATTGAAAGAAAGTGGGGGTTAATTTTCTCTCCTTTTCTCTCCTCATTAAGGATGTGTTTGATAACCCAATTAAGTGGTGAAAATAAAAATTTTCAGCACTTAATTTATTACAATGCTTTTGATAATGCACCACTTAATTGAGAAAGAAGACAAAAATCCACTGAAAACTTTAAGTGAAAAATTTATGCTGAAAATAATCTCTGAATGCAGTCTATTTCAGTACTTGAAACACCGTTTTCAGTATTATAACACCAATCGCTTAAAAATTTCAGTACTTAAAATTCAGTGCTTAATTTTCAGCACTTAATTTTCAGTTTTATCAAACAGGCCCTAAAACTCGCAATCGAGAGAAAGTGAGGTACTTTCTCTCCCTTTCTCTTCCTTTCTCTCATTTTTAAACTCCCAATCATAACGTTAGAGTTTTGTTTGGGAGAGTGTGACAAAAGAATGAGACAAAAAAGTGTGGTGAAGAGAAAGGGGAGGGGCTGCAAACTTTGAATTTTTGGTGAAGAACCGCCTAATTAGGGCACAAAATTATTTCTCTGTGAAAATTGCTAGGCACACAGGACATTTCACAACATTAAATGTGTGTTTGTATTCTGTGCTGTTTGAATTTTTCACACTTTTTTATGCACTACGTACACAGCATAAGTTACATGCATTTAAAGTCCTGTTGTATAATGTGTTGTGGAATGTGTTGTGTGCCTAGCATTTTTGTTTCACTATTTGTGACAGATTAATTGATTTTGAGACAAATAAAAATGTATTTTGTATCAGATATGTACATTTTTGTCACGAATACAAATTATTTGTGTCAGATTGGTACGTTTTCGTCAAAAATAAAACATCATTTGTGTCGTATATATTTCCGTCATAGAATTCGTAACAAAAACATTTATTGTGACGGATTTTGATTCGTCATAAAAATGTTCGCCACAAAATGCCCATTTTTCTTGTAGTATGGTACCAAAATGTTGTAAAATGGGGGTGTGATGTTATGCGGAAGCAACCACAAACTAACTATGATATCACTTTATTGTGCGGAAGCACTATTTCATACCACAAGGAAAAACAATAATCCAAATGAGAAAAGAGAAGGCAAAACAAACACAAACAAAGATACAAGATTTTCACGAGTGGTTCGTCCAACTATGCTTACTTATACTCCCCGAAGCCAAGGAAGAATCCACTATCAAACGAACGGATGATTACAGTGCCAACGTGAAAAATTACTCCCTCACCAAAACCAATGAATGATCTCTCCAAACAAAATCTCACCAAAAGGCTAAACAAAATAGGCTAACAAATAGAGATCCTAATGAACCAAGAGGTTCTACAAATTTGAGCTATCTTATCTCTCTCTCTCTCTCTCTCTCTCTCTCTCTTAAAAGATTAAAATTCCAAAAATCAATCCTAGATCTCTTTTCTGCAAAAAAATCTAAGAACAACGAACTATAAGTCTCTCTTTTGCAAAAGACATAAAAGGTCACTAATGAACATTACACTCTTTCTCTTTCAAAAGATGTAAAGTTCTCCTAACAAACAAACTGAACCAGGAGGTTCTCCAAATTGAACCCTAAAAGTTGTCCAAAGAACAATAAGCCCCAATGGCGTAGAGTTTCTTCCAATTGACCCATAGAGTCCTTTTATAGAGATACACATATTCCCTATTCCAATATGCTTATGATTTGCTGCTAAAATTAAATTAGGAATCCAAAACCAATTGGAAAATCTTATTTCCTACCAAAAGCTAGTTGCTCGAAATTCGCGTGTCCGCTCGTGTGGACGCTGCTCGCGTGTGACACCTAGCGGGCGATATTTCAAAACCTCATAACAAATAACCCTGCACACAACTCGCACTCTAGCTCGCTAACCTATTTTGATTCCTTCTTCTATTTAACCAAATCAAGCCACAATTCCAACAATCTCCACCTTGGCGAGACTTCCAAAGTCCAATGCAAATTGAGCCACAAACTCCACCTTGGTGAGATTCGATCCCAATGATCGAGCTCCGAAACAACCAATGCAAATCCAAAACCAAATTCAAAACAAACCAAAAATACAAACCTGTAATCATCATCCACCTTGATATGATGGCTCATACCAAGCCCAAAAATAAATTGTTGGCCCAAAAGTAATCCTTAGAGGGAGGGTGAATAAGATTACTAACGATTAATGGAAAATTAAAAATTTAAGCAAGCACAATATCAAATTATAGCAATAGGTAAAAAGAGAAGGGAAAGAAACACTTGCAAACAAAATTTTTCAAGTGGTTCGGCAATCCGCAATCTGCAGCCTACGTCCACCCCTCAAGAACACCTCTTGAGGATTCCACTAATCAATCTTGTTTGGGTGAAGATCAAAACCACTCCTTACAAGTTCTCCTTGAACTCCTTTTACACCTCTAATGAAGAAACCCTTCACTTGGAGTAAGGGTTACACCAATCCTCTTTACAACTTTAAGGATTGAATAATTGTTTTGGAACAACTGAAATACACTCACTTGTAGAGTAGATAGATACAATAAATGCTCTCAATAATAGCTCTCAAGAGGTTACAATTGAAGTCTAGAGCTACAAGATTGAATCTCACACAACTAGCGCTTAAATCTTTGATTGCAAAAATGAATGTTCAATGTAGTGTATTAAGTACCCAACAACCAATTTCAAATGAGTATATACATTCTCTCTAGAAAATCTGAATGTTTGAGGTAGTTGGGAGCATTAAATGCAAAGTCAAAAACCTAGGAAAAGAGTCGTTACTGTTCTGCATAGTAATCCAGTCGACTGGGTCCCGTTACTGTTCTGTGTAATAATCCAGTCGACTGGATTCGTGATCCAGTCGACTGCATTTCAAACAGTTTGAAATGCGCTTGTAAATTAGTCGAATGAAAACCTGGACTAGTCGACTGGTTTTACTAACAGAAATTGAAACACTCGACCGTTTCAAAACCAAGTCGACTGAAGTATTCAACATCCAGTCGACTGTAAATAGATCCAGTCAATTGTTTTTCTTATGAAAAAAAGTTTTGAAGATTTTGTTCAGTTTTAAGCCCTTGTCTTGGAGAATCAATCTAGCTAACTTCACAAAGAGTCCTAAAAGAATAATACAAGTAAAAAATGATCTTCCAATAAACTTCCTTTTTGAATATCCATCAAGTTTATAAATCTCTATTTGGACACAACACTTAAGATAAACGTAAGCACTCAACTTCATAGTTTGTTAATCATCAAAATTACTTAAGGTGAAACCCTTGGGGCTAACAATCTCCCCCTTTTTGATGATGACAAACTACTAGTTGCCGAGATAGAAAATAATAGCAAGTAATTGTCCTATCAAGATAAATGATACACTTTGAAGAACATGTGAATAAATGAATTAATTTTAAGTTTTGATAAGAAATGAAAATTAATTCAATGTGGATAAGCAACAAGATATTCTCCCCCTTTTGTCATCAAGGAAAATCACTTAGAGCGGAGAGAATCTCCCCTCTTTGATTGAGTTGATGGACGGGGGTGGCTGGGAGGATTGGGTGTCAGAATCACCAATAAAAAAGGTATCTCATCATCTTCCCACGGTTAGTACACAAAAAGATATACCAATGTCATAAGAAGCAATAACAGTCACAAGAACATACAAACAAGAATACATATACAGCATAAAGAACAAGAGATATATATAGCAAAAGAGACAATTTTATATAACTCCAAAAGATAGTTTTAAATACAAACGGGATGTTATAGATATAAAAAGAATGTGTAGATCTATACTATCCCCAAACCAAGACTATCTATCCAGATGTCTATACTAGCTATACATCTAGTCTATATCCAAAAGAGATCAACAGGGTCATTAAATCTAAAAACGACTCTGAATCAACCGAATGCCATCGCGAGCGTCATCAAGACTGGACTGCATATGGGATAAGCGCTAATCCACTAACTCTTAAGTGGCAGTCGTGGAGGTACAAAGAATGTCTACAGCAGATCCAACCTCCAAAATGTCTGAACGAAGGGTGTCAAAATGAGAGGCGACAGTAGAGGAAAGAGTAAAGACACTAGAAAAGATAGAGGAGTGGAGAGAGGTGACGGTGGTGGAGAGAGACTCAATGGAGACAATAATGATGGAGAACTACTCTGAGAGAGCAGCACTAGGAGGAGTTGATGATGAAGCAGTAGAAGAGGAAGGAATATCAGAAGGCGGGGTAGTGGTAATGGTGGTATCAGAGGTAGTGGTAGGAGCAGTGGTGGTGGTGGGAGCTGGGGTATTAGAAGTACTAGCAGGACAGGAAACTTTGGGGACAAACCTGTCACCTTCGAGCTTATAGCCCATGAGAGACAGAGTGGTGGTGGAATATATATCATGGGAAGAGGGATCATGACGATCACGCTCGTCAAGGGGGACCTTGAAATGGTGAAAGATGGTGGTGAGGGCCATGCCAAAGGGAAGGGAGCTGACTTTTGACTTTTTTGTGACTCACAAATGTGATGGCTGAAAAGAGACGAAAAATCATATGTTTTGCCTTCAAGAATACACCATAAAATACACACATCAAAATAAGACATATAATTGTGACCACCTGCGCGTGGAAGGAGCGTGTAGGTGATAATGTGGTGGAGGAGACAGGCTTCAAAAGTGAGCTGTGAACCAAACTAGGGTTGCCACAGACTAGCCTATAGGCATTAAGAGGATTAAAACCATGTCCGACGATCCATTTATTTCCTCATAGGCGCGAATGTTGCCCATAGAAATACCAAATATTTGTACAAAAGTATCGGGAGTAACAATAAATTTGACTCCTCCAACATAAGAAGAAAAAGACACAGCAGCAGGTTTGAATATGGAGGGTAGCGTAGAGCTCACAGACAAGAGTAGGGTACATGGGTTGGTTAATGGAGAGAAAGGGGATCCAAGAAAGAGCATTGAAAAGTGTGCCAAGACACAAGCCATTGGAATTGGAAAAATCAGAGGGAAGAGTCTTACCCATAACAACTTTGTGATGCATAAAGTTGTCTAAGTAGCTTTGTTTTCGAGCCTCGTCAATGAAATACGGAATGGGTCAAGGGCGTTGCGGAGCTGGTGGCTGAGAGGAGGGGGACCTCTGCTTCCTTGCGTTTCTTGGGGGCCATTATCACAGAAAGGGGGCGAGAAGGAGAAGAGACAAATAGAATGGTAATAGGGATTGTGGGGGTTGAAGTGGTGAAGAAGGTGGCCAAAAATGGAGAAAGAGGAGACAGAGAAGAGATCGAAGGTGGAAGAGGAACAGAGGCGCAATCGCCTGGGAGGAGAGAGAGAGAAGAAAAAGAAATTTAGGGTAAAAAAATGCTGGGAAAATATATATAAACACATGTACAGTCGACTGGGTCGAGAGTGAGGTCGACTGAACGAATTAGGGCACAGACTCAGTCAACTGAATAATTATACGGTCGACTGGAATTATAAGTAGAATGTAAAACCCAAAAGAATGAGTCGATTGGACATAAAACAGTCGACTGGGGGTCCGAAAGTCAAGTCGACTGAAATGGTCAAGTTGACTGGGTTGATAGCTTAAAAAAAATTTATAAAACACAACAAGAATCCGGTCAATTGATAGATTGGTCAGTCAACTGCTTTGAGTAAAAATAGTTGTGGCAAATAGTGAAGGAAATAAGTTCCAATTCACGAGATTACACAACATCGGCTTGACTAGCCATCCCTAATTCACGATGAATGATACAAAAACATTCTTCTTGAAGAGGTTTAGTGAAAATATTCACCCATTGATGATTTGTATCGATGAAAACAAGTTCGACATCGCCCTTTTGAACATGATCTCTAATGAAATGATGTCTAATCTCAATGTGCTTAGTTCTAGAGTGTTGAATGAGATTCTTAGAGAGACTAATTCCACTAGTGTTATCACATCTAAGAGGGATGTGATCAAAGTGAAGTCCAAAGTATTCTAATTGTTGTTTTCATATAAAGAACTTGTGCACAACAACTACCAGTGGCTATATATTCAGCTTCCGCCATAGACAAAGCTATGGAATTTTGTTTCTTACTAAACCAAGAGACTAGGGAATGTCCTAAGAAGTGACACATACCACTTGTGCTCTTGCGATCCACTTTGCAACCGGTAAAGTCCGCATCTGAATAGCTAACCAAATCAAAGGGTGTATTCTTAGGATACCATAAACCTAAGTCAATAGTGCCTAACCAGTATCTAAAGATGCACTTAACGACTACAACATGTGACTGTCTAGGTGAGGATTGGAACCTAGTACAAAGACATACACTAAACATAATGTTCGGTCTACTAGCGGTAAGATACAACAAACTACCTATCATGCCACGAAAATTTTTAGTATCAACAAGTTTTCCGGATTCATCTTTGTCAAGCTTGAGAGATGAGCTTATGGGAGTCCCAATTGGTTTGCAATTTTCAAATCCAAATCTTTTCAATAATCTTTAATATACTTGGATTGGTTTATGAAAATGCCATCTTTGTGTTGTTTGACTTGTAATCCAAGAAAGAAATTTAGTTCTCCCATCATACTCATTTCAACTTCATCTTGCATGCATTTTGCAATTTCCTCACATATCTTTTTATTTGTCGCACCAAAGATGATATCATCCACATAGTTTTGAACAAGTAAGATATCATTGTAAGAGTGTTTAATGAAAAGAGTAGTGTCAATTTTTCCTCGAGTAAATCCAAGATCAAGCAAATATTTGCTAAGACGATCATACCAAGCACGAGGAGCTTGTATTAATCCATATAAGGCCTTTGAAAGTTTAAAAACATCATTGGGAAATTGTGACCTTTTAAATCCGGGAGGTTGCTCAACATAAACCTCTTCTACCATAAAACCATTTAAAAAGGCACTTTTTACATCCATTTAAAAAGTTTGAAATCTTTGTGGCAAGCAAAGGCAAGTAACATTCTAATGGCTTCTACCTTTGCTACCGGGGCATAGGTTTCCTCATAGTCTATACCTTCTTCTTGGTGTACACTTCACTACACCATATGGACGAATTTGTGACAGGCAGGTTTTATGATTTGTAACGGTATTCCCGTTACTAATTAGTAACGGGAATACCCGTTACAAATCAAGAATAAGTGTTACAAATGTCCAGTATTCTACTCTTTTAATTTTACTAACGGTTCTGTAAATTTTTGTAATAGCTATATCCGTTCCAAATAATGAGCTGAAATTTAAAAAAAATATTAAATCTATCTCAAAACATAAACGTATCGGGCGCTTCTAGATCTAAAGAAAAGAGAGCGAGAGAAAGGAAAGAGAGAAAAAGAACGAGAGGGAGAAAAAGAGAGAAAGGGTTGTCCGCTGCTGCCCGTCGCCACTGCCGTCCTCCGCTGTGCCGCCGCCGCTGTCCTCCACTGTGCCGTCGCTCGCAAGTAATAATTCATCTTCTTCTTCTTCTTTTTCTTCTTCTTCTTCTTCTTCTTCTTCTTCTTCTTCTAGATTGATTCATATTGATTCAAAACCTAGAACCCTAGATCTTCTTCTTCTTCTTCTTCTTCTATATTGATTCAAACCCTAGAACCCTAGATCTTCTTCTTCCTTCTGGTACAAACAGAAAAATAAAAACCCTAAAACGAACAAATCCCTAGTATATTGGCTGATTGATTCAAACACTGCAAGGCAAATCAAACCCAAATCCATGTATGTTGGCTGATTGACTATTTTGGAACTAATCTTCACAGAACATATAATAGGGATTTGCTTACCCCTTTTCACGAAACATTTTTCGAATTTATAGACTGTACTCCATTAGACTTCGTTTTTTCAAAAAAAAATTTTTATTTTTGGATTTTTGATCAATTTATGGTGTTGATGTTTAACAGGATCGGTGGCTCTGGTTTGAACCTTAGAAGCAAGAACAGGGTAAGTTATTTTTTGTTTGGTTAATTATATGTATAGGCTCTAGGGAGCCTAGCAATTTGGTCTTTTCATTTTGAGGCTGAGTTTTTCTGCTGAAAATTAAGGCGGGTGCGGTGATTTTTGCTTTGCCCCTGCAATGTCTTTGAGGCCTTGATCCTTTTATTATGGGTGAGTTAAGTGGGTTTTTATGTTTGGATGTGTGTGGTTTGGACTCTTTTTTATAGGGTGCTGTAATTGGATTGTGTTTGGGTAGGAGGTTTGGCTTTGGAAAGGAGGAGTCAATGTGATTTGAGTTTTGTTGCAATCTAGCTGTTTCATGTTTGTTTGTTTGTTGGTCTGGTGGAGTCTTTTGTCCTGAGTGGGTTCCATGGGGTATGCTTCTTTTTTGGGCCTTGTGTGGATATTTCAATTTGCTTGTGTAATCTTCTGTTATCAATATATTTGTTTCTGTTGCTATTCAAAAAAATTAGGAAAAATTAAATTTCAGTCCCTTTTTTGTGGAATAACTAAGAGTTAGTCAATTACTTTTTTGATTTTAGAAAGATATCTATTTTAAGTGAAAAAAACTAAAAATACATCAAAACTTGACTAAACGATGTCGGGAGCAACTGTCCAAACGGTTTGGTGAGTTGCTCATAACGTTTGGACAGTTGCTCCTGACACGTTTGGTGAGTTGCTCCCGACAAATTTTGATGTATTTTTTATTTTTCACTAAAAATAGGTATCCTTCTAAAAAAAAAGGGTAATTAACTGACCCTTAGTTATCCCACAAATTAAAGGTGATTGAAATTTAATAATCCCAAAAAATTATATATGTATATTTTATTTCACTCTATTTATTTTTCTTTCCTATTTTGCTTACTGTTTTCCTTAGTAACTGTCACACTCCAATTTTCAGACTACCATTTATTAATCAAGGGAGACCCCCTCAACCAATATACAACTGTCCAATCATCAGAGGTGCTTGTAATATAAAAAATATCACACAGCCTGTACAGGATAAATCATAACTCACTTGTTGTAGACACCCTGATTTTGACCAACCGTTGAATCCAGGGTTGGTTACCTCTGAAGACCGATGACGACGACGATCGATGAAATTTGAGGATTTTCCAAAAATTCAAATCCTCTGAGAATTCTTCAAAATCAAAAGTTTTAAATCAAGAGAATAAAAAGGAAATTGGGTGATCGGAGAGACCCGGATATCAAAGCACATGTGGGAGGCACAGCCTAAAAATAAATTTCAAAATTAGAGTATATATATATATAAGAATTTTAGGAGAAAAAGAAAGAAAAAAGAGAAAGAAAGAAAGAAAATATGCACATATATATATATGTATAATCTATTTTAATATACTAGTATAGGTTACTAAAGTATATTAGTATACTAGTATATAGTAAATATATATGGGGGCTACTAACCTACAACATGATAGTTGTAGCGTACAACAACCTCTTTAGTGACGAAAAGTAGGTTTTTAGCGACGAAAATTTTGTGGCTAAAGGTTCCAACATTTAGCGACGAAAAATTTCGTTGCTAAAAGCTAATTTTTTGTTGCTAAAAGCTTCCTTTGTTGTAGGTTAGCAAATCCCAATATATATATATATTTTTTGAAAATGAATTAAAATAAGGGAGATCCTGTTAGCCGCAACACGCGATAAAGCCGGCGGCACTCAGCAGGTGCCGCGCCGGCACTCAGTGAGTGCCGTTCGACACTCACTGAGTGCTGGAACGGCACCCGTTGAGTGGCGCAACTAACTCTTCGAGTACCGCGTGGTGTAATAGTCTATTTTTCTCACATGTTCTAGAAGAAATCTTTGCACATGGGTTTTCACCCGAATTTACCCAATTAACCCTTGAAGGAGAAGTCTATAAAAGTTGGCCTTCATCTCCATTGTGAGGGACTTGAATCATTTTTGATATACAAAAGATATATATTGAAATCTAGAGAGAAAATTGAGAGAAAAAGAAGAGTTTCTTGAAGAAAAATTGGAAGATTTTTGAAGAATTTGAAGAAGATTGAAGAATTTGAAGGATCATCATCCAACAATTGAGAATTCCCTAAGGTTATTAAGAGGTAACCTCCTATTCCTTTGTAGAAATAGGCAATTCAATCACAATTTCATAGTTCTAGGACTTTTACACATTTTCAAAACCTCTCTTCTTACCCCATTTCATCACACACCACATAGAAATTGTGATTGAATCTCATTTTAGTTCACTAGTTTGGATCTAAACAAGCCTTGGATTTAAGGAGCATGAATTAGTTTTTGAAGAATTTGCTCTTTTGAATTTTCTTAAGTAAACCTTATTTTTTTTAAATTTCTATTTTCCTTTTGAGATTCATAAGATTTTACATATCTTATTGAGTCTCTTTGAGTTTGATTCCTTAATTTTCTTATGATCCTATGATCCATATGGAGATTAAAGTGAATCTTAAGTCATATCTACACATAGATTGGTTGGGTTCAAGTCCTAGCTCATGACTTGGTTCTCCCAATTAGGAGTCTCATGGAATCCATGCTATATTCCATAGAGGTTTGAATAAATTTGAGTCCTACTTAATCCCCAAGGACCATTAATTTGAGAGGGGAATAAGGTATCATAGCTCTAATTCCCTCAAGGATCATATGTTTGAGGGAGAATTTGGATGTAAGTTCTCATAGTTTGTTTGTTGGAATCAAAGAGACTTGAATTTTCAAGATTCATAGGATTGAGTAAGACCTTATGATTCTCTTGCTAAGATCTTCAACTATGAGATCCATGACGGAGATCCACTAAGGCTAAACCTTATGTATCTCTTTATTTCCAAAATTTATTCTAGCAATCATAATAATACTTGATCCTAGTTCTCTCTAGAATCATGGGTCAAGTTTGTTTTGAAATATGAACATTAATCTAGCAATACTGCAGTGAATCCTTAAACCCACTATGATCAAAGATTTGTTATTAAATCATGGTCCATTGGAATAGGATGAGACCAATTGGAGGATGTTCATAACTCATTTGAGTACCTCTACGATTTTTGTTTTGATGAAATTCCATGTTTAAGATGGTTTGGTCTTATGATTTCAAAGCAAGCAACTCTCTATCCAAAATTCCAGAACAGTAAGTCCGTTTTAAAATTAATAAATCAGAACCTTAACCGAACTTTCTTGGCCTCTAATAAATGTTTCTGGGTAGTTTAATGTGTTAGAAAGATACCCTAAGAAGATCCAAGTGTTTCTCATTTGTTTACTATTTTTAGAAAATCACAGAAAATCTCTGGACAGAGAGTTGAAAATTACTGAGTGATGTCAAGTGTTTTCCATATTCCCAGAGATCTAACCGTTCAATCTTTAATTTTCTTTTTGGGTTAGAAACTAGACTCACAAACTCATATCTTATCCAAAAATCATTAAGATCCAACCGTTGGAAGTATGGTTTTTCCTTCTTTAAAGGTGTGGTATGTTCTCTGTAATTCATGAGAAACTATCACTATTTTTGTCTAATCTTATTGATTTCAATTTAGATGGTCTCCTAATGCCTTAGGACTCAAACCATGTTTTGAATAATGATAATTAAGCTTAAATCCAAAGGCTAAGTGATCCAAGTTAGTGAATATCTCATAGCATGTCCTTATACATATCCATGCATTCATTCATGTATATTGATGCTTGTATTTAGGGTCTAGCTTTAAGTTGTTTTGTCCCTAATTGAACCTAGTTGTGAGTTCCTTATAATCATGTTGGAATTATACTACCTCTATATGAACATTGCATTGGCTCCTAGTTCAGACTTGCATATCTATAGAGGTGAGATGTTTTTAACTAGTTAGAAGGAATCCATAAATAGATCAATTCTTTCTATGCTTGATAAATTTAAGCTAGAAGCTTAGGGTCGATTATTTGATATCTTTGATTAAGGCATGTGTACAATTTCTCAACCCTTCTCTAGTTTAATTTACTTCTTTGGTTTGAATTGATTTTGTGACTCCATGTGCGACACCTTAGAATTAGGTTTTTGCCTTATATGTTTATGTGTAAATAGAGACCTTTTCTTAGGATTTCTATTCTTGCATGCATTACAGGTTTCTATTTCGCGGCCGGATCCCGGGTATGTTTTCTGGTTCCCTATTTGCATATCATATTGCTTGCTACTTGAATTATGTGGATTATGAATGATATTTTATCGTTAGCAATCTTACACCTTTTTAGACATGCTTTTGTAATGTATATGCATATATGTATTAGTTGAGGGCATGCTTAGATTAATAATTCGATTCAAAAGGATGTTGAGTAGAGGCCTATCACGAGATAGGATGAAGGGGGGGTGTTTTAGTCCGCCGGGCTCCTTCCCCTTTCATTTCATAATCCCCGGACTCAGTTTATCTTTGGTTTCGCAAAAGATCGGTTTGCTTTTAAAACAGTTTGTTAATTTTCCCTTTAAAAATTAAGTGGCGACTCGTACTTTAAATATGAATTTGAAAATTATTTTTAAAGTGGGCCCAAATGCCGGTATTAGAATCTTTGATTTCGCAGACCAGAATTTCTGATTTTGGGTTCACTCGAGGATTAGACTTGAAAGCATCCTTTTAATCGAATTAATTAATTTTTGTGTGCCCGTTGCATTGCACTTGCATGTCTAGCTGATCGATTGCACAAAACTATGACCTTGGAGGCTCGGGGCAACCCGCTCAGTCAAGCCATCATGGGACTGTGTGATCACCCTTGATCTCGTACCATGTGTTGGTATATGAAGTATCCTATCGGGTGTGTGTCAAGGGTCCCTTATTTGACCAAAACCCGGCCTATTCATGATAGCTTCTATAGAACCTTTCAATCTAGGAAATCAATTCTTGATTAGGATTATGTGCTAGGAAGTTTTGCATGCCCCGAAAGGATTATTTGAGATGATGACGATGCTTGTTTGATGTAGGATGCATAATCTTTTAATCACCTTTAAGTAATTCCTCCTTATGTCCCACGACAATTGGGAATATGCCAGATTTTTTATTATAAGATTACATCTCTTATATTATGCTAAGCTAAGCATTATTGACCTTGTATGTATCCGAACTCATGAAAAGTACGATGATAATCCGATCATGTGATCCTTCTACCCAAAGAATTTTGAATCCATTTTGCCATCATTATTTCAAAATATTCAATCGCTCTTTCAAAAATCTTTGGTGTTCACTTTTTGATTAAAATTCCAAATCAACCCTTTTTGGGGTATATTTTTTCACATGATCATCTTCAAAGGAAGAACCCAAAAAAAATCTTGGGAATTGTTTTTAGAAGAAATGCTTTTCAAATGAATTTCAAAACAAAATTTCGACCCAATCATCGTTTGGTTAAGAAATATTTTTATACCTTCAAAGGAAAAATCCAAAATTCTTGAGAATTATTTTTGAGAGATCTCATCATCTAAGAAATGCTTTTCAAATGAATTTTAAAGCAAAGTTTCAACCCAATCATCTTTTCTTAAGAAATGTTTTTGCCTTCAAAGGAAAAATCCAAAATTCTCAAGAATTGTTTTCAAAAGATTTTATCATCCAAGAAATACTTTCCAAATGATTTTCGATTTGGTTATAGCCACTATATCCGTCCAAGAAGCAATAAAATTTATGTCCCGCCACTCTTTCTAGCATTTGATCCATGAATGGCAATAGAAAGTGGTCTTTCCGGGTCACAGTTTTTAACTTTCGATAATCAATGCACATCCGCCATCCAGTGGGGACGCGTGTTGGTACTAACTCGCCGTCTTTGTTTGGGATAACTGTTATACCAGCCTTTTTGGGCACCACCTGGGTTGGACTAACCCAAGAGCTGTCAGAGATAGGATATATAATCCCAATGTCCAGAAGTTTTAGGACGTCCTTTTTCACGACTTCTTGCATATTGGGATTCAGACGCCTCTGCATTTGTCGTGAAGGTTTGGCGTCTTCCTCCAGATATATCTTATGGGTGCAAATAGATGGGCTTATACCTTTTAGGTCGACAATAGTCCACCCCAATGCTCCCTTGTGCTGTTTGAGCATTTAAATTAACTTATCCTCTTGTTCCGAGTTCAACGTGGATGAGATTATCACAGGATAAGTCTTTTCAGTCCCCAGAAAAGCGTATTTGAGCTCTTTTGGAAGCTCCTTTAATTCTAAGTTGGGAAACTGAAAGTTTGAAGGCATAGTTAACTTTGTTTTTAGAGGCAAAGGTTCATATGGTGTGACCCACATGCATTCAGCTCTATCTTCCTCTTTAGTTTCCATCATGAGGCAGGCATGATTTAAGGCGGTGTCCAATGGAGTTGACTCGTTAGGTTTGTAGACTGCGTCGAATTATGACACCACTACTTGCAAAGGATCTTTATAGTCAACAAAATCAGCCTCATCTTCGATGATCGTTTCGATGAAGTTAACTTCTTCTTCGTCCTCGTATTCTTCAGGTCGGGGATTTGAAAATATCTTGACGTTTAAGGTCATATTCCTGATTACGATGGTCATGATACCACTTCTTATTTTGATTGTGGCATCTATGGTGTTGAGGAATGGACGTCAAAAAATCACCGAGATTTGTGAACATGGATTAGACACGGGTTCGGTATCCAATATCACAAAATCGACAGGGAAGACAAAGGTGCCTATTTGCACCAGAACGTCCTCCAGTATTCCTCTAGGATATTTGACTGACCTATCTGTCAGTTGTAACGCAACTCGGGTGGGTATGAGTTCACCCAAACCTAATTGTTTATAGACTGAGTATGGCAACAGGTTTACACTTGCTCCTAGATCAAGGAGTGCATTATCTATCCTCTGATTCCCAATCCGACACAAGACAGTTGGTGTGCCAGGGTCTTTAAGCTTTGGAGTCAATTCATTTTTAATGATTGCACTTGCTTGGCAGGCTACATAAGCATGTTTTTTTTACATTTTGACTCCTCTTGACCGTGCATAAGTCTTTGAGGTACTTAGCATAGGCCGACACTTGTTTGATTGCATCAAGGAGTGGAAGATTGATTTTGACTTGTTTGAACAGTTCCAAGAACTCCTGATTCCTTGCCTCGTTTTGGGGTTTCTTAAGCCTTTGAGGTTAAGGCGCAGGGAAAGGGCATTTTGGTAATTCGTTACTGGCAAGCTCCTTTCTGGGCCTTCTCTTAATTTCTTCTACTCGTTTAGGAGCTTCATCTTTTTCAACCAATGATTCGTTATTTTTGAGTTGCTCCTCTTCCTGAGTAGATGGTTTGCTCTTAGTCACCACTTCCTCCTCTTCATACTCCTTAGGAGTAGAATGAGGCATGTTTTTCCCTATGACCTTGCCGCTTCTTAGAGTTGTCATGGCTTTGTCATGCTCATGGTTATTGGGACCATTGTTGAATCCCTTAGGGTATGGAAGTGGTTGGGCAGGAACTGTTCCTCCTAATCCCTCTTGTCGTGCATCCATCCTCTCTAACGTTGCAGACATCTTGCTCATCATTTGAATTAATTGTTGCGTTAGATTCACATTAGAAAGAGGATCTTCCTCATGTGACTTTTTGTGTGGGGGAACGTATACGCTTGGCTGTTGATTATTAGAGGGTTGAGCTTCATTGTAGTTGTTTGGTGTATTTTGATTGAATGGCTGGGGTTGCCTATTGAATTGCCCTTGATATTGATTATTGTTATTATAGGGCTGTTGTTGGTATAGATTTTGGGTCCCAACATTGTTTTTCCAACCAAACCCGGGGTGATTCCATCTATTGTTATTATGTTGTGAATTACAGTTATTGTAGGAATTCCCCGCCCCCTATACCCTTGCATGGCATTCATTTCCATGGGGGGTTATTCTTGAAAATACGGCACATTAGGACAGTATTGATTAGTGTGTCCCAGCATGTTGCATGTGTCGCATGGTTCTTCAGGCAAAACTTGCCTAGAATTCTCTCCTTTCATTCCCAACTCTTCCACTTTTTTCACTAGTTCTTCATATTTATTCATCAGATGATCCTCACTTTTTTGTTGGTATAAACTTTTCTCTTCCACACAGGATATCTGTGAGCGTGGGACATCTTCTGAGTTCGACCACTCATGGGCATGTTCAGCTAACCACTCGAAGTGAGCTTCAGCTTCTTCAGTGTTCTTGCGAAGAAATGGCCCTGAACACATGGTCTCTCCAACTTTTAAGTTTCACCATTTAACCCTTCATAAAAGTAGCTTATGGTTCGCCATTTCTCATACCCGTGATGTGGGCATGAGAGAAGCAAATCCTTGAAATGCTCCCAAGTTTGGGTGAATGTTTCATTGATCTTTTGTTTGTAAGAGTTTATTTGTCTTTTAAGCTCAGTGGTCATGCGAGGTGGAAAGAATTTCTTCAGGAAAGCGGTGTTCATCGCATGCCAGGTGTAGATTGAATTTGGCTTTAAGGTGAGTAACCACGCTTTTGCTTTATCCTTCAGGGTGAAAGGAAATAGCATTAGACGTGTCACGTCTACAGGACAATTCTGTGAGAAAGTTTTACAAACATCCTCAACGTCCTTGACATGTAGATACGCCTTCTCGCTCTCCATTCCATGGAAGGTAGGAAGGAGTTGAATCATTCCATTTCGAAATTGAAATTTGCCTGCATGGGGTGGAATGAGAATACAAGAAGGTGTAGGTGCGTGTTCAGGTGTCATGAGATCGCACAAAGGATGAAGTGAATCGTCGATTGGTACAACCACATTATCACCGTTTTCACTTTGATTATCGGCCATTGAATCAATAGGTGTAACTATGGGGTTAATAGAACTAGATGAAATGGATGAATAGAATGGGTTTCCGTAAATTCCTTGGATGGAATTATCGAACATAAAGGGAAAGACCCTAAGTAGTTTTTAATCTAAAGGATGAAAGAAAAAGAATAACAGAAAGAGATAAGGATAGATTGAGGTAATCTAAGCGTTAGCTTGTCGCCTTCCCCGGCAACGGCGCCAAAAACTTGACACGACTAAATAGTTGTGCGCTCTTGTGCAACACCCAAGTGTAGGTGATCGTGCATGTAATACTGGATAAGTCCAGGTCGATCCCACAGGGAAGGTGTTGAACTAAATACCTAGATTAAACTTTAAAAAGAAAACAAAAATCAATACTTTTAAGAAATGTGGACCACGAAGTTCTACGGTTTATCAACTACTAACGATAAAACAATTAAACTAAATTAATCTAACAACTAACTAACAAATTAAAGCGGTATTTTAAAGCGTGTTTTTCTTAATAAAAGGGAATGTTGGGATTACACGAATCCACCGCGACCTAGCCATCTACCATGCAGTTACGTTGAAGCTCAATGGAGCATATTCTCTACAGTATTCCATATTTATCTAAAGGTAAAGAATCCACAGTCCTTTCATGACCGGGACTATATCATTACAATTAAGTTTGAAATACATGAAAGCGGTTTAAAACAATAGTTAAGACTCGCACCTACAATGGTGTTAGCATTGAGGGTGGTTTGCAAAATGTATTGAAGAAAAATGCCTCAAGGCTTTAAGTTTACAGACTGCTTTGACAAACTGAGCGTTTGAGGACAGTTTGATAACAAATCAGTAAAACAAAAAGTCTAGGAGTACTGCATAGAATGTTCTCAAGAATCAGAGAGTTCGATCGATCGACGCACTTTCAATCGATCGAACATCTTCATCCCTCGATCGATCGAACTGACTTCGATCGATTGACAATGTCTCTGTTCCGATCGATCGAACTAACTTCGATCGATCGAACACAGGAATTATTCTGCTGCATGGCAGAGGCTTGAGATCACAGTTTCATCATGATCTCCCAACCTGGGGACTTCTCAGACATAGTCTGGAGTAGCACAGAGTTGTTTTCAACTTAAAGATTCATTAAGGATGCGTTTGTTTGTGATTTAATCATGAAAATTATAAAAACTAATGGTAGAAATTTATCTAGCATACAAACTACGTGATAACTGATTATACTACTCTAAACTACGTGTAGAATGTAAGTAAACAATAAAGGAGTAACCTGGAATGAAGAACTATTAATATTAAACTATGAGAATAGCAATCCAAACGCAATATCTAAACTCAAAGACCTATAAAACATGAAAAACCTCTATCTCTCTCTCTAAAACTGTTAAAAAGTAAAGTGGGCGTTCTCTTTTTCGTGAATACAACTGATATATATAGAAAAACCTAAAACGAGGGTTTCAACCAATGTCCCCGCATCGTGCGTGTATGTTCTGATAAAAGCCATGTTTGATCAATCGAACATCGCCTGATCGATTGAACTTCTGGGATCTTTGAGCGCTTGAACTCCATTCGATCGATCGAAACCTCGATCGCTCGAGCCTTCTTCGATCGCTCGAACTCTGTGCTTCAGCTTTGAAATGTCTTCTTTGAAACCCAGCACTTCCTTTTATCGTTATCTTCCAATTCTCCACATAGCAACCATAGTCTGCACAAATTATAGCTAAAACACACAACTTATCACAGATTAATCATAATGTGTGAAAACTAGCATTGTAATTCAAACTGCAGATAAACGAGGAAATTGTAAACTAATTTAGCGTATTTTCTTCTTTTAGCATGGTTGTATTTTACAAATACCCCCGCTTGTCAGAACCCCTAACTAGCGATTTGCTAGTTCCTAGCAATAGAGCGAAAATAAAATAAGCTAAACTAATACTACAGTGATTAAAATAAAACACGTGAAAACCAAAACGAACTAATCTAAGTAAATAAAAAAATAAAAATAAATAAAAATAAAAAAATGAAAACTACCTAACTCACTTTCGCAGGAATCGCGGTTGCATTTAGCAAATGCAACAAGCCGTGAAACCCTTAGGTTCCCCCTAGTGGACGAGTGTTGTCTCGTGAGGGTTTGCAGTGAATCTACCCACAAAATTCTCTGATTTTAAGATCAAAAAGATATAGAATAACTTGTAAACTCTTTCTTTTATTCAACTATTAATTTAGCTCTACATAACATATCATCCTCATTCAAACCATGAAAGAAATACACATGTTCTGCATATCACCAAGAAGGAACAACATATGCATCACATCCATGTATCCGTGTGTGTGTGAGATTAACAGCTATACATCAAACTTTATTTAGAGTTGTTTAAACTATCATACTCTTAGAACTTGTAGTTTCAACTCAATTCTCACATGGTTACTACACTCAAAAATGAACATCTCACAGAAACTTGGTTAATAATGATCGCACATGGTATGAAAGCTTTGATAGGAGTGATTTTTCGGATACTAATACTTTCATACTCAACTCTATAAAAGACGAACATTTAGAGTGTATAGTCTCACAAAAGGAATACTACTTACTAGATGAGCGAAATACCGTGGATAACTCAATTTACATGTTCGTGGTTAAACTAAGTTGTTGAAAATCATTAAGGCTTTGACTTGACGGTTTTTATTTAGTAGGGTAGAAATTAGAGGGGTAAGAAATTGCACATTTTCAACATGTGATTGTGTTCAGTAATTTCTTCTTCACTTCATTCCAACCATCCTCTTCATTTATTATTATTTTATTTTATTTTATTTTATTATTTTTTTTAACCTGGACTTTCTCCTTCCTTTTCTTTTCTTTTATGCAGCCCTTCCCACTCCTACTCCTTCCCCATACTTCAATAATTTAATCACATTGAGTGTACAATGGGGTGTATTGAGGTCAAAGTATAAGATCAGGAATTTGAGATTTCATAATAGATTCGGCATTATTTACTAGGTGTGGGGTTGAGAACAATGCATCTTCTGGAATGTCGATACATGTAAATGGAAAAGTAAGGAGCAAATAACGATGGCTTAAATCATTTTCTCAACTTCTTAATTTTTTACACATCAATGTTCATTGAGTTTAGTTGGTAAATCCTGAATGTTCTCCTCTACTAAGAAGCCAAAATGCAGAATCAGAGACTATTCAACGAATTCAACATGCTTATTCAATAAGAACAATTCGAATTTGATGTGATAATTCCCTCAAGATTGAAGATTGGATTCAAAAGCTCACTAAGGGTACTAGTTTCCGCTACTTTATTCCTTAAAGTACGAAAGTCATATTAACTCTTATTTTAAGTTTTCTGCATAGCTATTAATATGTGCAAATGATTTGGATACAAGAATGGTCAACATATGCATTCATCCTAGAGAAACTAGAAAAACGCGTGAACTTAATTCATAAAAGGATGAGAATAAAATGATTGTGTCATTGCTTGATAACAGCTAAATAGGAGTGAATATTCAGAGTTATTCTACCAATTTAATTCAAACCTTGCTCAATCGTTTGAAATTTTAAACTTTTTTTTTTTTTTTTTGTTTACGTTTTTTTTTTAAAATATCCCTTAATTTCACGAATTCTTTCACGAATTCACGAATTCAAACTTGAGGTATGGCATGTGCAATAAAGTGATCCAGATTGCTAAATATTCATAGGTGATTATCTATCTACATCCTACCCCCAACTAAAAATTGCAATGTCCTCAGCAGGTGATTTTCAAAAATAGATAGAGAGATATCACCTGTCTAAGCATAGTAATAACTGCAAGCGTAACAACCTGGAAAGAAAGCATACAAACTCCAAATAGGCAGGATCAAATAGATATGAAATATAGAGCATGGAATCCATACATAAAACATAACTCATCATTGGAAAGATAATAAAGAGAAAGAACAGAATAGTGATAATATACTCCATATAAATTAAAATCCACGATATCCAAAACCAACCAACAAAATAAACCAACAATAACCAAAAATCCAATACATCCAACCAAACCAACTAAAACATCCAAAATGGACAAAAACAACCAAATAACCCCAAACACTGATCTAGCAGAACTATCCATCATCGGCGACGTCCGATAATATCTCAATCACTACATCTAGAGCATCTCCATCGCCACCCTCGTCAACAGTGGTAGCTATCGTCGGGACACTCGCAATTGTGGCAGCTGATGTAGATAATGATGTGTCAGCCACGACAGGCGGAGGTGGAAGTGGTATCTCAGCAGCAGCCAGCACCGCAGAAGTGGATGGAGCTGTAGGATCAATCGGTGCAGGGGAAGCTGAAGATAATGGACCGGTGGTGGATGATGGAATAATAGAAGTGGTAAGTGGGACGGTGGAGCAACTGGAGGTGGATCGCTGGGGGGTGGTGCAGAAGCGGCATGAACCGACTGATCGACTCCGATCTGGATCAAGATTGCCTCCAACAAAGTCATCATCTGATCTACCTTGCCCTCGAGTCTAATCCGGGCCTCTCTCACCTCCAGTAGTAACTCGTGAAGAGTCGGGAGAGGTGCAGAAGAAGACTCTCGCTGGGCTGGAGCCTGAGACCGCTGTCTCAACTCAAATCTCATAACCTCCTCTACAGGGTCACCCTCCTCCTCCGAATCATGCTCCTCAGCCTCAGTCGTCGTCCCAGAAGCTACATCCTCAGTATCTGTCCCTCCTCGCCTCCTCTTTACTTCGATTTTTGCTTTGCCCTTTCCTTTTTCTCTTCTGAGCGTCAGAGCGGCGAGCGACGATCTCACCAAAGTGGCTCTTGGAAGACTGATGGACATCGATAGCAAGAGGGAGTAGGCCGCTCTGGGTCACAATGCAATGGATGCTCCACGCTCCTTTCAGGTGCTTCTTGGCCAAGAAATAGCGTGTGTGATGCACCATGAACTCTATGTATAATCGCGGGAGGCATACTCGTCTCCCTATCCCCACACAAAATAGTGCTTGCACATACCAAGCCGCCAGCTTCTCGTGATAAGAAGTCGGAAAAATACAGTTGCAGAGGATGAGATGGAGCATGTGGTACCTATCAGTCAGGAACTGATCCTCTATATGAGAGGAGCCGTTCTAGACTGAACGGCACCTCCGGTAATCTCTCTGACAATCGTGGCGTAAGGGATCTCAGAAGTATCCACACGGTAAGGACAGTCACACTCCAGCTCCTCAGGGACCCCTAGGGCAGCAGATAAAGTGGCAGGACTGATGATGATCTCCCGACCACGGAAGTAAGATTGATAAGTGTATGGTGCAGCCGGGTCCTTAATCATCGTTGCACAGACCTCTCGTACCCACGAAACATTGACCTGTTTGGGCTGGGTCAACATCTCGTACCATCATGGCATATCCTTGATTCTGGCTAAGAACCAAGGAGTAGAAAGCCAGGTCGTCTCAAGTGGTCTCTCAATCATCACCTTACGGTGACTAAAGAACCTCGTGTAATTTGACTGGTCAATGATATGGCGGAACCCATGGTCAGGTACCGGATCTGCTACAACGAGGTCGAAGCATTTCTCCTGAAAAGAGCCCATCGTGGGATTCATAGTGGGCGTCCTGAAATTGAAAAGAAACAAAACAAATGAAAATAGGAAGGAAAAAAGTGAAAACTGCCACTGTTAAGGTTCGATCGATTGCAGTTGTTTCGATCGATCGAAGAATGGCTGGGTTCGATCGATCGTAGCTTGTTCGATCGATCGACGAATGGCTGGGTTTGATCGATTGTAGTTTGTTCGATCGATCGAATATAATGATTTCGCAGCGACAACAAACGAGAACGGAGAGAGTCCGCGCACACAAAATAAGAAGAAAAAGAACAACAAATGGTTGAAAAACCAACGGGGGGCACCCCCATGACAATTCCAACGAAATGATCAAGAGGGGGAGTTTGTGGACTTTGCCTCAGGTCAAAAATGGAGAGTGGATGAGAGGGATGATGATGGTGATCAGGGGAGTGATCAGAGCACCGACCAATGAGTGTGTGCTTGGGAAATCAAAAAACGCCCCTTGGTCTCACTCTGTGCTCAATCGCTCGAATGAAGGAAAGAGGGAGAGAAACTGATGAAGTATATGGACGACGCCTTGTTTAAATACAGGTCTCGATCGATCGAGAAAGTTTGATCGATTGAGACCTGCTGAAGCACTTGAAGAGTGGATGAGCTCGATCGATCGATGTTAGTTCGATCGATCGAACCTGGAAATCCTACACTACCATTGAAATGAAAGATTATACACCCCCAACTAACCAATATTGTTCTGGACATACAAGAAAGTGATAAAAATAGTTCATTGACAGGACATGTACGCCAAAAAAGTCATCATCAAAATAGAAAATTGCAAATATTTTATAGATAGAACAATGTATTAGCATCCATTTGCAACATTATTGCCCCCAACATGGTATTTAAAATCTTATTGATAAAGAAAAACTAAAAGAAATTGAAAGTGATAAAACTTTGTCTAGGAATACACTTCAATTGATGAAAGAAAAATGAAATGACAGAATACAATTGAAGTGAAGCACTACTCTTCAAGTGTGAAAATATCATCTTCCACAACTTCTGTCTCTGCTAAAGCTTCGAATGTGGGGTCCAAATTTGCTAATTCCCTTTTCCGGAATAGCCGGAAGGCATCCAGGGCATCATTGAGCAAGTCTGAACTATCCAAAGAAGTGATCGTGCATGCAGGAGGTGAACCGGATGGAGATAGCGATAACGGTGTGTAAGTTCGCAACGGTCTTTCCTCTTGCGGCGGAGTACCCGGGGACCTTATGTATGGTCCAACTTCGTGGAACAACTGATGTGGAAGTAACAGCGGTAGCAACATATGATTTATAGTGACACCCCTGGTAAAGAAAAACAAAAGAGAACAAAAAGAAAGAAAGAAATTAAATAAACAAACGAAAGAACTAAAGGAATTAACAAAACAGGAAATATGACCGAGAAATAACCTCACTATTGGCCTGATATCACTAGGTGCACTAGCAGGTAGACGACATTGAAGCCAGAACAACAAATAACTCAAGTGCACATAAATGTAGGGAACCACTTGGATGACAAGGAAGTCATCAACGTAAATGAATACAACATTATGGCGTTCCAGCACCACATCCTGTAAATCTTCTTCTTTCCATGGTTCCCACATTGAATCATTCTCCTACTGTTCCATCAGAGCATCATCGACTTCCCAAACAACATATCCCTCTGGTTCTCCCTCCTCTTCAGGAAATTCCATGTGCTCAAAAGGATTGATCTGGAGGAGAGCAGGGTTGTATGGGATGTATCCTTGGGTTAAGTCAACGACATCTTCTGCCCCTGGCCCTTGATATGAAGATAAGCAGAATGCTATTTCATCAGTAGTCCACGGGGGGTTATGATATTCAGAATCAGCCCATGACCCAATTGAGTGGACATCATCATCTCGCATGTTGAACAACATGAGGAGATATATAAAAATGGAATAGCAGGCTAAGATCGAGGTCACACTCGAAAATAGATAAACAAAGGAATAAAACAAAACAAAAAGCAGTAAAAGAAAGAGTACAACAACATTATGAAAATGCACTTGAGCGTTCTAGGTCGAGGCATAGTCAGGCTCATCCAGTTGGATGTGCTAGACCTCGGGTTGGAAATCCTCTAAGAACGGTTTTAAACTTTGGCCATTAACCTTGAAACTTTCTTCGTTCTTAGGATTGAATAACTCGACGGCCCCATGTGGAAAGACAAATTTGACTATGAAGGGTCCAACCCACCGAGATCGGAGTTTTCCTGGGAAGAGATGAAGGCGTGAATCGCATAATAAAACTTTCTGTCCAGGCTCAAAAGATTTTCAAAAAATCGTTCTATCATGGCGAGCCTTCAACCTTTCCTTGTGAAGTTTAGCATTGTCGTATGCATCTCGACGGATTTCTTCCAGTTCAGCCAACTGGAGTTTTCGGAGATGACCTCCCTCTTTAATGTCGAAGTTTAATGAGCGTGTCACTCAATATGTTTTGTGCTCGATTTCGACAGGAAGGTGACATGCCTTACCATACACTAACCTATACGGGGACATCCCCAGATTTGTCTTGTAGGCAGTACGGTATACCCATAAAGCATCAATCAGCTTATAAGCCCAGTCCTTTCTGTTGAAACTAACCGTCTTTTCTAATATATGCTTGATTTCACGGTTAGCCAACTCTGCCTGTCCGTTTGTTTGTGGGTGGAAGGCTAGAGCGATCTTGTGATTCACCCCGTATTTCTTAAGTAGTGATTCCAAAGGCCTATTGCAAAAGTGTTTGCCTTGATCACTTATTAGTGCTTTTGGGTTCCGAAACGCGATAGGATGTTTTCCTTAAGGAAGGACATTACCGTTTTGTGGTCATTGCATTTCGTTGGTATCGCTTCCACCCATTTTGATACATACTCCACAGCTAGGAGTATGTATTCACAGTTATTAGATTAAGGAAACGGGCCCATAAAGTCTATGCCCCAACAATTGAATATTTCAATTGTGATGATGGGAGTTGAGGGCATAGAATTCCTTTTCGAAATTGTACCAAGCTTTTGACATCGTTGGCACGATTTACAAAAAGCATAGGCATCTTTGAACATAGTAGGCCAATAGAAGCCGCTGTGTAGGACTTTATGTGCGGTCTTTTGGGAGGCAAAATGGCCACCGCAGGCTTCAGAATGACAGGAGGCCAAAATTACAGTTATGTCCTCATTCGGAACGCAACGTCTGATGACCTGATCAACACAATACTTAAATAGGTGAGGGTCATTGAAAAATATATGACGTGCGAACGAAAGGAACCTTTTCTTGTCCTGATTGGACCAATGATTTGGGGTCTCTCCTGTAACAAGGTAGTTTATTATATCCGCGTACCAAGGCAAACTAGAAACAGCCATTAGTTGCTCGTTTGTGAATTCATCTTTAATCGGTACGGGCTCAGTGTTGTCACTAAATGTCAACCGAGATAAATGATCGGCGACCACATTTTCTACTCCTTTTTTATCCTTGATAGTGATATCAAATTCCTGGAGTAGGAGTATCCAACGGATGAGCCTCTGTTTCGCGTCCTTCTTAGATAGCAGGTACTTGAGGGCCGAGTGGTCTATAAAACAGACGATTGGGGATCCTATCAGATAAGACCTGAATTTGTCTAGAGAGAAAACGATTGCCATTAGCTCTTTTTCAGTAGTCGTATAATTCATTTGAGCTTCGTTGAGTGTTTGGCTGGCATAGTATGTTACATAAGGCTTATTGTTCTTCTTCTGTCCTAGAACTGCGCCAATGGCATAGTCGCTAGCATCGCACATTAACTTAAAAGGCAAACTCCAGTTGGGTACCTGTATTATCGGTGCGGAGGTAAGGTGTTCTTTTAGTGCGTCAAAAGATGTTTGACAGTTTTTCGACCATTCGAATGGCATGTCTTTAGCCAACAGTTGACACAGTGGTCGGGAGATTGCACTAAAATTTTTGATAAAGCGATGATAGAATCCCGCATGTCCCAGAAAAGATCGGATGTCTCAGATTATATGAGGGACAGTTAGATTTGAAATTATATCAATTTTTGCTTTATCGACTTGGATACCCTTATCAGAAATAATGTGGCCGAGGACAATCCCTTGGTTACCATGAAGTGACACTTTTCCTAGTTTAGTACTAAGTGTTTGTCCTCGCATCTCGCTAACACATTCTCAAGGCTTTCTAGGCAGTTATCAAAACTATGGCCAAACACTGAGAAGTCGTCCATAAAGACCTCGAGTGTCGGTTCGACCATATCACTGAATATGCTTAACATGCACCGCTGAAAGGTGGCAGGTGCATTGCATAAACCGAAGGGCATACAACAGTAGGCGAATGTACCGAACGAACAAGTGAAAGTCATCTTCTCTTGATCTTCAGGAGCAATTTCAATTTGGTTATAGCCACTATATCCGTCCAAGAAGCAATAAAATTTATGACCCGCCACTCTTTCTAGCATTTGATCCATGAGTGGCAATGGAAGGTGGTCTTTCCGGGTCACAGTATTTAACTTTCGATAATCAATACACATCCTCCATCCAGTGGGGACGCGTGTTGGTACTAACTCGCCGTCTTTGTTTGGGATAACTGTTATACCAGCCTTTTTGGGCACCACCTGGGTTGGACTAACCCAAGAGCTGTCAGAGATAGGATATATAATCCCAATGTCTAGAAGTTTTAGGACTTCCTTTTTCATGACTTCTTGCATATTGGGATTCAGTCGCCTCTGCATTTGTCGCGAAGGTTTGGCGTCTTCCTCCAGATATATCTTATGGGTGCAAATAAATGGGCTTATGCCTTTTAGGTCGGCAATAGTCCACCCCAATGCTCCCTTGTGCTGTTTGAGCATTTGAATTAACTTATCCTCTTATTTCGAGTTCAACGTGGATGAGATTATCACAGGATAAGTCTTTTCAGTACCCAGAAAAGCATATTTGAGCTCTTTTGGAAGCTCCTTTAATTCTAAGTCAGGAAACTGAAAGTTTGAAGGCATAATTAACTTTGTTTTTGGAGGCAAAAGTTCATATGGTGTGACCCACATGCATTCAGCTCTATCTTCCTCTTTAGTTTCTATCATGAGGCAGGCAAGATTTAAGGCGGTGTCCAATGGAGTTGACTCGTTAGGTTTGTAGACTGCGTCAAATTGTGACACCACTACTTGCAAAGGATCTTTATAGTCAACAAAATCAGCCTCATATTCGATGATCGTTTTGATGAAGTTAACTTCTTCTTCATCCTCGTATTCTTCAGGTCGGGGATTTGAAAATATCTTGACGTTTAAGGTCAAATTCCCGAATACGATGGTCATGATACCACTTCTTATTTTGATTGTGGCATCTATGGTGTTGAGGAATGGACGTCAAAAAATCACCGGGATTTGTGAACATGGATTAGACACGGGTTCGGTATCCAATATCACAAAATTGACCGGGAAGACAAAGGTGTCTATTTGCACCAGAACGTCCTCCAGTATTCCTCTAGGATATTTGACTGACCTATCTGCTAGTTGCAACGCAACTCGGGTGGGTTTGAGTTCACCCAACCCTAGTTGTTTATAGACTGAGTATGGCAACAGGTTTACACTTGCTCCTAGATCAAGGAGTGCATTGTCTATCCTTTGATTCCCAATCCGGCACGAGACAGTTGGTGTGCCAGGGTCTTTAAGCTTTGGAGGCAATTCATTTTGAATGATTGCACTTGCTTGGCAGGCTACATAAGCATGTTTCTTTACACTTTGCCTCCTCTTGACCATGCATAAGTCTTTGAGGTACTTAGCCTAGGCCGGCACTGGTTTGATTGCATCAAGGAGTGGAAGATTAATTTTTACTTGTTTGAACAGTTCTAAGAACTCCTGATTCCTTGCCTCATTTTGGGGTTTCTTAAGCCTTTGAGGGTAAGGCGCAGGGAAAGGGCATTTGGGTGATTCGTCATTGGCAAGCTCCTTTCCAGGCCTTCTCTCAATTTCTTCTACTCGTTTAGGAGCTTCATTTTTTCAACCAATGATTCGTTATTTTTTAGTTGCTCCTCTTCCTGAGTAGATGGTTTGCTCTTAGTCACTACTTCCTCCTCTTCATACTCCTCGGGAGTAGAATGAGGCATGTTTTGCCCTATGACCTTGCCGTTTCTCAGAGTTGTCACGACTTTGGCATGCTCATGGTTATTGGGACCATTGTTGAATCCCTTAGGGTTTGGAAGTGGTTGGGCAGGAAATGTTCCTCCCAATCCCTCTTGTCGTGCATCCATCCTCTCTAACGTTGTAGACATCTTGCTCATCATTTAAATTAATTGCTGCGTTAGATTCACATTAGAAAGAGGATCTTCCTCCTGTGACTTTTTGTGTGGGGGAACGTATACATTTGGCTGTTGATTATTAGAAGGTTGAGCTTGATTGTAGTTGTTTGGTCTATTTTGATTGAATGGCTGGGGTTGCCTATTGAATTTCCCTTAATATTGGTTATTGTTATTATAAGGTTGTTGGTATAGATTTTGGGTCCTAGCATAATCAAACCCGGGGTGATTCCATCTATTGTTATTATGTTGTGAATTGTAGTTATTGTAGCAATTCCCCGCCCCCTATACCCTTGCATGGCATTCATTTCCATGAGGGGTTGTTCTTGAAAATACGGTACATTAGGATAGTATTGATTAGTGTGTCCCAGCATGTTGTATGTGCCGCATGGTTCTTCAGGCAAAACCTGCCTAGAATTCTCTCCCTTTTATTACCAACTCTTCCACTTTCTTCACTAGTTCTTCAAATTTATTCATCAGATGATCCTCACTTTTTTGTTGGTATAAACTTTTCTCTTCCACACAGGATATCTGTGAGCATGGGACATCTTCTGAGTTCGACCACTCATGGGCATGTTCAGCTAACCACTCGAAGTGAACTTCAGCTTCTTCAGTGTTCTTGCGAAGAAATGGCCCTGAACTCATGGTCTCACCAACTTTTTAGTTTCACCATTTAACCCTTTATAAAAGTATCTTGTGGTTTGCCATTTCTCATTCCCGTGATGTGGGCATGAGAGAAGCAAATCCTTGAAACGCTCCCATGTTTGTGTGAAGGTTTCATTGCACTTTTGTTTGTAAGAGTTTATTTGTCTTTTAAGCTCAGTGGTCATGCGAGGTGGAAATAATTTCTTCAGGAAAGCGGTGTTCATTGCATGCCAGGTGTAGATTGAATTTGGCTTTAAGGTGAGTAACCACGCTTTTGCTTTATCCTTCAGGGTGAAAAGAAATAGCATTAGACGTGTCACGTCTACAGGACAATTCTGTGAGAAAGTTTTACAAACATCCTCAAAGTCCTTGACATGTAGATACGCCTTCTCGCTCTCCATTCCATAGAAGGTAGAAAGAAATTGAATCATTCCATTTCGAAATTGAAATTTGCCTGCATGGGGTGGAATGAGAATACAAGAAGGTGTAGGCGCGTGTTCAGGTGTCATGAGATCGCACAAAGGACGAAGTGAATCGTCGATTAGTACAACCACATTATCACCGTTTTCACTTTGATTAACGGCCATTGAATCAATAGGTGTAACTATGGGGTTAATAGAACTAGATGAATCGGATGAATAGAATGGGTTTTTGTAAATTCCTTCGATGGAATTATCAGACATAAAGGGAAAGACCCTAAGTAGTTTTTAATCTAAAGGATGAAAGAAAAAGAAAAATAGAAAGAGATAAGTATAGATTGAGGTAATCTAAGCGTTAGCTTGTCACCTTCCCCGGCAACGGCGCCAAAAACTTAACACGACTAAATAGTTGTGCGCTCTTGTGCAACACCCAAGTGTAGGTGATCGTGCAAGTAATACTGGATAAGCCTAGGTCGATCCCACAGGGAATGTGTTGAACTAAATACCAAGATTAAACTCTAAAAAGAAAACAAAAATCAATACTTTTAAGAAATGTAGAACACGAAGTTCCACGGCTTATCAACTACTAACGATAAAATAATTAAACTAAATTAATCTAACAACTAACTAACAAATTAAAGCGGTATTTTAAAGCGTGTTTTTCTTAATAAAAGGGAATGTTGGGATTACACGAATCCACTGCGACCTAGCCATCTACCATGCAGTTACGTTTATGCTCAATGGAGCACATTCTCTATAGTATTCCGTATTTATCTAAAGGTAAAGAATCCATAGTCCTTTCATGGCCGAGACCATATCATCACAATTAAGTTTGAAATACATGAAAGCGGTTTAAAATAATAGTTAAGACTTGCACCTACAATGGTGTTAGCATTGAGGGTGGTTTGCAAAATGTATTGAAGAAAAATGCCTCAAGGCTTTAAGTTTACAGACTGCTTTGACAAACTGAGCGTTTGGGGATAGTTTGATAACAAATCAGTAAAACAGAAAGTCTAGGAGTACTGCATAGAATGTTCTCAAGTATAGAGAGCTCGATCGATTGACGCACTTTCAATCGATCGAACATCTTCATCCCTTAATCGATCGAACCGACTTCGATCGATTGACAATGTCTCTGTTCCGATCGATCGAACTAACTTCGATCGATCGAACACATGAATTATTCTGCTGCATGACAGAGGCTTGAGATCACGGTTTCATCGTGATCTCCCAACCTGGGGACTACTCAGACATAGTCTGGAGTAGCACGAAGTTGTTTCTAACGTAAAGATTCATTAAGGTGCGTTTGTTTGTGATTTAATCATTAAAATTATAAATACTAATGGTAGAAATTTATCTAGCATACAAACTACGTGATAACTGATTATACTACTCTAAACTACGTGCAGAATGTAAATAAACAATAAAGGAGTAACCTGGAATGAAGAACTATTAATATTAAACTATGAGAATAGCAATCCAAACGCAATATCTAAACTCCAAGACCTACAAAACATGAAAAACCTCTATCTCTCTCTCTAAAACTGATAAAAAGTAAAGTGGGCGTTCTCTTTTTCATGAATACAACTGATATATATAGAAAAACCTAAAACTAGGGTTTCAACCAATGTCCCTGCAGCATACACGTATGTTATGATAAAAGCCATGTTCGATCGATGGAACATCGCCCGATCAATTGAACTTCTGGGATCTTCGAGCGCTTGAACTCCATTCGATCGATCGGAACCTCGATCGCTCGAGCCTTCTTCGATCGTTCGAACTCTGTGCTTCAGCTTTGAAATGTCTTCTTTGAAACCCAGCACTTCCTTTTATCGTTATCTTCCAATTCTCCACACAGCAACCATAGTATGCACAAATTACAGTTAAAACACACAACTTATCACAGATTAATCATAATGTGTGAAAACTGGCATTGTAATTCAAATTGCAGATAAACGAGGAAATTGTAAAATAATTTAGTGTATTTTCTTCTTTTAGCGCGGTTGTATTTTACAAATACCCCCCCTTGTCATCTGTGTTCGATAAATTTGATGGAACAGGGAACCCTCGTAACCATTTCAGGATATGCATAGGGGCATTTCAGCCTAGTGGTTTGATCACGACCATGATGGCTGTTTTGTTCCAGCAGACGCTAAATGGAGCTACTTTATCGTGGTACCTCACTCTGGAGCCGGGCAAAACAAGAGTTTGGGAGGAAGTGGTCAAATCATTCGTGGCCCAATATGAGTATAATCAAGATTTGGATGTTATTGTTAGAGATCTAGAAACTACCCGACAGGGGAACAAGGAATCTTTTACTGAATATTTGAGCCACTGGAGGGGTAAGGTGGCTTCAATGGTACAGAGGCTGACTAAAAAGGAACAAATTCGAATGCTGATGAAGAATCTCCAACCTATCTACCAAGAGAAGTTGAGGTTTCAATCCATCAACATCTTTGCCGAAGTGTTTGATGTGGGAACCAAAATCGAAGACGCGATACAAGAGGGGTTAATCAAGAGAGAGGAACCATCGAACAGGTATAGGCGTCCGAATTATGAGATAGGAGGAGGGCATTCAGGAGGTCATTCAGGACCTACAGACGTGAACGCGTTGAGTGAACTCGAAAAGAAGTTCGATATAGTCAGAGGTTACCCGAAGAGAGGAGGAGATAAGCCTTTGTGAAAGTTTTCAGACTTGGGAGTATCATTATCCATGGCTCTTGATAGGCTGCTAGCAAAGGGACATCTTCACCTACTGGAACCGCGGCCAACACCAAACCCACCACCTCCAAATTTCAAAGCTGATCTATACTACAAATTCCATCAGGAACAGGGACACTCAACTGATCGGTGCTTAAGGTTGAGACATGAAATCCAAGATTTGATTGATAAGAAAGTAATATCTGAACCACCCGCCAATCGGCCGAACGTCACCAAGAATCCACTACCAGATCATCATGTCGTGCCGCCACCCAGAATTTATTACTTGGAAAGTGAGGGGAGGTGTTTTGATCCATCAACATTGATCACTAAGTTGGGGTGTCCAAGAAAGTTTTATCAGATGCCGGAGGATTTGTAAATCTGCACTTTAAATGAGCTGGTAAATAGAGATGAAGGGAAAGTAATAGAAAGGGCTATTGCTATAGATTGGTGGGCACCTGAAGCCGATAGTTCAATTTGGTACAAAGGGGACGATAGTCAGGGCGTCAATAAAGTTAAGGAGGATCTTTGGTATGAAAGTGAAAAGGAAGAGGAGGAAAGTCTGAAATTCGTTAAAGCACAGGATGATCTTTGGTTTAAAGAAGAGGTCAGTCATCTAACACAATTGGGAAGGCATTTCAAACCACACGAACTTGAGAAAGATCACCTTGGCCAAGAATTGGATAAGGGAAAAGGAAAACTGAATGAGGAAGAAGAGGAAGATAAGGTCTTGAGACAGATGAAGAAGACACGGTGAACATCACTATTTGGGGGTTATTAGTTGCTTCCAAGCATCATAAGCAAGTAGTCCTCGATGCTCTCAATTAGTCAGACGTCTCCATCAACGTTATCCTAGAAGATCTCATCAGCATGATCAACAAAAGCCCAACTCTCACTATATCATTTACCTAAGCTGACTTGCTTTCTCGGGGACCTGCTCATAATAAGCCGTTGCACATCACCATTGAGTGTCTGGAAAATTCTTTGCCCGGTTGTCTCATTGACAACGGGTCTGCATTAAATGTATGCCCTTTCCAAATAGCTAAAAAGATAGGGCTTGATGAATACACGTTTATACCGTCAGAGCAAAAGCTAAGGGCCTATGACAATATTCAGTGAGCAGTTATGGGGGTCATCTTTCTAAATCTCTCTATTGGAACTAGGGAAAAGGAGGTAGAATTCCAAATCATCAAAATTCCTGCGTCATTCAATCTGCTTCTGGGATGGCCATGGCTAGATAGATTGGGCGCCATCCTGTCAACCATCAGAAAGTCAAGTAAATTTGGAAGAATAAGGTTTGCGATATTCTGGGGGATAGCTGAATGCATGTGTTTGAGGCTTCATCAAGTGCTCCGATTTTGGAAGTACAAATCCAAGAGGAAGAAACGAGCTTAGGCAGATTTGAGTTCATTAATGTGATAAAAGATGGGAAGTCGAAGGAGTTCCTGCTACTATATTTTGATCAATACGCAAGTCCGTTGGTGGCCGGGATTATGAGAAAAATGGGATTCTTCCCAGAATTGGGTTTAGGTAAGAAGCATCAAGGGTTGTCAGAATTCCCGAACATCAATACACAAACCTACACCCATGGGCTAGGATTCCCGCCAACCAAGGAAGAGTTGAAGAAAAAGAAGAAAGCAGCCGATGCACCGCTAGAACCATACTTGAAAACCCTCAATGGGTATTTTGTCAAGAAAGGGGAAGACTTTCCGTTTTGCGGTTTCCCAGAGCCGTGGTTGGATAATGCGGAAAAGCGTATGAAGTCGGGATTCGAGATTTTCTTTGCACATGACTTTTTTGATTATAACGACCCTTATCTTCAAGTACCTACGAAATCCGCCATCGTTCAGGATTGGGTGTGTACTCTGGATGACTTGGCAATGAAGGACCTGCTAGAGGAAGAGCACAGAGGAATCGGAAAGGGTAATTCTAGAAAGATTGTTAATAAAGATGGGAAAAGCCAAGGTAAAGAAGAAAGCAAGGAAAATAAAGCAAAAGGGGAGAAGCCAGAATACGAAGAAAAGCCAGAGGAAGAGGAAATGGAAGAGATTACTCAGACAGGGGAATGGGAAGATCACTTCATCGCGGATTTGGGAGGAGAAAGCAAGAAGGAATGGCTCTTTGAGTCTAGTGATAAGCATCCCCCTCACCTAGAGTCTGTAATGGCCCAAATGAGGCGTCTTTCAATTTCTATGTTTGTTGTAATCTCTCCCAAGAAAGTTAATGAGAATATGACTAATTCTACTTACTTGACTGCGCTTAATAATAATTGTGATGCATGTGATGATGAAATACCCAATGAATTGCAAAAATTAATTGAAAAGGAAAATGAATTTGCATGTAAAATCATTGAAGGCACTTTAACGATTAATTTGGGAAATAAAAATAATCCACAAAATGTTTCTATTGGCTCCACGCTTAGTAATGAGGAAGGCAAAGAATTAATCAATCTATTAAATGAATTCAAAGATGTCTTTACATGGTCTTATGATGATATGCCAGGAATTGATCCAGAGATAGTCCAACATCATATTCCCCTCTTCCCAAACTCAAAATCCCTGAAACAAAAATTGAGGCAAATGAGGCCTAAATGGGCGCTTAAAGTGAAAGAGGAAGTTGAAAAGCAATTAAGAGCTGGATTTTGATTGCCACTGAGTATCCTGAATGGGTTGCCAACATTGTACCGGTTCCTAAAAAAGATGGTCGTGTTAGGGTTTGCATGGATTTTCGAGATCTAAACAAAGCTAGCCCTAAAGACGATTTCCCTTTACCCCACATCGATGTATTGGTGGATAATACCGTGGGACACGAGCTTTTATCTTTCATGGATAGGTTCTCAGGGTATAATCAGATTTTAATGGCACCAGAGGATAGGGAGAAAACTACTTTTATCACACCTTGGGGGACCTACTGTTATAGAGTCATGCCATTTGGGCTTAAGAATACGAGTGCGACTTACTAAAGAGCTGCCACTACATTACTATATGATATGATTCACAAAGAAGTAGAGGTATATGTAGACGATATGATAGTAAAGTCCAAAGAAAGGGAAGGGCACCTAAAGGCATTAAGGAAATTCTTTGAGAGATTAAGGAAATTTAGAATGAGCTTAAACCTGCAGAAGTGTACCTTCGGGGTCACCACGCGGAAGTTGTTGGGGTTTCTAATTACGCAAAGGGGTATTGAGGTAGACTTGACCAAAATTCAAGCCATAACCGAAATGCCATCACCGAAAAATGAAAAGGAGTTGAGGGAATTTTTAGGAAGAATACAGTTCATCAGCCGTTTCATATCCAAACTCACCATGACCTGTGATCCATTGTTCAAATTGTTAAAGAAAGGGGAAAAGTTTGAATGGGATAGCCAGTGCCAGAAAGCCTTCGAAAAGATCAAAACCTACCTCCAAAACCCACCTGTCCTATCACCTCCCAAACCCGGAAAGCATTTATTGCTATACCTATTAGTAACCGAGAATTCAATGGGGTGCATGCTGGCCCAAGAAGAGGAAGAGGGGTGTGTGGAGAAAGCAATATATTACCTAAGTAAGAGAATGATCGAGTATGAGTTGAACTATTCACCATTGGAGAAAGCCTGTTGGGCCTTGGTATGGTGTACCTGTCGCCTTAGGCATTACATGTTAGCCTTCCCTGTCATCCTAATATCCCGAATGGACCCACTCAAATACCTCTTTGAAAACCCGCCTTAACTAGTAGGATCTTTCATTGGACCATGATGCTAGCCGAATTCAATATTAGATATGTCACTTCCAAATCTGTAAAAGGGAGAGCCGTTGCCGAATATTTAGCTGACCTAGCCGTAGAATCTGAAGAAATGAGAGAATTTAAGTTTCCCGATGAAGGGGTGATGGAAGTGAAGGAGAACTTATGGAAGATGTACTTTGATGGGGCAGCTAATCAGATAGGGTACGGGGTTGGAATCATCCTCATATCACCTAATGGGACCCCCACCCCATTAGCCGTTAAGCTCAAATATAATTCAACCAACAGCACGACAGAATATGAAGCCTGTATAATTAGGATGGAAGCAGCCTTGGCCCAAAGAATTGAGAAGATCGATGTTTTTCGGGGATTCTAATCTAATAATATCGCAAGTAAGGGGTGATTGGAGAATAAATCACGAGAAATTGAGACCTTACCATGAATACTTGGAAAGCCTGAAAGTTCAATTCAAAAAGATCTCATTCTACTACCTTCCCCGCGAGAAAAACCAATTGGCCGATTTCCTAGCAACCTCGGCCTCAATGACCCAAATCCCTGTAGGAATCTCCATGATCCCTCTATCTATAGAAGAAAGAACCCGACCCTCATTTGAAACAGTCGCCGCCATTGAAGAAGGAGAAGAGGTTGATATACCATAGTATGTAGGTGTTTGGAGCTTTATTGAGAAAGGAGAATATCCTGAGGGAGCTTCGAAGAAGGATAAGAAAGAAATTCGGAGGTTTTCAACTCAATTCGTAATCTATGCAGGAAAATTGGGGAAAAAGTCCTACACTGGCTATAACTTAGAATGTCTATACGGGAAGGAAGTGAGAAAGATGATGGAAGAGATACATGAAGGAGTCTGTAGACCCCACATGAATGGACACATGCTGGCCAAAAAGATAACTCTGCAAGGATACTATTGGACTACTCTGGATAAAGATTGATGTGAGTACGTTAGGAAATGCCATAAATGCCAAATCCATGCGAATTTAATGCACACCCCACCTTCCCAACTCTATAGTATGACTACCCCATGGCCATTTTCTGTGTGGGGTATTGACATCATTGGTGAAGTGGTTCCAAAAGGCTCAAATGGGCGCCGGTATATAATCGTGGCTATCAATTACTTTACTAAGTGGGTAGAAGCAGCGTCGTATGCAACTCTGAAGGCTAAAGATGTGGTGAATTTTATCGAGAAGAACATAATTTGTAGGTACGTGGTCCCGAATGTGCTTATTTCTGACCATGGTAGTCATTTTTAGGGAGAAGTCATCCCACTCCTAGAGAAGTATAGGATTACCCACCATCAATCCTCACCATACAGACCCCAGACAATGGAGCAGTGGAAGCCACGAACAAAAATGTAAAGGCAATCCTGGGGAAGATGACAGATACATACAAGGATTGGCAATGAGAAGTTGCCATTTGCTCTATAGGGATACCGAACTTCAGTAAGAACTTCAATGGAGGCAACACCGTATTCATTAGTCTATGGGATGGAAGTTGTTCTCCCAGTTGAAATACCATCTTTGAGAGTTTTGGCAGAATGCGAGGTGACCAAACTTGAGTGGCTGCAAGGAAGATATGAGGAGTTAATGTTACTTGATGAAAAGAGATTGGCTGCAATAAACCACACTCGGGGATATCAGAAAAGGATAGCTCGTGCTTTCAACAAAAAGGTTTGCCCAAGGAAGCTTGCTGAGGGCGACCTGGTACTCACTCAAATAACTTAAAGCGCCTGTTTACGACCCCTGAGGAAAATTCAAACCTAACTGGGTCGGACCATATATCATTAAGACACTCCCCTCCGGAGGAGCTGCCTATCTCATGGACCTAGACGGAGTTGAGTTTAAACAACCAATCAACCTCGACCGCCTCAAGAAATATTTTTCTTCAAACCTTATCTTTCAAAACCTCCAGAGTTGATGAACTACGCTTGACCTGATTCCCACTAGGGGATACGTAGGCAACCTGCTCGGTTCGGTCACCAAAATTACCTAAAGAGCACTCTCCTTTTAGCCTCGGCTGAACTACTACGGACCTGATACCCATTTGGGGATAAGTAGGCGGGCTCACAAGGCCCCCGGTCCAAATAAAACCAAAAACTCTCAATATGTCTTGAGTTTTCCTATGCCAAACTAGGGGCAAACTTGCATTTGCCCGTAACCATTTTGAAGCCCCAAAACTAGGGGCAAACTTCGTTTGCCACCCAATGAACCTAGATAAAGTCTAAACCCATCTCTGGATCTACTGGCTATCATAACATGTATTATGTGAAAACAAATGAGAATTCATGATATAGAAGGATTAAAACCAAGCAAGATTCATAACAGTGTAATAAAAGCCAAAAGAGACATTAAGAGGAGATTTGTTCATAACCTAAAGAGACTAGAAGAGTGCCAACCTTGATTTAACATGATTAGAACATTTTCAAAATACAAGGAAAAGTCTTTTCGAAAATAGAAAATGCATCACATAAATAAATCGCAGTAAGAGTTAAGCAGGATTTGTCAGAAGTATTTTCTAGAATCTTGTTTCTCCCCTTTTCCTTTTTGATTGACTAAGAAGCTACTTCCCAATCAAGATCTGAATCTCAAGAAGGTACTCAGCAGTAGAAACGATTGAAGCAGGGACCCTTCGGAAAGGAGCTGACACCCTGTTGACACGACTAAATAGTTGTGCGCTCTTGTGCAACACCCAAGTGTAGGTGATCGTGCAAGTAATACTGGATAAGTCCAGGTCGATCCTACAGGGAAGGAATAGGAAGAATATATACTAAGTTATAACCTAAAGAAAAGGAAAAATATGAATATACGGGTGGAGGTCTACTAACAAATCATAATTAATTAAATTAAACTAAATAATAAACTAAAGCTTACAGAAACATAACTAATGAAACAAATAAATTAAAGGTGTTGGAAATACGAGAATCCACATTGATCATAACCATCTACCATGCATACTCATTAATGTTCTATGGAGTTCATTCCTCTTCAGTATTTCGTATTTTTCTAAAGATAAAGAATCAATAGCCCTTTCATGGCCGGGACTATATCATCACAAGTGATTTAAAATACTTGGAAGATGGTTTAAAACAATGGTTATTACTTGCACTCTAAATGGTGTTAGCATTCAAAGTGGTTTTCAAAAGTCATTGAAGAAAATGCCTTAAGGCTTTAAGTTCTAAAAATTGTTGTGACAAACTGAGCTTATTGGGACAATTTGATGACAGATTTCTAAAACAGAAAGTCATAGAATACTTAGAAGAATCATCTCAAGAATCAACATGTTCTCTCGATCGAAGCGCTCTCGATCGATCGGACAGCGTCATCCTTCAATCGATCGAAATGCCTTCGATCGCTTGACTATGGCTCTGGTTCGATCGATCGAAATACCTTCGATCGATCGAGCCCAAGGTTTCTAAAGATTGCATGGCAGAGGTTGGGAATCAATGTTGCAACACATATTCCCAACGTCTAAACTACGGAAACATGAATAAACAAGTACAAGAATAACAAACTAGAGTAATCATAACATATAAACTAATAAACAATGAAATAGAGAAAAGGAAAAGAAAAACCTGGAATAATCTGAATATAACTTGTAATAAACATATAACCAACTTGAATCCTCAATAATCTTCAATATAACAATGGAAAAGAGGAAGAAAAATAAGAATCTAACCTAATCTAGTCCTAATCTAACCCTAAAACTACCCTAAACTGCTGTTTATCTACGTTCTGGAGCGTCCTCCCTTCGTCTGGCGACAAAATGACTTATATATAGGGTTCCCACTGAGTTTATGCAACTTTTGGGTGAATATAAAGTTCGATCGATCGAGCTTAGTTCGATCGATCGAAGGTTCGATCGTTTGAACTCTTCTCAATCGCTTGAACTTCTCTGATTTTGACAACTCTGCGCACCGATGGGAGAATGGCCATAACTTTTTACTCGGACCTCGGATTGACCTCCCGTTTGTGGCCACGCGACCGTAACTCAAAGATCTACATTTAATATCTCTGGGACAATCTTCCAAATCTGAAGTCTTCATTGTCAAAATTGGCGTTTGCTCAGCTGCTTCTGTTGTTCTATCCACCATAATCACTTTTCTTTAGCTCCACTTCATTGATTTACATTCTAATACCTATAAAATAATGCAAAAACATATATTTTAGCATTAACAAAATAAAAAGAACATTGTTATTAGAATGCACCTAAATATAGGGAATTTGGGCATAAAAGTATGCATAAAATACCACATAATACACTATAAATATGCACTTTTCACCTCGAATCACCTGTCATGCCAAGCCTCGACAAATAGCCTCATGGTAGAAGGGCGTAGGGTAGAACTTGATCTTGTCAAAATAAAGATATAAAAGTATACTTTACTTTTCTAAAGATTTGCAGTGTGGAAGTAAAGGTCGAACCCACAGAGATTGAATTACTATAGCACTTTAATTTTAAAACCTAAATCTAATTAATTATGAAAACGGATTTTGATTTTGAATTTAATTAAACTAAGAACAATAAAATAAATCTAAACTATGAAAGTAATTAAATATTTATTTTTATAATAAGTTTAAGGAATCTAGGATTGCAAATCCACCACTAGCTTCATAATAAGGGTATTTACGAATTACTTTAGCTTATTAAGTTGGATGATAATGGAGAATTGTAGCTACAAGCCCATTTCCTCCGTCAAGAAAATAACTATAGTTTAAGTACCAACATAATCCATCTTCGGTTAGCACGAATTATCCCACACTAAACTAGGGTTGTGGTATAATCCGTCTAATCTAGGCATGGGCTATTCGGATACTTGATAGCATAAATCAATTTAAGCACCATTACATGTAAATAATCTAAACAAGCATAGCAAGCATAGATCATTGAGCACACTACCATCAAAATAGATCTATGACAAGAGTAAACTTTGAAAGTAACGATTTAATCAATGAAAGTATGATTTATTTATAAAAATCCTTGGAGCATGTAACTGTCATCCATACATAATAAAAATAAAATAAAAACATAAAATACACCCTATTACTTGGCTAGGGTTTCATTGAAACCCTAGATCTTGAGTTTAGTTGTCCATAGAAGCGGTAGATGGCAAATAGTTGATGGAGGAGGCCATGGAAATCCTTTGTCTTCTTCTTCTTCTCCTTGCTTCCCTCCCTTCAATGGCTGGAACTATGGCTGTATATTTTCTGTATATTAATTGTCAGCCTAAGAATTAAATTATAATTGAGTATTTATAGATTTAGAGCAAGTTTGGAAGCTTTCCTAACCCAATTCGCACTAAAATTGCTGTATGTAGCTTTCCAGACGTAATTAGGTAGTTTCGTTCTTGTAGGAGTCTTCAGAATGCTGAAATACACGTATTTGGTTTTTACACAGGTCGCGCGAGCGGGCCGCATGAGCGCGATTCTGAGAGGTCGCGTGAGCGGGCCGCACGAGCGATTTCTGGTATTTCGCGCGAGCGGGCCGCACGTTCGATGTGGTTTTTTTAGCTTCTTTTCTTCTGCTTTTTCACCCTATTTAGCTTGGAATCCATACTTTTCTCCAAATCCTAATAGAAAATAGAAAATGAAGTAAAAATATACAAAAATAGGATAAAAAAGTACTAACAATTATGAATTAAGGCATGTAATTAGAATTTGTTCTCTCCCGGTCACACCCTCAAACCTACATTTTGCTAGTCCTCGAGCAAAAAGAACATAAAAATTAAACTACTAATTAAATATACTACTCCATTTTTTGCATGGATCACGATTGCATTTAGCATATGCAACAAGCCTTTTAAACCCCTAGGTGTCCCTAGTCGGACGAATGAAGTCTCGTGAGGGTTCTCGTCAACAAGTCACCCACAACCATCTTTATTAACTTATAAAACAAAAATTTTAACTTATAATAAAAAAAAATTTGCTTAAATTTTCAACATTCAAAAAATTTTATTAAAAATGAAAAACATAATATTCAATACTCCTTATCATAAAATGATGATTTGAAATAGAATAACGAACAAGAAGAAACGGAATCAAACGTCTAGCTACATCATGAAAAGCAATCCCAAGAACATGCATCGTATAAATCAATAGAGTTTCTTATAAAATTGCACGTGTGTGATATGGTAGTCAAATGAACACGCGCATGTCATGAACTTGGAATATAACTCGGATGACCATTTAACTATGTCTCGACTACGAATCTCACAGTGTCAATTACACTCTCAAATGAAACACTCAGAAACTATTAGGTTAAAATCGATGAACACACACCACACAAGATACACGAAAACAAAGAAACAACACAAGATATTACGTGGTTCACACAATCAGGATGATCGTGCTACTCCACGGCGGAAAGAGAGAGATGTTTTATTAATCCGCAGCTGCCAGGGTTTACAAATGACGGAGAGAAGGTATTTATACAAGTGATCATTGACCTAAATCTGCCAAACGGGCCAGGCCCAGAACTGCTCTGAAAACACCCCAAACGGCTCCGATAGGCCTGAAACTGATAAAGAAATAGCCCACGAAAAGGTGATCAGTCTCCACAACTTAACAGAAACAAGTGTAATTTTTCTAATATATGGGAGTAAAGGAAATATGTTTTCAAAACGAGAAACCGCTCATATCTAACTCGAAAAGACGCATGACACGAAAGAACAGTAGTCTCATGGATAGGACGCCAATAGTTAAGAAAAATTAATTATTACCATGTTTTAATCCCCCTCCCATCGTTTTCATATCCGAACCATGTTTCCTAGGATCAAATAGGACTTTCCAAAGGTTATAAGGTGATCAGTCTCCACAACTTAACAATCTCCCACTTGGAGGCTTGATCAACATTCAGCTGCCATCCAATAACCTGCACCTTCTGTAAACCCAAACTCTCTCTCTCTCTCCGCGCCTCCTCTTCAAGTTTCTGGAAGCCCAATTGAAGCCATACATAGCTTCAACTTCTCTGTTGTCACTGCCTTGGTAAACATATCTGCTGGATTCTTCGTACCAAGGATCTTCTTCAAATTCAGAGTACCATCAGTGATCAACTCTCGAATAAAATGATACCGCATCTGAATGTGTTTCGTCCTGCTGTGAAACACTGGATTCTTCGCAAGGTGAACTGCACTCTGGTTGTCACAATGTATGACACAATCTTCCTGTTTCATGCCCAACTCTGAAGAGAAAATCTTCAACCAGATCAACTCCTTAGCCGCTTCAGCAATGGCCATATACTCTGTTTCTGTGGTTGAAAGAGCAACACTCTTCTGTAATCTGGACATCCAACTGATTGCTGTACCTCCAATAGTGAACACGTAACCTGTAGTGCTTTTACCCGAATCAGCACATCCTCCCAAATCAGCATCAGCGAAACCTTCTAAAACCACCTTCTTCCTCCTGAAACACAAGGCAACCTCAGAAGTGCCTTTCAAATAGCGTAGCAGCCACTTGACTCCTTCCCAATGCTCCTTCCCTGGATTAGACATGAATCTGCTAACAACTCCCACTGCATGAGCAATATCCGGTCTGGTGCATACCATAGCATACATCAAGCTACCAACTGCTGAGGCATAAGGAACTTTAGCCATCTCTTCCTTGTCTTCATCTGTCTTTGGGGATTACTTCTTGGAGAGCTTTAGATGACTCCCCATGGGTGTGCTTCTGGCTTTAGCATCTGTCATGTTGAACTTCTCTAGGACTTTCCGAATGTACTTTTGCTGTGAAAGCTTTAAAGTACCAGCTCCTATGTCTCTGACTATGCTCATGCCAAGAATCTGTCTGGCAGCTCCCAAGTCCTTCATCTCGAACTCTCTGGATAACTGCTCCTTCAATCTTTTGATTTCCAGCATGTCTGATCCAGCCACCAACATGTCATCAACATATAATAAGAGAATGATATATGATGACCTGAATTTCTTCAAGTAGCAGCAATGATCCATCTCACATCTGGTGTACCCATTCCGCTGCATAAAACTGTCAAACTTCAAGTACCACTGCCTCGGAGCTTGCTTCAATCCATACAGGCTTTTCTTCAGTTTGCACACCAGGTTCTCCTTACCAGTCACCAGAAAACCTTCTGGTTGTGCCATGTAGATGTCTTCCTCAAGATCTCCATGTAGAAAAGCAGTCTTCACATCTAGCTGCTCCAGATGTAAATCTTCAGCAGCTACAATACCAAGAACCAACCTGATAGTGGTCATCTTCACAACCGGTGAGAAAATCTCGTTGTAATCAACCCCTTCCTTCTGTTGGAACCCCTTGACAACTAATCTGGCCTTGTATCTCTTGCTGCCATCTGCCTCATCTTTAACCCTGAACACCCACTTGTTCTGCAGTGCTTTCTTTCTCGCTAGTAATTTGACTAAGGACCAAGTCTGGTTCTTGTCAAGTGAGCCTAACTCGTCTTCCATGGCCTTCTTCCACTATGTGGAATCCTTCATTCTCAATGCCTCTGAATAAGACTCTGGCTCTCCGTTCTCTGTCAGTAACAGATAATTTGCTGATGGAGAATATCTGACCGGAGGTCTACGAACTCTGGTGGACTGTCTGACATGTGGAGTTTCTGGTTCTTGCATTACCGTTTCTGAACTCCCACTGTCTTCAGTGCTCCCACTATTATCAGAACCTCCTGAATCTTCTGAGCTCCCACTACTTCCTGAGCTTTCACCTATCTCAATTGTTCTGATAGGTTGTGCTATGTCGTCTTCTGTCATCCCATCAAACACCACCTGTTGTTTATTTTCTGGTTGCTTGCTTTTACTCGAGCCTGCTGCAATATCGTCTTTGTAAAGGGCATTCTCGTTGAATGTAACATCTCTACTTCTGATAACCTTCTTGCTGTGGTTATCCCAAAATCTGTAGCCCATGTCATCCAACCCGTATCCAATGAAAGTACACTTCTTTGCCTTTGCCTCAAGTTTATCTCTATCTGCATCCTTAATCCGAACATAAGAAACACAACCAAAAACTTTCAAGTGAGTAAGGGATACCTCTCGACCTTTCCATTCCTCTTCTGGAATCTTGAACCCTATGGGGGCTGAGGGTCCTCGGTTGATCAAATACGCTGCTGTGTTGACTGCATCTGCCCAGAACATCTTTGGCAAACCTGCATGCAATCTCATGCTCTTTGCTCTCTCATTCAGTGTTCTGTTCATCCTTTCAGCAACACCGTTCTGCTGAGGTGTATCTGGTACTGTCTTCAACATTCTGATCCCATGTTCAGCACAATAATCAATGAACTCTGTTTTGTTGTACTCACCCCCATTATCTGACTTCAGACACTTGATCTTCAAGTTTGTTTCATTCTCAACAGCAGCTTTAAACTTTTTAAATGTGCTGAAGACATCAGATTTATTTTTAAGAAAATAAACCCATACCTTCCGTGTGGAGTCGTCTATGAAGGTAACATAAAACCGGGATCCTCCAATTGAAGAAACTTTCGTAGGTCCGTAAACATCAGAATGAATGAGCTCTAACTTCCCAGCCTTGGGTGGTTGTCCCGTCTTCACAAAGGTGACTTTCTTCTGTTTGCCAAGAACACATGGTTCACAAAAGTCAAGTTTCACGTTCTGTAGATCTGGAATTCTCCCTTTAGAAGCCAACATCTTCATTCCCTTCTCACTCATGTGACCAAGTCTTTGGTGCCATAGTGTAGAAACCCCTGCATCTTCAACTGCTGCATTTGCTCCATCTGCAGACACTTCAACCATGTACAGAGTACCCTGTTTGTGTCCACGAGCAATAACTAAGTTCCCCTTTGTTACCTTCCACTGCTGATTACCAAAATTCACGTGGTGGCCTTCTTCATCTAACTGCCCTACCGAAATTAACATCTTCTTTAGGTCTGGAATATACCTCACATCTTTCAATTTCCATGTCGTACCCAAAGTAGTCTTGAGGACAACATCCCCAATACCTGTGATCTCTAGGCTTTTATCATCTGCCAACCGAACTCTTCCACTATAGGGCCTGAAATTCTGCATCATATCTCTGCAATGACAGGCATGAAACGAAGCACCTGAATCCATAATCCAGGATTTAGTTGAACATTCGACACTGCAAATCAGGGCATCATCATCATCTTCTGCCACATTCACCTCCTTCTTCTTGCCTTTATCTGCAGAGGGTTTTGGGCACTGATTTCTGAAGTGTCCATTCTCATTGCAATTCCAACAGGTAATGTCTTTCCTGTTCTTGGACTGACCTCTTTTCCTCGATTTCGATCTCGATCTTCCTTTGCCGTTACCCCCTCTGTTGGATTTTCTGCCCCTCTCTTCTGTACTCAGTAAATTGCTGGGGCTTTCTCCTGCACTCCTTCTCCGAATATCTTCACCAAGAATCAGATCTCGAATCCCTTCAAAGGTAAGCTTAGTGGTTCCAGATGAACTACTAACTGCTGTAACTGTTCCGGACCAACTATCGGGCAATGAAGATAACAACAGCAACGCTTGAACTTCATCATCGAATTTAATATCAACCGATCCTAACCTGGATATTATAGAATTAAATTCGTTGACGTGATCTGTTACAGAAGCGCCCTCCTTCATCTTCGTGTCCACCAACTGCCTGATCAGGAAAACCTTATTCGCCGCTGAGGGTTTCTCGTACATATTGGATAACGCCTTGAGCAGTCCAAACATTGTCTTCTCATTGACGATGTTGTAAGCAACATTCTTCGCCAATGACAATCTGACCACACCAAGAGCCTGTCGATCCAACAGGTTCCACTCCGCCTCCGACATCGTTTCTGGTTTTTGTTCAGACAAGGGTAGATGGAGTTTTTTCTGGTAGAGATAGTCTTCGATCTGCATCTTCCAGAAGGCGAAATCGTGGCCTTCAAACTTATCGATTTTAACCTTCCCTTCGTCAGCCATAGCTCTGATACCAATTGTTAGGTTAAAATCGATGAACACACACCACACAAGATACACGAAAACAAAGAAACAACACAAGATATTACGTGGTTCACACAATCAGGATGATCGTGCTACTCCACGGCGGAAAGAGAGAGATGTTTTATTAACCCGCAGCTGCCAGGGTTTACAAATGATGGAGAGAAGGTATTTATACAAGTGATCATTGACCTAAATCTGCCAAACAGACCAGGCCCAGAACTGCTCTGAAAACACCCCAAACGGCTCCGATAGGCCTGAAACTGATAAAGAAATAGCCCACGAAAAGGTGATCAGTCTCCACAACTTAACAGAAACAAGTGTAATTTTTCTAATATATGGGAGTAAAGGAAATATGTTTTCAAAACGAGAAACCGCTCATATCTAACTCGAAAAAGACGCATGACACGAAAGAACAGTAGTCTCATGGATAGGACGCCAATAGTTAAGAAAAATTAATTATTACCATGTTTTAATCCCCCTCCCATCGTTTTCATATCCGAACCATGTTTCCTAGGATCAAATAGGACTTTCCAAAGGTTATAACGTGGCTCAGGCAATGAAAAATGATAGAAAGGATTTGTTAGGTAGTTTTAGAGTGGCACTGTAAGGCATGTTCGATTTCTTTCATTCGTCTCTTCTACCAACTTCATCTTTTCATTCTCTTCTTTTCATATTCTCTTTTTATTTTTTCTCCTTCTGTTTCTTTTTCTTTTTCTTTTTTTATACTTTTCTTTTTCTCTATTCTTTTCCTCCTAGTTGCTTTTGAAACAAATATTTATTGAATACCAAGGCAACCACCCCAAACATCATCTTTTTTTCTTTTTCTTCTTCTTCTCAATCACACATCGCCTTAACATCACTAAAAGTTGATCAATCTTTCAGGGGTGAACTCCAAGTTGGTCAAGTTGGAGCAAAAACAAGGATAATGGTGATAAAGAAAAAAATGGCATTTTAACGGCTCAAGGGGGCGAACTAACGAAATTTTATAATTTATCGGTCGGCAGTAAACAAAGAGGGCCTACCATCATTTCCTATGGTCATATGTTTCTTTAATGTTTACAACGGAAGATTATTTAGCATGGTAACAAATATTTTAACTTGACTTATCAACTAAAACAAGAATAATGAGACTAAACAACAAGTTAATGCGCTATTTCAAGTGAAATTCGACAAACACAATGTATTTATAACCCTCTATAACGAAAAGATAGGCTCAAAATCTCACCGGGTCTAATATCCACCATGTGTTATCTAGAAATCCGAATCATATTATAGTTCACATCAAACATGTATTCAAGCGACTACGTGCAGTGCATAGGTTTGTGTGCAAATCTATACATGATATAAAACTACGATTCGAACGATACATGACCTAAAACGTCATATCATGACTTCAGCAAATATTTAATTACATCTTCTCTTGTTTACCATTCTATAACAATCCAAGTTACATAACAAGATGTATCGAATTCGAGATTACAAAGACATCGGTAACATCGTTTATTTAAGCACAAGTATCGGAAATTTTTTTCAAAATTTTGGTGTATATAATAATGTGCATGTGAGTGCATATCCCCAAACCTAAACCTTTCATTGCCCCCAATGAAACAATAAAACAAAAGAAAGGAAAGTACATAGAAAAGGAACAATAGTACCTTGATTTCGGCAACCACAAACCAGGTAAATGTACATGAATATAGCGATAAAGTTCAATTACTCCAAACAGAGCACTATTTCACCTGTTAATACTTAACAAAATAAAATTAAACGATCAAATAAATAATAAAAGCTAATATAAAATATTTTTTTTTATTTTTTATTTTTATTTTGTTATTTATTTATTTTTTACAATAGAAACTAAACTAGAATTAAAAGAACGTAAAGGAAATAAAGAAAAATAAAACTAGAACTATGAAAACAAAGATAAACTTAAACGAAAAGAACTGAAAAGAACAAATAGAAATGAAAAACAACTAGATAGGTTGGGGAAACAGAAGGTCAAAGAACAAAGAGAAAAATTGAGAAATCCCCACCTCGCACGAGCGGACCGCGGGAGCGACCCTCGCTCCCGCGAATTCCTCCGCGAGTTTAAGCAGAAGCTTATTTTACGTTTTATAAAAAAAAGATTTCTAAGTCCCCAGATCGCGTGAGCTGGCCGCTAGAGCGACCTCCTCGCGTGCGTGAATTCCGGCGCGAGGTGATATTGAGGCTATATATCACATAAGGTTTTTTTTTTAATTTCACTAAGGGACAAGCTCGCGAGAGCGGGCTGCGCACGCGAGTTGCAATTTTTCCTCTTTTTCTTTATTTTTTTTTTGTATATAAACTGAAAATAAGTTTACTCCGACCCCCAACCTGTTCAGAATGACCCGAAAAGGACTCAAAATTAACCCAAAATGACCAAAAATACTCAAAATTAAAAAAAAATTGACGAAATAAAGCTTGAGTTGCCTCCCAGAAAGCGCTATCTTTTACGTCTTTAACTAGACCATTCTAGCTCAGGACACGGAGGTTGAAAATCAGACTTTGTACCCCTAAGGATATCAGGAAGAGCCCGGTGATAAGCAGAAATAACGTCGCTTTGAATTAATTCAATCGATGGTTCTCCCGAATTATGTTCAAATTGATTTCTTACCTTTTGAGTAAATTCATCATTCGGGTCTTGGTTGTCAGGAATCATCCACTCATTACGAATTTTATTAGTTTCCTCACCCATATTCAGTTCTTTGTTAGGCTCAATATTCTGTCTTACCTCACATTCCGCCTCACATAGGTAATCGTCATCTTTAGGAGGTTGATCCATAGCATTAAAAATGTTTAATTTTAAGTTCATGTTCCCAAATGACACCTTCATTACCCCCGTCCGACAGTTAACACGAGCATTAGCGGTTGCTAAGAATGGACGGCCTAAGATGACAGGAGTATGTTTCCTAGAATCTAGCATGGGTTCAGTGTCAAGGACCATGAAGTCAGCAGGACAATAGCATTTATCAACTTTAACCAAGGCGTCCCCGACGATTCCTCTAGGGATTTTAATAGAACGATCCGCTAACTATATGGTAGCGGCCGTAGGCTTAAGTTCACCTAGTCCTAGTTGTTTATAGACGTGATAAGGTAAGAGATTAACACTAGCTCCTAAGTCAAAGAGAGCCCGATGAATGATAGTGTCACCTATGACACATGAAATCATAGGCGTACCTGGATCTTTATATTTCGGAGTAGCGTGTTGGAAAATTGAGCTCACTTTTCTGTAAGAAAGACCTTTTTAGGAGTATGACTACGCAACTTGCACTTTTGAGTACAAAGGTCTTTTAAACAATTAGCGTAAGCGGGAATTTGTTTATTAGCATCGAGGAATGGAATATTAATTTTTACTTGTTTAAATACCTCGAGTATATCTTCCGTTTTTGAATTTTTCTTTGATAAATTAGATGGCTCCTCAACGTTTGGTGGATATGGCATTCACGGAATATAATTCGTTGGGACCGGTTCATTCTCTTTCCTAACTCTATCCAAATCCTTTTGTTTATTCGAGTTAATGTGTACCTCTTTTTCTCTCGCATTCAAAATTTTAACAATTTCCTCCGCACGAATAGTCGTCCTAGTCGACATGACATTAACTTGCTCACTCGTACCCCACCCTCATACTATCCCTTAGGGTTTTGTATAGTTTGACTAGGCAGCTTACCCTCGTTCTACGGCTCATTGTATTAGCTATTTGTCCCATTTGGGACTCAAGCTTCATAATGGATTGTGTGTGAGAGTACACTATTTGTGCTTGTGCCTGTACTTGTGTTTTAATGTTCTTAAGGGATGCCAACACCTTATCCTCAAAAGCGTTAACCCTTGGAGGGTTAGGATTAGGAGGAGGGTGTTGGTATTGGTTTTGTTGAAACTGGGGTCGATAAGTATTAGAAAAATTATTCAGCATAGGATTATAGTTATTTTGTGGGAATTGTTGCATAAAATTAATATGTTGCTCAACAAATACCAGATATTGAGATGCAGAAGGACATGCAAAGGTATTATGAGACGGTTCAGAACATAATGCACATACTTCAGAAGAAGGTGGAGTAGACCTATTTCCCATCCTCATAAGTTGGTCAAGTTTTTTATTTAATTCTTGAAATTCAATTGAATGACTTGACTCGAACTTTACCTCTCGATTAGGTTGGAGGTATCCCTCAGAACGTACCGACATAGCCTAATGCATCGAGTTTTCGCTTAACGTTTCAAAAATTTTCCAGGCCTTGTCGGCACTTTTGTGTAGGAAGGTACCCGCACAAACAGCATTGACGGTGTTACAAACAGAGGGAATAAGTCTCTCGTAAAAGACCTGTACCAACTGCCACTTAGGAACCTGATGATGTGGACAGGAACATAATAATTCTTTAAATTTCTCCCATATGTCATAAAGTGTTTCCCCATCTTGCATCACAAAATTAGTTATAGATTTCCTTATCTGATTTGTTCTTGTGATTGGGAAAAGCTTTTGTAAAAATGCCATATGTAATGCTTTCCATGTTTTTATAGTGTTTGGCTCAAGTGATTGAAGCCAATACTTTGCTTTATCCCTTAAAGAGAATGGGAAGAGACACAGTTTTAATTCATCATCAGTGAAATTCTGGATTTTTAACGTAGAGCAAATATCTTGAAAATCTCCTAAGCGTTGATATGGATCTTCATTTATACGGCCATGGAAAGAAGGAAGTAGCGAGATGGTAGACGACTTTATCTCAAAGTGAGATGATGTCTCCTCCGGTAATTCGATACCTGCTTGAGGCGTGTAAGTCGTAGGAATAAAATAATCTCTAAGTGGAGGAGGTGGAGTTATATTAGGGTTATTTTCATTATTTCCGTTGTTTCCAATGTCGGCCATTGGAATAGGTTCTATGTTCAAAGTTCGAGTTTTTCTTAAACGTTTACGGGTGCTTTGAATTTCAGCCTGGAACAATGACGATGGTTTTGGAGTCGACTCATCGTCTATTTCAACTGAGCTCTCGGAGCTTGGGTTGATGGCTTACTAATTCTAAGGGTACGTTCAAGTTCAAGATTGAAAGATTTTAATTCTAGTTTATTTGAACGTGTACGAAACATAAACTAAAATAAAGATTGACTAAAACAAAAACAAAAAATAATCAAGCAAGTAAGACAACAAGCAAGCACACAGACTACTATGATGCATGTAATTATCCTTATGTAGTGATTCACGTCAAACCCAGCGCCCTGGGCTTCCTAGCTCATGCACGTGAATAATCACTCCTAAACTAATGCAAATAGTGCATCTCAGTGCCCTGACTTATAGTGGTTAGAAGCAAATTTCAAAGGAAGCGATTTAGTTTATTTGTTATTTTTTATTTTCGCATAAGCTCCTTTGACGTGCACAGCTGCTCCACTCAAAACGCTAAAATTTGATTACTTTGAGAAACTACAAAACAAAAAGAAAGTTAGTAACTTAAAACAGAAACGAAAAATCAGAAAAAAAATAAAGATAAATGAAACCTAATCTAGTATTTACGAATTAACTAAACTAAGATTCTAAAACTAAAGGTAGTAATGCAATCCCCGGCAACGGCGCCAAAAATTTATCTTGTCAAAATCAAGATATAAAAGCATACATTACTTTTCTAAAGATTTGTAGTATGGAAGTAAAGGTCGAACCCACAGAGATTGAATTACTACAGCACTTTAATTTTAAAACCTAAATCTAATTAATTATGAAAACGGATTTTGATTTTGAATTTAATTAAACTAAGAACAATAAAATAAATCTAAACTATGAAAGTAATTAAATATTTATTTTTATAATAACTTTAAGGAACCTAGGATTGCAAATCCACCACTAGCTTCATAATAAGGGTATTTACGAATTACTTTAGCTTATTAAGTTGGATGATAATGGGGAATTGTAGCTACAAGCCCAATTCCTCCGTCAAGAAAATAACTATGGTTCAAACACCAACATAATCCATCTTTGGTTAGCACGAATTATCCCACACTAAACTAGGGTTGTGGTATAATCCGTCTAATATAGGCATGGACTATTCGGATACTTGATAGCACAATTCAATTTAAGCACCATTACATGTAAATAATCTAAACAAGCACAGTAAGCATAGATCATTGAGCACACTACCATCAAAATAGATCTAAGACAAGAGTACACTTTAAAATTAACGATTTAATCAATAAAAGCACGATTTATTTATAAAAATCCTCAGAACATGTAACTGTCATCCATACATAATAAAACTAAAATAAAAACATAAAATACACCCTATTACTTGGCTAGGGTTTTATTGAAACCCTAGATCTTGAGTTTAGTTGGCCATAGAAGCGGTAGATGGCAAGTAGTTGATGGAGGAGGCCATGGAAATCCTTGATCTTCTTCTTCTTCTCCTTGCTTCCCTCCCTTCAATGGCTGAAAGTATGGTTGTATATTTTGTGTATATTAATTGTCAGCTTAAGAATTAAATTATAATTGAGTATTTATAGATTAAGAGCAAGTTTGGAAGCTTTCCTAACCCAATTTGCACTAAAACTGCTGTATTTAGCTTTCCAGACGTAATTAGGCAGTTTCATTCGAGTTGGAGTCATCAGAATACTGAAATACACGTATTTGGTTTTTACACAGGTCACGCGAGCGGCCGCGCGAGCGATTTCTGGTATTTTGCGCGAGCAGGCCGGGCGCGCGATGTGGTTTTTTCAGCTTCTTTTTTTCTGCTTTTTTACCCCATTTAGGTTGGAATCCTTACTTTTCTCCAAATCCTGACAGAAAATAGAAAACGAAGTAAAAATATACAAAAATAGGATAAAAAAGTACTAAGGCATTCAGCATTCAAACACCAAATTCTTTTGCACCATTCATCAGTAAGCAATAAGGCATTCACATTTTTCAATAAGGGGGAATAAAGTATGATACTGATATGGCAATCAAGCATGAATATAAACAGGATTCAAAAATTGGCACGCAGGCTACCATGCATGAATACTATCAATTCACCTAGAATAAATCCATTAAAGAAAGAAAAGTTTGGAGTTCTCGTCCTCGCAGGGACGTAATAAAATAGGAAAAGAGATCGACTATCCTCGTCGGCGACCAGGATTCCTTCTGGGTGCCTACGGAGCTGTTTGACCCCCCCCAGCTCCACCATCTCCACCATCTCCACCGTCTCCTCCATCTCCACCGTCACCGCCATAGCCGCTGCAACCAACACCTCCTTGATAGCCGCCGCCTTGGCCTAGCTAGAACTCCTGAATTTGCCTTCTCAAGGGAGCAAGCTCGAGTTCTTGAAGAGATAAAATAAAATAAAGAGTAAGACAGATATAGTAAGAAAAGAAAAAAAAAAGAAGAGAAAAAAAGAAGAAGAAGAAGAAAAGTCGAGAAGTGTACCATAGCCCTAGCTGAAGCTCAACATTGGCCTTGCTCCATCAGCCTGAGAGAATTGGGATGCAGTTGTTAGCATTAGAACAATTTTTTTTGAATTTTTTAGAAAAAGTAAATAAAAAGGTTGTTTTTCAAAAAGGGATTTACCCTCCATTTACATCCATGCATCCAATGTTGGATGGTGTGTGCATATGATAGACCTTCTTCAGCATAATCCCTAGGGACTGTATCATATTGCAGAGGGATGGGCGGAACATTTTGAGTATAAGGGGTCAGCTGGTACATGGTCTCCTGGCCCATATGGACCATAGGCACATTCCAGTTCCACTTTGGGAGAGCTGGAGGGTCGGCAACCCCAGGAACAGCTTGCAAAGAAAAAATTGGATATTGATAAAAGTGGTTGTATATCTAAAAGGGAGAGAGAGACCAGAAATAAAAGAAATAAAAGTTTGTTACCCGAGTAACGTCCATGAGAGGGAAGTTATACATGAGAGAATCTAATAGGAAGCTAGGATAACCATTTGGACCATCCAGGAAATTTATAATGTTCTCCCCGTCTAGAACAGCCACCAGGTCGTCATGGTCCAAAGTCTCCGTGCTCCTCATAGTAGCTGGAGGAGCTCTCGGTACATAGAAAGCTGGGGCGGCAAGAGACTGCCTGGTCACTCTCTCACCAAGGTACCACTCTCGGCACGCCTCACCCACCATCAGGATCCTCAATCTGGAGAAACCCAGTGCTGCCTGGATCGCCTCGCTAGCCTCTGGAAGGGCCTCTGCCCAAGGATTCCACACCACATGAACCTCTCACAAGTTGGTGAGAAGGTTCCTATAACCAACAAAGTCATAGGCCCCAACCTTTCGACCCGTCGCTCCCTTTCTCCATTTTAAACCCTGAGGCATAATAGTAGCCTCGCCATCCCGGGTACTGGGAGCCCTCATGCGGAGGTACTCATGAGACCATATCTGCAAAAGAAAATAATATAAAACAAAAGAAAAAGAAAAAAAAAGAATGAGTCTAGTATTTAAAAAAAATCAGAGGAGATGAATGAAAAGAAAGCAATAATGATTTTTTTACCTCCCAGGCCCTCCAGTACCCGCCAGTGGAACGAGAGTTCCCCCTAGAGACCTCACTCATATGGTTATAGAGAGTAGCCAACCCTGCGCCTCCCCAGTTATACTGGGATATGTGGTCAATGTCCGCAAGAGAGGCTAATTACCCTAGGTTGATCCTGTCCCCCTTTGTGCTCATCAGCAAGCAACCCATCACATACATGATGAAAGCCCTAGCCATCTGGTCGTCAGTAAAAACCTGGCCCCTGAAAGTGTCCGTGAACCATTTTGCAGGCTAAACTCCCCTAGATAAGCCCCGAGTAGATCAATAATTTGTTCATAACGAGTCGGGAGATCGTCATAGCGAGTGACGGAAAGGCCGCCAAACGGGATGCCCGTGATCATAGAAAAGTCCAGGGGGGTCATCGTCATCTCCCCAAATGGCAGGTGGAATGTGTTTGTTGTATCGCACCATCTCTCTGCTAAGGCCTGGATATGGGTCATATCATTTGAACTCTTCTCCAGAAGTAACACGAAGAGCCCGAATCCAGCATCGTTAACCAAGGTCCTCACTTCCTCCGAAAGCTCCTCGTACCACCTCTGACTGTGAGCCAGGCTCCGATGGCCTTTGAGGGCACCCTCTGGTGTCTGCAAGAAAAAAGGACAAGAAGAAAAACAAAAATAAGAAAAGAGTGATAATTTCAGAGTCTAAGCAACTCAATTCTTTGAAAAGAGAAAACCAAGTGATGATTTTAGAGTCTAAGCAACTCGATTCTTTGAAAATAAATAATGATTTCAAACGACTCAAATCTTTGAAAAAAGATAATAAGAATTTTTTTTTTTGAGTCTAAGTGACTCAATGTTTTTAAAATAAGAAAAAAATTTCTTGAGTTTAAGCGACTCGATGTTTTGAAAATAAGGAAAATTTCTTTGAGTCTAAGTGACTCGATGTTTTGAAAAATTTCTTGAGTCTAAGCGACTCGATATTTTGAAAATAAGAAAAATTCCTTGAGTCTAAGCAACTCGATGTTTTGAAATTAAGAAAAATTTCTTGAGTCTAAGCGACTCGGTGTTTTGATGAAAATAAAAACCAAAGTTTTTGAGTCTAAGTGACTCGATGTTAAGAGAGTAAATAAGGTCCTTGTTTCTGCAACCATAGACTTTAGGTTCATTAAGCATAGTCTATGGGAAATTCGAGTGCCTCACGGGGTTGGTGCAACCCCTTATTAGCAATAGACAAACAGAACAATGGAACCCATAAGCATGGAAAATCAATGGATCCAAATAAGGGTAATAAGCACAATACCGAGCATTAAACCCAATCATGGCGTTCCGCTCAAGAAAATCAATTCAAAAAGGGGGGAGGGGTATCACAAATAAGATCGAATATATCCAAATGCATAAAGTCATAGGGGCATTCATACATGCATTGTTCATCATACATTGCATTGAATTGCAATATTTCATCATAAGCACAAAGACGGTTTGGGAGTATACCAATCTATTGAAAGCTCGTACCGAGAGATGCGCCCCGGGGTCGGCAAATAGAATTGACGAGTCATGGCCGGGAGAGCGTTTATACTTCTTCTTAGGCGGACCAAGGGACCCTGAACCACTTGCCATTGAAGAATCTACAAGCAAAAGGGGGAGAAATCAATATTCATATGAAAATATCTTTGAAAGAAAATCAAACAACATAAAAATCATGATTTTCAAGCATAAGTCAAGTTTAAGATGCAATCTTGATGATTAAGAAAGTGAACATACCTTTTTTATTTGGTGATTCTTGAGTTTGAAATCAAGAGAGAAGAGAGTTTTTGAGAGAAATCCGAAGTAGAGAGAAGAAGAGAATGAAAAAGAAAGAAGAAAAACTAAGCTTTAAACACACTGCTGGTCAGGCCGAAAGTCGATGGAAGGTCGCCGGCAGACACTGAGTGCCGCGTGGCATTGAATGGAGTGTCGGCCGGCACTCAGTGAGTGCTGCTGAGTCCTCACCGAGTGCCGCCGCTTATGACAGGTGGCCTTTTTTCCTAATGTTCATATTTATAATAATGACCACCAAATTTTGCTCCCATGTCCCTGAAGATTTTCCCTCATTTCGAAAACCCCAAAGTTTGAAAAATAAATTCCTAAGTCCTTTTGTAATGGGAAATAGCCTCTGATTGTGAGGAATCCTATCAAAAATACCCAGTTTCGGCGAATAAATTCGATTGGAGTCTAATTGGCCCCGGATTTTTCAAGAATTGGTTTAATTGGAGTCTGAATGACTCCGAATTTTGAAAATTGATTTGATTGGAGTCTGAATGACTCCAAATTTTGAAAATTGATTTGATTGGAGTCTAATTGGATACGAAATTTTGAAAAATGGTTTGACTGAAGTTTGAATGACTCCGAATTTTGAAAATTGATTTGATTGGAGTCTGAATGACTCCAAATTTTGAAAATTGATTTGATTTGAGTCTGATTGGCTCCGGATTTTTCGAAAATTGATTTTATTTGAGTCAGAATGACTCCGGATTTTTGAAATACGATTTGATTTAGGTCTAAATGACTCCTAATTTTGAAATTTTAATTTGATTTCAGTCTGATTGACTCCAAATTTTGGAAATTTGAATAAACTGGAGTCTGATCGACTCCCGATTTTGAAGTTTGATTTGATTTTGAATCTGATTGACCCCAGATTATGAGAAAATTAAGCCAATTCGAATATGATTGACCTTCAATTCTAGATATGAGAATAGATGCGCATTCGAGTGCTTCCAGATTTATAAAAATTCATAAATGAATCTTGAGATAACTTCTAAAATTAGGAGTTGTGAATTAAAGCAAGTCGGCATTAACTTTGCTTCGTGGAAATAACAAATTCGCATTCTCGATCCTCCTAACAAATCTGCGTTAACCTCAGCGTGCTACCTGATTCGATTATGGAGTGTAAGGCATGAATCGTCTCAATCGATCAAATGATTTTTTGGGAGATTATGGAGTGTTAGGCGTGAAGCGACTAAATCTTTCAGCGTGCTACCTAATTCGATTATGGAGTGTAAGGCATGAAGCGTCTCAATCGATCGAATGATTTTTTGGGAGATAATGGAGTGTAAGGCGTGAAGCAACTCAATCTTTCAGCGTGATACCTGATTCAATTATGGAGTGTAAGGCATGAAGTGTCTCAATCGATCGGATGATTTTTTGGGAGATTATGGAGTATAAGGCGTGAAGCGACTCAATCTTTCAGCGTGCTACCTGATTCGATTATGGAGTGTAAGGCATGAAGCGTCTCAATCAATCGGATGATTTTTTGGGAGATTATGGAGTGTAAGGCGTGAAGCAACTCAATCTTTCAGTGTGCTACCTGATTTGATTATGGAGTGTAAGGAATGAAGCGTCTCAATCGATCGAATGATTTTTTTGGGAGATTATGGACTATAAGGCGTGAAGCGACTCAATCTTTCAGCGTGCTACTTATTTCGATTATGGAATGTAAGGCATGAAGTGTCTCAGTCGATCGGATGATTTTTTGGGAGATTATGGAGTATAAGGCGTGAAGCGACTCAATCTTTCAGCGTGCTACCTGATTCGATTATGGAGTGTAAGGCATGAAGCGTCTCAATCGATCGGATGATATTTTGGGAGATTATGGAGTGTAAGGCGTGAAGCGACTCAATCTTTCAGCGTGCTATCTGACTCGACTACGGAGTGTAAGGCGCGAAGCGTATCTCGATCAGTCATACGATTCTCAAAATCCACGTGAAGTGCATATGTATCAATCATGATGTTCCTAGAGTAGGACGTATAAAGTACATTTCTGATAAGGAAGAGCAGCATGACTCTGAATCATCACGTTCGGGAGCATAGGACATAAATTTGCTTGAGCACGTGCATCACGATAGGTTAGGTGCAATCATCCGTATGATTATTTCGTTTATGTGTTGCCCCTTACCCAAACTACGTCCTGGTCTGCTTCCCGATGGGATACATAGGCAACATACCGTTGAGCACGACCAGCATTGACTCTTAGCGCCCGATTTTTGCAATGCAATTTGTTTTTACCTAGATTCGACAGCTTGGTCAAAGCCTTGTCTTTCACACAAGGCTACGACATTCACTTGTGATATGCGTTGCTTTACAAGCTCTGCCGAAAAGGGGCAAACTGTAGACACCCTGATTTTGACCAACCGTTGAATCCAGGGTTAGTTACCTCTGAAGACCGATGACGATGACGACGACGACCGATGAAATTCGAGGATTTTCCAAAAATTCAAGTCCTCTGAGAAATCTTCAAAATCAAAATTTTTAAATCAAGAGAATAAAAAGGAAATTGGGTGATTGGGAAGACCCGGATATCAAAGCACATGTGGTAAGCTGTCACGCCCCGGCGTAGCCAAAATATGAAAAAAATTTAAAATTTTCATCTTGGACCCTGAGGCGCGTGACTGGTTCCAGTGCCGAATTGTCCATGAACAAATAATAATAATTGAACGATATAATAAAAGGATAACACCATCATTTACTTACTGGAATATATTACAATGAAAGGCTACAACGGTACTGGCTAATTAAATACATAAGAGTCTTATGACTCTCGGCCTTACAAAAACTATTACAAAATATATGCTAAGTCTTCTGGTTATAATCAAAAATATTTATAGAGGATAACTGCTAGTCTTCTCTCTAACTAGCATAACCATAGTCATCTTCAGTGTAATCTTCTTCCATGTTATATTCTTGAGTAGCTCCATAGCCTGTGTTCTTGTGACCTGGATAAGCTGGACATGGGAATGTCCAGCGACATGAACGTCGTCAGCTTATGAAAGCTGAGTGAGAAAACTAAATCAAATGGAACGTATATAGTAAAGCACAACAAAGATACCCTTAATACTTTTTAACATGTCTTTTAAGATCTTTGCGTTCTCACCGTCGGGCTATAACTACCAATATACCCAACCACGTATTCGAAAAGAAAACGTCCAATACAAAAAACTCGTCTCGACATTCTAAACGCCACTATCATTCATTTCTAACATTTGACGTCATATACAAACCCAAAGTATCTCTTGCTAACCAAACCATCTTTCATCAACCAAAACATCTTTCATCAACCACTTCGTCGCGAAGAACCGAAGTATTAAGGAGTGCAAGAACATCCATTTCGTCACGAAGAAGTGAAAGGAGTCTTCACTCAAGGAATCACCGCTTCGTCATGAAGAACCGAAAGTGTTACGGAGTACAAGAACATTAATTTCATCACGAAGAACCGAAAGGAGTCTTTACTCAAAGAATCACCGCTTCGTCATGAAGAACCAAAAGCGTCACGAAGTACAAGAACATCCATTTTGTCACGAAGAACTGAAAGGAGTCTTTACTCAAAAAATCACTGCTTCGTCACAAAGAACCGAAAGCGTTACGAAGTACAAGAACATCCATTTCATCACGAAGAACTGAAAGGAGTCTTTACTCAAAGAATCACCGCTTTGTCACGAAGAACCGAATGCGGAGTACAAGAACATCCATTTTGTCATGAAGAATCGAAAGGAGTCTTTACTCAAAGAATCACCGCTTCGTCACGAAGAACTGAAAGCGTTACGGAGTACAAGAATATCCATTTCGTCGTGAAGAACCGGAAGGAGTCTTTACTCAAAGAATCACTGCTTCGTCACGAAGAACTGAAAGCGTTACGGAGTACAAGAAAATCCATTTCGTCACGAAGAACCGAAAGCAATCATTACTCAAAGAATCACCGCTTCGTTATGAAGAATCAAGAGCGTTATGGAGTACAAGAACATCCATTTTCTCACGAAGAACCAAAAGGAGCCTTTACTCAAAGAATCACCGCTTCTTCATGAAGAACCGAAAACGTTACGGAATACAAGAACATCCATTGCATCACGAAGAACCGAAAGGAGTCTTTACTCAAACAATCACTGCTTCGTCACGAAGAACCGAAAGCGTTACGAAGTACAAGAACATCCATTTCATCACGAAGAACTGAAAAGAGTCTTTAGTCAAAGAATCACCTCTTCGTCACGAAGAACCGAAAGCGTTACGGAGTGCAAGAACATCCAGTTCATAACGAAGAGCCGAAAGGAGTCTTTACTCAAAGAATCACTGCTTCGTCACGAAGAACTGAAAGCATTATGGAGTACAAGAACATCCATTTCGTCACGAAGAACCGAATGAAGTCTTTACTCAAAGAATCACCGCTTCATCACTGCAAAGCGGGGGTATTTGTAAAATACAACCGCGCTAAAAGGAAGAATTGCATTGGTTTTAATTACAACTTCCCGTTTTATCTGCAATTTGCATTACAAGGCTAGTTTTCATACAATGTGATTAATCTATGATAAAGTGTATTGTTTTAGCTATTGTTTGTGCAGATCACTGTTGTGTGGACTAGAGAGAACATCATGACAACTGGAATGCTATAGTGCAGACAAAAGAATTCAAAGCTAAAGTTTGAAGTTCGAGCGATCGACGACAGTTCGATCGATCGAAGGTTCGATCGCTTAAAGAAAGTTGAAGCGCTTGAGTTCCAAATGTTCAATCGATCGAGAAATGTTCAATCGATCGAACATGGTATTTTCAGAAACTTTCGCGTACGCAACAGTTGCGGAATTTTAACCCTAGCCTTTAGTTTTTCTATATATATGAGCATTGCATACGTCCCAAGGGACGCCCACCTTTGTTTTTCATCAGTTTTTAGAGAGAGAGATAGAGAGTTTACATTGTTTTGTAGGTTTTTATACAAGGTTTTACATTGTGAGTTCGGATTCTTATAGTTTAGTACGAGATCGTTCGTTCCAGGTTATTTATTTATTGTTTATTTACATTTTGTACTTAGTTAGTCGTAGTTTAATCTTCAATCTCGTAGTATTGCATGCTAGATAATTTAAAATCACTAGTTTTTATAGTTTTCATGAAAAACTCCCATCCAAACAAAGCCTTAATGTTTTCATATGATAAAAACCAGTCTATGATACTCCAGACGATGTCTGAGTAGTCCTAGGGTTGGGAGAACACGATGAAACAGTGATCTCCAGCCTCTGCCATGCAGCAGAATAAATCCTGTGTTCGATCGATCGGAGGTAGTTCGATTGATCGAACCAGAGATAGTCAAGCGATCGAAGAACATTTCGATCGATTGAGGGATGAAGGCTTTCGATCGATCGAACGATCGTCGATCGATCGAACTCTCTGATTCTTGAGGATGTTCCCTACAGTATTCCAGGACCTTTTGTTTTTGAGAGTTGTTATCATACTGTCCCTAAATGCTCAGTTTGTCAAAACAGTTTTCAAAATCAAGGCCCTAAGGCATTTTCTTTCAATACATTTTGCAAACCACTTTCAATGTTAACACCATTGTAGGTGCGAGTCTTAACTATTGAATTAAACCGCTTTCACATGTTTCAAGTTAACTGTGATGATATAGTCCTGGTCATGAAAGGGCTATGGATTCTTTATTTTCAGAGAAATATGGAGAACTGTGGGTAATATACTCCTTAGTGCTTCAAAGTGACTGCATGGTAGATGGTTAGATTACTGTGGATTCGTGTAATCCCAACACTTTCTTCTTAAAGTTAAATCCTATTTTAGAATATTGCTTTAATTAGCTAATTAGTTCTTTAGTTTAATCTGAATTACTTTCATTAGTAGTCTTAGTTTGTGGAACTTTGTGTTCTGCACCATTATTAAATCTTATTGAATTTTTCTTTCCTTTCTTTTGAGTTTAGTCTAAGTTAATAGGTCAACACCTTCCCTGTGGGATCGACCTGGTCTTACCAGTTACTACTTGCACGTCTACCTACACTTGGGTATTGCACAAGAGCACACAAGATTATTCGCGTGTCAAGTTTTTGGCGCCGTTGCCGGGGAAGGCGACGATCAATTCCTTAGATTACCTCAATCTTTCTTGATCTATTTATGTTTTTCTTCTTCTTTTGAGTTCTCTAGGTTTTCAATCTTCTTAGGTTTTCTCATTTATGTCCGATAGTTCCGTCCATGGAATTTTCGGAAATCCTCTATATTCATCTAATTCTTCCAGTTCTAGTAACCCTGTCACCACTCCAAACCGAATCAATGGATGATAATCAGAGTGAACATGGTGACAATGTTGTGGTGTAAATTGATGATTTACTACGTCCGTTGTACGATCTCATGCAACCAGAACACACACCTACCCCTTCTTGCATTCTCATTCCCCCACATGCTGGCGAATTTCAATTTCGCAATTGGATGATTCAACTCCTCCCAACATTTCATGGGATGGAAAGCGAGAAGGCATATCTACACGTTAAGGATTTCGATGATGTTTGTAAAACATTCTCCCAAACTTGTCCTGTAGATGTGATACGCTTAATGTTATTTCCCTTCACCTTGAAGGATAAAGCGAAGGCGTGGTTACTCACCTTAAAACCGAATTCAATCTTCACATGGCATGCGATGAACACCGCGTTTTTGAAGAAATTCTTTCCACCTCGCATGACCACAGAGCTAAAACGCCAAATAAGTTCATACAAGCAGAGGAGCAATGAAACCTTCACCCAAACTTGGGAGCATTTCAAAGATTTGCTTCTCTCATGTCCCCACCACGGATATGAGAAATGGCGTACCATTAGTCACTTTTATGAAAGACTAAATGGTGAAACGAAAAAGTTGGTCGAAACTATGAGCTCTGGACCATTCCTTCGAAAGAACACCGAAGAGGCTGAAGCTCATTTCGAGTGGTTAGCTGAACATGCTCATGAATGGTCTAACTCTAAAGATACACCTCGAACTCAAATATCGAGTGTGGAAAATAAGAGTTTGTACCAATTGAAAAGTGAAGATCATCTGATGAACAGATACGAAGAACTGGCAAAGAAGGTAGAAGAACTAGGGATGCGAGGAGAGAGCTCTAGGCAGGTTATGCCTGAGGAACCATGCGGCACATGCAACATGTTGGGGCATACGACTCAATACTGTTCCAATGTGCCGTATTTTCAAGAGAAGGCCCCTATGGAGATGAACTCCATGCACGGTTTTCGAGGGGTGGGGAATTCCAACAATAACTTTTAAAGTAACAATAGATGGAATCACCCCGGTTTTGATTGGAGAAATAATGCTGGGACCCAAAATCAATATCAACAGCAGCCCTAAAACAACAATCAATATCAAGGGCAAAACAATAGGCCGTCCCAGCAATACAATCAAAACAGAACCAATAACTACAACCAAGCTCAACACTCCAATGCACCACAGACCAATACCTATGTGCCACCACACAAGAAGGTACAAGAAGAAGAGCCACTTGCTAATGCCAATCTAACACAGCAACTCATACAGATGATGAGTAGAATGTCTGCCACGTTAGAAAGGATAGATGCACGGCAAGAGGGGTCAGGAGGAACATTCCCTGCCCAACCACTTCCAAACCCCAAGGGACATAACAATGGTCCTAACAATCAAGAACATGCTAAAGCCGTGACTACACTGAGAAGCGGAAAAATCATAGAGAAAAGCATGCCTCTGTCTACACCCCAAGTGTACAAAGAGGAGGAAGTGGTGGATGATGAGCTTGAGCAACCATCTACTCAAGAGGAGGAGCCGTCTACTAATGACGAGGCAATAAAGGCAAACATTGAAGCTCATAGAGTAGAGGAAGAAGTTGAGCAAAGGCATGGAAAGGAGTCTGTTGAGGATGAACCACCAAAATGCCCTTTTCCTGCACCTTATCCTCAACGGTTGAAGAAACCCAAGAATGAGACGAAGAATCAGGAGTTTCTGGAATTGTTTAAACAAGTCAAAATTAACCTTCCACTCCTAGATGCTATCAAGCAAATGTCGGCCTATGCTAAGTATCTCAAAGATCTATGCACGGTCAAGAGGAGGCAAAGTGTGAAGAAACATGCTTATGTTGCGTGTCAAGCAAGTGCGATCATTCAAAATGAGTTGCCTCCAAAACTCAAAGACCCCGGTACACCTACTGTCTCATGTAGAATTGGGAATCAAAGGATAGATAACGCACTCCTCGATCTAGGAGCAAGCGTGAACCTACTGCCATATTCAGTCTATAAACAGCTAGGGTTGGGTGAACTCAAACCCACCCGAGTCGCTTTGCAATTGCCAGACAGATCTGTGAAGTACCCTAGAGGGGTGTTAGAGGACGTCCTTGTCCAAATAGACACTTTTGTCTTTCCGGTTGATTTCGTGATATTGGACACAGAATTTGTGTCTAATCCTGGTGCACACATCCTGGTTATCTTTGGACGTCCATTCCTCAACACTATTGATGCCACGATCAAGATTAGAAGTGGTATCATGACTATCGTATTCGGGAACATGACATTGAATGTAAAATTTTTTTCTAATCCCCGACCTGAAGAATACGACGATGAGGAAGAAATTCATTACATTGACACAGTCATTGAAGATGAAGTTGACTTGGTCGACTACAAAGATCCTTTGGAAGTTGTGATGACTCAATTTGGCGATATCTATCAGCCTGCAGAGTCAACTCCATTGGATGCTGACATGAACCAGATGTGTCTTATGATGGATACGATAGAGGAGGATAGAGCAGAATGCATGTGGATAATGCCATATGAACAATTGCCTCCTAAAACTAAGTTGGCAATGCCTTCTAGTTTTCAGTTTCCGGAGTTAGAGTTAAAGGAGCTACCCAAAGAGCTAAAATATGCATTCCTAGGGACTGGAAAAACATATCCTGTGATCATTTCGTCTGCTTTAACTCATGAACAGGAAGGTAAGCTAGTGCAAATGCTGACCAAGCATAAGGATGCTATGGGATGGACGATTGCTGACCTCAAAGGCATAAGCCCATCCATATGCACTCATAAGATATATCTGGAGGAAGACGCTAGACCTTCAAGACAAATGCAAAGGCGTCTGAATCCCAACATGTAAGAAGTAGTTAAAAAGGAAGTGCTCAAACTACTTGATGTTGGGATGATTTATCCGATATCTGATAGTCCTTGGGTCAGTCCAACCCAAGTGGTTCCAAAGAAAGCAGGCATAACGGTCATCCCAAACAAAGATGGTAAATTGGTACCAACACGTGTCTCCACTGGATGGAGGATGTGTATTGACTACAGAAAGTTAAATACTGTGACCTGAAAAAGACCATTTTCCTTTGCTATTCATGGATCAAATGCTAGAACGTGTGGCAGGTCACAAGTATTACTGCTTTTTGGATGGCTATAGTGGATATAACCAAATTGAAATTGCTCCTGAAGATCAGGAGAAAACCACATTCACTTGTCCATTTGGTACATTTGCCTACCGTCGAATGCCGTTTGGCTTATGTAATGCACCGGCTACCTTTCAGCGGTGTATGCGAAGTATATTCAGTGACATGGTCAAATACATCCTTGAAGTCTTCATGGATGATTTTTCAGTGTTTGACCATAGATTTGAAGATTGCCTCAACAATCTCGAGCATGTATTAATGCGATGTGAGGATAAACACCTAGTTTTGAATTGGGAAAAGTGTCACTTTATGGTGACCAAGGGAATAGTCCTCGGCCATATAATCTCTGATGAAGGAATCTAAGTGGATAAGGCCAAAATCAACATAATCTCAAATCTACATATCCCCCGTACAGTGAAAGACATCCGTTCGTTCTTGGGGCATGCGAGATTTTATCATCGGTTTATCCAGAACTTCAGTGCAATCTCTCGACCTCTTTGTCAACTTCTTGTCAAAGATGCACCATTCGAGTGGTCAGAGAATTGCCAAAAGTCCTTTGAGGATCTAAAAGAACTCCTTACCTCCGCACCTATAATACAGGCACCCGACTGGAGTTTGCCTTTCGAATTAATGTGCGATGCTAGTGATTACGCCATTGGCGCGGTCCTAGGCCAGAGAAAGGACAAAAAGCCATACGTGATATACTATGCCAGCCGAACTTTGAATGAAACTCAAATGAATTATACAACTACTGAAAAGGAGCTGCTGGCCATAGTATTCGCCTTGGATAAGTTTAGGTCATATCTGATAGGGTTACCAATCGTCTGTTTTACAGATCACTCGGCCCTCAAGTATCTGCTGTCTAAGAAAGACGCTAAACAACGGCTCATTCGATGGATACTCTTACTCCAATAGTTTGATTTAACAATCAAAGATAAGAAAGGAGTAGGGAATGTGGTTGCGGACCATTTGTCACGGTTGACTTTTGTCGACAATACTGAACCCCAATCCATTAAGGATGAGTTCCCGGACGAACAGCTACTGGCAGTAAGTAATCTGCCTTGGTATGCTGATATCGTGAACTACCTTGTCACGGGAGAAACCCCGAATCACTGGTCAAACCAAGACAGAAATCGGTTCCTCTCGTTTGCGTGTCATTTCTTTTTTGATGACCCATATCTTTTCAAGTACTGTGCTGATCAGGTTATCAGGCGCTGCGTCCCTAATGAGGATATAATCATAATTTTAGCATCATGCCATTCTGAGGCATGCGGTGGCCACTTCGCTTCACAGAAGACTGCACAAAAAGTCTTACAAAGCGGTTTTTACTGGCTCACAATTTTCAAAGATGCTTATTCCTTTTGCAAGATATGCCAACGCTGTCAAAAGCTTGGAACTATTTCTAAAAGGAATTCTATGCCTTTAACCCCTATCATCACAATTGAGATATTCGATTGTTGGGGCATAGATTTTATGGGCCCATTTCCCAAGTCTAATACCTGTGAATACATACTCCTTGTTGTAGAGTATGTGTCTAAATGGGTTGAAGCGATACCAACGAGACGCAATGACCACAGAACGATCATGTCCTTTCTAAGAGAGCATATCTTCGTCTCGTTTTGGAACTCCGAAAGCTTTACTAAGTGACCAAGGCAAGCATTTCTGCAATAGGCCTTTGGAGTCCCTTCTCAAGAAATACGGAGTCCACCATAAAATCGCTCTTGCCTATCATCCACAGTCGAATGGGCAAGCAGAATTGGCTAACCGAGAAATCAAGCATATTCTCGAAAAAACGGTTAGCTCCAACCGAAAGGACTGGGCATACAAGCTGACCGATGCTTTATGGGCATACCGTACTGCCTACAAGACGAATCTAGGTATGTCCCCATATAGATTGGTTTACGGGAAAGCTTGCCACCTCCCTATTGAAATTGAGCATAAAGCTTACTGGGCGATATGCTCATTGAACTTTGATATCCAAGAGGGAGGTCAGTTACGCAAGCTCCAACTTGCAGAGCTAGAGGAAATACGACGAGATGCGTATGACTCTGCAAGGTTGCATAAGGAAAGGTTGAAGGCTCGCCACGATCGTACGATCTTTCGTAAATCATTTAAGCCGGGGCAGAAAGTTTGGCTGTATGACTCTCGCCTCCACCTTTTCCCAGGGAAGCTCCGTTCCCGTTGGACAGGCCTGTTCATTGTAAAAACTGTCTTTCCACACGGGGCGGTTGAGCTTATTAATCCAAAGAACGAGGATAGTTTCAAGGTCAATGGCCAGAGGTTGAAACCGTTCTTGGAGAACTTCCAAACTGAAGTTGAGCACATCCAGCTGGATAAGCCTAACTATTCTCCCACTTAAAATCCAAAGTGGAGTTCTTTACTGTTGTTGTATTCCTTATCTTTTCCTGCATTTTAGTTTCTCTCATTTGTTTTTTTTTAATTCTTTGTTCGTTCTTTTATGTTTGTGATCTCGTTCTAATCAGCTATACCTTGAACCACTCAATTGCAGGTGCATAGATGCGAGGTGATGATGTTCATTCTATCGGTTCATGGGCTGATTCAGAATGTCGTTGTGGCACCTGGACTGAGGGTGAACTTACACCCTGCCCCTTGCTTCATCAAGACCCTGAAGTTCACACTCTCATTGATGCTGCCCAATGGTACCTTCCATACCCACCGGCCCTCCTTGACATCAATCCATATGAAAATATGGAATTTCATGATGACGATGATGTGGATGAGGAAGAAGACCTGTACATGGGGAGAATGGTGGATGATACACTCATGGCACAATGGGAAAATGATGATATGTGGGAGCCATGGGAAGATCATGACCTCCAGGATGTCGTCCCGGAACGTCACAATGCAGTTTTTGTTTTTGTTGATGACTTCCTTTTCCCGAGTTGGTCCCATACCTCTATGTGTACCTGAGCTTTCTGCTATTCAGACTCCAATGCCCCTTACCAGCTAGTGCATTTTGGGAATCTATGCCAATAGTGAGGTTAGAACTTAGTCACTTTTCCTTTTATTTTGTCCTGATCTTTGTGTTTCTTTTCGTGTTTAATCCTTGTTTCTTGTGTTCCGTTATCTTAATCTCGGTTTGTTTGTCCTTTATCTTTTCCTTGTCCAGGATTGTCACTATATTTCTCAATGGTATTCCGGTGTTCCTTCCACATCAGCTGTTCCATGGGGCTCGCATGCAGTCTCCTGGCACCCCACCGCAAGAGGCAAAACAACTGCGGATTTTCACACCATTATCTATGTCTCCACCGCAGTCTTCTCTCATGTGCACACCACATTCCCTAGCGACTCCAGACATGCTGAATGACACTTTTGCCGCTTTCAGATTATTTTGGGAACGGGAATTGTCAAGTTTGGAGTCCAATCTCGAAGATCTGGAGGTGTTTGAAGCAATGGCAGAAGAAAAAGTTTTCGTGTTGGAAGTTTAGTGATTCACTTCAGTTTTGTTTTGTCATTTTCATCCTTTCTCAATTGAAGTGTAATTCTGGGTAAATTATTTGTAGTTTGGTTTTTTATTTTAGTTAATCTTTGTAATAAGGTCTACGGATCACGTGGAGAGCTATAACTTTGCAAACTGAATGCATTCTCAAGATTATATTTACTAAGTCTTTGCAATTTTATCTTACAATGATGTCCATTCTGGCCTGCATGTTTGTAATTGAACTGCTTTCAAGTATCTCTGCATGTCCAGATTTGTTTCTGATAGTTGGGGGTGTTTTGGTTCATTTTTCCAAAGAATTCTGAAATTTTTGTGTTCGATCGATCGAACTTATTTCGATCGATCAAAAACCCTGCATGCTCGAGCGCTTGAACGCGTTATTCAATCGATTGAGAGATTTACTTTCGATCACTCGAACGTTGTTCGATCGATCGAACACTATTTTAAACGAGGCGTCTTCAGCACACCTCTTCATTTCCCTCACTCTCACACACTCAAGCGCTCGAGCACAGAAAGGGAGTGACTCGGCGATTCTCATGGCATTACATATCAATTAGACGCCCAGATCACCCCTACAATCATCCTCATCATCATCTTCACCTCCCACTGCGTGTTTTTACACTGAGGTAGGCTCCACGAGCCCTTTGTCTTTCATTTTGTTAGAAAAATCCCAAGAGGGTGTCCCCTTGGTCTTAGGATGACCATTTTGTAGTTCTTTTTCTTTCGTTTTTCATTTTCCCATTCGGTTTTGCGAGCGCAGCACATCGCTGTGTTTGATCGATCGAACTATTTTCGATCGATCGAAGCTGACATGTTCGAGCGATCGAACTATGCTCAAGCGATCGAATCCTACTTCAGTTCAATCGATCGAACAAAGTTAGATCGATCGAACTAGAGCAGTAACAGTTTTTTTTCTTCCCTGTTCTAATCTGTGTCGTGTTGTGTTCTATTTTCAGGGCTACCACGATGAATCCAGTAACTGGCTACCACAAGTCCAAGCCCCTCAGCCTCACTATACCTGATCCGGTACCCGCACATGGGTTCCAGAATGATGAGGATCGGGGATGGTACGAGCGTCATTTTCGGGCGCGGAAGGTGATGATTGAGCGTCCTGTCGAGTCTATTTGGTCGGAGTACCCTTGGTTCCTGACACGGATTCGCTCCATGCCCCACTAGTTTGATTTACTCTCGCTTACCAAGAGAGTAAATCTGTCATGGATACGAGGTGCGTGCGCGACGATGATATGCGACCCGGATGCACCATTCACATATCATGCTTTCTTTCGGGGTCGGGCATTCGTCATCAGTCCCGCTACAGTCTCAGCCGCTTTGGGGGTACCAGAGGTACCAGATTATATTTGCCCCCATCGGTCTGACGCACCCGAGACCCCACCATCTGCCATTATCCGCGAGCTCACCGGAGGCGCCGTTCCTTCTTGGAATGGCGAGGCTTTGATTGAGGACCACTTCCTTACCGACGACTACTACATGCTCCACCTGGCCCTCAGCAATTGCCTCCTGGTGACCTCTTATCGAGAGAAGATCGTGGGTTGGTATGCGCGAGTATTATTTGCAGTGGGGACAGGACAGCCGGTCTGCTTATCACGGCTTTATATCGATTTCATGGTCCATCCCACCCGCTACATCGCCTCCAAGAAGCACCTGAAAGGTGCTTGGGCGATTCACAGAGTTATGGCTCAGGCCGGCTTTCCTGAGCTTGCTGGAGACGACCTTCACTCTTCCCCCAGCCGATTCGGCGAGGCAGCGGCTCGCCGCTCAGACGCCCTGAAGAGGAAACGAAAGGGGAAAGGGAAAGCGAAGGTGGGGGCAAAGAAGAAGAGGCGTGGTGGGACAGACACAGAGGCTGGCACTTCAGGGACGCCCACAGAGGCCAAGGAGCTTGATACAGGCGATGAAGAGGAGGATCCGGTTGCTGCTGTTCAGCAGTTCGAGTTGCGACAGCGGTCGCAGACTCAGGCCCAGGGAGAGTCTTCTTCCTCTGTGCCTCTCCCGACAGTTTATGAGCTGCTATTGGAGGAGAGAGAGGCCAGGATTAGACTTGAGGGCCGGATGGATCAGCTTCAGACCTTACTTGAGTCTATATTGATTCAGATTGGGGTCGATCAGGCCGTTCACTCTGCTCACCATCCTACGCCTACCCCATCTGCACCGCCTGCTGCCGATCCATCATTTTCTACTGCTCCTACTCCTACAGGTTTATCCACTTCTTCTGCTGCTGCTGATCCATCACTTTCTGCTCCACCTACTGCTGATCTTCCATCCCATTCTGCTACTGTTACACCTGCTACTGCACCACCGCCATCTGCACCCATTGACATTCCTTCGGACGTGGCTGACGATGATCCGTCGGGAGCCGCGTAGCATTTTCTGGGAAGGGGGTGGTGTTATTGTACTTTTGATTATATGTTCATTTTTGTTGTACTATTTTTGGTGGGTGTATATGGTTGGACATGTGGGACAGTTCTTTATTTTGTTTAGTTTGGTTATGTATGAACATTACTTATCACTGCTTTTATTTTATTCCTTTACCATTCCAGTGGTTTGTAATGTTTGGATCATGGTTTTTATTGCTTTATCTTTATCTATTGATCCTTGTTGTTTTGGAGATTGTGTTCTATATTTCTATGCCAGGTTGCTTTGCTTGTTATCATCGCTTTGCTCTATACAGGTGATACCCATCTATTTTCATTATTGAAAATCAACTTCTGGGGACTTTGTTGTTTTCAGTTGGGGGTAGGGGATACTAATAGATAGGTATACACCCGTAGTGATCATATTTTTGCACTTGGAGATGTCTTAAATTTAATTAGAATGCAGTCTGGTAAAATTTTGAAAAGTTTTAATATTAATCTTATTGATAGAATAACTTTGAATAATCTCTCCTGCTTGTTAATTAGGCGTGACACTTTTGTAGTATTCTCATCTTTTTATGGATTAAGTTCACGCGTGTTCTGTTATCACTAAGATGGATTGCATTTGTGAAGCTATTATGTACCTAATACTTTTATGTACTAATTGGCAGCTATGTAGAAAACCTGAAAATTGAGTTAATATGACTTTTGTGCCAAAAGAACAAGTAGTGGAAGCTAATAACCCTTAGTGAGCTATTGAGCCAATCGTCATTTCTGAGGGAATTCTCATACAATTTCGGATGATCTTTATTGTTTATACTTAGTACATTCGTTGTAAATGTCTCAGTTTTCTTTTAAAAGTTTGACTGCATATTAGAGGAGAACGTTCAGGATTTACCAATTACACTCAATGAACACTTAAGTGCTAAAAATTGAAAGTTGAGAAAATGGTTTAAGCCATCGTTTACCCATTCTTTAACCTGATATATCTTTCACCTACATTCATTGAAATGTTTCATCCCTGATCCCACACCAACTAAAAATTTCCTATGTGATTACAAGAAGCCAAGTCTGTAACCTATACCTTGATCTCAATGAGCCTTACTTTACATTTATTAAGAATGAGTGATCAAAGTATGTGAAATGGAAGGAAGGAGTTGTACTTAAAAAAAATGAAGAAGAAGATGAATGATGAATGAAGGAAAAGAAAAAAAGAGCATATGAAATGAATGGGAGATTGGGTTGAGAGATGAAAAGAATAAAAAGAGAAGTTGAAATTCCATCACATACTGAAAAGCACATTCTTCTCTACAACACCCTCACCTACTAACTAAAAGCCGAAATTCAAAGTCTTAAAGATTCTCAACATTTAATTTGAACATGGAAGTGTGAATTGAGTTATCCACGGTATTTCGCTCCTCTAGTAAGTAGTGTTCTATTCATGAGACTGTATACTCTTAAATGTCCATTTTTCATAGAGTCAAGTATGGAAGCATTAGCACCCAGAATATCATCCTTATCAAAGCTTTCATACTGTGTGCGGTCATTGTAAAGCAAGTTTCTGAGAGACGTTCTTTTTGAGTGTGACCAATGTGAGAGTTGAGCTAAAATTGCGAGTTTTTCAAGGTGCAATAGTCTAAATAACTCTTAATAAGGTTGGACGTATGGTTATTAAACTCACACACACATGGGTGCATGATGGTGATACATATGTTATATTTTACTTGGTGATATAGGGGAGCATGTGGATTTCTTTCATGGGTTGATTGAGGATAGTATATCTTTGTAGAGTTAAAGTAACAGTTTAATGGAAGGGGAATTCTACAAGTTATTCTAAATCTTTTTTAGCTTATAATTGGAGAATTTTGTGGGTATATTCACTGCAAACCCTCACGAGACAACACTCGTCCACTAGGGGGAACCTAGGGGTTTAACGGCTTGTTGCATTAGCTAAATGCAACCGCGATTCCTGCAAAAGTGAGTTAGAAATTTTCTCTCTATCTTAGTTTAGGTTGTTTTTAGTTTTCTTTTATTTTTTTCTTAGTAGTGGTAGTATTAGTTTAGTAGTTTTTATTTTCGCTTTATCGCTAGGGACTAGCAATAAGCTAGTTGGGGGTTGTGCAAAGCGGGGGTATTTGTAAAATACAACCGCGCTAAAAGGAAGAATTGCATTGGTTTTAATTACAACTTCCCGTTTTATCTGCAATTTGCATTACAAGGCTAGTTTTCATACAATGTGATTAATCTATGATAAAGTGTATTGTTTTAGCTATTGTTTGTGCAGATCACTGCTGTGTGGACTAGAGAGAACATCAGGACAACTGGAATGCTATAGTGCAGACAAAAGAATTCAAAGCTAAAGTTTGAAGTTCGAGCGATCGACGAAAGTTCGATCGATCGAAGGTTCGATCGCTTAAAGAAAGTTGAAGCGCTTGAGTTCCAAATGTTCAATCGATCGAGAAATGTTCGATCGATCGAACATGGTATTTTCAGAAACTTTCGCGTACGCAACAGTTGCGGAATTTTAACCCTAGCCTTTAGTTTTTCTATATATATGAGCATTGTATACATCCCAAGGGACGCCCACCTTTGTTTTTCATAAGTTTTTAGAGAGAGAGATAGAGAGTTTACATTGTTTTGTAGGTTTTTATCCAAGGTTTTACATTGTGAGTTCGGATTCTTATAGTTTAATACGAGATCGTTCGTTCCGGGTTATTTATTTATTGTTTATTTACATTCTGTACTTAGTTAGTCGTAGTTTAATCTTCAATCTCGTAGTATTGCATGCTAGATAATTTAAAATCACTAGCTTTTATAGTTTTCATGAAAAACTCCCATCCAAACAAAGCCTTAATGTTTTCATATGATAAAAACCAGTCTGTGATACTCCAGACGATGTCTGAGTAGTCCTAGGGTTGGGAGAACACGATGAAACAGTGATCTCCAGCCTCTACCATGCAGCAGAATAAATCCTGTGTTCGATCGATCGGAGGTAGTTCGATCGATCGAACCAGAGATAGTCAAGCGATCGAAGAACATTTCGATCGATTGAGGGATGAAGACTTTCGATCGATCGAACGATCGTCGATCGATCGAACTCTCTGATTCTTGAGGATGTTCCCTACAGTATTCCAGGACCTTTTGTTTTTTAGAGTTGTTATCATACTGTCCCTAAATGCTCAGTTTGTCAAAACAGTTTTCAAAATCAAGGCCCTAAGGCATTTTCTTTCAATACATTTTGCAAACCACTTTCAATGTTAACACCATTGTAGGTGCGAGTCTTAACTATTGAATTAAACCGCTTTCACATGTTTCAAGTTAACTGTGATGATATAGTCCCGGTCATGAAAGGGCTATGGATTCTTTATTTTCAGAGAAATATGGAGAACTGTGGGTAATATACTCCTTAGTGCTTCAAAGTGACTGCATGGTAGATGGTTAGATTACTGTGGATTCGTGTAATCCCAACACTTTCTTCTTAAAGTTAAATCCTATTTTAGAATATTACTTTAATTAGCTAATTAGTTCTTTAGTTTAATCTGAATTACTTTCATTAGTAGTCTTAGTTTGTGGAACTTTGTGTTCTGCACCATTATTAAATCTTAGTGAATTTTTTTTTCCTTTCTTTTGAGTTTAGTCTAGGTTAATAGGTCAACACCTTCCCTGTGGGATCGACCTGGTCTTACCAGTTACAACTTGCACATCTACCTACACTTGGGTATTGCACAAGAGCACACAAGATTATTCGCGTGTCAGTCACGAAGAACCGAAAGCGTTACGGAGTACAAGAACATCCATTTCGTCACGAAGAACCGAAAGGAGTCTTCACTCAAAGAGTCACCGCTTTGTCACAAAGAACCGAATGCATTACGGAGTACAAGAACATCCATTTCGTCACGAAGAACCGAAAGGAGTCTTTACTCAAAGAATCACCGCTTCGTCACGAAGAACCGAAAGCGTTACGGAGTACAAGAACACCATTTCGTCATGAAGAACCGGAAGGAGTCTTTACTCAACTCAAAGAATCACTGCTTCGTCACGTAGAACTGAAAGCTTTACGGAGTACAAGAACATCCATTTCGTCACGAAGAACCAAAAGCAATCATTACTCAAAGAATCACCGCTTCGTTATGAAGAATTGAGACCGTTACGGAGTACAAGAACATCTATTTTCTCACGAAGAACCAAAAGGAGTCTTTACTCAAAGAATCACCGTTTCGTCACGAAGAACCGATAGCGTTACGGAGTACAAGAACATTTTTCGTCACGAAGAAACGAAAGGAGTCTTTACTCAAAGAATCACCGCTTCGTCATGAAGAACCGAAAGCGTTACGGAGTACAAGAACATCCATTTCGTCACAAAGAACCGAAAAGAGTCTTTAGTCAAAGAATCACCGGTTTGTCACGAAGAACCAAAAGCGTTACGGAGTACAAGAACATCCATTTCATCACGAAGAACCGAATGAAGTTTTTACTCAAAGAATCACTGCTTCGTCATAAAGAACCGATAGCGTTACGGAGTTCAAGAACATCCATTTCGTCACGAAGAACCGAAAGGAGTCTTTACTCAAAGAATCACTGCTTCGTCACGAAGAACCGAAAGCGTTACGGAGTACAAGAACATCCATTTCGTCACGAAGAATTGAAAGGATACTCAAGAGTCACCACTTCACAACTCAACAACACATTCCTTTTCTTACCCTCCCGGCCCCCGTGGCCTGGTTTACCTATCCAACACTTATCCTTGACATACACTACTCTTGATCAAGTACAACTAGTCTGTACGTATCCTAGACCGCATTTGCGTCACTCGTTCCGTAGTTTAGTTTGTTAATTACTTTCATTTATACTTTCGAAGTTACGTTATACATCCGTCATTCTATTTTGTTGTAATATACTTACGATGGAAACTTACCCAGTCGCTATCTACGCCATAATTGTGTCGTACAACATACTAAAAGCTTGGGTATGAACTTTTAATGGTCAATATACTAAATTCGCGACAACGGAAAAACATAGCATGTAGCTCATAGATCTATAACATGGATTTGATATCAATAACCATATAGAGGAAATCCTTAACATACTCATCTACGCGATAGCACAGGATATCCATAACCACACAGGTACCGGAAAGCAAGCATCATCAATAAACACATCATACAAGTAGTTATACAATCTGCCAGGAATAAATTTTACTATGTCCACTGAATTGATATGATTTATTTGGGCATGATAAATTGCTTTGTAGATCAAACTCAAAACTAGAACACTATAGATAATTGGATTATCTTCATGTACAACATAATCTAGCTTCAATTACATTTTTGAACTACTCAAAATATTTATTTTACTTAGACATTTCTATATTTTCGGACTGCTCTGTCCCAAATTTATAGTACTGCGTTGCATGTGCATTTCATCTATCAAGGATTCATTTTTAGACCAGGCTATAGAAACGTTATTTGTAGATAAATGCGTTACCTTTCTCCACAAAAAAACCTATCCTCTTTATGATTTTGGAGCTGCTCCAAACATTCATTTTACTAAACTATGTTCTGTTGAAAGTTTCTATTTTCCAGATTTATAACACTGTGTTGTACATGCATTTCACCCATCAAGGATTGATATCTAGACTAATCTATAGAAGAGTTATTTGTAGATAAATGAGTTAGCTTTCTCCACCAAAAAACCTAGCTTAATTCAGATTTCGGAGCTACTTAAAACACTCATTTTACTAAACTACATTCTGCTGGAAGTTTCTATTTCTCAGATTTAAAGTACTTCGTTGTATGTACATTTCACCTATGAATAATTGATTTTAAGACTGAGCTATAGAAGAGTTATTTGTAGATAAATGAGTTAGCTTTCTCCACATAAAATCCTAGCCTCATTCCCATTTTTGAACTGCTCAAAATGTTCGTTTTACTAAACAATATTCTGCTGGAAGTTTCTGCTTCCTAGATTTGAAGATTGACTTGCATGTTGCATAGAATCTCAAAATACAAGATCAAACACTTGCTAAACAATACTACATACTATATAGGTTCTAAAGTGAGTTAGAATACTCACCAAGTCTTGAAATTGAGCTTGGGCTTTGAATTTGAGCTTTAGGAAGCTTGAACTCAACTTCAATGGTGGAGACTTCTTCTTCTTCTAACTTCCTTCATCCCACCACGGAGTTCATCTCCTAGCTCCCTTTCTCCATGCAGATTGTAGTGGCCAAGAAAATGGTATGGAAGAGTATATGCATGCTTATATAGAGTCTTGCTTGTGCTAGGTGTCAATGTGCATAGGGTGCATGCATTGACATGTGTCAAAGTGGTGGACAAGTGTCCAATGGATGGACAAGTGTCGTGGGAGAGGGTGACATGTGTCTTGAGAGTTTCATGGGCTGCCATGTGGCTGACCATGGTGGGCCCACCTCAGGTTTTGTGCCAATTCCTCGGTTTGCATGCATAAGTCCTCATTATGCCTATCAGTCTCGATTTACGTGCAAACGGGTATTGTTTCGAATGTCCGGGTCCAGGTACAGGAGTAAGTTAAGTCTACTTACGGTCGAGTAGGTACGATAATTACAGTCTAATTAGTAATTACATTATACTGATATGGTCACACAAATAAAAATAATAATACAATAATATACCAGATATGGAAATTCATAACACTATTGAACGTAGAAATTACAAGTATTACACCTTCTACCTCCTATTACAGGATTTCGTCCTCGAAATCAAAACTTGTTAGTACTAAACAGAAATGGAAATTTCTCTTGCATTTCCGATTCCAGCTCCCAAGAAGCGTCTCCTTCATCATAGTGCTTCCACTGAACCTTTACCAGCGGAATCTCTTTGTTTCTCAGCTTCTTGATTCTATGATCCAGAATCTTTACAGGTCCTTCAATGAATGTAGCATTGTCGTTTACTTCAATATCTCTGAAGTCGATCTCGTGTGCCGGGTTATGAAGACATTTCCTCAGCATGCTTACATAGAATACGTTATGAACTCCCACCATTTTGGGTGGTAATGCTAACCTGTAGGCTACTTTTCCTACGCGATCCAGAATTTCAAACGGTCCAATGTAGCGTGGCGATAGCTTTCCATTCTTCTGTCCAAACCTTACTACGCCTCGAACCGGGGAAACTTTCAGCTAAACATGATCTCCAACTTCAAATTCAAGGTCTCGACGTCGTTTGTCCGCGTAGCTCTTGCATCTACTTTGTGCTGCCTTCATTCTTTCCTTTACTGTATTGATTCCTTTATTGGTCTCCTGGACTAAGTATGGTCCCAATAGTTTGCCATCCCCAATTTTATCCCAACACAAAGGTGATCAGCACGGTCTTCCGTATAGTGCTTCAAACGGTACCATCCCTATGCTCGAATGAAAACTCTTGTTACAGGCAAACTCAACCAATGGTATGTGAGTTTCCCACGTACTTTCAAAATCGATTACACATGCTCGAAGCATGTCCTACATTACATGATTCTTCCTTTCTGTTTGTCCGTCAGTTTATAGATGAAATGCAGAACTTAACTTCAGAGACGTTCCCATCGCTTTCTAAAGACTCTCCCAAAATCCAGTGGTGAATCTAGAATCTCGATCTGATACTATTGACACCGGTACCACATGTAACTGCACAACCTGATGCAGATAAAGTTGACTCATCTTCTCGACAGGATAGGTCATATTATATGCAATAAAATGGGCTGATTTGGTCAGTCGATTAACAACTACCCAAATAGTATCATGGTTCTGTTGAGATCTTGGCAATCCCATAAAAAAATCCATGGTGAAATGCTCCCATTTCCATTCTGGGACTGGTAGAGTTTGTAGTAATCCCGGAGGTCGTTGGTGTTTCGCCTTGACTTGCTGGCAAGTAGGGTATTTGGCTATGTATTCTACGACTTCTCATTTCATGCCTTCCCACTAGAAGTTCCTTTTTAAGTTCTTGTAAATCTTGGTCCCGCCGGGGTGTATGGTCATTCTCGACTTATGTGCTTCATTCAGAATGTCTTTCCTCAAATTATCTGTGTCGGGTACACATAACCTATTCTTACATCTGAGACCTCGGTCTGTTCCAATGTTCCATTCAGTCAGGTCCTTTGCTTTCGCCTTCTTAAACTATTTCCTCAATCCTTTGTCCTTCTTTTGAGCTACGAGTATTCGGTTAATGAGGGTTGGCTACACCATAAGACATCCAAAAGGTCGTCCAATACCTGGTCTTGTAGTCTGGAAGTCAAATTCCGTTAAAGCTTCTAAGGCTTTCCATTCCCTGATTAAAAGTGAGGCGATTAACCTTTGGGGTTTTCTACTTACAGCATCTGCGACTACATTTGCCTTACCGGGGTGGTATTGCAAATTAAAGTCATAATCCTTAAGTAGCTCCATCCAGCGTTGTTGTCTCATGTTTAGTTCCTTTTGAGAGAACGGGTATTTCAAGCTTTTGTAGTCTGAGAACAGGTCAAACTTCTCTCCGTAGAGGTAGTGCCTCCAAATCTTAAGTGCAAAAACAATTGCAGCCAATTCCAGATCGTGTGTAGGGTAGTTTAATTCATGTGGCTTTAATTGCCTAGATCCATAAGCGATCACCTGACCATTGTGCATAAGTACACATCCTAGTCCTTGATATGAAGCGTCACTATAGATAGTGTACTGTTCACCACTCTTGGGTATGGCTAGCACTGGCGCTGAGGTCAACCTTTCCTTTAATTCCTGAAAGGCGCGTTCGTGCTTGTCCTTCCACTCAAACTTTGAATCCTTCTTTGTTAGTCCTGTTAAAAGTGATGCGATCCTTGAGAAGCCCTCCATGAATCGCCTATAGTATCCAACCAATCCAAGGAAACATCATACTTCTGATGCATTGGTTGGTCTATTCCAACTAGAAACTGCGTTCGTCTTGGTTGAGTCCACTAAAATTCTGTTCTGTGAGACTACATGTCCCAAGAATTTGACTTCTTTCAGCCAAAACTCATACTTACTGAACTTAGCATAGAGACAATTTTCTCTAAGTGTCTGAAGTGCAATCTTTACATGCTTCTCGTGTTCTTCATCATTCTTCAAATAAATAAGGATGTCGTCGATAAACACGATGATGAATTGATCCAAGAAGGGTCTGAACACCCGATTCATCAAATCTATGAATACCGCCAGGGCATTAGTTAATCCAAAAGGCATAATTAAGAACTCGTAGTGCCTATATCTTGTTCTGAAAGCTGTTTTTGGTATATCTTCCGGCCTGACAAGTAACTGATGGTACCCAGATCGTAAGTCAATCTTCGAAAAGGTCATCGCTCCTTGTAGTTGATCGAATAAATCGTCTATCCTGGGAAGCGGGTACTTGTTCTTAATGGTAACCTTATTCAACTCTCTGTAGTCGATACAGAGTCGAAGATTTCCATCCTTCTTTATAACAAATAGAATCGGGGCTCCCCAAGGTGACGTGCTTGGTCTAATAAATCCAAGATCTTCTAACTCTTGTACTTGCTTCTTCAGCTCCAGCATTTCTGTTGGGGCCATACGATAAGGAGCCTTGGATATCGGTGTCATTCAGGGTACTAACTTAATACAAAAGTCGATCTCGCGCTTTGGTGGTAATCCGGAAATGTCCTGAAAGACATCCTCACAGTCTCGGACTATCAGAATCTGAGCGATCGTCAAATCTGAGCATGTAGTTTCCATAGCGGCTAAATGACTTATAAGAAAGGTGTCACTAGTGGGGTTGCATTGAAAACTAAAGGGTATACTCCCAGGTACTGAAAACGTGATCAACTCACTAGCACAGTCTAACTCCGCATAATACTTAGTGAACGAGCCAATCAATTCCTAGGATCACATAAAACTCTTTCATTAATAGAACAATTAAGTCTACTGGTAGGTTCATATCCTCCAATGTCAAAGTGTAGTCCTTGGACACTTTTCCTAGCTTTACGGTCACTCCCAAGGGTGATGCCGTGTTCAGAGCTACCTCGAGTGTTTGAGGTACTAAACCCAAACGTCGTACAATCTCAAAGGCAATACATGAATTTGTAGCACCAGTATCAAAAGCACTTTATCTCAACTAGCATATAATGCGAGTGTACCTTCCATGTTCTACTATCCCTTTTCATCATAGCCGGCCGCCTCAGGTATGATAGCATTGAGTCGAGCTTTGCTAGCTTGACCTTGAGTAATATGCCCATGATAGTTTCCTCGCAGCGCTTTGTAGTCTTTGCTCATGTGCCCTCTCTTACCACAGTTGTAACAAACAACATTATTTCGATTGTTGACCCTGGGGGCCGTGCAGTCTCGTGCCAGGTGCCCAGGGATCCCACAATTGAAACATCCGTCCTTGTTGTTCCCGATAGCTGTGGTTGGCACTTGTGGTACCGGAGGTGCTACATGCTTATCCCGGGGAAAGGTGGGTCCTGGTTTCTTACCACTATTCCATGGGCGTTTGTTTCCTTAGAAACAGGTCAGAGGTCTTCCTCTTGGTCCATTCCTAAGTTGGGTTGACTGACTTGATATCCGCTTGTATGCTTATGTACCTAAATAAATATCTATTGGCTATCCTCCAGTCCTAACCATGGTTACGAGCCATATAAATGATATAAGGTATAGCTAACAATTCTAATATGAGTACATAACACATCAAGCATATATTTCATCAAGTAGAGGTAACAAATTTTCATAGATAACTTTAAATATTTACATGGAAAGGCATACACGCTACTACTAGTTCGTGTTACATGCCTGGGTACATACTATATACACAAAAGATGGGCTACTAGCCCTAATACAAGTAGAGATCTAAATCCTAGAAATCTTATACCGAAAGTCCTCCGTATCTACTCGTGTGGTAGAGCATGATCCTAGATTGAAATCTCCCCCAGATGGAACCCAGTCCCAAGTACGGGTAAAACTTATCAACCATCTCATCTTCGTCCTTATCCAAAGGCTCTATCTATGCATCCTTAGAGTCATCCTCAAAGTCATCGTCAACCTCTAGCTCTCCATCCTCCATGACTACCCTCGCTCCCTCCTCACCAGCACCCTCTGCTGGGTCAGCATCCTCTGCTAGGTCAATACCCACTGCTGGGCCAATCTCCGCATCTACCCCGTCCTCCATATCCATCTGGGATGTAATAAGGTGCCATGCTAATCACACAACTATTATAGGTTCATATCTTCGTGGATGGAGAAAAGGTCTAAAGTTTTATAACTTAAGTGTGTAGGACAATCGGTGTACACTTTTTAACCTAAGGCTTTGATACCAAAAATACCTAGCACGCCCCGGCGTAGCCAAAATATGGAAAAAATTTAATATTTTCATCTTGGACCCTAAAGCGTGTGACTGGTTGCAGTGCCGAATTGTCCATGACCAAATAATAATAACTAAACGATATAATAAAAGGATAACACCATCATTTACTTACTGGAATATATTACAATGAAAGGCTACAACGGTACTGGCTAATTAAATACATAAGAGTCTTATGACTCTCGGCCTTACAAAAACTATTACAAAATATAAGCTAAGTCTTCTGGTTATAATAAAAAACATTTACAGAGGATAACTGCTAGTCTTCTCTCTATATAGCATAACCATAGTCATCTTCAGTGTAATCTTCTTCCACGTTATATTCTTGAGTAGCTCCATAGCCTGTGTTCTTGTGACCAGGATAAGTTGGACATGGGAATGTCCAGCGACATGAACGTCATCAGCTTATGAAAGCTGTGTGAGAAAACTAAATCATATGGAACATATATAGTAAAGCACAACAAAGATACCCTTATTACTTTTTAACACGTCTTTTAAGATCTTTACGTTCTCATCGTCTGGCTATAACTACCAATATACCCAACCACGTATTCGAAAAGAAAAAGTCCAACTGAGAAAACTCGTCTCGACATTCTTAACGCCGCTATCATTCATTTCTAACATCCGACGTCATTTACAAACCCAAAGTATCTCCCGCTAACCAAACCATCTTTCATCAATAAAAACATCTTTCATCAACCACTTCGTCACGAAGAACTGAAGTGTTAAGGAGTGTAAGAACATCCATTTTGACACGAAGAATCGAAAGGAGTCTTCACTCAAGGAGTCACCGCTTCGTCACGAAGAACCGAAAGTGTTACGGAGTACAAGAATATCCATTTCGTCACGAAGAACCGAAAGGAGTCTTTACTCAAAGAATCACCGCTTCGTCACGAAGAACCGAAAGCGTTACGGAGTACAAGAACATCCATTTTGTCAAGAAGAACCGAAAGAAGTCTTTACTCAAAGAATCACCGCTTCGTCACGAAGAACCGAAAGTGTTACGGAGTACAAGAACATCCATTTCATCATGAAGAACCGAAAGGAGTCTTTACTCAAAGCATCACCGCTTTGTCACGAAGAACCGAAAGCGTTACGGAGTACAAGAACATCCATTTCGTCACGAAGAACCGAAGGAGTCTTTACTCAAAGAATCACCGCTTCGTCACGAAGAACCGAAAGCGTTACAGCGTACAAGAACATCCATTTCGTCACGAAGAACCGAAAAGAGTCTTTACTAAAAGAATCACCACTTCGTCACGAAGAGCCGAAAGCATTACAGAGTATAAGAACATTCATTTTGTCATGAAGAACCGAAAGGAGTCTTTACTCAAAGAATCACCGCTTCGTCACGAAGAACCGAAAGCGTTACGGAATACAAGAACATCCATTTCATCACGAAGAACCGAAAGGAGTCTTTACTCAAAGAATCACCGCTTCGTCACGAAGAATCGAAAGCGTTACGAAGTACAAGAACATCCATTTCGTCACGAAGAATCGAAAGGAGTCTTTACTCAAAGAATCACCGCTTCGTCACGAAGAACTGAAAGCGTTACGGAGTACAAGAACATCCATTTCATCACGAAGAACCGAAAGGAGTCTTTACTCAAAGAATCATCGCTTCGTCACGAAGAACCGAAAGCGTTACGGAGTACAAGAACATCCATTTCATCACGAAGAATCGAAAGGAGTCTTTACTCAAAGAATCACCGCTTTGTCACGAAGAACCGAAAGCGTTACAGCGTACAAGAACATCCATTTCGTCACGAAGAACCGAAAAGAGTCTTTACTCAAAGAATCACCGCTTCGTCACGAAGAGCCGAAAGCGTTACAGAGTATAAGAACATCCATTTTGTCATGAAGAACCGAAAGGAGTCTTTACTCAAAGAATCACCGCTTCGTCACGAAGAACCGAAAGCGTTACGGAATACAAGAACATCCATTTCATCACGAAGAACCGAAAGGAGTCTTTACTCAAAGAATCACTGCTTCGTCACGAAGAATCGAAAGCGTTACGAAGTACAAGAACATCCATTTCGTCACGAAGAACCAAAAGGAGTCTTTACTCAAAGAATTACCGCTTCGTCACGAAAAACTGAAAGCGTTATGGAGTATAAGAACATCCATTTCGTCACGAAGAACCGAAAGGATACTCAAGTGTCACCGCTTCACAACTCAACAACACATCCCTTTTCTTACCCTCCCAGCCCCCGTTTTACCTATCCAACACTTATCCTTGACATACGCTGCTCCTGATCATGTATAACTAGACCGTACGTATCCTGGACTGCATTCGCGTCACTTGTTCCGTAGTTTAGTTTGTTAATTACTTTCATTTATACTTTCGAAGTTACGTTATACATCCGTCATTCTATTTTATTATAATATACTTACGATGGAAACTTATCCAATCGCTATCGACGTAATAATCGTGTCGTACAACATACTAAAAGCTTGGGTATGAACTTTTAATGGTCAATACACTAAATTTGCGACAACAGAAAAACATAGCATGTAGCTCATAGATCTATAACATGGATTTGATATCAATAACCACATAGATGAAAGCCTTAACATACTCATCTACGCGATAGCACAAGATATCCATAACTACACAGGTACCGGAAAGCAAGCATCATCAATATACACATCATACAAGTAGTTATACAATCTGCCAGGAATAAATTTTACTATGTCGACTGAATTGATATGATTTATTTGGGCATGATAAATTGCTTTGTAGATCAAAATCAAAACTAGAACATTGTAGATAATTGGATTAGCTTCATGTACAACAAAATCTAGCTTCAATTACATTTTTGAACAACTCAAAATATTTATTTTACTTAGACATTTCTATATTTTTGGACTGCTCTGTCCCAGATTTATAGTACTGCGTTGCATGTGCATTTCATCTATCAAGGATTCATTTTTAAACCCGGCTATAGAAGAGTTATTTGTAGATAAATGAGTTACCTTTCTCCACATAAAAAACTAGCCTCTTTATGATTTTTGAGCTGCTCCAAACGTTCATTTTACTAAACTATGTTTTACTGAAAGTTTCTATTTCCCAGATTTATAACACTGCGTTGTTCATTCATTTCACCCATCAAGGATTGATATCTAGACTAATCTATAAAGAGTTATTTGTAGATAAATGAGTTAGCTTTCTCCACAAAAAAGCTAGCTTAATTCAGATTTCAGAGCTGCTTAAAACACTCATTTTACTAAACTACATTCTGCTGGAGGTTTCTATTTCTCAGATTTAATGTACTTCGTTGTATGTACATTTCACCTATGAAGAAGTGATTTTTAGACTAAGCTATCAAAGAGTTATTTGTAGATAAATGAGTTATCTTTCTCCACAAAAACACCTAGCCTGATTCCCATTTTTGAACTGCTCAAAATGTTCATTTTACTAAACAACATTCTGCTGGAAGTTTCTGCTTCCCAGATTTGAAGATTGACTTGCATGTTGCATAGAAGCTCAAAATACAACATCAAACAGTTGCTAAACATTACTACATACTATATAGGTTCTAAAGTGAGTTAGAATACTCACCAAGCCTTGAAATTGAGCTTGGGCTTTGAATTTGAGCTTTAGGAAGCTTGAACTCAACTTCAATGGTGGAGACTTCTTCTTCTTCTTCTACCGTCCTTCATCCCACCATGGAGTTGATCTCCTAGCTCCCTCTCTTCATGCAGATTGTAATGGCCAAGAAAATGGTATGGAAGAGTATATGCATGCTCATATAGAGTCTTTCATGTGCTAGGTGTCAATGTGCATGGGGTGCATGCATTGACATGTGTCAAAGTGGTGGACAAGTGTCGTGGGAGAGGGTGACATGTGTCTTGAGAGTTGCATGGGCTGCCATGTGGCCAACCATGGTGGGACCCACCTCGGGTTTTGTGCAACTTCCTCAGTTTGTGTGCATAAGTCCTCGTTATGCCTATCGGTCTCGATTTACGTGTAAATGGGTATTGTTTCTAATGTTCGGGTCCAGGTACGGGAGTAAGTTAAGTCTACTTACGGTCGAGTCGGTGCGATACTTACAGTCTAAATAGTAATTACATTATACTGATATGGTCACACAAATAAAAATAATAATATAATAATATACCAGATATGAAAATTCATAATACTATTGAACGTAGAAATTATAGGTATTACAGAGGCACAGCCTAAAAATTAATTTCAAAATTATAGCATATATATATATATAAATATACAAGAATTTTAGGAGAAAAAGGAAAAAAAAAATAGAAAAGAAAGAAATTATGCACATATATATATATTTGTATAATCTATTTTAATATACTAGTATAGCTTACTAAAATATATTTGTATACCAGTATATAGTAAATATATATATTGAAAATGAATTAAAATAAGGGAGATGCTGTTAGCCGCGGCACCCGCTGAGTGCTGCAGCTAACTCTTCGAGTGCCGCGTGCTGTAACAATCTGTTTTTCTCATATGTACTAGAAGAAATCTTTGCACATGGGTTTTCACCTGAGTTTACCCAATTAACCCTTGAAGGAGAAGTCTATAAAAGCTGGCCTTCATCTCCATTGTGAGGGACCTGAATCATTTTTGATATACAAAAGATATATATTGAAATCTAGAGAGAAAATTGAGAGAAAAAGAAGAGTGTCGTGAAGAAAACTTGGAAGATTTTTGAAGAATTTGAAGAAGATTGAAGAATTTGAAGGATCATCATCCAACAATTGAGAATTCCCTGAGGTTATTAAGAGGTAACCTCCTATTCCTTTGTAGAAATAGGCAATTCAATCATAATTTCATAGTTCTAGGACTTTTACACATTTTCAAAACCTCTCTTCTTACCCCATTTCATCACACACCACATAGAAATTGTGATTGAATCTCATTTTAGTTCACTAGTTTGGATCTAAACAAGCCTTGGATTTAAGGAGTATGAATTGGTTTTTGAAGAATTTGCTCTTTTGAATTTTCTTAAGTAAACCTTGTTTTTTTTAAATTTCTATTTTCCTTTTGAGATTAAGATTTTACATATCTTATTGAGTCTCTTTGAATTTGATTCCTTAATTTTCCTATGATCCTATGATCCTATGATCCATATGGAGATTAAAGTGAATCTTAAGTCATATCTACACATAGATTGGTTGGGTTCAAGTCCTAGCTCATGACTTGGATCTCCCAATTAGGAGTCTCATGGAATCCATGCTATATTCCATAGAGGTTTGGATAAATTTGAGTCCTACTTAATCCCCAAGAACCATTAATTTGAGAGGGGAATAAGGTATCATAGCTCCAATTCCCTCAAGGATCATATGTTTGAGGGAGGATTTGGTTGTAAGTTCTCATAGTTTGTTTGTTGGAATCTAAGAGACTTGAATTTTCAAGATTCATAGGATTGAGTAAGACCTTATGATTCTCTTGCTAAGATCTTCAACTATGAGATCCATGATGGAGATTCATTAAGGCTAAACCTATGTATCTCTTTATATTTCAACATTTATTCTAGCAATCATAATAATACTTGATCCTAGTTCTCTCTAGAATCATGGGTCAAGTTTGTTTTGAAATATGAACATTAATCTAGCAATAGTGCAGTGAATCCTTAAACCCACTGTGATCAAAGAATTTTTATTAAATCATGGTCCATTGGAATAGGATGAGACCAATTGTAGGATGTTCATAACTCATTTGAGTACCTCTGTGATTTTTGTTTTGATGAAATTCCATGTTTAAGATGGTTTGGTCTTATGATTTCAAAGCAAGCAGCTCTCTGTTCAAAATTCCAGAACAGTAAGTCCGTTTTAAAATTAATAAATCAGAATCTTAACTGAACTTTCTTGGCCTCTAATAACTTTTTCTGGGTAGTTTAATGTGTTAGGAAGATACTCGAAGAAGATCCAAGTGTTTATCATTTGTTTACTAATTTTAGAAAATCACAGAAAATCTCTGGACAGAGAGTTGAAAATTCTTTAGTGATGTCTAGTGTTTTTCATATTCCTAGAGATCTAATCGTTCAATCTTCGATTTTCATTTTGGGTTAGAAACGAGACTCACAGAGGCATATAATATCCAAAAATCATTAAGATCCAACCGTTGAAAGTATGGTGTTTCTATCTTTAAAGATCTAGTATGCTCTCTGTAATTCATGAGAAACTTTCACTATTTTTGTCTAATCTTATTGATTTCAATTTAGATGGTCTCCTAATGCCTTAGGACTCAAACCATGTCTTGAATAATGATAATTAAGCTTAAATCCAGAGTCAAAGTGATCCAAGTTAGTGAATATCTCATGGCTTGTCCTTATACATATCCATGCATTCATTCATGTATATTGATGCTTGTATTTAGGGTCTAGCTTTAAGTTGTTTTGTCCCTAATTGAACCTAGTTGTGAGTTCCTTATAATCATGTTGGGATTATACGACCTCTATATGAACATTGCATTAGCTCCTAGTGTTGACTTGCATATCTATAGAGGTGATATGTTTTTAACCAGTTAGAAGGAATCCATAAATAGGTCATTTCTTTCTATGCTTGATAGATTTAAGCTAGAAGCTTAGGGTTGATTATTTGATATCTTTGATCAAGGCATGTGTACTAATCTTTGTTTTGTAGCGCATTTGAGGTACAATTTCTCGACCCTTCTCTAGTTTAATTTACTTCTTTGATTTTAATTGATTTTGCGAGTCCATGTGCGACACCTTAGAATTAGGTTTTTGCCTTATATGTTTATGTGTAAATAGAGACCTTTTTCTTAGGATTTCTATTCTAGAATGCATTACACGTTTCTATTTCACGGCCGGATCCCGGGTATGTTTTCTAGTTCCCTATTTGTATATCATATTGCTTGCTACTTGAATTATGTGGATTATGAATGCAATTTTATCGTTAGAAATCTTACACCCTTTTAGACATGCTTTTGTAATGTATATGCATATATGTATTAGTTGAGGGCATGCTTAGATTAATAATTCGATTCAAAAGGATGTTGAGTAGTGGCATATCGCAAGATAGGATGAAGGAGGGTGTTTTAGTCCGTCGGGCTCCTTCCCCTTTCATTCCATAATCCCCGGACCCAGTTTTTCTTTGGTTTCGCAAACGATCGGTTTGCTTTTAAAACGGTTTCTTAATTTTTCCTTTAAAAATTAAGTGGCGACTCGTGCTTCAAAAATATGAATTTGAAAATTATTTTAAAAGTGGGCCCAAATGCCGGTATCCACACTCGTGCAAAAGAAACGGTCAACATCCAACCATAAAAGTCAAACCAAGAATTAAAATCTAACTCCAAAACATGATATATAACTAAAAAGAACACTTCACTAAAACCATCTTAAATTGTCAAATGGCCCACAATGCCAGAAATTTATTACTGAACTTTCTAAAATGAAATAAAAGCAAATAAGGAGAAACGGCATAAAGAATCCACATGCCTCCTGCTGCCAGGTTCCACGAACTTCCTACTAGCCCTGTAAATTTTGATCGGCTACGCTCCAACAAGAACGCACCCGCGAGAAAAACTCAACGGGTCAGTCACATGATTGGTATGAATTAAACCACACACACAACTTTGGGATCACACGTTGACCCTTTAACTACCACTCACAACATTAACTCGGGCAAGAGAGTAGTTCCACTTCACATATCGGGACGAGCGGTAGTTTCCCTTTATGTGATGGCCATGCAGTTCTCGCCGAATTTAAATTAAAAAATATGCTTACCTTCCGTCTCATCGTGAGTCAATACCTATATAATGTTAGTAGACCCATCATCCTGCAACCACAAAGATTAATAACAACAAAATACCACAAGATTATGTAGATCTACTTGTACTAATATATCGCAAGAATTATCATCACCATTTACTCATTACACGCCCAAAATAAATATATAAGAAAAAAACAGTAATCGAGGAAATCAACATTTTAGATCCTATAACTCATCGGAAATTTTATTGACACTAATCCTCTTACTTTTATGAACGATTCATTTTTCAATTTCCTAGGTTCACCACTTAGCTACCCTCCATGGTACACCCACACATATATCCCATATGTGCACGGACATACTACCAACATCCACTCTTGTGCCGGTTTGGTTGGGGTATCAACCAAACCAGGTATCCACACAGAAGGCCGGTCAATATGCCTAACCATCTAACAAATAAGCTGGGCATAAGGCTTAGGCCGCTTGATCACAAAGCCACTGGCAAAAAGGTACACTCAGCAAGTCGAGCTACCAAAAAAATATCACAACTGTGAGCGGTGAACACTAAGAAACTTGAAACCATATTGCATTCTCGGAATTATAAAATTTCATCGGACTCAACGTTAATGACTATCACCCATTTTTTTTCTTACCTCAACATTGTATGAGAATTCATATTAAACAATAGAAAATCATATTAAACAATAAGTCATATTAAACAATAGAAAATCCACAAAGAAAATCATATTCCCCCAAATTTCGCACGTTTAACCATACTAAAAACTGCTACTGTAATATTAAATTTCTGCCCAAACGGTGCAGAATCAGGAAAAAATTAAAACACGAAAAGTGTGCAGAATCACGCTTTACATCAGTTACGCGGACAGAATGTTCTAATTCAAAGCCACGATTTTCTAATTTTTTTAAGTTTCTGCAACTGTGAGAATTACAAAAAAACAAATTTCACAAATATTTCTTAATTATTATGAATATTTCATATAAAGTTTCATCAAACTAACTATTCACCTAACCCTTTTGAATACACTAATGTCATAATCACAAGGGCACACGGAGGGGAAATAGATCTATATTAATTCGACAATAACTGAAATCCAATACAAAAATTTAACCCCAATAATTAAATTAAACATGCAAGGGATTGGTTTACTCGCGTATACATATATACGTACTTGTATATATATGTACTCGGATACACAAATTTAACTTTCTTTATTTGGGTCAAAAATCGGCAACAACGAACGCCCCGCGATTCCACAAGTGCTCACGAACCCAAGACCCTTTTCCTTTTTTTTTCCTCCCTCTTCTTCTTCTTCTTCTTCTTCTTCTTTTTCTTCTTCTCTCTCTCTCTCTCTCTCTCTCTCTCTCTCTCTCTCTCTGCGGCGGCTGCCATGCTGCTCTCATGGGTTTCCTTTTTGGGTTTAAATTATATTAACCTAATATTATATAACTATAGATATACACACACAATATAATAATATATAAATATGATAACACACATGCCACACCAAACACACACACACGCACCCGCACACTACTTCTACACACACACACAGCCAACACACCCATGGCCCACACCCTACACATTAAATACTAAAATAATAAATAAATAAAAATTAACTAAATAAATAACATATTTAAAAACTAAGGTTGTTACATTATACGAACCTCAAAGAAAATCTCGTCCCGAGATTTGAAACACGTACGAACACTACTTGAACAGCTCGTGATGCGATTTCTGAATCTTTTCCTCAAGTTCCCACGTAACATCGTTAATTCTCTCACTCCATTGCACCTTCACAAAATTCACTACTTTCCTATGCAAATACTTCACAACTCGATCAACGATAGTGATAGGTCGAACAACATACGTGAGGTCATCGTTAATCTCAAGCTCTGTCGAACGAACAATCTGTTCAGGATCTTTCACACACTTCCTCAACATGGATACATGAAATACATTATGGATTGTCGCTAATGCCGGAGGCAAAAATACTCTAAAGGCCAACTCTCTAACCTTTTCGATGATCTCATAAGGTCCTACAAACCTCAGAGCAAGCTTCCCTTTCTTACCAAAATGCATCACACCCTTCATCGGAGATACCTTCAAGAACACAAAATCTCCTACTTTGAATTCTACACCCTTGCGCTTCCTATCAGCATAACTCTTTTGCCGACTCTAAGCAGTTTTAATCCTTTCTCGAATAACACCCACCTTCTCAGTAGTCTCTCGAACCATCTCCGGACCCAAAATAGGTACGTCACCCACTTCTGCCCAACACACTAGAGATCTACACGGTCTCTCATACAATGCTTCGAAAGGGGCCATTCCTATGCTAGAATGGTAGCTGTTATTATAGGCAAACTCTACCAATGGCAAATATTCCTCCCAATCACTTCCAAGGTCAAGAACACAAGCCCTCAACATATCTTCAAGAATCTGATTAATTCTCTTAGTCTGCCCATCGGTCTGAGGATGATAAGCTATACTAAGGTCTAACTGGGTCCTCATAGCTCGCTGAAAACTCTCCCAAAACTCTGCCACAAACAACGGATCACGGTCAGACACAATCGAGACTGAAGTCCCATTCAAACGTACTATCTCCCGAATGTACAATTGTGCCAACTTGTCTGTCGTACAGTGCACACTAATAGGGATAAAATGTGCAGACTTAGTGAGCCGATCTACAATGACCCAAATCGACTCATGCCCCTTCTTAGATCTCGGTAAACCATCAACAAAGTCCATAGAGATACACACCCATTTCCGTACAGGTATTTCTAAAGGTTTCAACAAGCCAGACGGCCTCTGATATTCCGCCTTAACCTGCTGACACACCATACACTTAGAAACATATTCTCCAATATCTCTCTTCATACCTACCCACCAAAAGTACGCTTCAAGTCATGATACATCTTGGTCCCACAAGGATGTATAGTGTATCGAGACCGATGTGCCTCATCAAGCACTTCTCTCTTCAACTCTTTACTATCCGATACACAAAGTCTTCCTTGAAAACATAAACTTCCCTTTGTATCCACAAACCAATCTGTCGGACACTCATCAAGTAAATCCACAACCAAGTCATTGAGATAATTAACTAGCATTTCATCTGACCTCTGCATCTGTCGAACCTTCCCTATCAAAGTCGGTTGGGCAACCAGACTCCCAATATCTGCTTTCTTACCTTCATGTCCTGGTTGAATATCATGAGATGCTAACACTTCAAGAGACTTCCACTCCCTAACCATCAAAGAAGCCATCACATTGTCTTTCTGACTCAGTGCATCGGCTACTACATTTTCCTTACTCGGATGGTAAAGAATCTCAAAGTCATAGCCACTATTGAACTCAACCCATCTTTGTTGTTTCATATTCAGTTCTTTCTGTGAAAACAAGTACTTGAGACTCTTATGATCAGTATACATCTCAAATCTCTCCCCAAACAAATAGTGCCTCCACACTTTCAGTGCAAACACGACAGCTACCAACTCTAAGTTATGAGTAGGATACCTCCTCTCATGTGGCCTCAACTGTCTAGAAGTATACGAAACAACTTTCCCTTCTTGCGTCAAGACACAACCTAAACTAGTCCCACTAGCATCTATGAACACCACAAGTTTTCCTCCTTCAGTCGGGATAGTCAACACTGGCTCGGTGGTCAACCTCTGCTTCAACTCCTGAAACGCTTGCTTACACTCATCTATCCACATGAACTTCACATTTTTACGAGTCAACTTCGTCATTGAAGCTGCTATGAGAGAAAACTTCTCAATGAACCTCCTATAATAACCTGCTAATCCCAAGAAACTCCTTACCTCTGTCGGATTAGAAGGTTGTGCCCAGTCCTATATTGCTGCAACTTTTTCAGGATCTACTGATATTCCCTCAGCTGAAATAATATGACTTAGAAATCTCACTACGGTCTCCCAAAAATGACACTTACTGAACTTGGCATACAACTAATGCTCCCGAAGTGTTTGCAACACCACTTTCAAATGCTTTCTATGTTCTTCCTGAGTCCGTGAATAAACCAAGATGTCATCAATGAAGACAATCACAAAACGGTCTAAATACGGCCTGAACACCCGATTCATCAAATCCATAAAGAATGCTGGAGCGTTGGTCAAACCAAATGGCATCATTGGAAATTCATACAACCCATACCAAGTACAGAAAGCAGTATGAGGAATGCTCTCTTCTACCACTCCCATCTGGTGATACCCGGTCCTTAAATCAAGCTGTTAAAAGACCGCCGCTCCCTTCAATTGATCAAGAAGGTCATCAATCCTGGATAAAGGGTACTTGTTCTTGATTATCACCTTATTCAACTCCCTGTAGTCTATATACATACGAAGACTACCGTCCTTCTTGGATACAAATATCGCCGGAGCTCCCCACAGTGAATTACTAGGGCATATGAACCTGATTCATACACACGTCAAAAGAATTACATTACTAGAAAGAAAGATCAACTATGAAGAAAATGAATCTACTAGTAAGAAATAATTAACGCACCCTTTCTGAAGCATCTCATCCAACTGCTTCTTTATCTCTCCCAACTCCTTAGGCGCCACATGATATGCTACCTCAGAAAAAGGTGCGGACCCCGGTACAAGATCAATCTGGAATTCCACCTCTCTCTTAGGCGGCAGTCCAGGGATCTCCTGAAAAACATCCTCAAAATTGCATACCACTTCCACACACTAATATCCTTCTTCGGTATCTCCACCGAATATAGGAACTCGACATAACTGATTCTCCACTATCTGGATACATGTGAGAGAAACGAGGTAATCCTGGGGTATCTATATGAATGGTTCTCTTAGCACAATCAAGGACAACATGGTTCTCCCTAAGCCATTCCATCCCCAAAATAATGAAAAACCCTTCAAAACCCAATACAATCAAATTAACAAGTCCTATCTCTAAAGTCTATCACAAAATCTTTACAATGCTCAGATAGAGTAACTGAACCCCCTAGAGGTGTTCCTACGGTCACAGGAATAAGTAAAGGTATAACAGTAATACTCTCTCTCAAAATAAACTGATGAGAAATAAAAGAGTGGGATGCACCCAAATCAAACAACACACGAACATCGGAATGAAAACGTTTGAGGCTACCTTGCACAATCTCGGTGCGTGGCATCACTGCAAATGCCCTGGCTGGAGCTGCCTGACCCGGTCTCGCGGCCTGATTATTCCTAGGAGAGTGGGGACATTTCTTAGCAATATGTCTTGGTAACTGACAATTGAAACACACTTTAGGAGCTACAACCATCTCTCCCCTTACTAGTGGTGCTCCAATCTGAGGCACTGGTGGGCGAAAACCAATCTATGGCTGCGGGGCCTGCTGACGTTGACCCTGGAAGCCTTGATTACGCTGACCACCCTGACCATTCCACTGTTAGTTCTGCTGCCTGAAGTTCCCCTAATTTCACGGGAACTGCTGACTGCCATATCATTGTCTTTGATACTGCTGACCTTTCCGCCCCTGATCATAAGGCTTAAATCTGTTCCCACTCCATCCTGTATCTTTTTGCTGAGTTTGAGGCCGAGCGTCTCTAGAGTTATCAATGGTCTTCGCCCTTGCTGACCTCTCAGCCTGAAATTTCTGCTCCTTCCGCTCGAACTTCAAAGCCAAATACACCACTTTGTTGAAAGGTTCACTCTCGGCAGTTAGCACTGCCTTGGACAAATGATGTCCCAATCCATCAATAAATTTCTCGTTCTTCTTCTCCTCTATATCAATCAGATAAGGAGCATACTAAGATAGCTCATTGAACTTCTTCACATATTCCCACACAGTCATAGTACCCTGAGTGAGATCCTGGAATTCCCTGGCCAATTATGACTTCACTGCGCTGGGAATGAAATTCTCCTCAAATAAAACTTTGAACTCCTCCCACGTCATCTCTGCCACGTCATAAGTAGTCCTCAATGATTCCCACCAAAGCAAAGCTGTACCTCAAGTTGTTGAGATGCTAACTTCTGTTTCTGCACCTCTATGACCTGTATCCTCTCGAACACGAACTCATACTTCCGTATCCAAGAATCTCCTACTAACGGACCCTTTTCCCCATCGAATGTTTGCCTGCCAATAGAAACAAAATCCTCGTTCCACTTCGCAAATGGATCACCCTAGTTATGCTGTTGGTTATTCTGCACTGCTTGCAGAATTTGATTCATCATTGCTCCCACATCCACTTGAATAAGATTTGGGTTTCCTGCTCTTGTTCCAGCACTAGCTTCAGCTGTGTTCTTCCCTTTTCCCTTAGGTGTCATAACCTTCAAATGCACATAACACCATAAGAACACTATAAAGAAATTGCCCACAGCAAAACTCTAGCTAACCCATATACCACGATTCGAAGATCACCTAGACACTCTCTAGTCAAGGGAAACCATGAGCTCTGATACCAAACTGTCACACCCCAATTTTCAGAAAACCATTTGTTAATCAAGGGAGACCCCTCTACCAATATTCAGCTGTCCAATCATCAAAGGTGCTTGTAATATAAAAAATATCACATAGTCTGTACAGGATAAATCATAACTCACTCGAGCAAAAGTAATGGTCAACATCCAACCATAAAAGTCAAACCAAGAATTAAATTCCAACTCCAAAACTTGATAAATATATAAAAAGAACGCTTCACTGAAATCATATCTTAAATTGTCAAATGGCCCACAATGCCAGAAATTTATTATTGAACTTTTTAAAATGAAATAAAAGCAAATACGGAGAAACCGCACAAAGACTCCACATGCCTCCTGCTGCCAGGTGCCACGAACTCCCTACTAGCCCTGCAAATTTTGATAGGCTACACTCCAACAAGAACGCACCCGCAAGAAAAACTCAATGGGTCAGTCACATGACTGGTATGAATTAAACCACACATACAACTTTGGGATCACACGTTGACCCTTTAACTACCACTCACAACATTAACTCGGGCAAGAGAGTAGTTCCACTTCACATATCGGGACGAGCGGTAGTTTCCCTTTATGTGGTGGCCATGCAGTTCTCGCCCGAATTTAAATTAAAAAAAATGCTTACCTTCCGTCTCATGGTGAGTCAATACCTATATAATGTTAGTAGACCCATCATCCTGCAACCACAAAGATTAATAACAACAAAATACCACAAGATTATGTAGATCTACTTGTACTAATATATCTCAAGAATTATCATCACTATTTACTCATTACACGCCCAAAATAAATATATAAGAAAAGAATAGTAGCCGAGGAAATCAATATTTTAGATCCTATAATCATCGGAAATTTTATTGACACTAATCCTCTTACTTTTATGAACGATTCATTTTTCAATTTCCTAGGTTCACCACTTGGCTACCCTCCATGGTACACCCATACATATATCCCATGTGTGCCCGGACATACTACCAACATCCACTCTGGTGCCAGTTTGGTTGGGGTATCAACCAAACCGGGTATCCACACAGAAGGCCGGTCAATATGCCTAGACGTCTAACAAATAAGTCGGGCATAAGGCTTAGGCCAGATTGATCACAAAGCCACTGGCAAAAAGGTACACTCAGCAAGTCGAGCTACTAAAAAAATATCACAACTGGGAGCGGTGAACACTAAGGAGCCTGAAACCATATTGCATTCTCGAAATTATAAATTTCATCAGACTCAACGTAAATGACTATCACCCATTTTTTTTCATAGCTCAACATTGTATGAGAATTCGTGTATCTCCAAGAAATGTTTTTTGTTAAGTCATACTAACGAATAGAAAATCCACAAAGAAAATCATGTTCCCCCAAATTTTGCACGTTTAACCATACTAAAAATTGCTACTGTAATATTAAATTTCTGCCCAAACAGTGCAGAATCAGGAAAAACTTAAAACACAAAAAGTGTGCAAAATCACGTTTTACATTAGACAAGCGAACAGAATGTTCTAATTCAAAGCCACGATTTTCTAATATTTTTTTGAAGTTTTTGCAACTGTGAGAATTACAAAAAATGAATTTCACAAATATTTTTTTGATTATTATGAATATTTCATATGAGGTTTCATCAAACTAACTATTCACCTAACTCTTTCGAATACACTAATGTCATAATCACAAGGTCACGCGGAGGGGAAATAGATCTATATTAATTTGACAATAACTGAAATCCAATACAAAAATTTAACCCCAATAATTAAATTAAACATGCAAGGGTTTGGTTTACTCGCGTACACATATATACATACTTGTAAATATGTGTACTCGGATACACAAATTTAACTCATTTTATTTGTGTCAAAAGTCGACAACGACGAACGCCCCGCGATTCCACAAGTGCTCACGAACCCAAGACCCTTTTCCTTTTTTTTTTTCCTCCCTCTTCTTCTTCTTCTTCTTCTTCTTCTTCTTCTTCTTCTCTCTCTCTCTCTCTCTCTCTCTCTCTCTCTCTCTCTCTCTCTCTATGCGGCGGCTGCTATGCTGCTCTCAAGGGTTTCCTTTTTGGGTTTAAATTATATTAACCTAATATTATATAACTATAGATATACACACAATAATATAATATTATATAAATATGATAACATACACGCCACAGCAAACACACACACGCACCCACACACTACTATACACACACACGACCCACACACCCATGGCCCATACCCTACACATGAAACACTAAAATAAGAAAAAAAATAGTTTAACTAAATAAATAACATATTTAAAAACTAAGGTTGTTATAGTAATCAAACACATGACAACATTTTTCTTGATGTTTTTATTTCTACCTTACTAAATCCATGAACCAAACATAGCCTTACCTCTAGGGTATGTACGAAATTTTCAATTTGGGCAGTCACATTGTTCCCATTAGACAATTGGTGTGCAATGGAATATACTACGTAAATTGTGCTTACACAAGTTAATTGTTCCTGATTTCTAATTTATTTACTTTTGTTTTAGCTATCAATTTACTTTGGAATGTTTAATGCTTCAGCTGACTTCATTGTGTATTAGAGTTGTCACTTAATTCATTTATATGTAGAAAAAATTCTATGATACATCCTAGTGGAAAAGGATGTATCATACATACTAGTGGTTTGGGCCCCAAATTGTTGTAGCTCGATCCCAAAGTGCTATATATAACTGGTGCAAAAATATTGTAACTTTGGGATTGTCACGCCCCGACGTAGCATAATTCAGGAAAGCATTTAATTTCCTTTAAGGACTCGTAGGTCGTGACTGTAGACACCCCATTTTGTCGGCTATCGGATTTAGGAGACCCATAGCTTGGTGGTTCACAATGATCGCAAAAGACTCGAAAGGACTCTCGGAAGTCAGCTCCATCTCTCAGAATGCTCAGGATGACCAAAATGCCCCTAAAAGCCCGAAAACTCCCAGATTTGGTCCCAAAGTTCTGAAAACATACTATGTCGTAAGAAAAGCGATAAAAAGAGTTTTAAAGAGAAATCAGATAAAATCGTCGGCTCCCAGAGACCCCCGGAAGTCCCGGAAGTTTCCGGAAAGTCCCCGTTGACCGGTTTGACCAAGGTTTGACCAGGTTTGACCAAGGTTTGACCAGGTTTGACCAAGTTTGACCGAAATCGTCCGAATTCACCAAAATCATTTTAAATCACGGGAAAAGTGTTAAAACAAGTTCCAAAAGAAAATCGAGCGAAAACACCAGCTCCCGGGAACTCCCGGAGGTTTCTAAAACTTCCCGGGAATCCCAGGTTTGACCAGTTTGACCAGAATTTGACTTTGGAACCGGGGTGCCGAAGTAATTTTTTAAATATTTTTCATGGATACTAGAGGTCAATAGCTTTCCAACGGTATATCGCACATAATTTCTGGATTTAAAACGAATTTATTATGAATTTCCAAAGGCGAAAAAGGCGATCAAATCGGCTTTTATCGCGAATACCGCAAAACTTTTCAAAGTGACCTATCCCCGAACTATTTTTTATGTAAAGTAGACTCCATTACCTTTCTAACGGTATATCACAACCTCAATTTGGAGTTCATACGCATTTTCTGTGAATTTCGGACGAAATAGGGCCTTTTCGCGAATACCGGAACATCAGGGGGCCTAAACAGCATTATCCAGACGAAGGGAGGAGCAGTGCCGCCGCGGCACTGGCCCACTGCCGCCGCGGCAGTGGCCCAGTGCCGCCGCGGCACTCTCCCCCAGAACAGTGAGTTTTTGTAATTATTTTTGTGGTCCCATTTTGATTAATTAAAAGCCAAAACGACATAGTTTTATGATTTCAGATGTTTGGAGCCAATGGGAACACTTTTAAAACCCCAAAACCACCCCAAGTTGGCCTATATAAACACCCCATTACTCCTCATTTTAGGGGAGTCAAATGTAAGTTTTGAAAAGTGTGGGAGAGAAAAGTTGTAGAGATAAGGTTAGAGTAGAGAGAAAAGAAGCATTCTTCTTTGATTTTCAAAACAAAAGTGAGTTCTAACTTTGTTTTTTACTTCATTACTTCCATTTATTTCAACATTCAATACTCCCAACCACCATTTTAGTGAGCATTCAAGAGAGTGGAAGCTTCTTCCATGTCTAAGTGTCATTACATATGAGTGAAACACCAACCTACAAGTTCATGCTTCATGAATATCATCTATTGATCATCATCTATTTGCTTGTTTATTTATTGTTTATCTCTTCTTACCCCATTTCTTTTTGTTTTCTTTTATTTACTTACTAGTTCATCATCATCTAAGTGATGACATGAAGTTTGGGGTGAGTGAATCCTTATGGATAGTAGCTCTTGACCTCAAAAACATGTTTGATAGATGATGATCATAACCTCAATACTTCCAAGGTATTCTTGGAATGTATTGAAGTTATGTTCAAAAAAATAGAATAAATCTCTCCAACAATCTTGGAGGTTCTTAATGATGAGTTTGATGTTGGTATTCTAAGTGGTCCTAATCCTCATTGAGTGTTGAAAATATGTTTTCAAAACATCTATTTCAAAACCCCTCTCAATCCCTCTCATTTGGTTTCAAGAAACAAAATTTGGTTTTCCCTAAAATTTCCAAAACCATGACCCAAAACAGTGAGCTGTTCAGATTCAAAGATTTGTTTTGAATTAAATACTCAAGTTATGATGATGAAACCACTTGGAAAACCTTCCTAATACATCATAGTTTGTCCCTAATTTCTCTCATCAATTATTGAAATGTAAAAGTATTTGTTTTGGATGTGAGAAGTTCATATTCATAATCTGCCTCTGTTCTCACAGAATGTTTATCTAACTTCTTGCACTTATTCTGGACATTTTCATCACTGTACATATATCTTTTCTATTTTTTTTTATAAAACTTGGGTGTCTTAGGAAACTTTTGGTACATAATGGGTCATCATAAACCTTTTCTTTGATTTATGAAAAATCATACAAAATCAGTCAACAGTGCAGTTTTTGTTTCTGAGTCATGTGTACATTCTGATTTCTTTCTTTTAATCTGTGATAGCTATTGATGTTTGGCTTTTTGGGTTATTTTCTAGACACAATAAGAATGATCTCAGATTTTTCTCACATTTTTCTAGGCACGTTTGACCTCCCATTATAATGTTGTAAAGTGCCATATGCAGTCTGTCCACTATTCACAGCAAGCACATTTCAACTTTTATTCTTTGATTTGATGCTCATATGCATTCCAAATTAACCCATATCTTAGGAGGTAGTTCATGCTACATTTGTACATATCCTATGTTGATTTCATTCATCCATTCATACACATTATAGAATTCTAAGTCATTCTAGGAAGCCATGAACACAAAGCACACTACAACCTTTGCACATTTTAGATACATACATTGCATTCATGCAAGATTTGGGTTTTTGTAACTCTTAATCTAAGAAGATTATAAGGAATGAACTCGATCACACGTTCATGCTTCCCCTTGATCTAATCATCCTTTCTCATCCGTCCCGGGGATTGAGAGGTCTTCTTTTCTCAAAGAAAAACATGCATCACACTAGCTTGCTAAGCATATCTTGATTTCTTTGTTTATTTGTTTCAAGAACAATTCATGTCCCCCTTTAGATTAGGAAGTCTTGATTATTTGATATATGAATAGACGATTTTTCCTAGGTTTGTTTGTGTGATCTTTCACTTTGCATTGTATGATATTTGACTTAGATCTTATGAATGATATTTTATCTTTAGATCTTTCATTTTCAAGTTTCTTATGTAATGTAATATACTATCATAGTATTAATTGTCGAACCATACATAGTATAAGATGATTATTTGGATGCTAATTGAGGCCCGTCGAAAGGCGGGGCGAGTTGAGGGTGTTTTAGTCGCGACAAAGGCTCCTTCCTCTCTCGTACCAAAACCCCGAACCAAGTTCTTTGGTTATGAAGGGCCGGTACCCTTATCCGCTTGGGTGAGTCAAAATTAGGTTTCTTGGTTCCTTAAAGACCAAGTGGCGACTCTGTATCTGTTTTCAACAGACCTTTCCTTTTCTTTGATTCAAATCAATTTCAAAACAATCTCGAACAAAGAGAGAAGTGGTCCGATTCCGCGTGTCCACAATCTGGCGACTCTGCTGGGGATTTTTATTTTAAAACAAAATAATACAGAGGTTTGACTCATAAGAAGCATCCTTAAAATCATCTTTTTACTGTGTTTGGTTCACCGCATTGCACTCTTGCATTCTCCCCCTCCGACTGTGTCTGAAACGCGGCGCTGACATTGTTCAGGTCTTGCTGTGCCAGGGCACAAGTCACCGTTGATACTGTACCTTCCAAGGTATATCAAAAAGAGTAAAAACCTCCGTACTGTCTCTCTGACGGTATATTGGAACTCTCGTCAACGGACCCTCTTTGACTAAACCCGGCCTTTGCATATAGATTCCTGTAGAACCTTTCATAGGACTGTTCATTTATCTTTTCAGATAGGACAAAATGATATAACTGCTGTATGCCCTGACGGGATTACCTGCGCGGTGTAGACGCTTATGTGGCGTAGAACAGAACCTCTTTCTTATGATTCCCAAGGCAATCACTCACATGTAACCACATTGGGTTGACCTGCCTAGGCACCATGACAAGGATGTCTGCCCCACGTTCACAAAGATATACACCGCAAACCTTGTTTGTCGGTCTTGAGACATAGGAGTGTGAAAACCTGCTAGAAAGTATGATCACTATCACCGTACTTACCAGTTTCTCCCGGAAACTCTGTCCAAATATCCCAGATATAGCCATACTTACCAGTTTCTCCCAGAAACTCTACCCAGATATCCCAGATATAACCGTACTTACCAGTTTCTCCCAGAAACTCTGCCCAAATATCCCAGATATAACCGTACTTACCAGTTTCTCCCAGAAACTCTGCCCAAATATCCCAGATATAGCCATACTTACCAGTTTCTCCCAGAAACTCTGCCCAAATATCCCAGATATAGCCATACTTACCAGTTTCTCCCAGAAACTCTGCCCAAATATCCCAGATATAGCCATACTTACCAGTTTCTCCCAGAAACTCTACCCAAATATCCCAGATATAGCCATACTTACCAGTTTCTCCCAGAAACTCTACCCAAATATCCCAGATATAGCCATACTTACCAGTTTCTCCGAGAAACCCTGCTCAAATTTCCCAGAAATACCAGAAACTGTATCCCAGTCAACCAGAAACGTCTGAAAATCCCTGTTATCCCTTGGTGATCGTACTGGAAAGTAAGATTGGCACACTCTGTATGGCTAGGGCCTTATTTGTTTAACTGCTATATGTTAGAAATAGGAGCATCATGTAGATTAGGGCTCACATCCGCATGCCTGTCTCATTTGCATACACCATTCCCGTCAATCTGCACGCACTGTTTCGATCATTCTTACACAAGTCGGTCCACGTCACTGTCTTTGTCTGTCTAAAAGTCGTCACTGTCAGGATCTGATACACCCCTTCTCTCAAAATCTGTCAGGTCAGTATAGATTCCCAAGGTCAGCAGCCGGAATCCTCGTTGTGGACCAGGAGTTCGGATAATCGTTTAGTCAGAATCGGTACGACAGCCCGCTTCAACATGAATAGAGAAGAATTGGAAAACAAGGTCACCGAGTTGGGAGCGACTATAAGCCAACAATCCGACAGTCTAGCCCAAGTCCTGAAATTCATGGAAGAACTAAAGCAGCAACAGCCACAACCCCCGCCCGAGTTTCCGCCACCAAGGTTTGAACCTCCTCTACATGAGAATAATGGGGAGGAAAACTGGTTCCAAGGGGTCCCACCGCTCACATATAAAAAGAAGCTCCAGGAAAAGATGGACAAGGTCGACAAACTAGAGAGCGTGCTGAGAAAAAGCAAGGGAATCGATGATTACATGCTAGATCTGGAAGGCCTCTTTGAGCCTGTCAAGTTGAAACTGCCGGAGAACTTCAAAATGCCCGCCATCGATCGTTTTGATGGGACTGGGAACCCGAAAAGCCACGTGAAGCTATGTATGAGTATCTTCCAATCCATGGGTTGCACCCACGAGCACATCGCAATGCTGTTCCCACAAACTCTGGCAAAATCTGCACTATCATGGTTCCTAACCTTGGAAGCCTCCAAGACCCGGGCCTGGGAAGATATCGTTCGAGTTTTTGTCGATCATTACTCTTACAACCAGGAGCTGGATGTCACTATCAGGGATTTGGAGACGACCCGGCAAAGCAACAACGAGTCCTTCGCTGCGTTTCTGAGCAGGTGGAGGAACAAGGTAGCTCAAATGACCCACCGGCCGATTGAAAAGGAACAAGTAAGGATGCTCATCCGGAATCTGCAACCACTTTACCATGAGAAGTTATTCTACCAGTCCATTTCCACATTTGAAGAGTTGTTTGAAGTCGGAACCCGAATTGAAGATGCTATCAGGGAAGGGAAGATCAAAAAGGAAGACCCTCCGAGTCAGCCAAGAAGGCCCAACTACTCTCGGAATCCCCCGGATGTCAATGCCCTTAGCAGCCAACCCATGGCATACCCTCCAAGACCATACCAACCCTCCAACCAGGCAAATCCCTCCAGCCGCCCTTTCCAGAAAAAGCCCCCTCGCAATTTTGCCAAGCTAGAAATCTCCCTCTCCTCAGCCTTGGACCGCCTCCTCAAAAAGGGCCATCTCCAACTACTCCAGTCTCGAAATACCCCACCCCCGCCTAACTGCGATATGTCCAAACGATGCGCCTACCACCAAGCCCCCGGCCATAACACCGATGACTGTATGCGCCTTCGCCATGACATCCAAGACCTTATTGATCAGAATATCATCGAGCCGCCCCCAAAGCAGCCCCATATCACCCAAAATCCCCTACCAAACCACCAAAATGTCAACCTCATCGAGTCCAACCCTATACCCTTCAACCCTGCCGCTTATATCACCCCCCTAGGACAACCCTTACCCCTTATTGACATCCCGGATTCTGAGGGAATTCATCTGATCGGAGGGGGGAATGACGAATGGCAGCAGCAACTTAACGATGAGCAAGATTTGTTCTTCCTAGAAGAGCATGACCTAGGGGTGGTAGACCTCAAATGGTATGATCCTAACAACGAGAGTGATGCTTCCATCTGGAACGAGCCAGAAAAGCCCTTTGTGGGAACGGATTGTGATTGGTTCAAGAGGGATGGAACTGTAGAAGGGCCTACTCCTGCCGAGATTGATCATTTGACCAGGTCAGGCCGTCATTATCAGCCTCCACAGCCTGCCGCCGATGCAATCGAGAAAGGTCCAGTCAAGGACAAGGGGAAGGGTAAGATGGATGAGATCATCGAAGAAGATAATGAGTTGATAAAGCAGCTAAAGAAGACCCAAGCACATCTCTCAATGTGGGATATCATGGTGACCTCTTACAAGCATAGGCAAGCCGTGTTGAATGCCTTGGCTGGAATTGAAGTCCCTATTGATGCCGCACCGGAGGACATGATAGCTTTCTTGGGCGCACTTGCCCCCGACCCGATCATTACGTTTTCTGATGAGGACTTACCACCGGAAGGGTCCGCACATAACAAAGCATTATACATCACTGTTGGATGTAAGGAGCAGCAGGTACCGTTTTGTCTGGTCGACACGGGTTCCGCTTTGAATGTTTGTGCCTTAAGAACTGCCACTGCTTTGGGGGTTAATATCCTTGACATCACGCCATCTGTGCAATCTGTGAGGGCCTATGATAACACCAGGAGGAATGTGATGGGGACTGTCTCTCTGCAAATCCGGGTAGGATCTTTGGCAAGTACTGAGATTTTTCAAGTCATGGACATACCTGCCTCGTTCAATCTGCTGATTGGAAGGCCCTGGCTTCATGCCAACAAAGCTGTATCATCCACTGTGCATCAAATGATCAAGTACATTCATGAGAAGGAAGTAAAAATCATCCTCGGTAACAGTTGGGGTAACGAAGCTTTCCCGAATTACGCTCCCATTTTCGAAGTCCAAATGCCCGAGCTAGAAGAAGGAGAAATCGGAGGGTTCTTCATGGAAGAAGTCCATGTGATCAATGATGAAGATCGATTCCCTGAGGTCCACTCTGCAGTTGTCAACATTGTTCGCAAGATGAACTACTTCCCAGGGATGGGATTGGGTCGACGCCAGCAAGGAATTCGGGAGTTCCCACAGATCAAAGGGCAACAAGGCACTTTCGGGTTGGGGTACAAGCCCACTGAAGAAGACGCTGAGCTACATAGGCCATGGAAGAAAAGGGTGAAGGGTCTTCCCCCATACCGCAAGACGTTGAACGGACAGTTCATCAAAGAAGGGGATGATTTCCCTTACTTCGGGTTCCCCGAACCCTGGATCCATCAAACCACCGGGAAAAGGCACCCCGGGCTTGAAATCTTCGCTGACTGCGAAAGGCCCCCATATCAAGATCCGTTTTACCCCGAAGAAGTCAAGAAGACCCCAGAGGAAGACTGGTTGAGGTACCTGGATAACGAAGCCATCGAGAAGCTATGGGAGGAATCCGCTAAGGAGAAGGAGGAAAAGAGGGCCAAGAGCCAAGATGATCAGATCAAGCCAACTGAGGAGGGTCTGAGCAACCAGGCTGTAGAGTCATCTATCTGTGTCTCCCAATCCCCTATTCCCCCGGAGTCTGTACTACCAGTTATCGAGTCTGTACCAGAGTCGGCTGCTGTAAGCCCACCACTGTCCAATGTAGTCACTTCACCTATCATGAATGAAATGAAAGACGATTCTGCTTACTCCTCTGTGTCTAACACTTGTGAACACACAGATCCCTCCGAGGATCTCTCAATTGAATTTAAGCAACTAATCGAAAAACCACCTGCTTATGAAATAATCGAAGATACTTTATCAGTTAACCTAGGTGAAACAGATAATCCACAAATGGTGCAAATTGGCTCAACTCTTAATAAAGAAGAAAAAGAAAAATTAACCCTCTTGCTAAAAGAATTCAAAGATATTTTTGCTTGGTCTTACGAAGACATGCCTGGGGTCGATCCCGACATCGTCCAACATCATATTCCTCTCCTCCCCAATTCTAAACCTGTCAAGCAGAAACTGAGGCGCATGAGACCGGAATGGGCACTCAAGGTTAAAGAAGAGGTGGAGAAGCAGTTCAAGGCAGGGTTCATCATTGTCACCGAATATCCGGAATGGGTTGCCAATATCGTACCAGTACCGAAGAAGGATGGGAAAGTTCGCGTGTGCGTTGACTTCCGTGATCTAAACAAAGCCAGTCCCAAGGATGACTTTCCACTTCCCCACATTGACGTCTTGGTAGATAACACCGCAGGACATGAGCTACTTTCATTCATGGATGGTTTCTCAGGATATAACCAGATTCTAATGGCGCCAGAAGATCGGGAAAAGACGACATTCACCACCCCTTGGGGAACCTACTGTTATAGAGTAATGCCCTTCGGACTCAAGAACGCGGGGGCGACTTACCAAAGAGCTGCCACCACTCTGCTGCATGATATGATTCACAAGGAGGTAGAAGTGTACGTAGACGACATGATTGTGAAATCCAAGGACAGAGAAGGGCACCTGGTAGCACTGGAAAAGTTCTTCGAAAGGTTGCGCAAATATAAGATGAGGTTGAATCCAAAGAAATGCACTTTCGGTGTGACTTCCGGTAAACTCCTGGGTTTTCTCATCACACAAAGGGGGATAGAGGTGGATCCCTCCAAGATCAAGGCAGTCCTAGAAATGACACCACCACGGAATGAAAAAGAAGTGAGGGGGTTCCTCGGAAGAATCCAATTCATCAGCCGTTTCATCTCCAAGCTCACAACCACGTGCGATCCTCTGTTCCGATTGTTGAGAAAAGGAGAGAAGTTCCAATGGGATGACCAATGCCAAGCCGCTTTCGACAAAATAAAAGCCTACCTTCAGAACCCGCCTGTCCTTTCACCACCCATTCCTCATAAGCCCTTATTCCTTTACCTGTCTGTCTCCGAAAATGCCATGGGTTGCATGCTAGCCCAAGAAGGAGAAGAAAGCCACTCCGAAAAAGCCATATACTACCTCAGCAAGAGGATGACTGGGTATGAGCTCAACTACTCCACCCTTGAAAAAACGTGTTGGGCCTTGGTTTGGTGTACTCGCCGACTGAGGCACTACATGCTGGCCTTCCCAGTTGTGCTCATATCCCGCATGGATCCTCTGAAATATCTCCTCGAAAAACCCGCCCTGACCGGTCGCATATCCCGTTGGTTACTCCTACTATCCGAGTTCGATATCAAGTATGTTACAAGCAAGTCAGTAAAAGGAAGAACTGTAGCTGAGCATCTCGCAGAGCATGCCGTTGACTCCGAAGAAAATGGGGACTTTCCGTTTCCGGACGAGAGTATCATGGAAATCAAGGAAGAACAGTGGAAGTTGTACTTTGATGGAGCGGCCAACATGAAAGGATACGGAGTAGGGATGATTCTCGTATCACCAAGCGGGGATCATACTCCATTGGCGGTCAAGCTCAACTATAACTCCACCAACAACACCGCCGAATATGAAGCGTGCATTCTGGGAATGGAAGCAGCCTTAGAACTGAGGGTTCAGAAGTTAGACGTCTTCGGGGACTCAAACCTCATCATATCTCAAGCTAGAGGAGAATGGAAAGTAAAAGAAGAAAGGTTGAAGCCCTATCATGATCATCTCGACCAACTCAAAAGGCGATTCAAGAACGTCACGTTCCTCTACTTGCCTAGGGAAGAGAACCAGCTAGCAGATTCATTGGCTACCTTAGCCTCCATGATCAAAATTCCTGTGGGGGTCAAGATGATGCCTTTGGTAATAGAGCAGAGGTACGAGCCTTCGTTCAATATGATCGCCGCAATCGAAGAAGAAGAGAATGAAATGCCGTGGTATCAGGATGTTTGGGATTTCATAGAAAAGGGAACGTACCCCCAAGAGTCTACCGAGAAAGACAAGAGGGCCATTCGAAGATTCGCAGCGCAATTCATCATTTGCAATGGGAAGTTGTTGAAGAAAGGATACAATGGTCACAACCTGACTTGCTTGTTCGGGAAAAGCTCCCGAAGAATGATGGAGGAAATACACGAAGGGATATGCGGTCCGCACATGAACGGTCACATGCTGGCTAAGAAAATCATAAGACAGGGGTACTACTGGACAACGTTGGAGAAAGATTGTTGTGAGTACGCAAGGAAGTGCCACAAGTGCCAGATCCATGCAAACATGATGCATACACCACCATCCCTTCTGTACAGCATGACTTCGCCTTGGCCATTCTCAACCTGGGGAATCGACATTATTGGTGAGATCATTCCGAAAGCCTCAAATGGAAATCGGTACATCCTAGTGGCCATAGATTACTTCACAAAATGGGTAGAAGCTGCATCCTACACCAAGTTGGGAGCCAAAGAAGTGGCCAAATTCATCAAAAGAAATCTCATCTGCTGTTATGGAGTTTCTCACGAGATTATTTCGGATAACGGAAGTCATTTCAAGGCAGAAGTCAGGGATCTGTTCGAGGAATACAAGATCACTTATCATAAGTCATCCCCATACAGACCGCAAACCAATGGGGCAGTCGAAGCTGCAAACAAGAATGTCAAGGCCATACTGCAGAAATCGGCCGATACCTACAAAGACTGGCATGAAAAGCTACCGTTCGCGCTTTGGGGATACAGAATGTCGATAAGGACGTCCACGGGAGCAACTCCTTACTCGCTGGTATATGGGATGGAAGCGGTACTCCCGGTCGAGATAGAACTGCCGTCTCTACGCGTGATGGCAGAATGTGAAATTTCAGAATCAGATTGGTTGAGAGAAAGATACGAGGAATTGGCCCTCATAGATGAAAAGCGCCTAGCGGCAGTGGACCATGTCCGAATCTATCAAAAGAGGATAGCCCGTGCTTTCAACAAAAGGGTCCGTCCAAGAAAGATTGTCAAAGGTGACCTTGTCCTTAAAGAGTTACGAGCTCCGATCTTTGACCCCCGTGGAAAGTTCAAACCTAAATGGGTAGGCCCTTACATCGTCAAGACAATCCTTTCCGGAGGAGCAACTTACCTCATGGACCTCGATGGTGTCGAATTCAAAGAACCAATCAACATGGATCGCCTCAAAAAGTACTATGCTTGACAAAAATAACCATTTCTTTCAAGCCTTGCCTTGAACTACGCTTGACCTGATTCCCACTCGGGGATACGTAGGCAACCGCATCGGTTCGGTCACCTCACCAAAAATAACCATTTCTTTCAAGCCTTGCCTTGAACTACGCTTGACCTGATTCCCACTCGGGGAGACGTAGGCAACCGCATCGGTTCGGTCGCCTCACCAAAAATAACCATTTCTTTCAAGCCTTGCCTTGAACTACGCTTGACCTGATTCCCACTCGGGGATACGTAGGCAACCACATCGGTTCGGTCGCTCCACCCACAAAAATAACCTTTCCCTTCAAAACTCCGGCCCGAACTACGTTGGGCCTGATCCCCGCTCGGGGGTACGTAGGCAGACTTTCAAAAAGAAAAGAAGGATGGCTCGCTAGGTCGAAAATCCGAAAGGACGCCTAGGCAAAAATTAGAGCTAAATCCAAGGTGAGCAATAACAAAAGAGAGAAAATAGCTCGCTAGGCCACCTCCTTGGCGCCTAGGCAAAAACTATGAGCATGTGAGAAATAAAGTCGCGGTCCTTACCATAACCCATATATCACCCTCCATACTAGGGGCAAACTTCGGCCACTCGCCTCGTTTGCCTGAACCCCTTCCAAACTAGGGGCAAACATCGGTCATCTACCTCGTTTGCCTCACAACCATGCACATCCCAAACTAGGGGCAAACTTCGGCCACCCGCCTCGTTTGCCTCTAAATCACCCTGGCATGCCCAAGTGAGTACCAAAAAGCAACAACTAAATTGAAACCCAGGTCACAAAATGTTTTTCAGAAAGCTAAAATGCATAAAAAGAGGTTCTCAAAGTAACCAAGGTTCACTAATAAACAAACTTTGAATATTACATAAGCAGGAATAATCAAAGAGATAAAAGTCTTTCAAAAAAAAAAGCAATCACATGTTCAAAGACACTTGGAGGAATGAGCAGAATCAGTCAGGTCTGGTCTTTTTTATTTTTTAGAAGTAGGCCTTTACTCGGTCAGTCCAACCGTCAATAAAAGCAGCAATAGTAGCAACCCTGATCCTGGAAGCAAAGACCCTCTCAGTAAACCCCCGGGGAACCTCCTGAACCTGTCCATACTGTCTGGCCAAGCGGCGAGGATGATAGAAAGAAGTCTCTCTCAGACCCATCAACCACACCCTCTGGTGACCCCTGAGGCTCGTGGTAATAGCGTAAAGGCCCCAACGCCTCACAACCCAGCAAATGTCAGCCTCAGATAAGGCACCCATCATGCCCACCCAATCGGCAAAAGTATAGTGAGAGTAAAGCACAGCCCGACGAAAGTAAACTGGTGGTATGCGGCCCGTCCACAACTGAAGGCGCTCGTATAACCAAGCCTGTAACACCAAAGGCGCCCCGGAAAGAAGAAGAGTCCCTTGATCAGAAGCACGGTCCAAACCATTCAAGGTTTCAGCTAGAACCATGGCCATGGGATTCTTGCTAAACTTCAACCCAAGGCACACATGCACTAAGTCAACAGAGGTACTCGAGAATAGGAAGTGGGAGGTCATGCACAATATCAAAGCAGCCCCGCGGGTGGCATCATACACGCTGGGATTCCCGGGACTGGCATACTGAGCAATAATAGAAGCAATATTAAGGGCCTCACCTTGAATCAGCCGACGGGAAATAGTAATGGAGCAATTCAGATATTCAGCCAAACCCCTCGTAGGACTGAGGGTACCAGCAGAAGGGAGAATCAGATCAGAGTCAGAATCATAGCCGAGAATAGCACAGAACTCCTCAAACATGGGGCATATCTCCAGACCATTGAAGTTGAAGACATGGTTCACCGGGTCCCAGTGACCAATGGCAGCACGCAAGAACTCAGTGTTCAGGGTCATCCGGCAAAGAGAAAATAGCTCGGTCAAGCCGTAGCTAAAGAGGTTAATCCGCTCCACGCCATCCGTGATGGTCAGCCAAGCTGTGAGTTGAGCGGGATCATACAAAGCCATGTTTTCGGTCGCGGCCCTAGCAAAATTCGAAATTTCGGCAGCACCTCCCCGTTTCACGGACTATCCCACCTGCAAGGCAAAAAGCACTCACCATCACAAAACTGCCCATCGCAGTAGCATTCAACAATCACAGTGTACATATATCAGCTAAAACAAGCACACCACTGCGCCTCCAAACCGGAAGATATCCGGCCTAGGAGGCAAAACATCATAATACTCTGTCAAAAGGTTACAAATTGTTCCATACTTCGTCCTACACTGTCCAAATAATCATATTCCCAGTACAACCCAATCGAAAACAGAAAATAAAATAATATTGCCCGCTTGGCATCAGTCTTCCTCTTCTTCGTCCTCTGTCGGACCGCCCGGAGTGTATGTCGGCGACGGCCTCCTCCTGCCACCTCTGCATCTTGGACCAGTCCTCGATGAGCCGGCCCCGCCTCCACGATACTGCACACACAAGAAAATAAAGGCAATTAGTAAAGAAAATAACAAAAAGAAAGAAATGCCAAAAACAGAGTCGAGTCAGAGACTTACCAAGGATGCCATCTGGTTGGCGGCAAATTGCCGCATACCGTCCATCTGTCAAGGGTAAAATCTAGGGTTAGAACCTCATAACCAAAAGAAAGTGCAAAATTAAAGACGTACCCGGTGATCTCGTGTGAGGACCAAGGACCTTAAGCTAGCTGCCAAGGCGTGACCCTCCTCAGCGTAACTCCAAGGGACATTGAGGACGCCCGCTGGCTGAGTAGGGTACCCACATGTGACTCGCGGCACCTCCATCATTTGGGGAGTGCCATCAGCGCCTAGAACATTGACGGTCCAATCCCAAGGAGGGATAGGGTCGGGAGCCTGAGGAGCCTGTCTCCTGTACATCTCGCGAAGCTGTAGGCACAGAATAAGTTAAAGGCAAGTCAAAAACATAGGCAATGAATGAAAAGCAAAAATATAACAAGAAACTCACCTCCAGGAGTGGGAAGTTGGGCATCAAGGAGCCGCCACGGTAAGCCTCATACCCGGTCTCAGAGAGGAAATGATCCCAGACGTCGGTGCCAGCCAAGGCCGCCGACAGAGCATCACCAGAGAGGTCACTAGCATCCATCACAGGAGGATTATGGGGAACGCGATACCGGGAGCCACCAACCACCTGCCGAGACACCCGTTCCCCAAGGAACCACTGCCTACACTCGGTACTCTCCAGCAGAAGGCGGCAAGAGGTAAGAGATTTAACCGCTTGTATCTCCTCTGGGGCGGCGTAAACAACGCCCTCCCAAGGCGTCCAATCAACATCAGAGGCCGTCAGCTCAGTCAGGAAGTTTCTAAGCAAAATAATCCGATGGGCCCCACTCTTCACCCCAACAACGTCCCTCCGCCACCTCAAACCTCGTGGGAATAAAGGCACAGGAGCCATGCCATCCTCATCCTCGCCTGATTCATCCGCCGGGGAAGGAGCCAACATCTTCAAGTATTCAAAACTCCAAAGCTGCACGGACAAAGGAGAAATCAGAACAGGTATGAAAATCAAAGAGATGGAAAATAAAAGAAGAAGCAGTGCATACCTCCCAAGCTCGCCAGAATCCCCCAGTAGATTTAACATCGCCCCGAGAGACCTCCCCCATATGCTTGTAGAGATGGGCCAGGGCGGCACCGCCCCAGTTATAGGAGGGGATCTCATCAATGGTCGCCAGGCAAGAAAGGAGCCTCAAGCTCACCCGGTCGTTCCTTGTCGCAAAGATGGAGCACCCGAGGACATACAGAAGGTAAACCCTCAAAAGCTGGGAATTGTTCAGATTGTGATTACCTCTACCATAGGCCCGGTAAAGCCAGCCGCAGGGGAACCAATGCCTCTCCAAGTTAGGGGGAACAGCCCCAATCAACATCTCCACCGCCTCCGGGTCGATCTCGTAAAAGTAATCCAGAATCAGGCGCTTCCCGCCAACCCTCAAGCCCGTAATCATGGAGAAGTCGAAAGGCGTCATAGTCATCTCTCCGAACGGCAGGTGGAAGGTATTGGTAGTGTCCCACCACCTCTCGGCCAGTGCATAGAAGTGAGCCAGATCGTTGCTACTTTTCGAAACCAAGCGGACGAAGCCTCCGAACCCGGCATCATCAACCATCCTCTTAACGGTGGGCGAAAGCTGGGTATACCATAAGAAAGCATGGGCAAGGCTACCATGGCCTTTCAAGGCCACTTCCGGCACCTGCACACAACAAAGGCGACAAAAGATGCACAAAATCACTATTCACAACCCGAGAGCAAAAATTCACAAAATCAACATTTGAGCACAAGTCAAGCTTCTAACGGTCTCTAAGTGCACACTACGGCTCACAAAACTAGCATAGTACATAAAAGTGGTCCTAAAATGTCGAAAGTTTCACATACCAAGCTCGCTAGAGCCGCGGCCGAAAGATGGTGTTGGGGGTCCCGTAAAATCAAGTCCGGGGTTTGCATTTCAGCCTTCATCCGTCCCTTAGCCTTCTTAGACGGTCTCCTTGAGCTTGAAGCCATGGATCTACAAGAAAAATGGAAGTCACATTCAAACTTTCTTCTTGAAAATTTGGGCAAACCAAAACATCAATCAAAAATCCGACTACGGGGAAAGATTACTCACCTGAGCGTGCACAAGCTGCGTTTTGATGAATTTTGGCTTCAAAAACACCCCAAAATGGCCAAGAATGAGCTTGGAAAGCTCAAAAACCCGAGATATATGAAGATGGAGTCCGGCCACCCAGTGCCGCCGCGGCACTGGCCAACTGCCGCCGCGGCAGTGGCCCAGTGCCGCCGCAGCACTGCTCCCCGCGGGCCCCGCTTTGCTCCGTTTTGCTCCGTTTCGCCCCGTTTTGGCCCGTTTTGGCCTTTTTCAGCCCGTTTTTGACCCCGATCAGCCCCGGTGGCCCAGTCCAGTCAAGATCTATGAGGTTTTACCCCAAGCAGACTAAAAATTGCCAGAACTACCTCCAGCAGGCAAAAACTGGGAAAAATCGGCTTCCGAAGACCCGAATCGGTCGTTTCAGGACAACCGTCGCAAGATTCGATCGAACGCGAGAATCCTGGCAACGGATCCTGGTTTTTAGCTAATACACCAAATAAACGAGAAAAGAGATTCCCCGAGAACCCTGCATCATCCCCCGAGGACAAAAGCAGACAGATACCAGCTCCCGGAGGCCCTGACCGGCTCTCTTGGATTGAGCGCCGAAAGATTTGATCAACCGTGAGAGGTTCAAAGATGGATCCTGGTTCCCGATCAAGAAAAGAGATTCCCCGAGAACCCTGCATCATCCCCCGAGGACAAAAGCAGACAGATACCAGCTCCCAGAGGCCCTGACAGGCTCTCTTGGATTGAGCACCAAAAAAAGATTCCCCGTGAACCCTGCATCATCCTCCGAGGACAAAAGCAGACAGATACCAGCTCCCAGAGGCCCTGACAGGCTCTCTTGGATTGAGCACCAAAAGAGATTCCCCGTGAACCCTGCGTCATCCTCCGAGGACAAAAGCAGACAGATACCGGCTCCCAGAGACCCCGGCAAGCCCGAAAGATTCGACCAAAAGGAGCAGTTGAAGAGAGATCCTAGAAAGTATCGCTTCATCCCCAGCAGATTCAGATTAATCCTCGGCAGGTTTATTACACCGTCAGTAGTCCATTGTCGACTCGTCATCTCAATGCAAACATCGTCGGTCCATCGCTCTCATCACACCGTCGGTGCCTCCATGTTCATCACGGGACGTCCCAGGATTTCACATTCGTCCCGTGACTTCTATGTCAGTCTCTTAATTTCCGGAGCCCCTGTGTCCGTCGGTTACTTGCCAAAAGACGTCTTCGATCATAGTCCTCTGAGACCCCACACCCAATTACATTCGCTCGCGAAGCGTACTTCCAGAAGTTTGCCCCTAAAACCCGGAGTCTTGTAGACTTCAATGCCCTTATCTGAGTCACCCACCACGTCACAATCACAAACACTAGCACAACACTAGCCCACTCGGAGTGGCACACCCCTTGGCACCTGCTCATTCTAGGATCGGAAAACTAGGCATGATAGGACTCATGTATGAGATCATATCGCATCCACACATTGCATATCATCCTCATATAGCATAGCATCCGCCTGATTGTTGTGTATGTGCATGTGTGTTTTATTCCTTTGAGCTCCGAACTACGTCCTGGTCTGATTCCCCTTGGGATACGTAGGCAGCTCACATAGAGCACGACCAGCACTAACCTCATCATCATTGCATCTTTTGCAACGCTTTTTATCCTAAATCCGTAGCCTCCAAAAAGTCTTGTCTCTTCAAAACTTTGGCACTCACTTGCGACATGCGTTGCCTCGCAAGTTCATGCCAAAGAGGGGCAAACTGTAGACACCCCATTTTGTCGGCTATCGGATTTAGGAGACCCATAGCTTGGTGGTTCACAATGATCGCAAAAGACTCGAAAGGACTCTCGGAAGTCAGCTCCATCTCTCAGAATGCTCAGGATGACCAAAATGCCCCTAAAAGCCCGAAAACTCCCAGATTTGGTCCCAAAGTTCTGAAAACATACTATGTCGTAAGAAAAGCGATAAAAAGAGTTTTAAAGAGAAATCAGATAAAATCGTCGGCTCCCAGAGACCCCCGGAAGTCCCGGAAGTTCCCGGAAAGTCCCCGTTGACCGGTTTGACCAAGGTTTGACCAGGTTTGACCAAGGTTTGACCGAAATCGTCCGAATTCACCAAAATCATTTTAAATCACGGGAAAAGTGTTAAAACAAGTTCCAAAAGAAAATCGAGCGAAAACACCAGCTCCCGGGAACTCCCGGAGGTTTCTAAAACTTCCCGGGAATCCCAGGTTTGACCAGTTTGACCAGAATTTGACTTTGGAACCGGGGTGCCGAAGTAATTTTTTAAATATTTTTCATGGATACTAGAGGTCAATAGCTTTCCAACGGTATATCGCACATAATTTCTGGATTTAAAACGAATTTATTATGAATTTCCAAAGGCAAAAAAGGCGATCAAATCGGCTTTTATCGCGAATACCGCAAAACTTTTCAAAGTGACCTATCCCCGAACTATTTTTTATGTAAAGTAGACTCCATTACCTTTCCAACGGTATATCACAACCTCAATTTGGAGTTCATACGCATTTTCTGTGAATTTCGGACGAAATAGGGCCTTTTCGCGAATACCGGAACATCAGGGGGCCTAAACAGCATTATCCAGACGAAGGGAGGAGCAGTGCCGCCGCGGCACTCTCCCCCAGAACAGTGAGTTTTTGTAATTATTTTTGTGGTCCCATTTTGATTAATTAAAAGCCAAAACGACATAGTTTTATGATTTCAGATGTTTGGAGCCAATGGGAACACTTTTAAAACCCCAAAACCACCCCAAGTTGGCCTATATAAACACCCCATTACTCCTCATTTTAGGGGAGTCAAATGTAAGTTTTGAAAAGTGTGGGAGAGAAAAGTTGTAGAGATAAGGTTAGAGTAGAGAGAAAAGAAGCATTCTTCTTTGATTTTCAAAACAAAAGTGAGTTCTAACTTTGTTTTTTACTTCATTACTTCCATTTATTTCAACATTCAATACTCCCAACCACCATTTTAGTGAGCATTCAAGAGAGTGGAAGCTTCTTCCATGTCTAAGTGTCATTACATATGAGTGAAACACCAACCTACAAGTTCATGCTTCATGAATATTATCTATTGATCATCATCTATTTGCTTGTTTATTTATTGTTTATCTCTTCTTACCCCATTTCTTTTTGTTTTCTTTTATTTACTTACTAGTTCATCATCATCTAAGTGATGACATGAAGTTTGGGGTGAGTGAATCCTTATGGATAGTAGCTCTTGACCTCAAAAACATGTTTGATAGATGATGATCATAACCTCAATACTTCCAAGGTATTCTTGGAATGTATTGAAGTTATGTTCAAAAAAATAGAATAAATCTCTCCAACAATCTTGGAGGTTCTTAATGATGAGTTTGATGTTGGTATTCTAAGTGGTTCTAATCCTCATTGAGTGTTGAAAATATGTTTTCAAAACATCTATTTCAAAACCCCTCTCAATCCCTCTCATTTGGTTTCAAGAAACAAAATTTGGTTTTCCCTAAAATTTCCAAAACCATGACCCAAAACAGTGAGCTGTTCAGATTCAAAGATTTGTTTTGAATTAAATACTCAAGTTATGATGATGAAACCACTTGGAAAACCTTCCTAATACATCATAGTTTGTCCCTAAGTTCTCTCATCAATTATTGAAATGTAAAAGTATTTGTTTTGGATGTGAGAAGTTCATATTCATAATCTGCCTCTGTTCTCACAGAATGTTTATCTAACTTCTTGCACTTATTCTGGACATTTTCATCACTGTACATATATCTTTTCTATTTTTTTTTATAAAACTTGGGTGTCTTAGGAAACTTTTGGTACATAATGGGTCATCATAAACCTTTTCTTTGATTTATGAAAAATCATACAAAATCAGTCAACAGTGCAGTTTTTGTTTCTGAGTCATGTGTACATTCTGATTTCTTTCTTTTAATCTGTGATAGCTATTGATGTTTGGCTTTTTGGGTTATTTTCTAGACACAATAAGAATGATCTCAGATTTTTCTCACATTTTTCTAGGCACGTTTGACCTCCCATTATAATGTTGTAAAGTGCCATATGCAGTCTGTCCACTATTCACAGCAAGCACATTTCAACTTTTATTCTTTGATTTGATGCTCATATGCATTCCAAATTAACCCATATCTTAGGAGGTAGTTCATGCTACATTTGTACATATCCTATGTTGATTTCATTCATCCATTCATACACATTATAGAATTCTAAGTCATTCTAGGAAGCCATGAACACAAAGCACACTACAACCTTTGCACATTTTAGATACATACATTGCATTCATGCAAGATTTGGGTTTTTGTAACTCTTAATCTAAGAAGATTATAAGGAATGAACTCGATCACACGTTCATGCTTCCCCTTGATCTAATCATCCTTTCTCATCCGTCCCGGGGATTGAGAGGTCTTCTTTTCTCAAAGAAAAACATGCATCACACTAGCTTGCTAAGCATATCTTGATTTCTTTGTTTATTTGTTTCAAGAACAATTCATGTCCCCCTTTAGATTAGGAAGTCTTGATTATTTGATATATGAATAGACGATTTTTCCTAGGTTTGTTTGTGTGATCTTTCACTTTGCATTGTATGATATTTGACTTAGATCTTATGAATGATATTTTATCTTTAGATCTTTCATTTTCAAGTTTCTTATGTAATGTAATATACTATCATAGTATTAATTGTCGAACCATACATAGTATAAGATGATTATTTGGATGCTAATTGAGGCCCGTCGAAAGGCGGGGCGAGTTGAGGGTGTTTTAGTCGCGACAAAGGCTCCTTCCTCTCTCGTACCAAAACCCCGAACCAAGTTCTTTGGTTATGAAGGGCCGGTACCCTTATCCGCTTGGGTGAGTCAAAATTAGGTTTCTTGGTTCCTTAAAGACCAAGTGGCGACTCTGTATCTGTTTTCAACAGACCTTTCCTTTTCTTTGATTCAAATCAATTTCAAAACAATCTCGAACAAAGAGAGAAGTGGTCCGATTCCGCGTGTCCACAGTGACAAGTGAGTATGACCAATTGTCCCTGCAACAAAATAACTTTACAGCATTTCTAAAAGAAAGGATACTAATAGACATAAGCTCCGAAATTAAAACTTACTAAACTATTACATAAGTTCAGGTCTTAGACACAAACGTCCTTATACGAAAGTCTAAAACTAGTTTATTACAACCCAAATTTAAAAGACATAGGAAATATAAAGTAGCCTCCTGGAAAGTTCCCTGCCTCTAACTAGCATAGTCGAAATACCCTGGCTGCTCCTGACCCTGAAAATCTAGACATACAGTCCAGGACGCATCAACGCCGTCAGCTTATGCAAGCTGGTGAGCAAAATAAACATGTGCTCGTAATGTGTATATAAGCAAATAAACAGCGGTGCAATTTAACTTTAAAAGCAATAGATTCAAGGTTCCAATTCCAACATAAGTCACGGGGGAATAAAATAAGCAATGAATATGCAACCGTGCATGAACAATGTAACATCTCATCTTTCTGACTCTTTTCTCTCAAACAAAAATCGACTCAACCAAAATCATTATCTCAGATACCAGGAATAATATCCGATCGATATCCAAAACAGCATACCATACCATCGCTTCAGATACCAGGAATAATATCCGATCGATATCTAAGCCGCACTCAATACCATCATTTCGGATACCAGGAATAATATCCGATCGATATCTAAGCCGTAACTCAATACCATCATTTCGGATACCAGGAATAATATCCGATCGATATCCGAAACAAGTGCCCAAGATACCAGGAATAATATCCGATCGATATCTAAGCCGTAACTCAATACCATCATTTCGGATACCAGGAATAATATCCGATCGATATCTGAAACAAGCGCCCTAGATACCAGGAATAATATCCGATCGATATCTAAGCTGTAACTCAATACCATCATTTCGGATACCAAGAATAATATCCGATCGACTTCCGAAACAAGCGCCCTAGATACCAGGAATAATATCCTATCGATATCTAAGCCGTACACAACACTGTCGCCTCCAATACCAGGAATAATATCAGATCGATATTGAGGTCGCACACCAGACCACCACTCTGTACTCTTTTCACGCCTTCACACACACATGTATGTTGACGCAACCTCGACCCTAATATATATGTCAATGTTCATAGTTTGCAGTAATAGTTATTAATCTCAAAGCTGGATATTCGTTCAACATAAATCACGGTTCGGTCTTAAACGTTCTAATAAGTTCAATTCCTAACAGTGAGCCTTTAAAATAGTATTTTTGTCAAACAGTTCTTTAAAAACTTTCAAAACCTTTTCCAAATAGTCCCTTATATAAAAAATACAGAAACTGCTCAAACTGCCAGGTCGCGCGAGCTAGTCGCACGCGCAAAGGGAGAGAACGGGTCGCGCGAGCGGATCGCGCGCGCGAAGGGGCAGAACAGGTCGCGCGAGCTGTCCGCGCGAGCGAAGGGGGGAATGGTTTGTGCGAGCGGGCCGCGCGAGCGAGCCTCGCGCGAGTGGGTCGCGCGCGCGAGTTCTTGCTGTTTTATCATCTTCCTCGTTTTTCCCCTCTTTCTGGTTTTAAACTGAATTTCTACCCATTTCCAGATTCTGATTCAAACCATTCGTGCAATATATGGATCTCTTCGGTTTTCTGCGTAGATTAAGGATACGCAATCAATTTAAACGATTACAGATTATATCTCTAGATATTCGCGATTAAAGTAAGGGTATCAAAACTTTAAATCATTCGTTCGTCGCGATATGGATGAATTACTCCGTAGGATTCGAACCATAGCCTATTGGGACTAAGATCTTCCATAATCAATTCACGGAATTGATTTTGGTTGAGTTTTGTAAAACTCCAATTCAAAGCCTTCAATGGTGTATCTATATATATACCCATATACACACATATATATACTGAATTATACTTATATAAACATGGCGAGTGAGTTTATAATACTTACTGAGGGCAAATATACAGATAATTTCAGATGGAGAATTTCTGCCATCGATCCTGTCGTTTAGAGAATTCTCCTCCATTCCTTTTCAGCATCCCACCAATCAGCCGCTGCATAAGACAACTGAAAGATAGCCAGACGCTTCTTCTCCAGATCCGTGCACTCTATGGTCTCAAAGATACGCTCCATCTGGGGTAGCCACTGTTCCGCTTGCCAAGGTTCATCGGTCCCAGCAAAATACTCAGGTCGCAGGGCGCGAAACTCCTTGAGAAGCGTGTCTCCAGTCTGGTGGGCTTGCCTTCCATTCCCGTTATGATTCCCATTCTGATTATTGTTCCTTGCGTTCTGATCGCTAACCCTCTCCAATCTCCTTACAAAAGCCTCAAACATTCCGATTGGATCTATTACCGGGGGTGCATCTTCAATAGCAGGATGATTCCTGAGATTTCTTCCAGCCATATAATCGAGAGAACGGTACCTGACCATTGATCAATAGAATCTGGTCAAGCTCCAGATAAGAAAGAAAGTTCTCGACGATAGAAAGCGACTAAACACGGAATGAAGTCGAACTATCTTATCTTAATTCTATCTTAATGGGAGATCCTATGTCTCTGGACAATTGGTCGAGCCAAAACCTGGCTCTGATACCAAAAAGCCTGTCACGCCCCGACATAGCATAATTCAGGAAAGCATTTAATTTCCTTTATGGACTCGTAGGTCGTGACAAGTGAGTATGACCAATTATCCCGACAACAAAATAACTTTACAGCATTTCTAAAAGAAAGGATACTAATAGACATAAGCTCCGAAATTAAAACTTACTAAACTATTACATAAGTTCAGGTCTTACGCACAAACGCCCTTATACGAAAGTCTAAAACTAGTTTATTACAACCCAAATTTAAAAGACATAGGAAATATAAAGCAGCCTCCTGGAAAGTTCCCTGCCTCTAACTAGCATAGTCGAAATACCCTGGCTGCTCCTGACCCTGAAAATCTGGACATACAGTCCAGGACGCATCAACGCCGTCAGCTTATGCAAGCTGGTGAGCAAAATAAACATGTGCTCGCAATGTGTATATAAGCAAATAAACAGTGGTGCAATTTAACTTTAAAAGCAATAGATTCAAGGTTCCAATTCCAACATAAGTCACGGGGGAATAAAATAAGCAATGAATATGCAACCGTGCATGAACAATGTAACATCTCATCTTTCTGACTCTTTTCTCTCAAACAAAAACCGACTCAACCAAAACCATTATCTCAGATACCAGGAATAATATCCGATCGATATCCAAAACAGCATACCATACCATCGCTTCAGATACCAGGAATAATATCCGATCGATATCTAAGCCGCACTCAATACCATCATTTCGGATACCAGGAATAATATTCGATCGATATCTAAGCCGTAACTCAATACCATCATTTCGGATACAAGGAATAATATCCGATCGATATCCGAAACTAGCGCCCTAGATACCAGGAATAATATCCGATCGATATCTAAGCCGTAACTCAATACCATCATTTCGGACACCAGGAATAATATCCGATTGATATCCAAAACAAGCGCCCTAGATACCAGGAATAATATCCGATCGATATCTAAGCCGTAACTCAATACCATCATTTCGGATACCAGGAATAATATCCGAAACAAGCGCCCTAGATACCAGGAATAATATCCGATCGATATCTAAGCCGTACACAACACTGTCGCCTCCAATACCAGGAATAATATCCGATCGATATTGAGGTCGCACACCAGACCGCCACTCTGTACTCTTTTCACGCCTTCTCACACACATGCATGTTGACACAACTTCGACCCTAATATATATGTCAATGTTCATAGTTTGCAGTAACAGTTATTAATCTCAAAGCTGGATATTCATTCAACATAAATCACGGTTCGGTCTTAAACGTTCTAATAAGTTCAATTCCTAACAGTGAGCCTTTAAAATAGTATTTTTGTCAAACAGTTCTTTAAAAACTTTCAAAATCTTTTCCAAACAGTCCCTTATATAAAAAATGCAGAAACTGATCGAACTGCCAGGTCGCACGAGCGGGTCGCGCGTGCGAAGGGGGAAAACGGGTTGCGCGAGCGGATCGCGCGCGCGAAGGGGCATAACAGGTCGCGCGAGCGAAGGGGGGAATGGTTCGCGTGAGCGGGCCGCGCAAGCGAGCCTCGCGTAAGTGGGTCGCGCGCGCGAGTTCTTGCAGTTTCATCATCTTCCTCGTTTTTCCCCTGTTTCTGGTTTTAAACTGAATTTCTACCCATTTCCAGATTCTGATTCAAACAATTCGTGCAATATATGGATCTCTTTGGTTTTCCGCGTAGATTAAGGATACGCAATCAATTTAAACGATTACGGATTATATCTCTAGATATTCGCGATTAAAGTAAGGGTGTCAAAACTTTAAATCAACCGTTTGTCGCGATATGGATGAATTACTCCGTAGGATTCGAACCATAGCCTATTGGGACTAAGATCTTCCATAATCAATTCACGGAATTGATTTTGGTTGAGTTTTGTAAAACTCCAATTCAAAGCCTTCAATGGTGTATCTATATATATACCCATATACACACATATATATACTGAATTATACTTATATAAACATGGCAAGTGAGTTTATAATACTTACTGAGGGCAAATATACAGATAATTTGAGATGGAGAATTTCTGCCATCGATCCTGTCGTTTAGAGAATTCTCCTCCATTCCTTTTCAGCATCCCACCAATCAGCCGCTGCATAAGACAACTGAAAGATAGCCAGACGCTTCTTCTCCAGATCCGTGCACTCTATGGTCTCAAAGATACGCTCTATCTGGCGTAGCCACTGTTCCGCTTGCCAAGGTTCATCGGTCCCAGCAAAATACTTAGGTCGCAGGGCGCGAAACTCCTTGAGAAGCGTGTCTCCAATCTGGTGGCTTGCCTTCCATTCCCGTTATGATTCCCATTCTGATTATTGTTCTTTGAGCTCACGCGCTCCCTCACCCAACATGCAATATAGTCGTAGATTTAATACAAACTGGTATTTTGCAGTTGAAAATAAAAATGCAGAAAATAATATTAGCGTAGGAATAGATTCCGGGTTGTACAAAAATATAGATATCAATTTTAAAACCATAGAAAATATTTTTCTGTATTTAAGAAAATTACGGTTTGGCCCTAGATAATTATTTATAAATAGAAATTAAATTGAAATAAACATTTATAAATGGAAAGTAAATACAGGGTGTTACACTCTACCCACCTTAACAGAGATTTCGCCCCTGAAATCTGAGCTAACTAGTCCTGAAACAACTCGGGGTATCTAGTCCTCATGTCTGACTCTAACTCCCACGATGCCTCTCCCTCGTCATGATGCCTCCACTGAACCTTAACCAAAGGAACGTCTCTTCTTCTCAGCCTCTTGATACTCTGGTCAAGAAACCTCACAGGTCTATCCTTGTAGACAACATTCTGACTTGTCTCAATATCATCAAAATTAACCACATGCGAAGGGTCCCGTATGTATTTCCTTAACATACTGATATGGAATACATTATGAACACCAGACATCTTTGGTGGCAACGCGAGCCGATAAGCTACTTTTCTAACTCGCTCCAAGATTTCAAATGTTCCGATGAAACGGGGTGCCAACTTCCCTCTTTTTTGACCAAAACGTACTACTCCCCGAACTGGTGAAACTTTAAGGAGGACATGATCTCCGATACTGAACTCCAAATCCTTTCATCGCCGATCTGCATAATTCTTGTGTCTACTCTATGCAGTTTTCATTCTTTCCTTGACCAGTGAAATCTTCTCATTGGTTTCTCTCACCAAATCTGGTCCTAAAAGTTCTGTGTCTCCCACTTCAGCCCAACACAACAGAGATCGACATGGCCATCCGTACAAGGCTTCAAACGGTGCCATCCCAATACTCAAGTGATAACTGTTGTTATACGTAAATTCGACCAACGGTAAGTGCGTCTCCCAAGACTCTTCAAAGTCAATTGCACAAGCTCTCAGCATATCTTCCATAATCTGATTAACACGCTCGGTCTGTCCATCAGTCTGAGGATGGAAAGATGTACTCATCTTGAGTGAAGTTCCCATAGCCTTCTGCTAACTTTCCCAAAATCCTGAGGTAAAACGTGTATCGCGATCTGATATAATCGACACAGGCGCACCGTGCAGTTGTACCACTTGCTATAGGTATATTCGACTCATCCTTTCTACTGGGTAAGTCATATTGTACGCGATAAAGTGTGCAGACTTCGTCAGACGATCCACAATTACCCTAATCGCGTCATGATTCTGTTGTGACCGGGGTAGTCCAACCACGAAATCCATAGTTATGTGTTCCTACTTCCATCCCAGAACAGGTAAGGGTTGTAACAATCCTGAGGGTCTCTAATGTTCGGTCTTCACTTGTTGACAAGTCAAACATTTAGACACAAACTCGGCTACTTCTCGTTTCATCCCTTCCCACCAGAAATTTCTCTTCAAATCCTTATACATCTTTGTTCCTCCTGGGTGCACTGTCAGTCTCGATTTATGTGCTTCTTCAAGAATATCTTTTCTCAAATCTCCAAAATCTGGTACGCACAATCTGTCTCGACATCGGTATCCTCCATCGGTCCCAACCTTCCATTCTGTAGGGTCCTTTTCTGACATCTTGGCGAACCATGCTTGAAATTTCTCGTCTTCCTTTTGGGCCTCGATGATCCGACTCACAAGTGTTGGTTGTACCATGAGGCATCCAAAGTGTTGCTCGACACTTCCCTCAGAAATCTGCATATCAAATTCTGCGATTGTCTCTAAAGCTTTCCATTCCCTCAACATCAATGAAGCAATCGTTCCTCGAGATTTCCGACTTAGGGCGTCAGCGACTACATTAGCCTTACCAGGGTGGTACTCTAATGTGAAGTCGTAGTCCTTAATCAGCTCCATCCACCGACGTTGCCTCATGTTCAGCTCTTTTTGAGTAAATAAATACTTGAGGCTCTTGTGGTCTGAGAACAAATCAAACTTCTCCCCGTAGAGGTAGTGTCTCCAGATCTTAAGTGCGAACACTACTGCTGCTAGCTCCAAATCATGAGTTGGGTAATTCAATTCACTTGGCTTTAACTACCGTGAACCATAGGCTATGTCGACCTTTCTGTCTTGCATAAGGACACATCCCAATCCTTGATAAGAGGCATCACTAAAAATAGTGAACTTCTCACCATCCTTTGGTATCGCAAGCACTGGCGCTGTTGTCAATCTCTCTTTTAATTCCATAAAAGCGCGTTCATGCTTATCAGTCCATTCAAACTTCAAATCTTTCTTAGTCAAACCAGTTAACGGGGCTGCTATCTTGGAGAAACCCTTTACAAACCTCCGATAGTAACCAGCGAGTCCCAGAAAACTTCTGACTTCTGTAGCATTAGTTGGCCGAGTCCAATTCACCACTGCATCGGTCTTTGATGAGTCAACCGCGATTCCTTGTCGTGAGATCACATGCCCGAGGAACTTAACTTCCTGAAGCCAGAATTCACACTTGCTGAATTTAGCATACAGGCAGTGAACCTTGAGAGCCTGCAACGCGATCCTTAGATGTTGTTCATGCTCTTCCTCTGACTTGAAATAAATCAAAATGTCATCAGTAAAGATAATAATGAATTGATCCAAATAGGGCCTGAATACTCTGTTCATCAAGTCCATAAACACCACCGGAGCATTCGTCATCCCAAACGGCATCACTAAGAACTCATAGTGTCCGTATCTCGTCCTGAAAGCAGTCTTGGGTATGTCTTCCTTCCGCACCCTCAACTGGTGATATCCTGACCTTAGATCAATCTTAGAAAAGGTCGTGGCTCCTTGCAACTGATCAAACAGATCGTCTATCCAAGGTAAAGGATATTTATTCTTGATAGTAACCTTATTCAGTTCTCGGTAGTCAATACACAACCGCATTGTCCCATCCTTCTTCTTCACAAACAACACTGGTGCTCCCCAGGGTGAAGTACTTGGACGAACAAAACCCAACTTCTCAAGTTCTTGAACTTGTTCCTTCAGCTCCGACAACTCAGTAGGGGCCATCCTGTAGGGAACCTTGGTTATAGGTCGAGTGCCTGGTACCAGTTCCACACAGAATTCTATGTCCCTCTCAGGTGGTAATCCAGAAATATCTCGGAATACTTCCTCGAACTCTTTGATCACCGGTATTGATGATACTGTCACCTCTGCACTAACAACCTCAATGTTTGCTAGGCATCTAGTGAGGAACATATCACCTGAAGGGTCACATTGGAAATCGAAGAGTCGATTCCCATTGTCCGCAAATGTGATCCTCTTCCTTGCACAATCCAACTTCACATGATTCTTCTCGAGCCAATCCATTCCCAGGATTATATCAAATTCTTTCATTGACAGAACCACCAATCTTGCCAAAAGTTCACGGTCTCCTAACCGTAAAGGACAATCCTTACATACATGTAATAACTTGACGGTGGTTCCTAAGGGTGAGGCAGCACTCAAAGCTTCCTCTAAACGTTGCGGTACTATTCCCAACTTCTGAACAATCTTAACAGATATAAAGGAATGTGTAGCACCCATGTCAAATAAAACTTTAACATGAGAGTTAAACAAGGTTAGAGTACCTTCCACTGTCCGTTGCTCGGGCAGTCCCTCCTCATAAGCACCTTCTTCATACCCTATTTCTTCATAACCAGCAGCCTCAGGAATAACAGCATTCAGGCGGGCCTATCCTTGCTGACCGTAATTGCCTCTCCTAGGAGCCTTACATTCCGGACTTATGTGACCTGGCATGCCACAATTATAGCACACAATTCCCGGACGATCAACACGCCTAGTCAGTCTGCAATCTTTAGCTCGGTGACCGGGATTACCACAATTGAAGCAGTTATTGTTGTTGTTCCCTCTTGTTGCTCGAGGCGGATATTGCTGTACTGCTTGTGTCTGTTGAGGTTTCTTCCCTCCATCCCAAGTCCTTTTCTGTCCCTGAGGGTGCCCTAGTTTCTGTCCAGAATAACCCTTCTGCTGAGGTCGATTTCCAAACGGCTTCGAATTCTGACAACCAGCATTCTCTAACCCCGTAGCCAATCTCACCAGAGCTTCAAATGACTGGCCCAGATGCCCCATAGTCAGATGTCGGAGAGACAAGTTGAGACCCCGGTGATACTTCTTGATTTTCCTCTAGGGTGTGTCCACCATATGTGGAGCAAAGCGAGACAAACATTCAAACCGAGTAGTGTACTCATGGACAGTCAGATTTCCTTAAGTCAATTCCATAAACTCTTTCTCTCTCTTATCCTTCTTTTCAAGGAAATACTTCTCGAGAAATCTTTCCTTGAACACCACCCATGGCATTCTCCTTGCAGCTTCTTCCCCAATAGTCGCCTTTTCAGCATACTACCAATCAGCCACTGCATAAGACAACTGAAAGATAGCCAGACGCTTCCTCTCCAGATCCGTACACTCTATGGTCTCAAAGATACGCTCCATCTGGCGTAGCCACTGTTCCGCTTGCCAAGGTTCATCGGTCCCAGCAAAATACTTAGGTCGCAGGGCGCGAAACTCCTTGAGAAGCGTGTCTCCAGTCTGGTGGGCTTGCCTTCCATTCCCGTTATGATTCCCATTCTGATTATTGTTCCTTGCGTTCTGATCGCTAACCCTCTCCAATCTCCTTACAAAAGCCTCAAACATTCCGGTTGGATCTATTACCGGGGGTGCATCTTCAATAGCAGGACGATTCCTGAGATTTCTTCCAGCCATATAATCGAGAGAACGGTACCTAACCATTGATCAATAGAATCTGGTCAAGCTCCACATAAGAAAGAAAGTTCTCGACGATAGAAAGCGACTAAACACGGAATGAAGTCGAACTATCTTATCTTAATTCTATCTTAATGGGAGATCCTATGTCTCTGGATAATTGGTCAACCCAAAACCTGGCTATGATACCAAAAAGCCTGTCACGCCTCGACATAGCATAATTCAGGAAAGCATTTAATTTCCTTTATGGACTCGTAGGTCGTGACAAGTGAGTATGACCAATTATCCCTGCAACAAAATAACTTTACAGCATTTCTAAAAGAAAGGATACTAATAGACATAAGCTCCGAAATTAAAACTTACTAAACTATTACATAAGTTCAGGTCTTACGCACAAACGCCCTTATACGAAAGTCTAAAACTAGTTTATTACAACCCAAATTTAAAAGACATAGGAAATATAAAGCAGCCTCCTGGAAAGTTCCCTGCCTCTAACTAGCATAGTCGAAATACCCTGGCTGCTCCTGACCCTGAAAATCTGGACATACAGTCCAGGATGCATCAACGCCGTCAGCTTATGCAAGCTGGTGAGCAAAATAAACATGTGCTCGCAATGTGTATATAAGCAAATAAACAGTGGTGCAATTTAACTTTAAAAGCAATAGATTCAAGGTTCCAATTCCAACATAAGTCACGGGGGAATAAAATAAGCAATGAATATGCAACCGTGCATGAACAATGTAACATCTCATCTTTCTGACTCTTTTCTCTCAAACAAAAACTGACTCAACCAAAACCATTATCTCAGATACCAGGAATAATATCCGATCGATATCCAAAACAGCATACCATACCATCGCTTCAGATACCAGGAATAATATCCGATCGATATCTAAGCCGCACTCAATACCATCATTTCGGATACCAGGAATAATATCCGATCCATATCTAAGCCGTAACTCAATACCATCATTTCGGATACCAGGAATAATATCCGATCGATATCCGAAACTAGCGCCCTAGATACCAGGAATAATATCCGATCGATATCTAAGCCGTAACTCAATACCATCATTTCGGATACCAGGAATAATATTCGATCGATATCCAAAATAAGCGCCCTAGATACCAGGAATAATATCCGATCGATATCTAAGCCGTAACTCAATACCATCATTTCGGATACCAGGAATAATATCCGATCGATATCCGAAACAAGCGCCCTAGATAACAGGAATAATATCCTATCGATATCTAAGCCGTACACAACACTGTCGCCTCCAATACCAGGAATAATATCAGATCGATATCTAAGCCGTAACTCAATACCATCATTTCGGATATCAGGAATAATATCCGATCGATATCCGAAACAAGCGCCCTAGATACCAGGAATAATATCCGATCGATATCTAAGCCGTACACAACACTATCGCCTCCAATACCAGGAATAATATCCGATCGATATTGAGGTCGCACACCAGACCGCCACTCTGTACTGTTTTCACACCTTCTCACACACATGCATGTTGACACAACCTCGACCCTAATATGTATGTCAATGTTCATAGTTTGCAGTAACAGTTATTAATCTCAAAGCTGGATATTCGTTCAACATAAATCACGGTTCGATCTTAAACGTTCTAATAAGTTCAATTCCTAACAGTGAGCTTTTAAAATAGTATTGTTGACAAACAGTTCTTTCAAAACTTTCAAAACCTTTTCCAAATAGTCCCTTATATAAAAAATACAGAAATTGCACAAACTGCCAGGTCGCACGAGCGGGTCGCGCGCGCGAAGGGGGAGAACGGGTTGCGCAAGCGGATCGCGCGCGCGAAGGGGCAGAACAGGTCGCGCGAGCGAAGGGGGGAATGGTTCGCGCGAGCTGGTCGCGCGCGCGAGTTCCTGCAGTTTCATCATCTTCCTCGTTTTTCCCCTGTTTCTGGTTTTAAACTAAATTTTTACCTATTTCCAAATTCTGATTCAAACAAGTCGTGCAATATATGGATCTCTTTGGTTTTTCGTGTAGATTAAGGATACACAATCAATTTAAACGATTACGGATTATATCTCTAGACATTCGCGATTAAAGTAAGGGTGTCAAAACTTTAAATCAACCGTTCGTCGCGATATGGATGAATTACTCCGTAGGATTCTAACCATAGCCTATTGGGACTAAGATCTTCCATAATCAATTCACGGAATTGATTTTGGTTGAGTTTTGTAAAACTCCAATTCAAAGCCTTCAATGGTGTATCTATATATATACCCATATACACACATATATATACTGAATTATACTTATGTAAACATGGCGAGTGAGTTTATAATACTCACTGAGGGCAAATGTACAGATAATTTGAGATGGAGAATTTCCGCCGTCGATTCCGTCGTTTAGAGAATTCTCCTCCGTTTCTTGATATATATATATATATAGCTATGTATGTGTGACTGTGTGTATGTATATGTATATACTGTATGTGTGTTAAGTGTGTGTTGTCTTGAGAGAGCAAGAGGGTGATTGAGAGAATTGAGAGATGCAGAGAGTTTGAGAAACTGTGAAAGAGAATGAGAGAGATGAGAGACACTGATACACATATATATATAAACTGCCCAAAATTGGGCTCCAAGAAAGAGGTGGATTTCATCCGGTGAGGTTGAGCTCACGTGCTCCCTCACCCAACATGCAATATAGTCGCAGATTTAATACAAACTGGTATTATGCGGTTGAAAATAAAAATGCAGAAAACAATATTAGCGTAGGAATAGATTTCGGGTTGTACAAAAATATAGATATCGATTTTAAAACCATAGAAAATATTTTTCTGTATTTAGGAAAATTACGGTTTGGCCCCAAATAATTATTTATAAATAGAAATTAAATTGAAATAAACATTTATAAATGGAAAGGAAATACAGGGTGTTACAGGGATAAAAAGGTTCTGACAAGTTCATCAGGAATTATCGTAGGTAGGTACTAATCTTCTTGTTTCATTGAAACTCGTGTTTTTTTCCCGTCAATTATAGCATGTTTGGATGTCCTATGAATTTGAATAGCCAAGGCTTTAATGTAGAAGTTCATCATCATAGCTAGGCTTTAATTCAGGTTTATTGATAATTGAAAATGAAATGTATATGTATTTATTTTCTTCGCCCTTTCCATTGAAAGAATATAAAAATTGATAGAATCTAATATCACACCTAGTTGATTATATGGGACTACAATTGATTTAATAGGTAACTTCATTATTTTGAATCTTAATCAGCGATGATTGTCCTCATATTTTGAGGTCTCTCTAATTCTAAAAGTCAAAAAAAGTGTTGAACCACCCATTTAGATCCTCTGGTAGTACGCGTAGAGTGAATGGATGGAAATTGATGTTGATATGGTATGGCTTTGTTAATTTTGTCTCTTTGCTTGATAAATCTGGATTGGTTTGGTGTGCTTCTGGATTGGCAAAATGAATCTTGGAAAATCAGCATTATTTTGAACATGCAGAATGTGAAACTTGCTTTGACTTGGGTGCGTTGGACTAATGTGCCTTATAGAACTGCTCCAATCTAAAGCATTTGTTTCAGATTGCTTCCCTCTCAGTCTTAGATTTTTATTTTTAGTTTTAAGGGCAAATTCCATTTAGTTTCTTACTATTTAACAATATTTACATATAACAGATAGAGAATGAGTATGGACCAGTAGAGGGAGAAATTGGGGCTCCCGAAAAAGCTTATATGAACTGGGCAGCAGAGATGGCAGTGGGACTTAGCACCGGTGTCCCGTGGATTATGTGCAAACAAGACGATGCCCCTGATTCAATTGTAAGCAATTTCTAGTTTTTTTTTTCAAACAGTTTCTTATAATTCATGTCACTTTTAAGGGTCCATAGTATACTTTATTACTTTTTCTAAATAATATAATCCAGACATAAGTGTCTCCTTTAAAAGTTTTTGTACAAGATAGATGTGTAAAACACTAACTAGGATTCAATTAAATTCTAGAAGAGATCATCTAGTAGGATTCATTATACATAAGCTTTTCATTTTCACCTTGCAAAATTCTGTTTGCATAGCTACTGTATTTGCATTGCCAACCCTTACAAGGTATGACTTGTACATCACTCCATCACATCCATAAAGGCCCTCATTGGATATTCTCGACACTAACTCATCAACTGCAGCATTGGATTGCACACAAATAAGCATCCTTTTACTAGCACAATTTCTCACGGGTTTGTAGTTCTTTTCTGTTTCGCGGTTCAATAATCTTGCTAGGTTACGTCCTGCAATGGCCCTTGGTGTAGTAGTAGATTGGCTAATTTGCGGTTTTGAATTAGTGAATGCAGTGCCACTAGGTTTTAAAACATTTAGAGGTCTCTTTGTATCGTTTTTTCGCTGTAGAGAAACCGAAAGTAAACCACTGACAATAGCCAAAATAGTTCGAGTCTTTCCAGTACCTAATAGTAAATTCAGTCAAATCAATAGCCAAATACTGAAACTCCTGATCCAATAATTATATTAAAGCTCCATTTGGTCCATTTGGACTGAGAGAAGTGGAGTGAAGAGAAGAGCAACTCATTAAAATAAAAGAAGAGACGAAGAGAAAGTAAGGTTCTCACACCCTGTTTAGAAAGGCAGGAGATGAGAGAGAAGAAATATAACTTTCTCCTTGTTTAGTTTTTCATAAGATAAAGAAAGAAAGTATTTAGAACCAATTGACTCTTTTACCCTCTACTAAAGAATATTGGAATATTAGAACCAAGGATATTGGAATTTTCACAGAATGTTTTATTTCTAGTCTCTTCTAAGTTGGTTATAGATCATTGGGTTCCACTTTCAGACATCTGAACACTGAATGGAAGTCTGGGAGCTTGAACTTGATAAAAATTGCAAGTGCAAGGAAAAATATAAGTTGGTTTTTTAGGATCATTGGGTTCCACTTCCAAGAAACCAAGACATCAGAACACTCTCTCGACAAAACTAGATCTCAGTATCCCAATGCTCAGATACTCTTACAAGTCATTGGTTTCTTAAAGAAATCTGGAGTTCACTGGTACTAGGTTAGGAAATTAATCATCATGTACAATTAATGGTACATAAAGTACCTCAGAGTATTGAAAAGGCTGCAATTCAGTTTACCTGCTCAGTAAGTATAATGATAGGATGGCCAGCCCTTTGTAAACGTTCAAACATGCTGCATTGATACATATATTTGCTGGCAATGTTAGAGAGAACTGTTGCAGGAAGCTGCTTTGGATCACCAACATTCACCCAAAAACTTCAGTACTCAATGTTATAGCTACAGCAGTATAGTAGTTACAAACTACATGAAAGCATTGGTCTATACCATTATACATTTGGTTCCTTTTGCTTTTAAGAGCTGAAGAGGAATCAAAGTAGCTGGTTCAAGAGCCTATAATGACGGAGGGAAAACTCAGAGAGCAGAAAAAGATAAGACCATTGCTAGTAAATCTTTACCATTCATTTGATGGGAAAATTTAAAAATTATGGGCAGTGTGCACCACTTTTCCAGTCATGTCAAATTTTGTGAAAATTTTAAATGTAGACAAACAAAGGTGAAATAAATTAACAAAATTTGTATCTTGGATGATAAATTCAGTCGTGCTTGAATGCAGGAAGAATGATTATAACTGTATATTCACTTGTTTCAGTTTTTTCTTTAGTAGTTCATGTTACTTCAAAGTCCTTTGTGCTAGGGAGGATTGGAGAATTAATTAAACTGTATTTATGTTCACTTGTTGGAAGTTGCATGCTATGACTGCGGATATTACTTGTTATGGTCAAGGAATGTTCACCATTCATTACTTATAGTTTATTTACGGCTTAAAAGTTCATAAAAATTTAATGAATAGCCAAAGAAGAGAACTTCTTCTTCTTTCCATATCTTTATTTGTTTGGACTCCAACATTCTTGCTATATAGCCTCCTTGGTGGGTCTCTTTGTATTTGTTGCTGAAATAACATTATTGAGGTTTTGTAGTTGTCTCATGGCATATTAACTTAAATTAGGTGCAACACTGTTTTGTAGTTGTCCCACTACGCCAACATTTGGCAGGACAGGCTTTGGACAGTCATTTTTTGGCAGCCAATATAGAGGAAGTAAAGTAGAAGCTTATACTTTAACTGCTGAAGATGGTGGCAATAACACACAGCCTGCTGAAAGACTAGTGTCTATTTCGGCAATGCCCGCTTACGGAGATAAAAGCCATGAAGAATTGAAGTGGGAAGACCATAAGTCTAGGGATAAAGGTATGTTTTACGTGTGTGTGTGTGTGGCTACATTTATCTTGTGTGTGGGTAATTGCAGAAATGGCTCAGTTAAGTGATCTCAAAATTTTTTTCATCGCTTTTCTCTTTGGTTGAAACTCTTATACCATCACTTGGTTAGCCTCAAATTTGGAGTGGATCCCTTAAATAGTCGACATCATCGACTCCGATCCAATTAGCCACCGAAGCTCTTATAGCAAATTCCTCTGTCTGTTTATAGGGGATCTGAATTTTCATGTGACAGTGTAAGCAACTGACAAAAGCACATTCAAGATTAGCACGACATTTTCAAATATTGAAAGAAAAAAACAAAGAAAAAAAAGAAGAAGAAGAAGAAGAAAAGCCATAGGCACGCAGCACCCACGCTAGTGTGTTGAATAAAGAAGCTTCTGCAACTCTGTTTACATTACATTCAGATATGAAATATGCAGTTAATATATTAGCAATAGGTGTATGTGTTTGGCAGAAAATATTATGTGATAAAATACATGTTTTGGGTGCAAACAGTATGTCAATGATGACCATATCGTCCCAGAATCATAAGTGGTATTGCAATACTTCTAAATGCAAACTACTAATAAGACTACATAGGCATTCAGATTCTCTAGACACTAAATAACAACAGCGATGGTTGGGTGGCTTTGTAGGTCTCCTACACAGTCTAATGCCAGCCTCGTTATGGAATCTGCTCTTGCTTCGTTGCACCCAGTTGCTCTTAATTGTTCATGGACAACTTCTTCATCATTTTCTATTTTCTTTCGTGCCCAATCTTGAATAAATCTACCTTTCCGGACAGGGTCTGGAGCAACAACTTCTCTTTCCTTCATGAGCAATTGGAGCATCAAGACTCCTAGGCTGTATATGCATTGTGCTATCGATCCTTCTCCTGTAGATATATTATTTATATTAGAAACATAATGTGGTAGAAAACATAGACACCTTTACAGGGATTTAGTTCTAACACATGACTCCAAAAATATATTTATATAAACAAATAAATAAAAATTAAATGGGAGCTCGCAATATATTACAATTAATGGTATTTAAGGATTCTTTGAGTCAAAATTAACTACTCGTTTAAGATTGCACTGCTATGGTTCCAAGATTTACTAGTTGTGCACCTTTGTTCTTAAGTTCTACATAAGTTGTCTGTCCAGGCCTTTTTTAATTTTGAGAACACCAACCAGCAGCTCAAAAGTGACTTGAAAGATCTTTACATAAACTCTACAACGTAAGACTAATTTAAGTTTTTAACAAATATCTTTTTTGTTTAACTTTTTCTTTTTTTTCTTTCTCATATATGAATGCTTTTTTTCTCTACAATTTTGCAGTCAAGTTGATGTTGCCGGGAACCGAAGGTTGTTGTAATCCATGTATTTTCGCAAGATTCATGTCAGGCTTGTTAGAGAGCTTGAGAAGAAGTTCAGCGGGAAGGTAACCCCTTTGGCTAGAATTGGACTCTCACGGCAGCCCACGTGCACAGCAGGTTGTCTTCATGGAATGCACACACATGCACAACACACAGCAAACAATATGGTGAGTTTCACATTCACTTTCCCTTATTTATTAAAGTAATATGATAACTATTCATTTGTGATTTCTTTTTCTAACACCATCATCAATTATGGTGAAAAACAGGGTAGAGATGATTCCAGGTAATGAAGAAGGAAGATATTGAAGCAATATTGTAAAAAGTTAAAGTTGATGAAATTGTTTATGGACATAAACAGATTTGTGTGGTTTGTTTTTCTTGAGTTAATTTCATGTGTAAGATGTAATGTAGTTAAACTCAGGACTTGGGTGTGGAAAAAGATTTATAAGATGAAATATTTTGTATTCTACTTGTATTCGGTATAGATTGAGCTTGTTATTTTTGTGTTTGTATGGATTATTTTGCTTGATAATTAGGTGCAAAAAAAACTTTATCTGGGAAATTTATTAAATAAAATTTTTTTTAATTAAAATTTGTAATGGGTATATCCGTTACAAAATCTGTTACTAATTTTATGAGTTTTGAAAATTTGTAACGGATATAACCGTTACTAATTCATTACAAACCGTTAGTATTTTTTCCAAAAATAAAAGAAGCTGGATATCTATCCGTTGCTAAACTAATTTGTAACGAGTATAATCGTTACAAAAATTATATTAGTTACGGGTATATCCGTTACAAATTTGCAATGCCATATTTGTAACGGGTATATCCGTTACAAATAATTTTTGTAATGGATATTCCCGTTACAAATCGGGCTATATGGTGTAGTGCTTGGGCTACCAATGTAGCCTTACTTCTAATTACAACACCGAATTCATCCTTCTTATTCCTAAACACCCATTTGGTTCCTATGATGGAATGATCATTAGGTCTAGGAACTAAAGTCCAAACTTGGTTTCTCTCAAATTGATTCAACTCTTCTTGCATAGCCATAATCCAACTATCCTCTTGCTCGGCTTCTTCTATATTTTAGGTTCTATTTGAAAAAGGAAAGCTAGGTTGTTGCAAATATTTCTAAGAGAAGATCTATTAGCTATTCCTTGACCGGGGTCACCTATGATTTGTTCTATGGGGTGACTAGGAATGGTCTTCCAATCTCTAGGGAGGTCATCTCTAATGTTGTCTCTTGAAGGTATGAGATGGGTAGGGTAACCTTCCTTGGGCTTTTCTAAAGGTAAGGAGTTCGAAGTACTAGCTCCATCTAGACTTTCTACAGTATCATCATCATCATCATCATCATCATCCTTTCTTCTAAAGGGATTGGCCTCATCAAATACTACATACATGGACTCTTCTACAACTAAGGTCTTCTTATTAAAGACTCTATATGCCTTGCTTATTTGTGAATAACCTAAGAAGATACCCTCATCCGACTTAGCATCAAACTTACTAAGTTATCCTTATTATTCAAAATGAAGCACTTATAACCAAAAACTCTAAAGTAACCGATGTTAGGTTTTCTACTCTTCCAAAGTTCATAGGGAGTCTTACCAAGATTATTTCTAATAACAACACGATTAATAACATAACAAGAAGTGCTAGTTGCTTCGGCCCAAAAGTATTGAGGCAAAGAGTGTTCGATCATTCAATAAAGTTCTTTCCATCTTTTGAAGTGATCTATTTTTCTTTTCAACAATGCCATTTTGTTGAGTTCTTGGTACCGAAAAATTATGTCCAAAACCTTTTTCATCACAAAAATTTGAACTGTCTTTGTTGTCAAATTCTCTTCCTCTATCACTTCTAAAATTGTTGATGGCATGCCCCTTTTCATTTTGAACTCTTTTACAAAATTTTACAAAATTTGGGTAAGCCTCATCTTTATGAGCAAGAAATATGACCCATGTAAATCTTGAATAATCATCAACAATTACGAATGCATACAGTTTGCCACTCATACTTGCTACTCGATTAGGACCAAATAAATTCATATGAAGCAATTCAAGAGGCCTACTAGTAGAGATCTCCTTTTTCTTTTTGAAAGAGGATTTTGTTTGTTTTCCAAGTTGACAAGCATCACAAATTTTGTCCTTAACAAATTTACATTTCTGTAAACCTTTAATCAAATTATTTTTTGATAAATTTGAAAGAAGATCCATACTAGCATGTCCTAATCGTCTATGCCAAAGCCAACTAGTTTCACTCAACACGGCAAAACATTTAGCATCTTGAGAAGAAATATCGTCAAAATTAATGGTGTAAACATTTTCATCTCTATATGCAATAAATAACACTTTATCATCTTTAGCATCCATAATCATGCAATAGTTTGATTCAAACACAACTTTAAAGCCTTTATCACATAATTGACTAATGCTAAGCAAGTTATGCCTAAGACCATCAACTAATAACACATTTTTAATAGTTAAAGAGGAGTTCTTAACAACATTACCTATTCTAATGATTTTTCCCTTGGAGTTGTCTCCGAATGTGACATTTCCACCGTCCTTGGAAGAGAGAGAGAGAGAGAGAGAGAGAGAGAGAGAGAGAGAGAGAGAGGAAAACTTGGATTTGTCTCCGGTCATGTGTCTTGAAAATCCACTATCCAAGAACTATTTATCCTTGCTTGAGGATTTTAAGCACACCTATAAAACAAGCTTAAGTAACCCTCTTTGGTACCCAATATTTGTAGGGTCCATTTTTGTTAGTAAAGGGTGGTGTGGTTCCCTTCTCAATCCAAACCATAGTGGTCTTTCTCCTATTTGGGCATTTGTAGTTCACATGCCCCTTTCTCATGCAATAATGACAAGTTACATGAGGATTGAAATTGCTTGAAGTGGATCCTTTTGTGAGAATGCTTTGATGAGAATTGTTTGAAGAACTTGAACTAGTAGAAGCATTACTTGAAAAGAAATTGTTGTACTTCTTTTCTTTATAGGTAGGATGGAAGCCCAATCAGGCTTTATAAAAAACACATCTTTGTTTTCCCAAAAGCATTTTCAAATTTTGCTCTCCATGAGTGAATTTTGCTAATGTTTTTGTCAAGTCTTCAACTTGTTTCTCCAACTCAATGTTTTCCTTTTTAAATTCACTTGTAGGAACTTTTCTTAAAGAAAGTATTTCATTTTCTTTTCTCAAAGACTCATTTTGTGATTTTAATTCACTAAGCTCATTAGAAAGTGAGGTGAAATTCTTTTTGAGAACTAGATACTTGGTTCCCAAATTTTCCAATTCCTGATGCAATTCATCAAACACATTTTGAAGCTCATCATAGTTATGAGACTCATTGCAAGAATCATAGTTAGAATCTACCTCATCACTTTCGTGTGCCATGAGATAAATGTTAGCAACTTCTTCATCACTTGATTCATCTTCGGATGTCTCATTTGCGGAATCATCCCAAGTTGTTGCCTTCATTGCCTTCTTCACCTTTTGCTTGAAGTTCTCCTTTAGCAATGGGCAATCGGCTTTGATGTGTCCGGGCTTTTTGCACTTGAAGCAAATGATTGGTTCTTTCTTGACATCATTCTCTTTTTGTCCCCTTCTTCTGAAGGTTTTGTCTTTCCTCAAGAACCTTTTGAACTTGCTGGTAATCATGGCCATTTAATCATCTCCATCACTATCATTATCTTTGTCATTTGAAGCATTCATTTTAGACTCAAGTTCTTCTTCTTGTCTTCATTGTCAAAGACGGTCAATTCTATTTTGCGAGTGATAAGAGATCCGATGAGTTGTTCGATTAAAAGCCATGCAAGTTCCTTTGCTTTTCGGATTGCCGTGACCTTTGGTTGAGACCTAAGCACCTTCTCAATCATCTCTTCATTAGGATAAACTCTACTAAGATTTTCAAACTATTAGTAATAGTAGGAAAACGAGTAGACATTTCACTAATAGTTTCATTTGGAAGCATTTTTAACATTTCATATGATTGAACAAGTAAACTGATCTTAGACTTAGTTCCTTCATGTGTGACTTCTAATATATCCCAAATTTCTTTAGCCGATTCACATGAAGATATCCTATTATACTCATGAAGGTCTAAGCCACAATATAAGAGATTCATAGTCATAGCATTCATTTTAATGAGTTTCTTGTCACTATCAACATATTCATCTTCCATCTTAGGAACGGTTTCGGTGCCTACAGTCTTAGTGGGAACATGAGATTCTTTGACTACGATTTGCCGTAAATCGAAGTCTTGAGCAATAATGTAAATTCTCATCATATTTTTCCAATAAGCATAATTTGTTCCATTAAAGCATGGAGGTCTTTGGGATGATTGTCCCTCAACATAAGTGATATTGCTGCTAGTGTTTTCCATGTGATCTTTAACTCAAAGATATGTGAAATCAATACAAGAGCCCTTGCTCTGATACCAATTGTTGGCACAAAAGTAATCCTTAGAGGGGGGGGGGGGGGGGAATAAGATTACTAGCGATTAATGGCAAATTAAAAATTTAAGCAAGCACAATATCAAATTATTACAATAAGTAAAAAGAGAAGGGAAAGAAACACTTGCAAACCAAAATTTTCAAGTGGTTCGGCAATCAGCAATCCGCGGCCTACGTCCACCCCTCAAGAACACCTCTTGAGAATTCCACTAATCAATCTTCTGTGGGTGAAAATCAAACCACTCCTTACAAGTTCTCTTTGAACTCCTTTTATACCTCCAATGAAAAAACCCTTCACTTAGAGTAAGGGTTACACCAACCCTCTTTACAACTTTGAGGATTGAATAAATGTTTTGGAACAACTAAAATACACTCTCTTATAGAGTAGATAGATACAATAAATGCTCTCAATAATAGCTCTCAAGATGTTACAATTGAAGTCTAGAGCTAGAAGATTGAATCTCACACAACTAGGGCGTAAATCTTTGATTGCAAAAATGAATGTTGTAGTGTATTAAGTACCCAACAACCAATTTTAAATGAGTATATATATTCTCTCTAGAAAATTTGAACGTTTGAGGTAGTTGGGAGCATTAAATGCAAAGTCAAAAACCTAGGAAAAGAGCCGTTATTGTTCTGAGCAATAATCCAGTCGAATGGGTTCGCGATCCAGTCGACTGCATTTCAAACTGTTTGAAATGCACCTATGAATCAGTCGACTGAAAACCTGGACTAGTCGACTGGTTTTACTAACAGAAGCAATTTTCTCAAAAATACGAAATAGTCGACTATTTAAAAACTCAAGTCGACTGAAGGATTTAGTGTCCAGTCGACTGTAAATAGATTCAGTCGACTGTTTTTCTTATGAAAAATAGTTTTTCTGTTTTAAAGATTTTATTCAGTTTTAAGCCCTTGTCTTGGAAAATCAATCTAACTAACTTCACTAAGAGTCCTAAAAGAACAATACAAGTAAGAAATGATCTTCCAATAAGCTTCATTTTTGAACTTCCATCAAGTTTATAAATCTCTATTTGGATACAACACTTAAGATAAACGTAAGTACTCAACTTCATAGTTTGTTAATCATCCAAATTACTTAAGGTGAAACCCTTAGGGCTAACACAAATGTTCCTTGCTCTGGTCTCCAAATTGTGATCTTCAATGCAAATTGGTCAAGTCTAAACCTAGTTTGAACTTGAACCCACCAATGACTGAAGTCAACAAATTCTCCAAGAGACCACCAAACAAATCATTTTCACGATCCAAATTGAGTTGCACTAACTCCAAATCCACACAAACAAACAAAGTAAGAAAATGATGGATTATTGCGACTAATCCCATCTTGCTCAAAATGCCAATGTCCAAATAATTAGTCTCAAACCAACGAGGTTGATGAGACACCTCTTCCAAACCAACTTGGACAAGGGGATTATCACACTCCACCTTCTCCACAAATGGGGATGCTTCCAAATCAACTCCTCCAAAAGGGTTCCCAACAAACGAATGTACATCAACGAGCCCATCCAAAACAAACATGTCAACATCCAAATGAGTATCCTTCCCAAACACAACTTGTTCCCAAAAATGAACCTTGTGGGTCTTGACACCTTCCAACAAACCTTCTTCCAACGAGCCTTGCCGAGCTCCCAAAACAACTTATCCATGCTTCATGTATGGATGCTTGGACTCAATAAAAGGTTTCTTTCCAATGGTGGCAACTCCACCTCGAATCAAATGACCTGCAAGAAATACAAAATCTTCTCATACCCTTCCAAAAACCAAGAGCTTGAATTAAGACTTTCAAGTCTCCAAAACAAATCAATGTAACTTTGAAACCCTTCGACTACAAAGCACCCAACAAAACAAATCGGGTAGAGAACCAAAAAGAATAATAGCTTTATCCTCATCCTTAACCAAAACTGTAACGTCCCAAAATCAAATTGTTCAAAAAAAAATTGTTTCAACTTCAAGTCTCGCACTTAAACAAACATCTTCGTACCTTGTGTGCCAAACCAAGAAGCCATTGAACCAAGTCCACCCATCAGCGAAACAATTATGTCTTCTTCCTCCCAATGCCCTAGATCTCAACCCGGAGCTCTAATACCACTTTATTATGTAGAAGCGCTATTTCAAACCACAAGCAAAGACAATAATCCAAACGAAAAAAGAGAAGGCAAAACAAACACACGCAAAGACAAAAGATTTTCACGAGTGGTTTGCCCAATTATGCCTACTTTTACTCCCTGGAGCCAAGGAATAATCCACTATCAAACGAATGGATGATTACAGTGCCAACATGAGGAATCACTTCATCACCAAAACCAACAAATAATCTCTCCAAACAAAGCCTTACCAAAAGGCTAAACAAAAGAGGCTAACAAAATAGAGATCCTAATGAACCAAGGGGTTCTACAAATTTGAGCTAACTTATCTCTCTCTCAAAATATAAAAGCTCCCAAAACCAACCCTATATCTCTCTTTTGCAAAAGATCTAAGAACAACAAACTAAAGGTCTCTCTTTTGCAAAAGACCTAAAAGTTCACCAATGAACAATACTCTCTCTCTCTCTCTCTCTCTCTCTCTCTCAAAAGATGTAAAGTTCTCCAAATAAACAAATTGAACCAAGAGGTTCTCCAAATTGAACCCTAAAAGTTCTCCACAGAACAATAAGCCCCAATAGCTTAGAGTTTCTTCCAATTGACCCAGAGTCCTTATATAGTGATACACATATTCCCTATTCCAAAACCAATTAGGAAATCTTATTTCCTTCCAAAAGCCAATTGCCTTAAATTCGCATGTCCGCTTGTGCAGCGGACGCCGCTCATGCGGGATACCTGATACGTGACATTTCAGAACCTCATAACAAATAACCCTGCACACAACTCACACTCTAGCTTGCTTAGGCGAGGCTCGCTCGAGCAAAACAACCTGTTTTCGATCCTTCTTCTATTTAACCAAATCGAGCCACAATTCCAACATGTGGCACAAATCCCAAAACTAATAGAATGCATCATAAAAATTCCCAGATAAATAGAATCTAGCTGTTATCTTTTTTTTTTCTCTGCCCTTGGACATTGGCAACTACCCATTCTTTATGTTCTCTTTTTTAATCAAAACAACAAAGGGGTACCTGTGCATGTATGTAAATGTGCATTATGTATATAAATGTAGTATAATATATGCATGTCCATAAACAATCTGATGGGCTTTGCCTTTCCTTTTTTTTTTTTTTTTTTTTTTTTTTTGTCTTTTCTCTTTGTTCTCTTTAAACTGAACCACTAAGGTGGAGTGAGAACTGAGACCCTAATCTATACACACGCATGCGTATATATATATCTATGGATATACATTGTATTGCACACACACACAGATAAAAAAAACTTTATTTTTCTTTTTTCTTTTTCTAGTTTATTAATTCCTTTTCTTTCAAATCTTTTTTTTAACACGAATCCAAGAGGGTTCTTCTACCCACATGCATGTACATATAGCATAGATATGTACAGTGTACTACACAAACAATCATGAATCGAATGTTTTTTCTTTCTTTTTTTTTTCCTTTTTTTTATATATGGTAATATACTGTCCGTGTATGTATCATGAGCATGTGAGCATATTTATGTACATGTAGTGAGAGAAAAAATACCCAAGAAAGAGTGGTGGCTGAAGAGTGTTCAGAGTAAGAAGGGGTTGCCGGTGATGACAGAGATCAGGCTTGGTGGTGGTCGGTGGTGACATCTATGGTGTTTTTAAGTGGTGGGTAGGAGATGTACTATAAAAACCCAGAATTTATTAAGGGTATTTTGCTAATTTTGTGGACCAATGTGGGTCTTGATTTGAGACAATATATTTAAACTTGATACGTGCTGGTATCACATATTGGTTCTTTGGTCACATGTGTATACACATGTATGTAAGATTATTGTGTGTATGTGTGATACACCCAATCCACCCCATCACCTAACACATCACACCCATTACCTTTTGAAAGACCACGCACCTTTTCACTCTCCTCCCCCTCACTTGGCCGACACCTCTCTCCCTCCTTATCTCTTATTTATTTTTTTCATTTTGTTTTGACACAACTCTCTCTATATATATCACTCTTGTCTCTCTCTTGTTTGAATGTCAAAGGCCCCATGGAAGCATAACTTCAAGCTTCACTTTGATGACCAAAAACTCATTGTTGGAGTTTGGCTATTAGTAGTAAATGTGATCACCTATTCTTGGGCTTCTCATCGGTACTTCCATCTTCAATTTTGGTGTTCTTTAGCTCTAGTTTTGGCCTAGAGGAAGAAGAGGATTTTTCTAGTTACTTTTTCTTGGAAGCTCTAGTATTGGGTTCTTTTATTTCCTCTCTTGGACTCTCTATCTCTCTTGCCTTTTCTTCTCAACAAGGTAGATTTCATTGTCTAAGTGCACTCCTATTTCTAATTTCATGGTTTGCTATGTGTAAGTTAGGCCTATTACTTGATTAATCTTGTTTTAGAATTTTCCTACATGATTATTTAGGTGCTTACATGCTGTTATATGCCTGAGTGAATCCATGTTTAACCTAAATGTTATTTCAATGTTATGGTTTCAAATGATTTTGATATTATTAATATCTTATTTGTTTAAGTTGATGATTGTGCCTTTATATGTTTTTCCCTTTTAATTTAATGTTGCTATCATTAACTATCATGTCTATTTTTATTGACATAGAAATCTTAGAAATAGCATTGTAGAGGCATAATCACATTTAGTAGCATTTCATAATCGCCAAGTCGGCAAAGCATTCATAGCATTGGCTTGGGAGTATGAAATTATTAGAATTCCCACGACATGGACTAAAATAAAATAGAGACCAAACTTCAAGGGTATATTTTATATTTAATCCAAAAAAAATATTCTACAAATTTGGTAAAAAGTTACTCATTGAATTATGTGCGGCCAACCTGCTATTAATTTTGGTCAAAAATCCTTAATTAATGAAACTTAATCATTTCATATGTATCTGATTTAATTAAGTTTCATGAACAGTGATGCCCTCATCGTGAGAAAACAGCCAATGTAACGGTGATAATACCTCACTTATATTACCTCACATGGACATAAAACCTATGTGTAACTATCTTTTTCAGAAAATAAACATGTGTTTCAACATTAAAATTTTATTGGTTTGTGATACTGTCACGCCCCGAAGTAGCAGAAATTAGAGAAAAATAAATTTTCTTTCCGGATCCGTGAGTCATGATGAGTTACATTAATTGATCTGTCCTTGTAAGACTTCTAAACATGGTTATAACATAAATGGAAACATAAAATATCTACTTGTATTCATGGGGGAACTTAAATGTTTGGAGCCTAGCTATTACATCAGTTCCAAATGAAAACCACAAAAATAAGTTTAGGCAATCGACGCAAATCAGATATTACATTAGACAAAAGATAGATAAAACTTACATAAAGGAATCCTAATATATAATTAGACCGGGAACTGGCATAACCATGCCCTTCATCATAGTGCTCTTCCTCGAATCTCCATTGGGATAACCATCTTGGAAGTCCTCCTGTTGTCACGCCCCGGAGCAAGCCAAAAATAGGAAGAAAAAAAAATTCCTTTATGGGTCCATAGACATGTGATGGGTTGAAAGTCGCTCGACTGTCCTCAACAATATAATAACAAATTGTGTAATAATATATGGCAAGTGACTAATTCATACGCAATGATTCTATATTAAACATTAGCAGTCTGAAGTCAAGAATATATTACAGACCCAAATAGAAACATAATTAAACATCAAGTCTAGTAACAATACTTGTCACTAAAAATCCAAAACAACTTATTTATTACATCATAAGCAAGAAAGATAAAAGAAGATTAGAAGTGCAGTCTTCAGCTTGCGAAGCCGTAGTGGTCTCCGTACAAGTCTTCCCTGACATATCCTCCATCACCGTAAATGCCCTGGGCTGTGCCCCACCTGCTATATCTGGCATAGCTGGACGTGGAAGGTCCAGCGGCATAAAACACCGTCAGCTTGAATACAAGCTGAGTGAGCATAAATTCTTACAAAGTACCATAAGCAACAGTTGTAAAAACACCTAGGTTCATTAATCGTAGTTTGGCTTATAGATGTCTTTATAAGTTCTTAAAAGATATGATCTCCACAAGACAAAAACCAACTCGAATCACTTCGTGACTAATAATTAAGTCGACTGAACTATAATGACTCAAACAAGGAAAATCATTGACGGATACCAGTCACACGGATATTATCCTCACAATCGCTCGGATACCAATCACACGGATAACATCCTCATAATTGCTAGGATACCAGTCACATGGATACCATACTCACCATCGCTCGGATACCAATCACACGGATACCATCCTCACCATCCAAAAAGGATTCCTATAACTTGGGAGATATTACAAGGAATTTCACACAAACTCTTAAGTTGAAATCAAGGAAATTGACCAAGTAATGAGTGAATATTAATTGTAGTCCCTCGGCAATGCACATAGTTATTTTAGGAGTTTCAATCTTATTACGCGTCTATTATTCCCATTATTCTTAGAGTTGTCACATCGTGAAAGTCGTCGTCGTACGTAATGAAAGTTCACGGACTAAGTCCTAAGTATAAGAAATTCAACGTATAAGTTACAAGAATAATCCAAGATCATCATTTATCAAATGAGCCTAAATGTTCGTGTGATAAGTGGACACACATTGTCTAACAGGTTAATAGAAATCTCAAGTTCATAGTAGTAACAAACAATAATCCATTCATGATAGGAGAAACAAAAAAAAAACATGGCAAAACTGCCAGGCTTGAGCGCTCTGAGATCTCGAGTGCTCGGGTTCAACACTAAAACAGATCCTTATTTTATGGTTACATTAAAGGACTAAAATTCATTTTAACTACACATACAAGCCTTAAAAACATGTAAAAACTATATCTTAAGTTATCTAGATGAAAATCTACTCTCAATATGATCTATGGAGTATTTGGATGATGATCAACATCACCAAACTATGAAAAAAGTTTGATCATGAAATTTCTTTACATGCAAAAGCTATAACCTCAATTAATTCACATGTATGGACTTAAAGTCATATGTAAATTGATCCTATAGATTTCTTAGTGAGACTAGATACTCACACAAGCTTGAAATGTGAATAGATGAAGACAAATGCAAGTATATGTTGAGAAAGCTTGAGATTATGGAAATAAGATCCAAATATGCTTCAAGTAAACTCCAAGCTATTATCCTTTATTTGATTCTTCAAATCTCTAACTCCAGAAGTCCAATATATGAAATGTTGGTGTCTAAAGGTGTACTGAAGGTGTAGATGATGAATTTTGAGGCCATACAAGTGTATGGAATGTGTATGAGGATGATCTCTCAAGAATTTCTTTCAATACAAGCTCTCTAGTTTTTTGAATTAAACAGACGTGCAAATGCTGAGATTGTGAAGGGTATTTATAGAATTTTGAGTTCCAAGGGCAAAATAGTCTTTTCACCCTTTTAAGAGCTCGAGCACTCGCATAGATCTAATGCTCGGGGCTCGAGCGCTCCAGGGTGTTGAGCGCTCGAGGTTACTTCATAAGGAAAGTTTCCCCAAGTTCAAACATACAACCAAACATACATAGATCATTATGAACAACAAGGAATAAAGAAAATGGATCTTATTATGTATATCCATGAGCTTACAAAGAGGAATACAAAAATTCGAGAAATCAGATAAGAAAATACAGGTGCTACATCTCTCCACCACCTATCAAAAGATTTTGAGCCCAAATCTGAGTGAGCTAGTCTTGGAATAACTCTAGATACTAATCTCGTATTTCTGATTCCATCTCCCAGGAAGCTTCTCTCACGTCATGATTGCTCCACTGTACCTTTACCAGTGGGATTTCCTTGTTCCTTAGAGCTTCTTGGTCTCTCTCCCTAAGACACGCATCGGTCTCTCTTGATATGACACGTTGTCGTTCACCTCGATATCCTTGAAGTCGATCACTGGTGCTGAGCCTTGAACGTACTTTTTCAACAGGCTTATGTGAAAGACATTGTGTACTCCAGACATTCTCGGCGGTAGTGCGAGTCGATAAGCGACTTTTCCAACATGATCAAGGATCTCAAAATGTCCAATATAGTGAGGCGACAGCTTTTCCTTCTTCCTTCCAAACTTGACCATACCTCGAACTGGGGATTCCTTAAGAAACACATGATCTCCCATGCAAAACTCCAAGTCCTTACAACGTTTGGCTGCATAACTCTTCTGCCTGCTCTGGGCAATTTTTATCTTCTCTCGGACTATGTTGATCTTCTCACTTATTTCTCGAACCATATCTGGTCCAGGAAGTTTACCATCTCTGACTTTGGCCCAGCATAGTGGTGAACAGCACAGTTTTCCTTACAATGCTTCAAACGATGCCATTCTTATGCTCGAGTGATAACTTTTGTTATATGCGAACTCGATTAAGGGCAAGTAGGCTTTCCACAAATTCTTGAAGTCAATCACGCAAGCTCTAAGCATATCCTCCATAACTTGATTTGTCCGCTCGATCTGTCCATCAGTCTGTGGATGAAAAGCAGAACTTAATCTACAAGAAGTTCCCATGGTTATTTGCAGACTCTCCCAAAATCTTGAGGCAAACCTTGAATCACGATCCAACACTATCGAGACTGGAACACCATGAAGTCGTACTACTTGCTGAATATACATCTGACTTAGCCTCTCTACTGGATAAGTCATGCTATAGGCAATGAAATGAGCAGACTTTGTTAACCAATCTACTATCATCCAAATGGCATCGTGACCTTGTTGCGACCTAGGCAATCCGACCACAAAGTCCATTGTGACATGCTCCCACTTCCATTTCAGAATCAACAGTGGTTGTAGGAGTCCAGACGATTTCGGGTGCTCTGCCTTGACTTGCTGACACGTGAAGCACTTAGATACATGTTCAACAACTTCTTTTTTCATGCCTTCCAATCAGAAGTTTCTCTTCAGGTCCTTGTACATCTTTGTTCTTCCTGGGTGGACGGTCAATCTAGACTTGTGTGCCTCATCCAATATGTCTGTTCTAAGCTTTTCCATATTGGGTACGACAAGTCGACCTTTGCATCTGAATCCTCCATCTGATCCAATACTCCACTACTTTGGTTCTTTTTTGCTGAAACTCAAGCGAACCGGTTCTTCAACTCCTCATCCTTCTATTGAGCCTCCAAAACACAACCAATAAGTGTTGGTTGAACCACAAGACACCCAAAGTGTCATCCCTCCTCTGACTGTGCGGGTTGAAGATCAAATTCTGCTATGGTCTCCAATGCTCTCCATTCCCGAATCATAAGGGAAGCAATAATCCCTCGAGGCTTCCGACTTAGTGCATTCGCGACTATGTTTGCCTTACCAGGATGGTACTATAAGGTAAAATTTTAATCTTTCAATAACTCCATCCACCTCCTTTGCCTCCTATTCAATTCCTTCTGTGAGAACAAATACCTTAAGCTCTTATGGTCCGAAAATAAATCAAATTGCTACCCAAAGATGTAATGTCTCCAGATTTTCAAAGCGTAAACGATTGCGACTAACTCAAGATTGTGCATAGGATAGTTCATCTCATGTGACTTTAGCTTTCTGGATCCATACGCTATAACCTTCCCATCTTTCATTAGAGCACACCCTAATCTTTGGTGCGATGCATCATTATAGATGGTGTATCTCTCACCGCTCTTTAGAATTGCAAGCATTGGCACAGAAGTTAATTTTCTTTTAACTCCTGGAATACGCGTTTATGCTTATCCTTCCACTCGAACTTCAGATTCTTCTTTGTCAAACCAGTCAATGGGGCAGCAATCTTGGAAAAACCTTCTACAAATCTCCGATAATAATCTGCTAGACCAAGAAAACTCCTAACTTCTAAGGCGTTACTCGGTCTCTTCCAATCTAGCACTACATCAGTCTTCGAAGTATCCACATAAATTCCGTGTTGAGAGACACAATGTCCCAAAAACTTGACTTCCTCGAGCCAAAACTGGCACTTGCCGAACTTTGCATACAAATGATTATCTCTAAGCGTCTGTAAGGCAATCTACACAGGCTTCTCGTGTTCTTCTTTAGTTTTGGAATAAATCAGAATATCATCAATGAAGACAATAATAAAATGATTTAGGTAAGGCCTAAATACCTGTTCATCAAATCCATTAACACTGCTGGGGCATTGGTCATTCTGAACATCACAAGGAATTCGTAATGATAGTATCTAGTTTAGAATACGGTCTCCGGTATATCTTTCGGTCTAACTAACAGCTGATGGTAGCCCAATCTCAAATCAATCCTCAAAAATGTTGTCGCTCCTTGAAGTTGGTTGAATAAATCATCGATCCTTGGCAATGGGTACTTGTTCTTGATGGTAACTTTGTTCAACTCCCTATAATCTATGCAGAGTCAAAATGTTCCATCTTTCTTCTTCACAAACTGTAATGACCCGTAATTTAATAAGGGGTATTTTAGTAATTTATACATAAATTTGGACCCAATTATTTTTGGTATATTATTTTTTTCCCAACTTGAAAAAAAAATTAGTGTTGTATTATTGCTTACATAGATATAAATGTACCCACATATTTAAAACATTGTGCATTTGGACCATACCCGTGGGACCCATATGTTTTGGTTGCCCAAATTTTAACCACACAAAATACACACACATTCTCTCTCCTCCCTCTAAAGTGGCCGGCCACTTTGAAGAGGGGGAGACCCACATTATTTTTTTTTCTTTTCTTCTTTCTTTTCTCTCTTCTTCTTCCTCTCACTCCCTCCCTCAATGATCCACCATGGAAGCTCAACACAAGCTTTGAACCTCAAATTTCTTCAAGAGTCAAGGTGCTAGGAGCTATAGGACCAAACATTGGAAGATTTGGAAGCATTAACTCAAGATTCTAGGAGCTCTTTCTCTCACTCTTCTCAAGCCCTAACTTTGAATTGGGTGTTCTTTGGATTTCTCCAAGAACAAGGTAGATTTTCTATGTAATGATACACTTTAATTCCTATTTCTAAGTATGATGATGCATGTGTGTTGATTGTTGGGTAAATTTCTAGGACTATGTAGTATATCATTAACTTAGGTCCTAGATCCTATGAAACTACATATTCATGTGTCTATGGGTGCATTTTATTTCCTCCTTCAAAGTATGAATTGCAAAACTTGTTGGTGAAACCCTTGGATTTGATGAATTGCCCTAACCTAGTTCTCTTTAAATTTCTTGACTTAGAATGGAACTATGTGATTTACATGCTTAAGTTAATATCTATGTGCCTACTTGTCTACTTGCTAGTTGAAATCCATGTTAGAAGTTAAGTTGGAGATGTTAGCTTTGGTTATTGGAATTGCATGTGTAGAGGTCATGAGTTACTATACAAATTTTACCATTTGTGATTCAAGGTGTGTAAAATGTGCTTAATTCTAGCTTAGTACTATTTATGGAGCATAATGGGTTAATATTACATTTGAGCTCATAACATGAATTTTATTATTGTTCCTTTGATTTCTCAACAATAATGCATAAGACATTATACATTGATTAGTGGACATGACATTGCATAAGCATTGACATTGGTTGAGTGAATCAAAGGGATTCATAGCATTTGTGCCATATCGGCAAAGACATTGCATACATATGATATGCATTGAAAAGATCCCTCACAAGGGAGGGCATAAAATGAGATGACATGGAAATCCGGATGCGGGTTGTGATGTGAGACAGGGTGGACGTACCTAAGAACGTGCCAAACGCTAACTTATAGCCGACTAGCTATCGGAAGGTTAGTATGCTAAGTTCCCAGTGGGGGATTGCTCGCAGTCCGGTAACGAGGGGAGTGAACGATTACATGCATGGCTAAGAAGCCTTACATTTGCATCGCCTCGGTGGCAACCTCATTGCATCGCATTTCATTCTTAGTCATAGAAATTACTTTGTGTCTTTACATACATTATCTACTTAGCCGTCGCGCTAAGGGACTACGATCACAAATCTTTTTGCAGGAAATATTGACAAGGGGAAAGACCCCAAGTCCGAGTAAAGGGTGGGATTAAAGGTATCCTCTTTTTGAAGCCTCTTGTTGGAGGACTTTGTTTTGAGAGCTAGCTCGTGGATGGAAAGGGGGACATGTAATTTATGTGATCTAGTATCATGGAATAGGATTAGATCAATAGAATTGCATGTACTAATTCATATGAACATTGAATATGAAATCTGTAATAGCTAGGCTCACTTTCTTTTGGGACCGGCACACGTTGGCCGCGTCGTTGTGTTGTGTACATATTTAAAAACTTCATGTATGTTGCAAAGAACCTCTCTTTTGTCTTAATATCTCTTGACTTGGATGTATCCTAACTCTTTAAAAGACTTGAAGCTCTTTGATGTTTATATAGAATCTCTTTCAATGCCTTAAGTATGCGTGTTGATTTGGATCCTTGCCGGATTTGTCCATTTTGCCTTTAAAGGAAATGTTTTAAAATCTCTCTCCCCCAATCTCTCCCCCCCCATTTTCCCTCTCTTTAATCTCGTTCCATTTCCCAAACTTTCTTTTCTTTTATTCATGTTGGAATGGTATTTCTTTTTAAAATGTTTCCGAATGTGAAAATACACGTGCGTGTGTGCTTAGAATACCTTTCCTCTGTCTCTCTCCCTATCTCTCCCAATATCTCTCTCCCAATCTCTCCCTCTCCCCTTCTTTCTCTCTATTACCTCTTTTACCTCTCGTTTTCATTATGTTTCGAACGTATAAAGTCCCGGTTGGTTTACACACATGTTATACACCTTTTCAGACTTGTGTATGTATGTTTTAGATGCCAAATCCGAGGATTTAACGGGAATGGGCACGCATGCGAAATGCTGCCAAAATGCTGTCAAAACTGCTGTCAAAAAAAATACTGCTACTGTTTTTTCTTATTTTCTGTCCAAACGGTGAGGAACTGAGAAAATATCAGTCGGGAAAAGTTGTCCGGAATTACGTTTTACATGGGACATCGCAAACGGAATATCAGATTTCAAAGTATATGAGTGTCGAAAATCTTTTTAAAGTTTCAGCAACATAAAAAATTAATCCTGGGACTGATTGTAGCAGTGAGCTTTTTCTGCCCAAATGGTGTGGAACTGAGAAAATATCAGTCGGGAAAAGTTGTCCGGAATTACGTTTTACATGGGACAACGTGGAGGGAATATGAAATTTCTAATGGCATAAGTATTTACAAACTGTTAAAAAGTTCAGCTAACACAAATGATCTTTTATCATTCTTTTCTTTTGTATCTTTCTTTCTTTCCTTGCACTTCGACAGTCGGGGCGTTACACAAACAACACCAATGCTCCCCACAGTGATGTGCTAGGTCGAACAAAACCCAAATCTTCCAACTCTTGCACTTGCTTTTTCAACTCTTGCATTTCAGTTGGTGCCATACGGTATAGAGTCTTAGATATTGGGGTTGTACCAGGTTCCAGTTCTACACAGATGTCTATTTCTCGCTTAGGTGGTAACCCTAAGATATTCCTAAATACATCCTCGAATTCTCACACCATTAGGATCTCAGCGACTGTAATCTCTGAACTTATGCCCTTAATAGCAGCTAATCGGCTCGTGAGAAAAGCGTCGCTCGACGAGTTGGATTGAAAACTAAAAGTTAGTCTTCTGGGTATTGAGAAGGTAATCAACTTGCTTACATAGTCCAATTTGTCATGGTACTTTGTTAACTAGTCGATTCCTAGGATAAGGTCGAACTCTCTCATTGACAATACCACTAAGTCTGCTAGAAGGTCTTTGTCTTCTAGGTTAATGGGGCAGTTCTTACACACTTTACCTAACCTGACAGATACTCCCAACGGGGATATGATATTTAAGGTTATGGAAAGGTTCTGAGGTAGTATACCCAATTCTTTGACAGTTCTACTAACGATATAAAAGAATTTGATGCACCAGTATCAAACAAAGCTCTAACTCTATTGCTGAAGAAAATGAGCTTACCTTCCAGATTCTGGGGCTTGGCATCAAATCCTACTATCTCGGGAATGATAGCGTTCAGACGAGTTTGGGCATTATGGCCCTGAGTTGCGAGTCCATAATATTCTTGATGCGGTGCCTTGCAGTCTTGACACAAGTGGCCTTTCTCACCGCTGTTGTAACAGAGAATCTTGTCCTGATTGTAAGACTTGGGAGCACGGCAGTCTCTAGCATGATGGTCGGGTATACCACAATTGAAATAATCTCTCAAATTTCTACCCAGGGCAACTAGAGGTGTTGCGGTTCCTTCTGTTGGGGTCAGTACTCTATTCTAAAGCAGTGGGGGTAGTGGTACTATGGCTCGAGTTTGTTGCAGTCTCTGATGAGCATTTTGGGATTTCCTCTCTCCAGTCCATGTTCACTTGTTTCCTTGATAAGGTGCTTAGTTCCTTGGCCCTGGGTTGAACCTTGGTGGAAATCTATGAGCAAAACTTACTTGCCTATCCCTATGTATGTTCTCCATTTGAACAGCCAATCCAACTAGTGACTTAAACGACTGGTGGACATGTTGGAAAAACAGGTTTAAAAAGAAAAGTTTAAACGCGCAGCGGAAATAGGTTAAGTTATAAAAACTTTTGGTATTCCAGGATTTACTACTCGTCAATTCCATAGATGCGTACAAGGGGGTGCAAGAATTATACCTTAGTGTCTTGAACCCAATTCTGAAACTTCAACTTCCAGCAGCCTCCACTAGATGATCTTCACCCTTATGACTCCTGCGGATGCCTGCCGGAAAGACTAGGGTTGGTGGGAACCCTAATAGAGAGGATAGAGAGGGTTTTGGGGTTCCAAAAACAGTTTCTGCAGCTTCTGACGTTCAAAACGACGAACAACTTTTTCCAGAACGCAGCTGCCCTATTTATAGATTCCCAGAACCGACCTAACCTTCGATCGATCGAAGGACTTCGATCGATCGAACATTCGATCGATCGAACCTTTCTCGATCGATCTAACCTGATGCCTTCGATCGATCGAACTATCTTCAATCGATCGAACCTGCCAGGACAGTTTCCTCAAGCGTCTTTCCAAGCATCCTAGCGGAGCTAAGAGTGGGACCTCCTAGGCTCTTTATTGTTGGCTCAGACCAGTTTATTAATTACCATGACCAAACTCTTTGATCAGCAAACTAACCAACTGGTCAGTTAACGTTTACTCCACTATAAAACGATAACTGAACTCCAACGCAAAAGAACATATCCGAAGCGATAACTAGACTTGTATGTTGTACTAATGTCCCTCTACCGTCAGCATTCGTAATCATATTCAGGTAGTCGGATAACTGTTACTGTCAACCTGAATCATGATTACTTCTTGTATTCCTTGAGTCCCATTCACTACTCATGATTACCAAACATGTTGATAACTCTTATCAACAAGACTGCAGTACTCAGTAATCAACTTGGTGACATTCTCAAGGGAATGCTTACTCTGAATCAGAGGGTAGATTCTATCTTGACAATATATGTTCACAACCCTATGGACATGACATACCCAAGATACCCAGGTGTTGATCTTCTATAGACCTCACTGATTGGTAAGTCAAAGCAGTCATATCCATAGTCTGTGTTCATAATCATCTCAAGATTGAGAACACGTACCTTATACAAGTTATGAGTTCCTATTGACTGTTGACAGCCTTAAGCGTCAATAGGAAAGCTCAGGTCCGTCAATGCACTATAAGCACTAGCATATCAACTAAGAGCTACACTCTAGTGATTGAGATTAATCACTCCATCCAATGGTAGTTAATTATGCTACAGTGTAGACCTGATGAGGTATCCAGTCTCATCATCCACTGTGACATATTCTAAGTATCAAAGAATAGTAATTCGTATCTCACTTGTGTGTATCTCATACACACACGAATTGCTTACTATGATACTTAAGGATAAAACAATCATCTCATGAAAGAAACATACACAATGAAATGTAAAGCTGATATCCATATATTATAATGCTAATGTCTCATACATAAAGTAATGGTTTGAGGGCACAAACCCAACAAACTCCCACTTGCACTCACAACCATTCAGAACTACATCTAAGACCTAGACTATCTAGATGACGATCAAAAACCTTCTGTGGTAAGGCCTTTGTAAACGGATCAGCAAGATTGTCAGCGGTGGCAATCTTGGTGACAGTCACATCTCCACGTTGAACTATATCTCGGATTAGGTGATATTTCCGCTCTACGTGCTTTCCCTTTCCGTGGTTCCTTGGCTCCTTGGACTGAGCCACTGCCCCACTATTATCGCAGTATAGCGTAATAGGTGACAGCGACGCTGGTACCACCTCGAGTTCCATAAGGAACTTCTTGAGCCAAACAGCTTCCTTTGCGGCTTCACAAGCAGCCACATACTCAGCTTCTGTAGTTGAGTCTGCAATGCATTTCTGCTTAATGCTCCTCCAACTAACAGCACCACCTCCCAAGGTAAAGAGATGTCCGGATGTCGACTTTCTCGAATCTTTATCTGACATAAAGTCCGAGTCAGTGTATCCTACTGGAATTAACTCACTACCGCCGTACATAAGCATGTAATCTTTAGTTCTTCTCAAGTACTTAAGAATGTGCTTAACGGCTGTCCAGTGCTCTGGACCAGGATTCGATTGATACCTGCTAACCATGCCAACGGCAAAGCAGATATCTGGTCTAGTGCATAACATCGCATACATGAGACTTCCCACTGCCGAGGCATAGGGAATTCCTGCCATGCGATTCCTCTCCTCTTGTGTCTTTGGACACTGGTCCTTGGAGAACGCTAAACCATGCCTGAAAGGTAACAAACCTTTCTTCGAATTATCCATTGAAAACCTAGTTAGTACTTTATCGATATAACCAGCTTGAGATAATCCCATTATCTTTCGCTTGCGATCCCGAAAGAGCTTTATCCCAAGAATATAGCTCGCCTCTCCTAGATCCTTCATATCGAAAGTACTAGCTAGCCAAACCTTGACCGTTGACAGCGCCGCTACATCATTCCCAATGAGTAGAATGTCGTCAACGTAAAGCACAAGAAAAGCCACTACTTTCCCTTCACATTTCTTGTATACACAAGGCTCATCCAGATTCTGTATGAAACCAAACGACTTGACCGCTTGGTCAAATCGGATGTTCCAACTTCTGGATGCCTGCTTAAGCCCATAAATGGACTTTTGCAACTTGCATACCAAGTTACCTTTCCGACCAGCTATGAACCCTTCTGGTTGTTGCATATAGATGTCCTCCTCAAGATTGCCATTCAAGAATGCAGTCTTGACGTCCATCTGCCAGATTTCATAATCTAGGCATGCAGCAATGGATAAGAGTATTCTGATGGACTTGAGCATGGCTACCGGCGAGAAGGTTTCCTCATAGTCAATGCCCTCCCTCTGAGTATAGCCTTTCGCCACAAGCCTTGCCTTAAAGGTCTCAACCTTTCCATCAGATCCTCTTTTCCTCTTATAGACCCACTTGCAGCCAATGGGTTTAATATTGGCTGGAAGTTCTACAAGATCCCAGACCTGATTGGAATCCATGGATTCCAATTCAGCCTTCATAGCTTTAATCCAATGAGCTGAATCAACATCAGCCATTGCCTCTTCGTAAGTGGTAGGATCAGATTCAGATTCTATGGAGATAGCTTCAAAAACTTCTCCTAAGAACATGTATCTATCAGGCTGGCTGATAATCCTCCCACTACGACGAGGTACTGGTGCGGAAATGGGTGAAGAAGTGGTATTTTCTTGATTTTCATCGTTATCAACTGCGGGTTGGATTGAGGGCTCTCCTTCTATCTCTCTAAGATCTATCCTTCCCTTAGGTTTATGGTTCATGATATAATCATCCTCCAAGAAAACAGCATTTGTACTAACAAACACTTTCTGTTCTCTTGGATCATAAAAATACCATCCATAAGTACCCTTTGGATACCCTACAAAGTAACATACTTCCGATCTAGAATCCAACTTGCTCATCTTTCCTTTAAGCACATGTGCCGGACACCCCCATATCCGGAGATGTTGCAAAGAAGGCTTGCGCCCAATCCACATCTCTCGTGGTGTCCTGGGAACAGATTTGCTTGGTACTAGATTTAGTATGTATGCAGCGGTTTCCAAAGCATAACCCCAAAGGAATAATGGCAACTCTGAATAACTCATCATCGACCTAGTCATGTCTAAAAGAGTCCGATTCCTTCTCTCCGCTACACCGTTCTGCTGAGGCGTACCAGGTGCAGTCAACTGTGACAGAATCCCATTCTGTACGAGGTGATCAATAAACTCATTAGAGAGGTACTCGCCACCTCGATCAGATCGAATGGCTTTGATATGTGTGCCCGATTGCTTCTCCACTTCAGCCCTAAACTCTTTGAACTTTTCAAAGGCTTCAGACTTGTGCTGCATTAGGTACACATATCCATACCTAGAGTGGTCATCGGTAAATGTTATGAAATACTCATAACCACCCCTTGCTCTAATATTTATTGGTCCACACACATCAGTATGAACTAATTCCAACAATGCATTGGTCCTATTGCCCTTTGCAGGAAAGGGCCTTATGGTCATCTTACCCTCCAAACAAGATTCGCAGACTTCCATTGGTTCGAGAACCAAATCGCCTAAGACCCCTTCTTTGACTAGTCTGCCAATCCTATTCAGATTGATATGGCCAAGCCTCATATGCCAAAGCCTTGTTGGATTAGTGGAAGGTTCCTTTCTTTTAGATGGTAAAGTTACCACTGAGTTATTAAGTTCCAAACAAGAATCTTTTGAAATATTGGGAGTAATCACATACAAACCATTTGATTTAACACCAGAACATATAAAAGAACTGTTTCTTTTAATGACAACTTCAGTTCCAAAATGAAAGGAATAACCATTATTCGTTAATTTAGAAACTGAAATTAAATTACGTCTCATTAAAGGGACGTAAAGTACATCTGATAAAATCAAAACTTTATTGTCTGAAAATTCTAAAACTACGACTCCTATAGCAACCGCAGATACGGTTGCGCTAGAACCTAGAGTAAGCACGATCTCCCTATCACTGCATTTCCTGGTTGATCTGAACCCCTGCAATGAATTACAGATATGGTTAGTCGCACCAGAATCAATGCACCAAGTGTTTGAAGTATCCGTAATAAAACTTACTTCAATCACATGTGATTCGATCATACCTTGAACTCTTGTAGCTAAGAATTCTGGACAGTTCCTCTTCCAGTGGCCCTTCTCACCGCATTGGAAACACTTTCCTTTGCCTTGGCCACCCACCTTCCCTTTGCCCTTACCTTTTCCCTTAGATTTTGCAATCTTAGGGACTGGTCCAACACTTGAACCACCAGTGCCAGCCTTCTTCTTTCCTTTCTTACCTTTCGGTGTAGATCGGGAAGAAGAAGCGCTTTTCTCAACGTTTAAAACGCTGCCCCAGGTTTGATCACCCCTTCTGCTGCCAGTAAAGAACTCATTAATTCGCTCATTGAAAAATCCATTTGATTCATATTATAGTTTAGTTTGAATTGAGCGAATGATGGCGACAGCGAGTTGAGGATCATATCAACTTGGGTCTGTGCATCGATGTTGGCTCCCAAGGTCTCCAGTTCGTTTAAATAACCAATCATTTTTAAAACATGTTCTTTGACTGGAGTACCTTCCGACATCTTTGCACTCATTATCTTCTGCATGGCTACCTGTCTGGCAGGCCTGCCATGCTCCCTAAACATCTTTTTCAGGGATGTGATAATGTCACTGGCAGAATCGTTCGATTGGAATTGGTGTTGTAACACACCAGCCATTGAGGCCAGAATGTAACAACGGGCCATTCCATTCGACTTCTTCCATTTGTCGAACTCGCGTCTGGCAGCTGCCGAAGCATTTGCCGCAGGTTCTTCAGGGCTTGGGGTGGTGAGGACATATATGTGATCCTCCGCAGTTAAAACGATGTCAAGGTTACGTTTCCATTCAGTGTAGTTATTTCCAGTTAACTTGTTTTGAGTGAGTATGGTGGCAAGTGGACTAAATGCAGATCCAGACATTATGATTTACTGAAAATCAAACAAACAAAATATATATGGATATCAGAATTGACAGTTTGAAATAAAAGAATCCTTAAAACTCTTATTTAAAAACAAAGTCGCCGGAATATCGAAACGAAAGAATAAAGCCTCCGTGTGGTGGTCAATGTTCGATCTTTCGATTTATCATGACTTATCCGCTATGCAACTCTTGCAAAATAGCCATGACTCCCGAACCTATTTGATCTCTAGGTTTCTGAATAATGCCCCGTGTGGGATCCCTTATCCATAGCTTAGCTAGTGTGTACCATTAACTAGGATCCAATCACAACCGTCTCAAGTAGCGCCTCCGTGTGGTGGTCACCCTCTAACACGTCTGATTGATCCTATCCATAGGAAGTTCACATCTAGTAACCAATGAGCAGTGTACCCTCCGTATGGAATGATCACCCCTGGCGAGGTGACACAGAATACACTACTCATCTTACAATGAACCGTTAATGGAAGATCGTGGGTGTTATTTGATAAGACCCTCTCCCACTAGATTTAGTAAATTAAGGATTTTGCTTTTGAAAAAATGTTTCCACACACTACCCATAAACATCCAATGTTTACTAATGTGTTGAAAACGGTTTTTGAATTTTATTTTAGAAAACTTGTTTTAAGTGCATGCAACAATGTATTATACGCCAATCACTAAACAAGCACATAAAACAAAAAACTAAAATGAAATATAGGCATTCAAACAATGCCTCTATCTCCCATGGCTTTATTTCCATAGAACCACCTTCTTGGTTTGGTCACCTCCGGCTCCATCTTCATGGACAACGGCTCCTTGCTCCATCTTCATGGAATTTCTAATTCTATTACATTGGACCTATGCTTCTTTTGAAGCTTACAATTTATCTAAAAAAAGAAATAGCAAAAAGGAAATAAAAGGCTAGGGAAACCGGTGCGACTTTCCTTTTCGTAGGATTGAAGCCGCAGCGCCCTTTACATATGCCTTAAAACCAAACCATTAATAAATTACAACATGCACCAATCTCAAACAATTTAAATATAAATATTTAAACGACTTGGTGCCATGGGAGATAGCGACTTATTTTGCTGCAAAAGGGTTAGTCGTACACGCATCCACACATACATAACAAATATATGTAACTATTGGAACACTTAATTGATTCACACAGTATATAAACACTTTACATACTGAATTAGAACTTAAAACAACATCTTACTTCTCTGTCACAGTTCGATCGATCGAAGACCGTTCGATCGCTCGAACCTTCGATCGATTGAACACTGTTCAATCGCTTGAACATTCTGTTTCACAAAATGATTTAAAAATTTACAGAATATTTTAAAATTAAAGTTTTTAATTTCAAAACACTTTAAAACTGTGAAACAGAGAACCAGACAAAGTATCTATCTCGATCGATCGAAATTCATTCGATCGATCGAAAACCAGAAGGTTCGATCGATCGAAGACTGTTCGATCGATTGAGAACAGAATGTTCGATCGATCGAAACAAGTTCGATCGATCGAACCCACCTTGCATCCTATGCAATCACAGTTTTGTATTCTGCTGCGATAATACTGCAGAAACAGAACTGTGACGATGCAGTTTCGAAAACAGTTCTAAAATCAACATGCAAATCAAAACTAGGGTTCCAAAAACGCATCTATAGATCCAAACGAGCGTGGCTCGGATACCAATTGTTGGAAAAACAGGTTTAAAAAGAAAAGTTTAAACGCGCAGCGGAAATAGGTTAAGTTATAAAAACTTTTGGTATTCCAGGATTTACTACTCGTCAATTCCATAGATGCGTACAAGGGGGTGCAAGAATTATACCTTAGTGTCTTGAACCCAATTCTGAAACTTCAACTTCCAGCAGCCTCCACTAGATGATCTTCACCCTTATGACTCCTACGGATGCCTGCCGGAAAGACTAGGGTTGGTGGGAACCCTAATAGAGAGGATAGAGAGGGTTTTGGGGTTCCAAAAACAGTTTCTGCAGCTTCTGACATTCAAAACGACGAACAACTTTTTCCAGAACGCAGCTGCCCTATTTATAGATTCCCAGAACCGACCTAACCTTCGATCGATCGAAGGACTTCGATCGATCGAACATTCGATCGATCGAACCTTTCTCGATCAATCTAACCTGATGCCTTCGATCGATCGAACTATCTTCAATCGATCGAACCTGCCAGGACAGTTTCCTCAAGCGTCTTTCCAAGCATCCTAGCGGAGCTAAGAGTGGGACCTCCTAGGCTCTTTATTGTTGGCTCAGACCAGTTTATTAATTACCATGACCAAACTCTTTGATCAGCAAACTAACCAACTGGTCAGTTAACGTTTACTCCACTATAAAACGATAACTGAACTCCAACGCAAAAGAACATATCCGAAGCGATAACTAGACTTGTATGTTGTACTAATGTCCCTCTACCGTCAGCATTCGTAATCATATTCAGGTAGTCGGATAACTGTTACTGTCAACCTGAATCATGATTACTTCTTGTATTCCTTGAGTCCCATTCACTACTCATGATTACCAAACATGTTGATAACTCTTATCAACAAGACTGCAGTACTCAGTAATCAACTTGGTGACATTCTCAAGGGAATGCTTACTCTGAATCAGAGGGTAGATTCTATCTTGACAATATATGTTCACAACCCTATGGACATGACATACCCAAGATACCCAGGTGTTGATCTTCTATAGACCTCACTGATTGGTAAGTCAAAGCAGTCATATCCATAGTCTGTGTTCATAATCATCTCAAGATTGAGAACACGTACCTTATACAAGTTATGAGTTCCTATTGACTGTTGACAGCCTTAAGCGTCAATAGGAAAGCTCAGGTCCGTCAATGCACTATAAGCACTAGCATATCAACTAAGAGCTACACTCTAGTGATTGAGATTAATCACTCCATCCAATGGTAGTTAATTATGCTACAGTGTAGACCTGATGAGGTATCCAGTCTCATCATCCACTGTGACATATTCTAAGTATCAAAGAATAGTAATTCGTATCTCACTTGTGTGTATCTCATACACACACGAATTGCTTACTATGATACTTAAGGATAAAACAATCATCTCATGAAAGAAACATACACAATGAAATGTAAAGCTGATATCCATATATTATAATGCTAATGTCTCATACATAAAGTAATGGTTTGAGGGCACAAACCCAACAGGACATACATTGTTGTGGCCTCTTAAAGTGGCAAAGACAATCCCAAATGGTATTGCTCGTTCTTTTTGCTGGGGTATTAACCATGTGATACGCAAAGCGTGACAGACACTCGAATTGAGTAGTGTATTCATGCACCGTCCTGTTACCCTGAATAAGCTCCATGAACTCCTTCTTCAATTTCCTTTCAACCAACAGGAAGTACTTAGACAAGAACTTTTCTTTGAATGCGGCCGAAGTAAGTCCTCTGATTGCTTCTTTCCCCATAGCAGCTTCCTCCGCTTCCTACCAATCAGCTATTGCATGGGTTAACTAGAAGGATGCTAGTCAACATTTCTCTGCTTCGTTATAGTTGATAACTCTAAAACTAAGGTCCATTTCCCTTAAACCACTGTTCGGCTTTCCATGGTTCCATTAATCCATCAAATTTTTCAGGCCTTAGAGCATGGAAATGCTCTAGTAATTTATCTCTAGTCTGCCTGTGATGTACACAATGATGGTTATTCCCGTTCTTTCCTCGATTCTCCATATTCCCCTCTATAACATTAGCTCTTTCAATTCTTCCTACGAGAGCATCCAAAAGTCCTGTCGGATCAATCTCTGGTGGAATCGGATTAGCGGGTCCTGCTCCATTATAGCTTCGTGCTCCTCTAGTGTCAGGGGCCATTATGACCTGAATACCAGAGCTTTAGTATGAGCACTTCTAGTTGGTACCAAAATCTTTCAATAGGTGATTTGTGAACTAAAATACTTAAGAGGATGTCTCACAAATTTAATAAGGAAAATAACTACGGGCTGAAAATATCGATAAATAAACCGATCTCTAAAATAGAGGTAAGAATAGTATACTAGCAATCGAGGCATATATAATGTGGTCATGTCTAGAACCACAATCATCCTGTAAATAAGACTAACTTATAGTTAGTACTAGCATGAGGTATCTTATGTTCAAGAAGTGTAAGATAATCGTCGAGCTCACCTAAACCTAGAGCTCTGATACCAAAAATCCCTATCACACCCTAGAGTAAGCAAAAAATAGGAAAAATAAAAATTTTCCTTTATGGGTCCGTAGACAAGTGACGGGTTAGAAGTCGCTCGATTGTCCTCAACAATATAATAACAAATTGCGTATTAATGTATGGCAAGTGACTAATTCAAACGCAGTGACTATATTAAACATTCGCAGTCTTAAGTCAACAATATATTACAGACCCAAATAGAAACTTAATTAAACATCAAGTCTAGTGACAACACTTGTCACTAAAAATCCAAAATAACTGATTTATTACATCATAAGCAGGAAAGATAAAAAAAAAGATTAGAAGAGCATACTTCAGCTTGCGAAGCCGTAGTGGTCTCTGTAGAAGTCTTCCTCGACATATCCTCCATCACCGTAAATGCCCTCGGGCTATGCGCAACTTCCTATATTTGGCATTGCTGGAGGTGGAAGGTCTAGCGACATAAAACACCGGTAGCTTAAATATAAACTGATAGAGCATAAATTCTTACAAAGTACCGTTAGCAATATTTATAAAAACACTGAGGTTCATTAATCGTAATTTGGCTTATAGATATCTGTGTAAGTTCTTAAAAGATAAGATCTCCACAAGATAGAAACCAACTCGAATCACTTTGTGACTAATAATTGAGTCGACTGAACTATAATGACTCAAGCAAGGAAAATCGTTGATGGATACCAATCACGCAGATACCATCCTCACAATCACTCGGATACCAGTCACACGGATATTATCCTCACAATCGCTCGGATACCAATCACACGGATAACATCCTCATAATTGCTAGGATACCAGTCACATGGATACCATACTCACCATCGCTCAGATACCAATCACACGGATACCATCCTCACCATCCAAAAAGGATTCCTATAACTTGGGAGATATTACAAGGAATTTCACACAAACTCTTAAGTTGAAATCAAGGAAATTGACCAAGTAATGAGTGAATATTAATTGTAGTCCCTCGGCAATGCACATAGTTATTTTAGGAGTTTCGATCTTATTACGCGTCTATTATTCCCATTATTCTTAGAGTTGTCACATCGTGAAAGTCGTCGTCGTACGTAATGAAAGTTCACGGACTAAGTCCTAAGTATAAGAAATTCAACGTATACGTTATATGAATAATCCAAGATCATCCTTTATCAAATGAGCCTAAGTGTTCGTGTGATAAGTGGACATACATTGTCTAACAGGTTAATAGAAATCTCAAGTTCATAGTAGTAACAAACAATAATCCATTCATGATAGGATAAACAAAACAACATGGCAAAACTGCTAGGCTCAAGTGCTCTGAGAGCTCGAGTGCTCGGAGTTCGAGCGCTCTCGAGGTACGAGCGCTCGGGTTCAGCAATGAAACAGATCCTTATTTTATGGTTACATGCAAGGACTAAAATTCATTTTAAGTACACATGCAAGCCTTAAAAACATGTAAAAACTATATCTTAAGTTTTCTAGATGAAAATCTACACTCAATATGATCTATGGTTTGTTTGGATGATGATCAACATCACCAAAACTATAAAAAAAGAGTTTGATCATGAAGTTTCTTCACATACAAGAGCTATAACCTCAATTAATTCACATGTATGGATTTGAAGTCATGTATAAACTGATCCTACAAATTTCTTAGTGAGAATAGATACTCACACAAGCTTGAAATGTGAATAGATGAAGAAAAATGCAAGTATATGTTGAAAAAGCTTGAGATTGTGGAATGAGCTCCAAATATGCTTCAAGTAAACTCCAAGCTATGATCCTCACCTTGATTCTTCAAATCTCTAACTCCAAAGTCCAATGTATAAAATGTAGGTGTCTAAAGGTGTATTGAAGGTGTGGATGATGATTTGAGTCCATGCAAGTGTATGGAAGGTGTATGAGGATGATCTCTCAAGAATTTCTTTCAATACAAGCTCTCTGGTTTTCTGGATTAAACAGACGAGCATATGCTGAGATTGTAAAGGGTATTTATAGACTTTTGAGTCCCAAGGGAAAAAATAGTCTATTCACCCTTTTAAGAGCTCGAGCGATTGCGTGGCTTGAATGCTCGGGGCTCGAGTGCTCCAGGGTCTTGAGCGCTCGGGGATGCTTCCCAAGGAAAGTTTTCCCAAGCCCAAACCTACAACCAAACGTACATAGATCATTTTGAACAATAAGTAATAAAGAAAATGGATCTTATTATATATATATACCCAAGAGCTTTACAAAGAGAAATACAAAAAATTGAGAAATCAGATAAGAAAATACAGGTGCTACACCTATTGAGTACTGGGATAGTCTTCATGATAGGCCTTCTCTGTGTAATCTAGACATAATATGTTTAGGGCAATAAAGCCATTAGTTTTTGAATATAAATGAGTGGTCTAACCTAGTTGAAGAATAAAGCCGTTAGTTTTTTAATCTAAGTGAGTGGTCTAACCTATAACTTCTAATACAAACAGTTAATATATGAAATACGACAATCATCTTAGACTAAGCATTTGATAAACATATCTTGATAACAATAACTATGTTTGATGACATGGCAGTTATGAGTGAGACAGTAAATGATAATATGTAAAATCTATGTATTCGACTTGACTCGAATATCCTTTGAAATTTTTATCCAAACCCTGACTCACGAAACTTGTTACATTACTAGTGTAATGCCGTTAGCTTAGAGTATAATGGTCACTTGTTATCGTCGCATATCAGGGTCGCACTAGCAATTTTGGTTACTTTGCTATATTCGCCTATCAAGGCCGCAATAGCAATCATCGCCAGAATGTGAAATTGTAAACCACTTTTATTCACGACTCAACTGTACCAAACCTGTAGCAACCTGTATTTTTGCGTCCCTAATAATAAATAAAAAAAATGTCAATTTTTATTTTTATTACTATATGTTAATTGTAGTTGTGGTATTATTTGAATAATTAAATACTTATGCTCGTGCTGTTAGTTGTTAATACAATGCCATTTTATTTTACGACGATGTATTATTTTTATAGTGATACTATTTCCATAAATAACTGGTACTGGTATTTTAAATTGTTAAATCAAGACTTTTATTTTTGTGACCCTTAGTAATTTTAATTAGTATTAATGATGATTAAGACTGTGCCCCTAAGTTACCCTATAATTTGGGATTAAAACTTGTAATAAAATATTAATCACGTCAACTATATTTTTAGTCCTTAATGATTATTTGGAGTATTTTCCTAGACTATCCGGACCAACCTAACTGGTCAAACTGAACCAAACTAACTTAACCAGACTGAGTTGTATTATTGATACGATTTGATCTCGCAGTCACTTCTCACCAGTTGTGTTATCCTTATGGAATGATCAGCTCCAATAATTTATAGCTTACAACTCATTGATTTCTTCTATAAGTGCATTCACACCTTGCAAACACAATACACACAACTCACACACAAATATTGCAAGCATAGCATTTCTCTTACACCCTCACTGTAAGCTTCCCTCCATAGCTTTCCCTCTCATATTGCTTGATCATCCATCGTTCTCAAGACCCAAGCTTTCATTCCCATTGCTCTCTCTCTCGGCAACATATACATACACACATATGTATACCAAGCCTCCATTGATTTCATAGATTCCCATTTCTCTCTCTCTCAAAACACAATCACATAACCACTTATATATTCTAGAAATTGGACGAAAAGAAAGAAAAATAGAATTAGAAGCATCACAGTAAGCTCCCAAAGCTTCAAAGAGGCCGAAGCCTTTATTTCAGAATTTACGTCTTTCTTCGGCAAGTCGCACCGTTCAATTTAGCACATTGTGAGTCTCTTGAACTCACTTATAATGTAGTATTTGTCATTATGCACAACCGGGGGTATCAAATATAGAGATATACGTGTATATATATAGTTTTGAAGCTTCAAAAATGGTGGTCTCTCAAATCTTAACGAAAATGATTTCTATAAATTAGGAATGAAAGATAGTCCCAGTAGCTTATGTTCCAAACCTTAAACCTTAATATGTAACGGTTGCGACATACGGCGAAACCGTAGTTTTGACGACTCTCGAATTTTCATCAATAAGTAGAGCTACATTAGGAATCGATACTTAAGACTTATATATTCATAATCTATGCGAAAAAAATGAAGAGAATGGCATATTACACTTACTGTATCGATTCACTTTATAAAAATTGTATATGCTCTGAAACTGTACAGTCCAGAGATTGAAGACGACCAGCACTGGTCTCGACCATGACTAATCCCGCATAACTATCAGGACTGGTCACGACCATAGTCGGTCTCTCTAGAAGACCATGATTAGTCCTGCCCTTCTATGATAGAATGATCTGTTTCACTGCATAGTGTCTTCACTGCATGTTAATTCTATCCATGCCATTCAATTAAGTCATTTCTCCCTTCTATTTAATATTTTACTTAAGTCATTAGTGTAATTAATGAAATACCCCCCATTTGGATTCGATAAAAATACTTTTAAAAATCAATTCTTTGTAGGTAAAAAGTCAATGTGGACACGCAGCCTCCGGTGAGCCACCCCCCGTCCGTGTTCCGAGGTTTCAGAATTAATTTTCCTTTGTTTTGAAATTGATTTGAAGAAGGTATGTTGAAAATAGATACAGAGTCGCCAATTAGTCTTTAAGGAACCAAGAAACCTAATTTGACTCACCCAAATGGATAAAGGTCACTGACCCTTCATAACCAAAGAACTTGGCTCAGGGTTTTGGAACGACGGAGGAAGGAGCCTTTGTCACGACTAAAACACCCTTAACTCGCCCCGTCTCTTGACATGCCTCAATTAGCATCCAAATAATCATCTTATACTATGTTTGGTTTAACTAATACTATGATAGTATATTACATTACACAAGAATCTTGAAATGGAAGATCAAAATATAAGATATCATTCATAAGATCTCAGCCAAATATCACACAATGCAAAGTGAAAGATCACACAAAACAAACTTAAGAAAAATTGTCTAATCACATAACAAGTAATCAAGTTTTCCTAATCTAAGAGGGGACATGGATTGTTCTTGAAACAAATAATCAAAGAAATCAAAAATATACGTAACAAGCTAAAATGTATGCATGTTGATCCTTGAGAAAAGAAGACCTCTCGATCCCCAGAACGAATGAGAAAGGAAGGTTCGATCGAGGGGAGGCATAAACGTGTGATCAAGTTCATTCCTTATAATATTCTTAGATTAGGAGCCACAAGAATTCCAAATCTTGCATGTATGCAAAGTACGATCCTAGAATGTGCAAGGTTGTAGTGTGTTTATGTACATGAATTTTCTAAAGTGATATAGAAGTCTAAAATATGCATGAATGTATGAAGGAAATCATCATAGGATATGTACAAATGTAGTATGAACTACTCCCTAAGAGATGAGCTAATTTGGATTGCATGTAAACATCAAATCAAAGAAAAGAACTCAAAACATGCTTGCTGTGAATAGTGGATAGAATAGTGAGTTGATTTTGTTAGAATGGAAAAGTGAGGTTAGAAATGTTTTTAAGTCGTGATTTCTTATGGATATCTTCCTTATTATGTCTAGTACACAAATCAAATAGCCAAACTGCAATAACTATTACAGATTGAGAGAAAGCATATGAACTAGAGAGGTTACTCAGAAATAGAGTTCGTACTGTCGACTGAAATGTAGAAAAATCTTTGAAAATGAAAAAAAAACATCTAGAGGCCCATATTATAAAGAAAGCTCCCCAAGACACTTACGTTCAAGGGAAAAATGAGTTGAGGCCACTCTCTTTGGAAACGTTTTCTGGAAAACAAGTTGAAAGTGAACCTAGCTGTTGTGACAGCAAAAATAGAATGTTTGGATGGAATGTTTGGGTCAAAATGGAACCCTTCCAAGTGTATTCAAGTCAAACCAAAATCATAGGTATTCTTTAATGAGTTAGGAAGACTTTTCAAGTGGCCTTGTAATCACCCATTGAGTATTGAACTCAGAATGACATTTTGAAGTTGAACAACTAACTATTTTGAGGATTTGGAGAAAAACAAGTGTTTTATTTCTTGAAATAAAAAATGAGGGATTTAAGAGGGGTTTTGAAAAGGGGTTTTTAAAGTATACTTCCAGAACTTGGATGAATATTCTAACCACTTGGAATATCAAATCCTAACTCATTTCAAGAACTTTGTAAGTATTTGCAAAACATGGTTTTATTTGGAAATCAAACTAAGGAAAGAAGTATGATACATGAGGGGATAGATGATACATGGTATGATATAATATGCTAATAATGGTAAAGAATATGTTTGTGGGATGTGGGTTCATCTAGATACAAGAGAGTGTTGCATCAAAGTATGAAATTCAAAAAGTGGCATGCTATGAATAGTGTCCAGACTGTGTGCATCACTTTATAAAATCATAAAGGTAGGTCAAACATGCCTAGGAAAACGTGGGAAAAATCAAAGAGCCTCCCTTGTGTGTCTAGAATACACAGAAAAAGAATTCAGACTACAGTCTGTGAGAGAAACGATATATTATTTACATGAACTTTAAAAATCCGAAAATGGTACTTTCACATCTCTATAATTAATGGGAAAAATTGGGTATAAACTATGATGTATTAGGGAGATTTTTCAAGTCATTTCATCATCATAGCTCAAGTATTTAATTCAAAACAAATCTTTGAACCTGAGCAGCTCACTATTTTGGATCATTCTTGAAGGAAATGGATTTGGGTTTTGGAATAGAGTTTGACTTATTGATTGGGGGTTTTGAAATAGATGTTCAAAGCATTAACTTAAATACTTGAGAAGATAATTTAACCATATAGAATATCCTCTTAATACTTGAAACCCCAAGAACTTGGAAGAAGAAGAAATCAAAATAGAAATGAGGTTGAGGGAGTGATGATGCAAATGACAAATAAATCAAAATAGAAATGAGATGAGGGGTAGATTATGCTAGCATGTAAAGAAATCAAAATAGAAATGGGGTTTAGAAGAGAAGAACAAGTATGATAAAAAAAAAAATCAAAATAGAAATGGGGTTGAGAAGAGAAAATACAAGTATGATAAAGAAAAATGAAAATAGAAATGGGATTAGGAGAGAAGAACAAGTATAGATTCAAAGATCTTTCATTGGGGAACCACAAGCATTCAACCTCTCATATATGTGTATGTGGGTGAGTACATCACTCTCTAACTCATTGGAAACTTAAGAATGTAAAGAAAATGGATTGAAAGTTTGAAAGAACAAGTTTAGTTTTAAGAAAACTAGTTGAAACTCACATTTTGGTTGGATTTTGAAGAAAATGTATTTCTCTCTCTTTTTTCTCCCTAACTCTCTAATTTTCTCCCAACAACTACAACACTATTCTTCTTTTCCCTCAAAAAGGAAGCCAAAGGCTCTCTTTTATAGGCCAAGATGGGGGTATAAATGGGATTTTAGAAAGTTCAAAATGATTCCCATTGGTCCAAAATAAGCTGGGAACCAAAACTACGTCGTTTTGATTTTTAATTATTTGATTTAAGCCCCCAAAACAAAATTACAAAAATGGACTTTCTGGGGGAGAGTGCCGCGGCAATAGTGGGCCAGTACTGCGGCGGCACTGCTCCTCTGACTATCCAAAAATTCCATTTAGGCCCCCAGAGGTTCCGATATTTGCGAAAAGACCATATTTCGTCCTAAATTCACAGAAAATTCTTATGAACTCCAAACTGAGCTTGTGATATACCGCTGGAAAGGTAATGGAGTCTACTTTACATAAAAAATAGTTTAGTGTCAGGTCACTTTGAAAAGATTTGCGGTATTCGCGATAAAAACCGATTAGACTGCCTTTTTCCCCTTTGGAAATTCGTAATAAATCCATTTTAAATTCAAAAATTATGTGCGATATACCATTGGAAAGCTATTGACCTCTAGTGTCCATGAAAAATATTTGAAAAATGATACGGTGCCCCATTTTCAAGTAAACTTTAGGTCAAATCGGTCAAATCGGTCAAATCTGGGATCTCCGGAAAGTTCTGGGAATCTCTGGGAGCTCCCAGGAGCTGACATTTTCGTCCGATTTTCTTTTCAAACTTGTTTTAGTACTTTTCACATGATCTAGGATGATCTCGGATCCTTCAGGTGAATTTGAATGATTTTGGTCAAACATGGGTCAAACCGGTCAACGGAGACTTTTCGGTAACTTTCGAGACTTTCGGGGATCTCTGGGAGCTGATGATTTCTCCTGATTTTATTTTTAAACTTATTTTATTACTTTTCTTACGATGTCGCGTGTTTTCAAAACTTTTGGTCCAAATATGGGAGTGTCTGGGCTCTTAGAGGCATTTTTGTCATTTTTACCGATTCTTGAGCTTTTTGAGAATTAGAGGCAAGCTCTGAAAATCCGATCTTTCTAATCATCAAGGTATGACATACTTGTGGCCTCCTAAATATGTTAGCCAAAAAAATGGGGTGTCTACAGTTTTACCCTCTTTGGCATAAACTTGCGAGGCAACGCGTGTCGCAAGCAAGTGCCAAAGCTTTGATGAGACAGAACTTTTGGAGGCTAAAGATTTAGGATAAAAACAAGTGCATTGCGAAAAAATGCAAGAAAAACTTATTTTAAGGATGGTGCTGGTCGCGCTCTGCGTGAGCTGCCTACGTATCCCAAGGGGAATCAGATTAGGACGTAGTTCGGGGCACAAAGAAACAAACACATGCAAATACACAACAATCAGGCAGATGCTATGCTATGAGAATGATATGCAATGCATGTCTTAGTGTTCTGATCCTAGTGTGAGCTAGTGTTGTGGGGTATGTACCACTCCGAGTCGACTTATGTTGAGCTAGTGTTTTTTACTATGATGCAGTTATTGACTCGGATCAAGGTTTGGAAGATTCTGGGTCTCAGGGTAAACTTCTCGAATTTTGGGAAGTGTGCTTCTCAAGTGAATGGGATCGGGTGCGGGGTCCTTGAGGACAACAATTGATGATGGAGTGTAGAAGACTAACTAACGGACTGGAAGCCCAAGATGTTAAGTGACGGATATGGTGGCCCTAGATATCATAGAGTGGTTTGGTTGTGAGTAGATGATGCTTGCCCTGGGAGCCAGGATCTCTAGACTGCTGATGATGATTCTTATGGTGGCTGCCTCAGAAAGCCAGTTCAAGCTTCCAGGAGCTGATTTTCTATTTTCTTCTGCTGGGGATGAGGAGATTGTGCTAGGAAATACGCCAACTACTATGGGTGCAAAGGTATTATTCTATTTGATGAAGGATTTAGAAATGATCTGCGGCGGCTATGGATTTGACATTGATGGAGGATGATGATCAACAGCCACTCATGAACTTATGTTGCATGGACGGGGGAAGATAATCAACAGCCATTCATGGTCTTATGTTACATGGATAAAGGATTTATGTTGCATGGATGATGGAAGATCAACAACAGCCACTCATGGACTTATGTTGCTAGGACGAAGGAAGATCAACAACAGCCACTCATGGACTTATGTTGCTAGGACGAAGGAAGATCATCAACAGCCACTCATGGACTTATGTTGCATGGATAAAGGAAGATAGTCAACAGTCACTCATGGACTTATGTTTCTAGGAGATGATGGTTAACTTTTAGCAGTTTAGAAAGGGATGAAATTTGCCCCAACTTTGGATACTTCTCATGCTGATACCTTGATTGGTGCAGTAATAGTGTTTGGTACTCCTGATTATATTGTCCTTGGAATGCTCTTAAAAATTTTATAACTTGATTTGGAAAACTCATTATTAGTCACTGTCAACTCACTTATTTGAGACTACGACAGACTCGAAAACTAACAGACATCGACACGCGAGGACGACACATTTGACGCCGAAATCAAACAAGCTCAACTTGCCAAAACAATATTGTGCTTTTGTCATAAATGATGTACCATTTCTCTTTTGTATTCACTCCTCACCTTAATGTGGCAGCACATGCTGATAAATCTGATTTTTTAAAAATTCCTCTCTATTGATCTAATCAATTCTCTGCTTCTCCTAGGAAGTGATTTGAATTAGTGCCTTAGCTTATAGAATAAAAACTGCTCTATTTCTATATGTTCAAAACAATGTTTGTGACTTGAAGACTTACCATCGGTGAAAAGGGATTGGGCGGCAAACGAAGTTTGCCCCTAGTTTGAAGGGCGTGAAGTGGGATTGGTTGGCGAATGAGGTAAGTGACCGAAATTTGTCCCTAGTTTGGAGGATGGTTCACTAGAGGTTCTGGGCAAATGAGGTAGGTGACTGATGTTTTGCCCCTTGTATGAAGGGTAGATAGTAAAATTCAGGCAAACGAGATGAGTAGCCGATGTTTGCCCCTAGTGTGGAAGGTGATTTCTGGGTTGAGGCAAGGACCGTGACCTTAATCTCTCAAATGCTCATAATTTTTCCCTAGGCACTAGTGAAGTGGCCTAGCGAGCTATTTTCTCTCTTTAGTTATTGCTCATTCTGGATTTAGCTCTAATTTTTGCCTAGGTGACCTTTTGGGTTTTCGACCTAGCAAGCCATCCTTCTTTTCTTTTGAAAGTCTGCCTATGTACCCCCAAGTGGGAATCAGGTCCAACGTAGTTCAAGCCAAGGCTTTGAAAGAAGGGAAATTGATTGTGATGGTGCCGACCAAACCGATGCGGTTGCCTACGTATCCCCGAGTGGGAATCAGATCGAGCGTAGTTCAAGGCTAAGGTCTTGAAAAAGATGGGTGAGGGTTTTTCAAACCAATCGTCAAAGAAGTTGAAACTTAGGTGACTTGTGGTAGCCTTGAATAAGAGGATTTAGTCTCGATCTCCCTTTCTTTTCTTTTTCTTTTTTTTTTTTTGTTTTTTTTTTTTGAGGATTGATCCTTTTCACTTTCACCTAGCCAGTCAATTTTTCTTTTCACATAGTTGATTTATGTGAGATCTTCCGATCGCAATCTCAAAATTTCATAAAGTGCATGTCGGCTCTCAGAATTTGTTTGTGGTCGTTCAGAGCCTTTTTGAAACATGATCTAGACACATTCTCATGATGTAACTTGAAGTGTACAATTCTATGTATCACCAAAATGTTCTTTCTTTCATTTTCTCCATCATTTTGGCTGGCTAGGGTCAGATCTTGGAAATCAGCACCTTTTCAGCTCTAACTTTTGCCTAGGTGCCCTTTTGAATTTTTAACCTAGTGAGCTTTGATTTTATTTTTTTTTATTTTTTTGTTGAAAGGGGAAAAGAAACTCATTGAAAGTGTTTGGCTACCATCAAGGACTAAGTCTGCATTGCTTTCAATCGGACAGATTTGTATGGCTCCCAATAAGATTGGGTTCAAGGCTTCGAAATGGTGGAAAAATGATGTTGGACAAGCCTCAAGTCAGCTCCAAGTTGTTCTTTTCAAGATTTGAGGAAAAGCATCTTCAAATTCTTAAAGTAAGACTATTCAATTCTCGGCTCTTCATTGGTGTTAGTGTGAAATCAACTTTGACCTTTTTCAGGATTCCTTTTTTATTGTTTGATGCAAAAATTTATTAGCCATGGTATTTTGAAAAGTGACATTACAATTCAATGATTCATGCACTTACGACTAAACACCTCAGGTTAATCAAAACGAGATTTTATTCCATCAAAAGAGAAAGATCACAGACTCAAAACAACTCGATGACAGACGGACTTGACAACAAGACTGAACTTGAAATAGAGCCAAAACATAGGACAGACCTGACTAGACTCGACCCGGTCTCAAATGGATTGTCTTTGTGACCCATTTATTATTTTTTTCTTTTTTAGCAGAAGTTCCAGACACTATCACTTCACCGCGTAGCTTCAACAATCATTGGCCTCAGCGAAGGGGATCATTTAAACGTCCAGACCAAGGTAGTGGATTGGATTGGATTGGATTGGATTGGATTGGGGTGAGGTGCATCATATATGAGGTCCTGAATTGAGTAATATAGCCTCTTACAGTTGTCGGTATCATGGCCACAATCTTGGTGGTAAACACAGTATTTGGACTCATTGCACCCAAGAGGTGGACGAAAAGGAGGCTTACTAGGCTCCAAAAGCTCAAGGTGGCCCTTTTGAACAAGGTGGTTGAGAGGGGTAGATAAACTTATGTCGAGCAGTGTGAGGACTCTTTGATTTCCTTTTTTATGCCTCTTACTATGGTCATTTCGGCTTGATGATGGGCTTAAGGCATTAACATTTGGGCTGTTCTGATCTTCACCATAGGTAGTGGGTCTCTTTTCATTTTCCAATGTCCTAGCTTCATTGATCTTACCTTCACAGATAGCATCCTCGATCTTGGTCCCCACGTCGAATAGTTGTTCAAACGTGTTAATGGGCTGATAATACAAGCGATCAAAGTAGATGGGTTACAGATTCCTAATGAAAATGTGGACCTGCTCCTTTTCCTTTGGCCTGTGGGTCATCTAGGTGACTTATTTTTCCATCTTTCTAGGAATACATTAAGGGACTCATCGGCATTCTAGCGGGTGGTTTCTAGATCTCTGACAATAACATCCAGGTCTTGATTGTATGAGTAATGCTCAACAAATGTTCGAACGATGTCTTCCCAAGTGAGTGTCTTTGAGACCTCCAATGTCAAGAATCAGGACAATGCTGCCTCAGCGAGAGTCTAGGGGAACAACATGGCAATGTGCTCGTGAGTGTAACCCAATGATTGGAAAATGCTCATGCACAGCTTAATATGGCTCTTCGGGTTTCTAGTACCGTCAAAACGATCAATGTTCAGCAGCTTGAAATTTTCTGGCAGCTTTACCAACAATCCCTCTAAATCTAGCATGTAATCGTCAAATCCCTTGCTTTTCTGCAGAACACTTTCTATCTTGTCAACCTTGTCTAGACTAATATGGATCCTCTTGTCAATTGCAAACTGCATGGCTCCATCAAGGCACTCTTGAGCCCCTTCATGTCTAATGGCTGTAGCTTGGGGTGGTATAACTTTGGGTGGTGGTTAGACAAATCCTGGAGGAGGAAGGAATCCTGGTGGGTATTGTGGGTTCTGTTGTCTCATCTCTTCGAGAAATCCAAGGACTTGGGCTAAGCGGCCTGACTACTGGTTCATAGTGGTTCTTAACTCGGCAACTTGGGTTCCTATATCTTCTTAATCCATAGGTTTGATTCAAGAAGGGCTGTTGATCTCAAGAAGATAATGTAGCGGGATGACATTTAGGACATGTGATGTCCTACAAACTGAAATGACAAGGATCAAACTCGAAAGATGAAGATTGATGTTCGTGCGATGATGAGAAGGGATAAATTGTGTGGACTATTGAGATATACGTGTGTGCAGACTGATAGAAATTGTGTATGCATATGAGACAAGCATGCAGATGCAAGCCCTAATCTATATGATGCCCCTACTTCTAACATATAGCAGTTAAGCAAGTAAGGCCCTAACTATACAGAGTGTGCTAACCTTTCTTTCTAGTATGATCACCTGTAGGATAGAATTAGAATTTTCTAGGAGTAATATGGAATTTCTGGGATATTCGAAAGGATTTTACGGGAGAAACAGGGATTTCTAAGAAATCTAGGTGATTTGGACAGAGTTTCTGAAAGAAACAAGTATTTCCAGGTGGGTTGGACAGAGTTTCTAGGAGAAACTAGGAAATCAGAGTTTCTAGGAGAAACAAGGTAAATTGGGAAAAGTTTTGGAAAAAGCAGGGATTTCAAGGTTTCTGGAAGAAACAGGGATTTTTGGAAAATCTAGGTGAATTGGACAGCGTTTCTGGGAGAAACTGGCATATATGAGAGTTTTTGGGAGAAACATGAATTTTAGAATTTTTGGGGGAAATAGGGGTTTTTGGGTGACTTAGACAGAGTTGCTAAAAGAGGTAGGGATTTTTGGATGGAAGAATTTTCGGGAGAAACGGGTAGAGTTGGACAGAGCTTCTGGGAGAAACTGAGAAATTAGAGTTTTTGGGAGAAATTGGTACATCTGGGAATTTCTAGGAAGTTTGGAAGGAATTGCTGGGAATTTCGGAAAATTTGGGAGATATGGACAGAGCTTCTGAAAAAACAGGTATATTTGGGTGAGTTTATGGGAAATGGGAATTCCTGGGAAGCTTGGGTAGAGGTTTAGGAAAAATATGATTTTTTTGGAATTTTGGGTGAAATAAAAATACCTGGGGAATTCAAATAGGATTTCTGGGAGATACAGGAATACTTGGGTGATTCGGACAGAGTTTCTGGGAGACACAAATATATTGGAGAAATTTGGGTATTTCTGGAATATTTAGGCAGAATTTCCAAGGAAACTGGTATATCTGGGAAATTTGATTATTTTTGGGTGATTTAGACAGAGTTTCTGTGAGAAATAGGGATATCCGGATGAGTTAGGCATAGTTTCCGGGAGAAACAGGTGTATATGACAGGAGCATGTGATGATGGTGATCATACTGCCTAGCAAGTTTTCATACTCCTATGTCTTAGGACCAACAAATAGAGGTGTCAATCGGGTCGGGTTGGCCCAGCCCAGTCCGAGCCGTCCTGAATTTCCCGGGCTAAAAGCCCGGCCCAGCCCGGTATAGGCCCGAGCACTTTTGTCTTGTCCGGGGTGGACACGCTTAGTCCCGTCTACGGCCCGGCCTGGCTCGGCCCACTCCTTTGCCCGAAACCCGGCTAGCCCAGCCCGCTAGCCCGGATAAACTAACCATTGTGGCCCGGCCCGGTAGGCCCGCCCGCGCCCATAACGGCTAGTTTGGCCCTTTTTCAAATATTTTTTTCACTTTTTACCCCTCTAACGGCTTTAAAACGGCTAGTTTGGGGGTAAAAATGTAAATGTGATTTTTGACTTCCCAAAATGCCCCTTAGCCCATTTTCTATAAATACCAAACCTCCCACAACATATTTTCTCACACAAAAATCAATTATCTCTCTCTATTCTCTACTGTGTCTATACTACTCCATAAACTACAAGTCTACAAGCACTTCTACTCTACAAGTTGGTGATTCAATTATCAAAGCTCTAATTTGTAAAGGCACTTCTAGTCTTCTACAACTTGAACTTACAAGCTCTCAAGTCTTAAGTCGTATTATAATATATAGTTGTTCACTTCTTCTTCTACTACTATAAGTTGAGGTAAATTTATTTATTGTTTCACTTCTTGCTTTATTAGTTGCTTATTTAATTGTTAGTATTTTTAATCTTTTATATTTCTTTCCCCTCTTTTTTTTATTTTAAAAAAAATGGCATCTCATTCAAGATCTTTAAAAACTAGAGAAGGGCCAACTTATGACTTTGAAAATTTAGATTATGGGGAAAGAAATGAGATTAATGATTTGGAATTGGAGGATGATGACGACGTTGAAATTACAGGGGTCTAATCCATCTGAACCATCTCCTTCAAATCCTAATGATCCTAGTCCCACCACTGAAAGAAAATTAAAATCACCCGTTTGGTTATTTTTTAAATTTAAATGACGAAAAAAATGGAGCTATTTGCAAAATATGCGGACTCAAATTTTCTTACAAAGGTGGAGGAAATAATACACTTAAAAGGCACATCATAAACAAGCATAAAGGTGCATGGGAAGGCGGGCGGCCTAGTACAATCCTAAATTTCTGCTTCTACTGGCACAAGAGTTGGAACTTTTCTTTATAATAAAAAAAAATGAGGGAAGGCTTGGCAAAATTTGTTTGTGCATCCGATATGCCTTTTACTTTAGTTGAAGAAGAGTGCTTTACACGTTTTATTCAAACTTTTTTACAAGCCGCCTACCAACCTATTACTAGAAATACCCTTAGAAGTGATATACAATCTGTTTTTCAACAAAACAAAAATAATAATTGAGGACTTTTCTACTTTTAATTGTACAATTGCATGCACTTCTGATTTGTGGACTGGTTGTAATGAAATGGGATATATATGTCTAACGGCGCATTTTGTAGATGAAAATTGGAATATGAATAAAAATATCACTACTTTTCGTGCATTAGACTATCCTCATACTAGTGAAAATATATATAACTATATAATCAATGTTTTTAATGAGTATGATATTATGAAAAAAATTATAAGCATTACTTTTGACAATGCTAGTGCTAATAGAAATGCTATTAATATATTTAAAGATCTTATGCGCCCAATGTTGAATGGAAAATTATTTCATGGTCGTTGTGCATGTCATATCATTAATTTGATTATCCAAGATGGATTAACAAGAATTAATGATCACATAGTTAAAATTAGAGAGGCAGTGGTCTTTTGTTGTTCAACGCCTAACCGTCTACAAGCATTTTATGGTGTTTGTAAACAAAATCGTCTTAATCCAAAGAAATTGCAAACTGATATTAAAACTCGTTGGAATTCTACTTATCTTATGATAGATTCTTGTAAAAAGTATAGTGGCATAATTACTCAATTTGTTAATGTTAATTATCCTTTACTAAACTTGACTTCAAACGATTGGGACATGGCATTTGACTTTCATGGATTTTTAGAAGTATTTTACAATGCTACAAATTAACTTCCCGGTGTTTACTATTTTACTTCTTGTTTAGTTCTTATGGAATTATATAATATGGCTCATACATTTCATAGTTATAAACAAAAAAAAATGACATTTTTATTGATATTTGCGAGAAAATGGAAAAAAGTTTAAAAAATATTGGTCCAACATTCCACCTGTATTTTACTTATCTGCAATCTTGGATCCTAGAATCAATTTTGATGGTATTTGTGAAATGGTTAAACAAATATCTGAATCGATGCAAGGACCAGATGGTGAGCTTGGTCTAGAAATAACTACTTTTGAAATGGAAAATACTTTGGAATCTTTATTTCGTATTTACTATGAAAAATATACAAATAAAGAAAGTGCTACCTCTTCTTCTACTTCTAATATTGAGTTAAGTTCGGGAGCGTCAGGTGGGGCGAGCCAGTTTCTCAGTCGAAAGAAACAAAAGGGAGTTAGTCAATCATTTGTAAGTAGTTCCAACATTCTTGGTGAATAAAATAAGTATCGAGAAACTGAGTGGGAAAGCCGATTAACCAACGAGAAAATGGTCGATTTAAATCTTTTGACATGGTGGAAAGAACATGTAAGAGCTTTCCCTGTTCTTTCCATCATGGCTCGTGATCTACTAACTCCTCCGGCTTCCACAATAGCATCGGAGTCTGCTTTTAGTGTAGGTGGAAGGGTGCTAGAGGAAAGGAGGAGCAGATTATCTCCTGATATGCTTGACTGTTTGATGTGCTTGAAGGATTGGGACCGTGCACAATATCGAACTCAAAACCCCCAAGATCCTATTCTTGAAGACTTCGCAAATTTGGAAGTTACGGAAGAAAATTGAAGAATTAAGAATGAAGAATTGAAGAATGAATATGAGAGTTGATGATCATTCAATTCCAAACAATTCAATTGTAATACTCATGGCCCGCATGAGTATAAACTGTGAACTGCTTTTAAAAAAAAAATTCAATTCTGTAAAATGTAATCTTTACTTTTTATTATACAAATTAATGATAAGCAATCTTTTTTTTTTATTAGACTATAATTTTTAAATATCAAATGCTAGTAATCTCTTTAATTTTTATTGAATAATAAATATTCTTTACTTTTTTTCTTAATGAACTTTTTTAGTAATCACTAATCATTAATGAATAAATTACTTTTTATTATACAAATTAATGATAAGTAATCTTTATTTTTTATTAGACTATCATTCTTAAATATCAAATACTAGTAATCTCTTTAATTTTTATTGAATAATAAATATTCTTTACTTTTTTTTAATGAACTTTTTTTAGTAATCACTAATCATTAATGAATAAATCTTTACTTTTTATTATACAAATTAATGATAAGTAATCTTTATTTTTTATTAGACTATAATTTTTAAATATCAAATACTAGTAATCTCTTTAATTTTTATTGAATAATAAATATTCTTTACTTTTTTTGTTTGTTAAACAAACTTTTTTTTAGCAATCACTAATCATTAATGCATAAACTAAACATATAAAAAAAAAAAAGAGTTAAAGTAAAAACTCCCCCTAATTCCCAAACATTAAACTTTAAAAGTTAAAACTTCCCACCCCCCCCCCCCCCCCCCCCCCCCCCCCCCCTCCCCCTACAAAACTCCGGCCCGGCCCGTCTATGCACCCGTCCATAAGCCTGTCCACTAGCCCGGCCCGGCCCTAGTAAGCCCGGGCCACCGGTCTGGGGCGGACACCCCACCTCCCTTCCCAAGCACGGCCCGGCCCGGCCTAGTATTAGGTGAGGCCCAGCCCGGACCGGCCCTCTAGCCCGTTTCGGCCCACTTTGACTGAGCTCGGCCCAGTCCGGCCCGTTTGACACCGCTACCAACAAACAAGGTTTGCAGTGTATATCTTTGTGAGCACGGAGGAGACATCCTTATCATGGTACCTAAGCAAGTCAACTCAATGTAATCACATGTGAGTGATTGCCTTGGGGATCATAAGAAGGAGGTTATGTACTATACCACTTAAGCGTCTACACCGCACAGGTAATCCCATCAGGGTATACAGCAGTTAAATCACATTTTCCTATCTGAAAAGATTAATCAACAGTCCTATGAAAGGTTCTACAGGAATCTATATGCAAAGGCTGGGTTTAGTCAAAGAGGGTCCGTTGACGAGAGTTCCAATACATTGTCAGAGAGACAGTACGGAAGTTTTTACTCTTTTTGATATACCTTGGAAGGTACAGTATCAACGGTTACGTGTGCCCTGGCACAGCAAGACCTAAACAATGTCAGTGCCCCGTTTCAGACACAGTCAGAGGGGGGAAATGCAGGAGTGCAATGCGGTGAACCAGATACAGTAAAAAGAGTCAAACCGCTGTATTATTTTGTTTTTTAAAATAAAAATCCCCAGCAGAGTCGCCAGATTGTGGACACGCGGCCTCCGGTGAGCCGACCCCCCATCCGTGTTCCAGGGTTTCGGAATTGATTTTCCTTTGTTTTGAAATTGATTTGAAAAAGGCCAGTTGAAAACAGATACAGAGTCGCCACTTGGTCTGAAAGGAACCAAGAAACCTAATTTTGACTCACCGAAATGGATAAAGGGCACCAGCCCTTCATAACCAAAGAACTTGGCTCGGGGTTTTGGTACAAGAGAGGAAGGAGCCTTTGTCACGACTAAAACACCCCAACTCGCCCTGTCTCTCGACGAGCCTCAATTAGCATCCATATAATCATCTTATACTATGTTTGGTTCAACAACTAATACTATGATAGTATATTACATCACACAAGAATCTTGAAATGGAAGATCAAAAGATAAGATATCATTCATAAGATCTAAGACAAATATCACACAATGCAAAGTGTAAGATCACACAAAACACACTTAGAAAAAATCATCTAATCACATAGCAAGTAATCATGTTTTCCTAATCTAAGAGGGGACATGAATTATTCTTGAAACAAATAATCGAAGAAATCAAAAATATGCTTAACAAGCTAAAATGTATGCATGTTGATCCTTGAGAAAAGAAGGCCTCTCAATCCTCGGAACGGATGAGAAAGGAAAGTTCGATCGAGGGGAGGCATAAACGTGTGATCAAGTTCATTCCTTATAATCTTCATAGATTAGGAGTCACAAGAACTCCAAATCTTGCATGTATGCAAAGTACAATCCTAGAATGTGCAAGGTTGTAGTGTGTTTATGTATATGAATTTTGAAAATGATTTAGAAGTCTAAAATATGCATGAATGTATGAAGGAAATCATCATAGGATATGTACAAATTTAGTATGAACTACTCCCTAAGAGATGAGCTAATTTGGATTGCATGCAAACATCAAATCAAAGAAAAGAACTCAAAATATGCTTGCTGTGAATAGTGGACAGAACAGTGAGTTGATTTTCTAAATATGGAAAAGTGAGGTTAGAAATGTTTTAAGTCATGTTTTTCTATGGAGATCTTCCTTATTGTGTCTAGTACACAAATCAAAAAGAAAAACTACAATAACTATTATAGATTGAGAGAAATTATATGAACAAGAGAGGTTACTCAGAAATAGAGTTCGTACTATCAACTGAAATGTAGAAAATCTTTGAAAATGAACACTAAACATTTAGAGGCCCATATTATACAGAAGGTTCTCCAAGACACTTAAGTTAAAGGGAAAAATGAGTTGAGGCCACTCTCTTTGAAAAATTTCCTGGAAAACAAGTTGAAAGTGAACCTAGCTGTTGTGATGGCAAAAATAGAATGTCTAGATTGAATGTTTGGGTCAAAATGGAACCCTTCCAAGTGTTTTCAAGTCAAACCAAAAACAAGGGTGTTCTTTAATGAGTTAGGAAGACTTTCCAAGTGGCCTTGTAATCACCCATTGAGTATTGAACTCAGAATGACATTTTGAAGTTGAACAACTCACTGTTTTGAAGATTTAGGGAAAAACAAGTGTTTTATTTCTTGAAATCAAAATGAGGGATTTAAGAGGGGTTTTGAAAAGGGGTTGTGAAAGTATACTTTCAGAACTTGGAAGAATATTCTAACCACTTGGAATATCAATTCCTAACTCATTTCAAGAACTTCTTAAGTATTTGCAAAACATGGTTTTATTTGAAAACCAAACTCAAGAATCCATAGAAGTATGATACATGAGGGGATAGATGATACCTGGTATGATATAATATACTAAGAATGGTAAAGAATATGTTTGTGGGATGTGGGTTCATCTAGATACAAGAGAGTGTTGCATCAAAGTGTGAAAATCAAAACGTGGCATGCTGTGAATAGTGTCCAGAATGTGTGCATCACTTTACAAAATCATAAAGGTAGGTCAAACATGCCTAGGAAAACGTGGGAAAAATCAGAGAGCCTCCCTTGTGTGTCTAGAATACACAGAAAAGACCAAAAATCAATAGCTATCAAATATTAAAAGAAACAAATCAGAATGACCGCATGACTCAGAAACAAAAGCTGCACTGTTGACTGATTTTGTATGATTTTTTACAAATCAAAGATCAACTCTTATGATGCTCAACATATACAGAGAGTTTCATAACACATTGAAGTTCAACTAAAAAAATTGAAAAGCCCATTTTATGTGGTGAAAACATCTAAAAACAAATGCAAGAAGTCAGACTACAATCTGTGAGAAAAAAGACAGATTATTTACATGAACTTTAAAAATCCGAAAATGGTACTTTCACATCTCTATAATTAATGGAAAAAATTGGGTATAAACTATGATGTATTAGGGAGATATTCCAAGTGGTCATCATCATAGCTCAAGCATTTAATTCAAAACAAATCTTTGAACCTGAACAGCTCACTGTTTTGGATCATTCTTGAAGGAAATGGATTTGGGTTTTGGAATAGAGTTCGACTTATTGATTGGGGGTTTTGAAATAAATGTTCAAAGCATTAACTTAAATACTTGAGAAGATAATTTAACCATTTAGAATATCCTCTTAATACTTGAAACCCCAAGAACTTGGAAGAAGAAGAAATCAAAATAAAAATGAGGTTGAGGGAGAGATGATGCAAATGACAAATAAATCAAAATAGAAATGAGATGAGGGGTAGATTATGGTAGAATGTAAAGAAATCAAAATAGAAATGGGGTTTAGAAGAGAAGAGCAAGTATGATAAAAAATCAAAATAGAAATGGGGTTGAGAAGAGAAAATACAAGTATGATAAAGAAAAATGAAAATAGAAATGGGATTAGGAGAGAAGAACAAGTTTAGATTCAAAGATCTTTTATTGGGGAACCACAAGCATTTAACCTCTCATATATGTGTATGTGGGTGACTGCATCACTCTCTAACTCATTGGAAACTCAAGAATGTAAAGAAAATGGATTGAAAGATTGAAAGAACAAGTTTAGTTTTAAGAAAACTAGTTGAAACTCACATTTTGGTTGGATTTTGAAGAAAACTACTATATCTCTCTCTATTTTTTCCCTAACTCTCTAATTTTCTCCCAACAACTACAACTCTCTTCTTCTTCTCCCTCAAAATGGAAGCCAAAAGCTCTCTTTTATAGGACAAGATGGGGGTGTAAATGCGATTTTATAAAGTTCAAAATGGTCTCTCATTGGTCCAAAATAAGCTGGGAACCAAAACTACGTCGTTTTGATTTCTAATTATTTGATTTAAGCCCCCAAAACAAAATTACAAAAATGGACTTTCTGGGGGAGAGTGCCGCGGCGGCACTGGGCCTGTACCACGGCAGTAGTAGGCTAGTTCCGGGGCGACACTGCTCCTCTGACTATCTAAAAATTCCATTTAGGCCCCCAGAGGTTCCGGTATTTGCGAAAAGGCCCTATTTTGTCCGAAATTCACAGAAAATGCGTATGACCTCCAAACTGAGCTTGTAATATACCGCTGGAAAGGTAATGGAGTCTACTTTACATAAAAAAATAGTTTAGTGTCAGTTCACTTTGAAAAGTTTTGCGTTATTCGCCATAAAAGCCGATTAGATCGCCTTTTTCCCTTTTGAAATTCGTAATAAATCCATTTTAAATTCAAAAATTATGTGCGATATACCATTGGAAAGCTATTGACCTCTAGTATCCATGAAAAATATTTAAAAAATGATACGATGCTCCATTTTCAAAGTAAACTTTTAGGCCAAATCGGTCAAACTTAGGAACCCGAGAAGTTCTAGGAATCTCTGGGAGTTCCCAGGAGTTGACGTTTTTGTCTGATTTTCTTTTAAAACTCGTTTTAGTTCTTTTCACCTGATCTAGGATGATCTCGGATCTTTCGGGCAAATTCGAATGATTTTGGTCAAACCTTGGTCAACCTGGTCAACGGGGACTTTCCGGGAACTTCCGGGGATCTCTGGGAGCTGATGATTTCGCCTGATTTTATTTTAAAACTCATTTTATTACTTTTCTTACGATGTAGCATGTTTCCAAAAATTTTGGTCCAAATCTGGGAGTGTTTGGGCTCTCAGAGGCATTTTGGTCATTTTCACCGATTCTTGAGGTTTTTGAGATTTAGAGGCAAGCTCTGAAAATCCGATCTTTCTAATCATCGAGGTTAGACATGCTTGTGGCCTCCTAAATATGTTAGCCGACAAAATGGGGTGTCTACAGTCAACTTTTCCTCCGAAGGCAAAATTACCGATTTTTGCACAGTGTATGATATTGGAGGCATTATTTTTACTAGGTTCCCTTCCCTTTAAAATTCATAAAAATCAAATTTGACATATGCGGATCTAGATGAACTATTCACAGGACTTTTAAATTCTTGAATCGAAAATCTTATTTTTGACTATAGTTAGCAATTTTGGCCATTCTGGGTCAACGTTTGACTTTTCTGGACTAAGATGTTTTAATTCGTAAAAATCATGTTTTTAATTAGCTCTGATGCCTTTATACGAGAATAGGAATCTGTCGCTCTAAATACCATTTGTTGTAATCAAAATATAATAGCTCTGATACCATATTAAGGAAAAGTATAAACCGCTCTGATACCTTCTATGGAGAAAATGCAAAAAGAAAGATTTAAGTAATATCGCTATGAAACCTTTATAAGAAAATATGTAAAGAAAGAACAAGTCGAAAGCCCGCTCTGATACATTTACATAATGAGAAAAAGAATAAGTTACACATTTGCATAGTCGAGTTAGCATGTTTGAAAGGGGTCGTTTGGTCAACATATGTGTTGTGAGAAGTGAGTAAAGGAAAAATGTCTTGGGTCGGGTAACCTTAATTATCCCAGGCCGACTCAGGTGCTGCAGGTTAATTAGGAAGGATTGAGCCCATGCCGATTTGAATACGGTAGGCCAGTCAGAGTTCTTATGATAGCCTTAATTATTCCAGACCGACTCAGATACAGTAGATTAATTAAGAAGGTTGAGTCCAGGCCCACTCAGATACGGTAGGCCAATCTAATTGTGTCCAGGCCAACTCAGATACGGTAGACCGATAGTTAGTTGGATATTCCAAACTTAGTTCAGGCTGACACGAATACGGTAGACTAATAAGGGTGTTCAGTAAGTTATTAATCTTGAATGTCTAGGTACGTCTAGGCCAACTTAAAGACAGCAGACATATCGACAAACCTTCTAAATTAACGACATTGCGCCAGATGGTTCTAGGTGAACCGAATGAGTCAAGAGAGTGTGATCGAGATAAAAAAAGTCAGTGAGATGAGATGGTTTAATTGTTCATGCACAGTCTTAAATATTCATTTCTCAAACTATTATTAATTGTTATTATACGATTACTGGAATAATGGATTAACCGTACTCTAAGGTACTGAACATTGATAATAACTGTAAATGTACTTTTACATACATTGCTTGTGTGTTCATTATACTCACTCGGCTTTCATTAGCTGATGACTTTATTTTGTCCTGGACATCCAAAAATGTTCAGGAAATGATCATGCAGGGCAATATGACTATGCTAGCTAGAAAAGTCTGCGAAGATACTTTTATTTAAATCAAGTTGTAATAAGGATATGAATAATGTTTTAAATTTAAATAAGGCGACTTGTGCCTTAGGGATATTTTATTTAAGGACAATGTAATATTATTTGAAGTTGTAACAATGTTTAATGTCATCTTCTCTATTTCTTTATATACTCTATTTTGTGGTACATGTTAAGCTAAGTACAGGACAAGCGATCCATCAACTGTCATGACCTACGGGTCCAAAACAGAAATGAATTTTTTTCCTTATTTTGCTATGCTGGGGCGTGACAAAACCCAAATGAATACTTTGCTATTGTCACCCCCAGCGGCTACAATAACAATCATCGCCCGCATGCAAAATCGTAAACAACTGACTGACTCGAATGGATACGTTGTTATCTTCGCCTATCAGGGCCACAATAGCAATCATTGCCGGAATGCAAAATTAAAAACTACCAACTCATGACTCGACTGTACTTTCTCGGACCTCCATAGTCGACTAAACATGTGTGACCTATGTAACAGGGTTGGTCTCCTTGACCAACTACACGTGCGTCAACTTTGACATCATGACTTGACTCTTTCATATAGATATCTATGCAAGTGTATGATGTATAATTATCATATCGTGAAGTATAGTTATCTAAGCATGCACATATAAATGGTTTACTTTTAAACTGCGCACATATAACATATATAGAACATTCACATAGTATACCAAGTTAGTTAGGACTCACCTCGATGCAGAGTACGTGATGGACTTGTGACTACAAATACGGCGCCGGTTCCTATTTTTCATTTTAATTCACAGAACTACAATTTATAATCATTCTACGTGTAAGGGTATAATGCTAATTATGTCGAATGGGTTCCTAAACCTCAACATGATGATCCTTACATCATTTTAAGTCTAACGCCAATGACTAGACTCAAATCTGAGCACTGCATGCAATATATTTGACATGTAAGTATTAGTAATCACGTAATAAGTGTTTATATGAAGCTCTTCTATATAAGGGTGTAAGCGGTCGGTTTCGGTTGGTTTTTTTGGGTTTTTTTATGAAAATAAAAAACTGACCAATAGTGCTGGTCGGTCTGTTTTCAAAACCTTCGGTCAATTTTTCAGTCGATTTTGGTTTGAACATAAATGTATAAAACCGACCAATTGGTTTTTTGGACGATCGATTTTCGATTTTTGGTTTTTTACTTACACCCCTGCTTCTATAACACCTAGAATTATGGAGACCATTGTTCAACTGTTACTGTAGAACCAAAAAAGGATTATATCACATAGATGGGACTATCCGATCAAAAAAGGATTATATCACATTTCTACAGTTCTGTAATACAAGAAGACTACATAGACGGGATATAAACTAAACAAATACGTTAACAAACATAAGGACAAATAGACATATCCGACAAACACAATGCCACTGTAGACACCCCATTTTGTCGGCTATCAGATTTAGGAGACCCATAGCTTGGTGATTCACAATGATCTTAAAAGACTCAAAAGGACTCCTGGAAGCCAGTTCTATCTCTCAAAATGCTCAGAATGACCGAAATGCCCATGAAAGCCCAAAAGCTCCCAGATTTGGACCGAAAGTTCTGGAAACATGCTATGTCATAAGAAAAGTGATAAAATGAGTTTTTAAGTAAAATATGATGAAATCGTCAGCTCCCAGAGACCCCCAAAAGTCCCGGAAGTTCCCGGAAAGTCCCCGTTGACCGGTTTGACCAAGGTTTGACCAGGTTTGACCAAGGTTTGACCAAGTTTGACCAAAATCGTCCAAATTTGCCAGAATCATTCTAGATCATAAGAAAAGTATTAAAATGAGTTTTAAAAGGAAATCGAGCGAAAACGTCAGCTCCTGGGAGCTCCCCAGAAGTCTCCAAAACTTCCCGGGAATCCCAGGTTTGACCAGTTTGACCAAAATTTGACTTTGGAATCGGAGCACCGTAACATTTTTCATGGATACTAGAGGTTAATATCTTTTCAACGGTATATCGCACATAATTTATGGATTTAAAATGAATTTATTATGAATTTTCAAAGGCGAAAAAGGCGATCAAATCGGCTTTTGTCGCGAATACCGCAAAAATTTTCAAAGTGACCTATCACCGAACTTTTTTTATGCAAAGTGGACTCCATTACCTTTCCAACGGTATATCAAAACCTCAATTTGGAGTTCGTATGCATTTTCTATGAATTTCGAACGAAATAGGGCCTTTTCGCGAATACCGGAACCTCTGGGGGCCTAAACGTAAATTTCTAGGCGTCTGAGGAGCAGTGCCACCGCGGCACTGGCCCACTGCCGCCGCGACACTGGCCCAGTGCCGCCACGACACTCAACCCTCGCAGACTCCATTTTTGTAATTTTTTGGGGGGTCTAATTTGATTAATTGAAAGCCAAAACGACATAGTTTTGTGTTCACAGTTGTTTGGGACCAATGGTAGTACTTCTAAAAACCCAAAACCACCCCAAATTGGCCTATTTAAACCCCCCATTGCTCTTCATTTTAGGGGGGCCAAGTGCAAAAGCTTAGAAAAGTTGTAGAGAAGAAGAGAGCTAGAGATGGGTTTAGAAGAGAGAAAAGGAGCTTCCTCCTACTATTTTGCTATAGAAAGTGAGTTATAATCTTGCTTTCTTCCATTACCTCTCTTATACTTCACATTCCAAACACCCCCAATCACCATTCTTGAGCATTCTTGAGTTAGGAAGCTACTTCCATGTCCAAATGTCAAAATCTATGAGTGAAACACCAAGCTACAAGTCCAAAATCACATTGATTATAATCTATTGATTGTTATTTACTTGCTTGTTCATATTATGTTCATCTCTTCTTAATCTCATTTCTTTTTTTTATTTCTTTATTTACTTACTAGTTCATCATCATCTAAGTGATGACATGAAGTTTGAGGTGAGTGAATCCTTATGGATAGTAGCTCTTAACCTCAAAAACATGTTTGATAGATGATGATCATAACTTCAATACCTCCAAGGTATTCTTGAAGTTATGTTCAAAATGAAAATAAATTTCTCCAACAATCTTAGAGGTTCTTGATGATGAGTTGAATGTTGGCATTTTAAGTGGTTATAATCTTTATTGAGTATTGAAAATACACTTTCAAAACCACTATTTCAAACCCCCCCCCCCCCCCCCCCCCCCCAATCCCTCTCATTTTGATCACAAGAAAGAAAACCTTATTTTCCCCCAAAATCTTCAAAACAGTGAGTCAAAACAGTGAGTGAGCTGAGTTCAAAGATTTTTCTATAACTCAATACTCAACATATGGATGCAAGGCCACTTGGAAGTCTTCCTAACTCATTGGAGAACACCCATGATTTTTGGATTGACTTGGAAGTACTTGAAAATGGTCCATTTGGACCCAAACATTCCTTCCAGACATTCTGCCTCTGCTGTCACAGCAGCTTGGCTGACTTCCAACTTCTTTTTCAAAACACTTTTCCAAAAGGGGTGGTCCCAACTTATTTTTCCTTTAACCTTCAATGTCTTAGGAAACTTTATGTATAAAATGGGCCCCTAGATCATCTGGTTTCATTTTCTAAGATTTTTCGACATTTCAGTCGACAGTACGGACTTTGTTTCTGAGTGACCTCCATTGTTTATATGCTTTCTCTCATTCTGTGATAATTATTAAATATTGGCTTTTTGGGTAGTGTTCTCAACACAATAAGGAAGATCTCCATAAAAAATTATGCATTGAAAACATTCCTAACCCCTCTTTTCCATTTTTGCAAGATCATGTTACTGTTCTGTCCACTATTCACAGCAAGCACATTTTAACTTTCATTCTTTGATTTAATGCTTATATGTATTCTAAATTAGCTCATGTCTTAGGAAGTAGTTCATACTACATTTGTACATATCCCATGTTGATTTCATTCATTCATTCATTCATGCACATTCTAGACTTCTAAGTCATTCTAGGAATCCATGAACACAAAGCACACTACAACCTTAGCACATTCTAGATACATACATTGCATCCATGCAAAGATTTGGGGCTTTTGTAACTCCTAATCTTAGAAGATTATAAGGAATGAATTTGATCACACGTCCATGCTTCCCCTCGATCTAATCATCCTTTCTCATCCGTCCCGGGGATTGAGAGATCTTCTTTTCTCAAAGATTAACATGCATCATAATAGCTTGCTAAGCATATTTCATCTTCTTTGATTTATTTGTTCCAAGAACAATTCATGTCCCCTTTAGATTAGGGAAGTCTTGATTATTTGATACATGATTAGACGATTTTCCTTAGGTTTATTTGTGTGATCTTTCACTTTGCATTGTATGATATTTGATTTAGATCTTATGAATGATATCTTATCTTTTGATCTTCCGACTTCAAGATTCTTATGTGATGTAATATACTATCATAGTATTAATTGTCGAACCATACGTAGTATAAGATGATTATTTGGATGCTAATTGAGGCCCGTCGAGAGACGGGGCGAGTTGAGGGTGTTTTAGTCGTGACAAAGGCTCCTTCCTCTCTCGTACTAAAACCCCGAACCAAGTTCTTTGGTTATGAAGGACCGGTGCCCTTTATCCATTTGGGTGAGTCAAATTAGGTTTCTTGGTTCCTTAAAGACCAAGTGGCGACTCTGTATCTGTTTTCAACAGACTAAATCAATTTCAAACAAGTTTCAAAAACAAGCAAGAGGTGGAATCCCGGTATCCACAGCCACTAAACATTCATTCGTCGTCCAAACCTATGACATTCTGAAGTTTGTTAAGTTATATCCAGGTGTCGACCTGAGGTACGAGGTAAACTAAGGGTCATTCTATTGTTATGAAAATTTATCATTATCATCTATGGGGGTCAAGCTTTTCAAAATACCCAACACGATCTGCCAGCTTTGGATATCGCAATTTTCTTACCCATAGCTTTTTTTTTTATTTAAAATTCATTTAAATTAAATTTCAAAAACAAATGAGTCGCCACTTAATTTTTAAAAGGAAAATTAAGAAACCATTTAAAAGGAAACTGATCTTTTGCGAAACCAAAGATTAACTAGGTCCGGGGATTATGGAATGAGAGAGGAAGGAGCCCGTCGGACTAAAACACCCTCTCTCATCCTATCTTGCGATAGGCAGACTCAACATCCTTTTGATCGAATTTATTAATCTAAGTGTGCCCTCAACTAATACATATATATATATACGTTACAGAAGCATGTCCAAAGGGTGTAACATTGCAAGTGATAAAATATCATTCAAAAACCACGTAGTTTAAGTAGCAAGCAACATGATATGCAATAAGGTACAAGAGAACTTTCCCGGGATCCAGGCGCAGATATTAAACGTGCAATGCATGCAATTAAATAAAATCTAAGAAAAGAGTCTCTAACCCACATATATACATGTAAGGCAAAATCTTAATTCTAATGTGTCGCGCATGAGGTTGAAAAATCGATAAAATCAATAAATTAAAAGAAACTAAAGAGGAATACAAGAAGTCATACCTTAATAGCGCTACAAAACAAAGGGTTAGTCCACATAATATACAAGATATAAAGTTGGATCTTAAATAACAATCCTAGACTTCTAGTTTAAATCTATTAAATGTAATTAAATCTAAAGCATACAAGTCTTAAATACAAGTATTAAACCACATGAATGAATGTGTACATGAATAAGAATAAATCATGAAATGCTCATTGACTTGGATTATTTAAACTTTGAATTCAAGCTTAACTAATCATTATTAAAACATGGTTTGAGCCTTAATTCATGAAAATATCATCTAAGCCATTATTCACAAGATTGATGAAAACCATTGCAGAATTCTAGAAATCGCTGGGAGCGGGTCATATCTTTGGAAAATAGCAAAGCATGGTTCCTGTGGTTTGATCTTAATGATTTTTGGATATGATATGCCTCTGTGAGTCTAGTTTACAACCCAAAAAGAAAATCAAATTTTCAACGGTCGGATCTCCAGGAATTGGACGGAAACCAGACATCACTCAGCATTTTACAACCTTCTGTCTAGAGTTCTTGCACGATTTTCTAAAAATAGCAAAAATATCCCAAATGCTTTGTTCTTTTTAGGGTGACTTCCTAACACATTAATCTACTTAGAAAAATTATTTTGGGCTACAAACACTTTATTAGAACTCCGATTTACTTATTTCAAAAGAATGTTGCTGTGCTGAAATTCTGGACAGATTATTGTTACTTCACAAAACTCATGACTAAACCATTTTAAACATGAAACCATCTTAAAACAAAAATTACAGTGGTAGAATATTGTGTTATTGACATTTTTCCGTTGGTTTCACTCGATTCCATCGGTTAGATTTCGAACTAAAAATCTTTGATCAAAAATAGTTTGTGAACTCACTATTTTTATTTGTCAAGTTTAACTTTTATTTGGTAACACTAACTATTTAAACTATGAAGTAGGGTTTAAACCAAACCATTTCTCCTACCATTTGATGGTCATTGGAGGCTAAAGACCTTCATATTTGTAGATTTCAAGTGAAGTATGAATTGACTTCATGAAATCTCAAGGTAAGGAATCTAAACCATGGAAATGAGCTTAGGCTCAAAACCACTTTCTCCTACCATTTGATGGCCATTAGAGATGAAGACATGACTAATACTCATGAGTCTCAAAAGAATATAGAGAGGATTCCATGAAACATCAAGTTTAGAGGACCCAAGTCATGATTATGGACTTGAATCCATTTATTTACTTATAAAATGAAGTGATGATCAAATTTTGACTCTCATATGAAGCATGAGCTTACATGGGATTCAAAGGATCATACTCAAGAGATTTCAAGAGAGATATTGAAGATCTCCAAGAATCTCAAAAGAAAAAAAAAACATAAACAAAAAATAGAAGAAGGATCAAAGAATTAGAAACAAGGGCTTCCAAGTTTACTTAACAAACTCTAAAACCTAATCAAGAAAAACTAAATGACTTGGAAATTAGAAGCTCAAAAGAAAGAAAACACAAATAAGATTAAAGGGTCACCTCCAAACTATCCTCAAAGTTTCTCTCCTTTGAAGGTCTTCCAAACTCTTCTTCAAACTTTCCAAACTCTCTCTTTTCTCTCCAAAAATGTTGGTGTAATGATAGTGTTTTTTGTATGTGTTGTCCTCCCCTTTCTCAAGAAAGATCCTCTCTCATTTATAGGCAGAATTACCAAGCATTTTCCAGTGAATTCGGAGTAAAAGACATGTGTAAACATCTTATTTGGTGGTACAATATGTACTTTCTGAAATTGGACAGACTGCTACCCAGGGCGGCAGTCGGAACCTCTCGCGGCAGTCCGTGAATACCGCCACGGTACTCCGTGAATGCCGCGGCGGCGCTCCATGACTGCCGTGCGGCATTCATTGAGAGCCGCGGCAAGTTATTAACTGCCGCGTTTTATTCAGCCTTACTTTATCAATTTTTTGTTTTTATCCGCCTACATATACGTATTGTACCACAAAATACAGACTTTAAAAGTGAACGGCAGTCAGAAAATGTCGGCGGCATTCTCTGAATGCCTTGCGGCATTCACTGAATGCCGTCCGGCACTCACTGAATGTCGTCCGGCACTCACCGAGTGCCGCGATGTTTGCCGTATGCCGTTTTTTGTTAAGCTTCTCTTTTCAGGTTTTTTTCTTTTTTTCTTTTTCTTAAAGAAACTTTATTTTCGAAGATCTTTTCCAAAAATGGTGTCTTATACCTGAATTCTCCTAAATACCTAGTATTTTCTCCTTTCTGTGAAATTTTATCGCGTTTGGAAAACTTTCTGAAGAGCTTGGAATACTTCGAATCTTTTTGGTCCTTATCATCATCGGACGTGGAGGTGATGCTCTCCTAAATTCGACGATCGGTCAAAATTGGGGTGTCTACAGTTTTCCCCTCTTCGGCAGAGCTTGTAGAGCAACGCGTGCCACAAATGAATGTCGAAGCCTGTGTGAAGACAGGCCTTTGACCGGACTATCGAATTTAGTTAAAACAAAAACGCGTTGCAAAAACGGTTTCACACGCGGTTCATGTTGGTCGTGCTCAACGGTGAGCTGCCTACGTATCCCATCAAGAATCAGACCAAGACGTAGTTCAGGCATGGCTCGAACGTACACAAACGCAAGTAGTCATATGGATGGATGCACCTATCCTGTCGTGATGCAAGTGCTATGCAATGGAATTTTTTTGAATTGACCTGTTTGCACAAGCGTCATACTTATCATGTTCCCCTACATGTGACACACATTGCGTGACGTGCTAGTTAGGGAAGATCATCTGATTCTTTAGTGATGTGAAAATCTGCTTACATGGGTCGCAAAAAGTGCTTTTGGTTTGGTTTCGAGGGTTAACGCAAATCTGTTGCGAGAACCGAGAACGTAAATCCGTTACATCCTCAAAATGAAAGATCGACGTAAATCTGTCACGTGGATCGGGAATATAAATCTGCTATATTCTTTAAACAAGGGTTAACGTAAATCTGTTGCGAGAACCGAGAATGTAAATCTGTTATATTCCTAAAACTAGGATCGACGTAAATCTGTCACGTGGATCGGGAATATAAATCTGTTATATTCCTAAAATGAGGGTAAACGCAAATCTGTTGCAAGAACCGAGAATATAAATCTGTTATATTCCCAAAACGAGGGTAAACGCAAGTCTGTTGCGAGAACCGAGAATATAAATCTGTTATATACCCAAAACTAGGATCGACGTAAATCTGTCACGTGGATCGGGAATATAAATCTGTTATATTCCCAAACGAGGGTTGACGCAAATCTGTTGCGAGAACCGAGAATGTAAATCTGTTATATTCCCAAAATGAGGGTAAACGCAAGTCTGTTGCGAGTACCGAGAATATAAATCTGTTATATTCCCAAAATGAGGGTAAACGCAAGTCTGTTGCGAGTACCGAGAATATAAATCTGTTATATTCCCAAAACTAGGATCGACGTAAATCTGTCACGTAGATTGGGAATATAAATCTGTTATATTGCCAAAGTCTTCTATCAATTTTCCAAATTTTGGGCCCACGGGCTCAAAATTTTTTTGATTTTCAAAATTCGGGAACCCACGGGCTCAAATATTATCAATTGTCAAAATTCGGGAGCCCATAGGCTCAAATATTCTCAGTTTTCCAAGATTGGAGGCCGACGGGCTCAAATATACTCTTGAATTTCAAAATTTGTAGCCAATTTGAACCTGAAAACGACCCTGAGGGCCAAAAGTGTAATGAGGGCAAATTTTGGGGGCCTTAAATTCAATTTTCGGGAATGCTGCCCGGCAGTTCATTGACTGCCGCGCACGGAAAATTGAGTGCCACAATTGAGCGGCAGTGGCTTAAACCGCCGGGTTCAAAACATTTCTCTCATTCTCTCATTCTTCTCTCTCTCGATTTCTCTCTGGAGAATTTTTCTCTTTCCCTTTCCTTGCTTGGATTGATCTGCCGGGAACTCATCAAGTTCGTTCTACTCGATCAACTCTTGCTTAATCTCTTTTATTTCACTATTTTCCTGAATCATTCATGAGTTTAACGTGTGAATCTCTCTTTTTTACAGATTATGGCGAGCGGTTCAGGGAGGAAGAAGAAGGCCAAGTACACGGCCACTCATCATCCGGACGCCACACTCTTATTACGGGACCCCGATGAGCACTTATCTTCCCGCACGTTCAAGCGCGAGGTAAACGTTCCTCTCTTTGTTTTTAATTTCCTTTTCTCTATTAAAATTTTACGCACGTATAGTGAATCATAGCTTTGAACATCCCATTTTAGGTGCCAATGCCATGGTTGTAGCGCTTTTCATGCGTACTTTACTCAAAAGTTTGCATTTCATTTTATTATTCTCGAACTTTATGAATACCATGCTTGATGGATCATAACCCATCGTCCGCATTCGTGTTTACTGAACTTGTGAATTTTCTCGAACGTTCAAAACGCCTTTTCATTATTCGAAACTGTTTCTTGTCCGCTTATGATCCCAAATTTCTTTCGCACCTTCGTATGTTTTATACATGCATGTATTCCCAAAAATGCGAACAAGCTATTCTTTTCTTTTCCTTTCCTTGAAAATGTGCTAGGACATTGGATGCTTTCTCTTTATTCCTTCTTATTATCTACTGAACTGAATGCATACGAGTGCCATGTTTGTGAAATTTCTGCAAGTTCTTTTAATTTTCCATTTCTTTCCTTTTTATGTCGCCTTTCCTTGTCTTTTGCTGCCATTTATTTATTTGCCCTTTTCTTTTATCCGATTACTAATACCAAAATTTGTGTTTCTTTTCTTGCAGCTGCAGCCCAAGGTGCTGAAGGGGCATGGCAGCCTCGCTCATGGGTACGAGTGGTATACAGGATTAAGCGAGACTGTGAGGGCTCTAGTGGACGCGACAGGGTTTGGGGACTTCGTCAAACTTTTGGCGAAGAGCTCCAACGACTTGCGACAGATTCATGCGCTGGCGGAGAGGTGGTGGGATACCACCAATACCTTCCACTTCCCATTCGGTGAGATGACGATGACGCCTCTGGACTTCAGCATGATCACAGGGATTCTGTTTGGAGGAGAGCCCTTGCGGTACTTGACAGATCAGGAGTGGGACCAGGTGGAGCCGCTGTTGGGGGTGATCCCGGAGGAGGCTTTGGTTACGGCCCGATGGTTCATGGACACGTTCCGGGGGAAACCCGACTTTACCGACGAGCAGATGGCCCGGGGTTTCTTGATGTACATGTTGGGGTGCTCTCTGCTGAGCACCAAAGGTGATCGGATTTCTGTGTCCCTGGTTGCATCGCTGGAGCGTCTGGACCGGGTTGATGAGTATGACTGGGCTGGTACAGGGTTATCTATCCTGTACAGGCATATGAGTGACATCTCCCGGGACAGACCGGCTTCTACCAGTGGGTATTGGAGAGCGTGGGAGGTATATTCTTTTCCATATTTTACTGCTTTTTATGCTTTCAAAAATTTATTCGAATTGTGAGACTAACCCCCTCATTTTTATTATCGCAGGTCTGGTCCCACGAGTATTTTTGCATGATGTCTCCAGAGACATGCAGTGCTGACGCCCTCATCATGCCCCAGGGGCTGAAATGGGCGAAGGATAGGGTTGGGCGGAAGATCGGGGCCCACGACTTTGTCTCGTTCAGGAACTTCCTGACGAACTTGAGCGAGCAGCATGTCCATTAGCAGCCCTGGCTTAGGGTACTACCTGAGGCTCGTGTGGGGATCCGAGAGTCGGCCGGGTATGACCCGACGAGGCGACTTCTCTGTGGGCCAGAGGGCCAAGCGTGGTATCTGGGAGAGAGAGTGACCAGGCAGTCACTGGCAGCCCCTGGATTCTTCGTGCCATTCCCTCCTCCCGACTCTATGAGGGTCACGGACACACTTCAGGGCAGTGAGTTCACGGCTGGTCGAGACGGCTTCGGTATTCACGGCTTTTTGGACGACCCTGTAGGATATGCGGCTTTCCGTGCCGCTAAGCTGATGCCGAACTTCCCTTTGATGGAAGTGACTCGGGTGAGTGAAAGATTCTTTCAATCTTTTTATGAGCTTTCTTTCATTCTTTATCCATGTTTTATTATTTCTTGTTTGCAGCCCGTTCCTGCTGCAGCTCGTCCTTCCGCCTTGCCTGAGTGGGATTGGACTATGTCGACCGTCTCATTTGGCGAGCCTTATGATGTCGTCCCGCACGCTTACGCGGAGGAGGGCTTGACATATGCCAATAGTGTGCGGCAGTGGGTTCTCGGGCGAGAGTGGATGGTAAGGGACTTCTCCCCGCCTTTCACTTTGACTTTTGATTGCCTCTTTTTGCTAATCTTTTATTCTTGATTCTTGCTTTCAGGCTGAGGGAGCTCGGGCGACTACTGCGGCTCAGTTGAGGGCCCAAGTATGATCTTTTACCCTTTTATATTCTTGATATTCCATTCGTCTTTTCAGCGCTTTCTGGACTTATCCTCTCTTTACCAGATGGAGGAGAACAGAGTCCTGTCTCAGCAGGTGGGGCAGCTTCAGCAGCGGCTCCAGCAGTTCGGCATCCCTTTCAGCTACACTCCTGGAGATGGTGGTGCTGGACAAGCCGCGGGGCGAGGTGGTGGCTGCGGTGCAGGCAGCAGCGGGGGTCGAGCCAGAGGCGGCGATAGCGGAGGACGTGGAGGGAGCGGCGGAGGCAGTGGGACAGAGTCAGAGGAGGAGCCTCTCAGGCGCACGACTCGTCAGACTCATGGCCGGAGTCGAGGCTGACCCTGCTTTTATTATTTTTGCTTTTGAGAGTTATGGGAGGATTTATACTTTCATTCGGATGATTGTATATACACATACACTTTATTTTGATGGCTGCTCCATGACGGCCGGTAGGATAGGCACCTTACATACCTTTATTATGCTTTTGCTTTTACATTGATATCCACCGTATGTGTGACCATAGCTTGGTCCTTTTCTTGCTGTATGTGGGACCATGGCTTGGTCCCGCCTTTATTGCGATTCTAAATGCCTTGATTTCTTTTCTTTTTGCAAGAATGAGAGCGAAAAAATGAATGAATGAATGAATTACGATTTATAACTTAATCTTTGTTGCTCGTGCTGCATGAAGCGCACATTTTATTATTCCTTATTTAGTTTTCTGTTTGCAGGTGGGCTAAAAAAATGTTACAAATAGACCCAGGCCAGTGGAAAACTTGGAACGGCACTCAGTTAGGTCTCTGCGGCACTTGGTGAGTGCCGCAGCGGCAGTCAACGAATGCTGCGACGGCATTCATGGACCGCCGCACGACTTTTCATCTAGTGCCGCGGCACTTTATCTAGTGCCGCGGGTAGGTAGGCTGCTCCTTTTTCCTATTTATACCCCTTCTTTCCCAAGACTCTGTAAAACACTTCTCTTTTCTCCCCATTCTTTCTTCAGATGGCCCCCATTAGTTCTCAAATCCTCTTCCCATGGATGGATACTCTCTCTGGCTTTGACAAGCTCAACTTTGAGTGTTTTAGATTAAACGATCTCTTCTCCTTCCAATGGATGAATTTGAACGAGGGCCTACTTCGAGCTGCCATTCGGTGTTGGGACCCCGCTCTCAACGTCTTTCGTTTCGGCTTTTAGGAGACTTGTCCCTTGTTTGAGGAATTCAGCGCCATTCTACATACTGACCCTTTCGCCGAGTTGACAGTCCCTTTGGTTCAAGCCGGGTATGTCCGGGATTTGGCCATTCTCCTTCACATATCTCGGAATGCGGCGGGTTCTTTTGTTCATGATAAGCAGACCGACTTTGAGCGCCTTTCTTCAATTTATGCTCCTATAGGGGACCCTTACGATGGTGAGTATCAGATCATCCGACGTAGTGCCTTGTCAATTGCTATGCTCTCTTACTTCCACTTTTAGTCATCTTTCGACATTCTCATACCCATCGCCTGTGGTTTGCGGGAGATGAAAAGTGCTGTTATGCTGGTCCTTGGTGAAACTCTGATTGGATTGGGCCATGCTTGCGCTACCGGGGCCGTATTATCTGTCGGGGCACCTTTTGTTCTGCAGATCTGGCTCATGGAGCGTTTGGACCTCTTTATACACCCCTCCCGTATTCGAGGGTCACTCCCATACGAGCGTATGGAGATTCACAACTTATTTCACTCTACCGATGCATGGCTTAGTTGGCTTCAAGGCCTCTCTTCCAATGATATCTGCTGGATCTGTCCACAGTGGATTTATTGCTCCATTGCCGTATGCCTTCCTGGGCGACCCGGCATTTGGTTACCGGGCTTGAGTGCCACTACTTTCTACATTCCCGATCAAGTGTTCCGTCAGTTTGGGCTTCTGCATGATACTACTGAGTCTGTGACTGTTGATTTCACCAGGGGGTCCACTTTGCGCCCTTCTATTGTGAAGGCTTTCATTGAGGCTTGGTCGAGCAGGATGGCTGCTCCGTGCCTGAGGATTCCTGCTTTGACTGTACCTACTGCCCAGTATCTTCTAGAGATCCAGGCCTTGGTTGCGAGACAGACTTGACAAGACATATGCACAATAAAGTAGATAAAAATGGGGAGAAGCTTACCATTTTATGACAATTTTCTGACAGACCCTACCTACTCTTTTCACACTTTTGAATGTGGTTTTCCTTGTATTTCATGTTTTTGAAAATGTCCTGACATGTTTAATCAAAGTGCTTCACTCTTTCGATCAATCTTTTATGAAGAATTCTCCTTTCAATGTCTTTTCTTGGCTCTTTTCTTAAAGCTTCACTCCTTCTATATCACGAATTCTCATTTCTCTACGGTACTTATTTTGATAGCCAGATGATTCGAAAGAGGGTCTTGTATCTGGGTTCTTTGGCTAACAAACGAAGTTTGCCCCTGGTTTTAGGGCTTCAAAAAGGATTCCGGGCAAACGTCAGTTTGTCCCTAGTTTAGCACATTTTTTTTTGGGCTTTCATGGGCCGAAGGCTTTTTGAGAGCCCGCCTACTTATCCCGGAATGGGTATCAGGCCTGTAGTAGTTCGGGTCAAGGTTTGAAGGAAGACGCCACTTGGGCGGTTTTATTTTAAGTGACCGAACCAAGTAGGTTGCCTACGTATCCCCTAGCGGGAATCAGGTCAAGCGTAGTTCATCTAGGTAGGAGGTTTTGAAAGAAACGGTTTCAAGCAAAATATTTCTTGAGGCGATCAAGGTTGATTGGCTGTTTAAATTCAACTCCGTCTAGGTCCATAAGATAGGCTGCTCCTCCGGAAAGGAGAGTCTTAATGATGTATGGTCCGACCCAGTTGGGTTTGAATTTTCCTCTGGGGTCATAAACAGGCACTTTCAGCTCTTTGAGGACTAGGTCACCCTTAGTAAGCTTCCTTGGGCGGACCTTTTTGTTGAAAGCACGAGCTATCCTCTTCTGGTACCCCCGAGTATGGTTTATTGCGACCAGTCTCTTCTCATCGAGTAACATCAACTCCTCGTACCTTCCTCGCATCCATTCTGATTCGGTGATCTCACATTCTGCCAAAACCCTAAGGGAGGGTATTTCTACCTCGACTGGGAGAACGGCCTCCATGTTGTAAACTAGTGAATAAGGTGTAGCTCCTGTGGAATTCCTTACAGAGGTTCGGTATCCCCACAAAGCGAACGGCAGCTTCTCATGCCAATCCTTATATGTATCCTTCGTTTTCCCCAAGATTACTTTAACATTCTTATTCGCTGCCTCTACTGCTCCGTTCGTCTGGGGCCTATACAGGGATGACTGATGGCGAGTGATCTTATACTTTTCCAAGAGTGGGATAACTTCCCCCTGGAAATGACTGCCATGATCGGAGATAAACTCATTTGGGACCCCATACCTACAGATTATGTTTTTCTCGATGAAACTCACCATGTCTTTGGCTTTCAAAGTTGCATATGAGGTTGCTTCTACCCACTTTGTAAAATAATCGATTGCCACGATTATATACCGGTGCCCATTGGAAGCCTTCGGAACTATCTCACCAATGATATCGATCCCCTATACGGAAAATGGCCAAGGGGTGGTCATGCTATAGAGCTGTGACGGCGGGGTATGCATCAGATTTGCATGAATTTAACACTTGTGACACCTTCTAACATATTCACAACCGTCTTTGTCCAAGGTGGTCCAATAGTACCCCTGTCGGATGATCTTCTTTGCCAGCATGTGCCCGTTCATGTGGAGCCCGCACACTCCCTCATGTATTTCTTCCATCATTCTCTTAGCTTCCCTTCCATGTAGGCACTCCAGATTGTACCCGGTGTAAGATTTCTTCCATAGCTTATCTGCATAAATCACAAACTGAGCGGCGAATCGTCGAATCACCTTTCTGTCCTTTTCTGAGGCTCCTTCAGGGTATTCGCCTCCCTTAATGAATTTCCAGACATCTTCATACCAAGGCACTTCATCTTCTCTTTCTATGGCTACGATCATTTTAAATGACGGCTGAGATTCCTCACTTCTATGGATAGCGGGATCATGGCAGTTTTGGAAGGGATTTGGATCATTGAGGCCAAGGTAGCCAAAGAGTCGGCGAGTTGGTTTTCTTCGCGAGGGAGGTAGTAAAAGGAAATCTTTTGAAATTGCGCTTTCAGACTTTCCAGATAGTCATGATAAGGTCTCAATTTCTCATGCTTTACCCTCCAATCTCCTCGAACTTGGGACATTATCAAGTTGGAATCTCCGAAGACATCAATCTTTCTGACTTTCAAAGCCAAGGCGGCTTCCATCCCAATTATGCATGCTTCGTACTCCGCGGTGTTATTGGTTGAGTTATACTTGAGTTTGATGGCTAATGGGGTGGGAGACCCATCGGGTGCTATGAGGATGACCCCGACTCCGTATCCTAATTGGTTGGCTGCTCCATCGAAGTACATCTTCCACAGATCTTCTCTTATCTCCATCACTCCTTCATCAGGGAACTTGAATTCTTCTTTCTCCCCAGCTTCTAGAGCGAAGTCAGCTAGGTACTCGGCGATGGCCCTTCCTTTGACGGATTTGGAGGTGACATATCTGATATCAAACTCGGCTAGCATCATGGTCCATCGGGAAATCCTACTGGTCAAGGCGGGTTTTTCAAACAGGTATTTGAGCGGATCCATTCGGGAGATTAAGATCACGGGGAAGGCTAACATATAATGTCTAAGGCGACGGGTGCACGAGACTAAGGCCCAACATGCTTTTTCTAACGGTGAGTACTTCAACTCGTATCCAGTCATCCTTTTGCTCAAATAGTAAATGGACTTCTCCATGTGCCCCTCTTCTCCTTCTTGGGCCAACATACATCCCATCGAATCTTCAGATACGGAGAGATAAAGCAACAAAGGTCTCCCAGGTGAAGGTGGTGATAGGACAGGTGGGCTCTGGAGGTAGGTTTTGATTTTGTCGAAGGCTTGCTGACATAAGGTATCCCACTCGAATCTTTCTCCTTTTCTGAGTAATTTGAACAGCGGATCGCATGTTATGGTGAGTTTGGAAATGAAGCGGCTGATGAACTGTATTCTACCCAGGAATCCCCTTAGCTCTTTCTCATTTTTTGGTGGGTTCATTTCAGTTATGGCTTTTATCTTGGTGGGGTCTACCTCTATTCCCCTCTGGGTAATGAGAAACCCCAACAACTTCCCAGTGGTGACTCCGAACGTGCATTTCTGCGGGTTTAGCCTCATTTGGAACTCCCTCAATCTTCCGAAGAACTTTCTCAAAGCCCCTAGGTGCCCTTTTCTTTCTTTGGATTTTACGATCATATCATCCACATATACTTCCACCTCTTTGTGAATCATGTCGTGTAGCAAGGTGGTGGCAGCCATTTGATAGGTTGCACCCGCATTCTTAAGTCCGAACGGCATGACTCTATAGCAATATGTCCCCCATGGAGTAATGAACGTGGTTTTCTCCCTATCCTCGGGTGCCATGAGGATTTGATTATACCCAGAGAATCCATCCATGAAAGATAGAAGCTCGTGCCCCACAGTGTTATCGACCAACATGTCGATGTGGGGTAGCAGGAAGTCGTCTTTAGGGTTTGCTTTGTTTAAATCTCGAAAATCCACGCAAACCCTAACACGACCATCCTTCTTCGGGACAGGTACAATGTTGGCAATCCACTCGGGATACTCGGTGACCATCAAGAATCCAGCTTTTAACTGCTTTTCAACCTCCTCTTTTACTATAAGTGCCCATTCTAGCCTCATTCGCCTCAAATTTTGTTTTATGGGTTTTGAATTGAGAAAGAGAGGGATGTGGTGTTGGACTATTTTTGGATCGATACCTGGCATATCATTATAAGACCATGCAAAAACATCTTTGAATTCATTTAATAGATTGATTAGTTCTTTGCTTTCTTTACTGCTAAGTGTTGAGCTAATAAAAACATTTTGAGGGTTGTCTTCATTTCCTAGATTAATTGTTAGAGTGTCCTCAATGATTTTACATGCAGACTCTTTTTCTTTTTCAATTAGCTTTTGCAATTCAATGGGTGTTTCATGATCATCACTTTCATCACATTCATTAAGCGTGTTCGAATAGACGGAATCAGTCATGTTTTTATTGATCTTCTTTGGAGTGATTACAACAGACATAGAAATTGAAAGACGCCTCATTTGGGCCATTACAAACTCTGGGTGAGGGGGAAACTTATCACTAGACTCAAAAACCCACTCTTTCTTGTTCTCTCCCCCCAGATCGGTGATGAAGCACTCTTCCAGATCTCCTGTCCTGGTAATCTCTTTCATTTCTTCTTCCTCGGCCTTTCCCTTGTTGGTCCCCCTCTGATTTTCCTCATCTTCCTCACTTCCGGTTGCTTCTTCCACCAGACCTTCGACGTATTCACCTTTGGCCCTTCCGGGATCCTCTTTCATGACCTTTGTGTTCCATTCGCCTAACAGATTTTCCATAGCAGAGCCGTCTAGCGCACCAATCCAGTCCTTGGCAGCGACAGGCTTTTTAGGCATTTGCAAAAACGGGTCTTCGTACTTGGAGAATTCATGGGAGAAAAAGATCTCAAACCCGGGCTTTAAGCATTTGTCCTTCTGGTCCATCCATGGTTCTGGAAAACCACAGAAGGGGAAATCTTCTCCTTCCTTCACAAAATATCCATTGAGTGTCTTTAGATAAGGGTCTAATGGTGCATTAACAGCCTTCTTCTTTGTCCTCAATTCCTTCTTCGTTGGTTGGTACCCCAGACCGTGAGTGTGAGTCTGAGTAGGGATTCTCGGAGACTCCGGCAGGCCCTGAAGGTTTTTTCCCAACCCCAATCCCGGAAAGAAACCCATTTTCTTCATGATCCCTGCGACTACTGGACTAGCGTACTGATCAAAATAGAGCGGTAGGAACTCTCTTGGCTTTCCTCCCTCTATCATGCTAATGAACTTAAACCCTCCCATCTTTGCTTCTTCTTCTTGTAGCTGTAGCTCTAGCACCGGTGCGCTTGATGATGCTTCGGACAAACGGACCCAGCTGTCCCCGAGGACATCACAGACTTTATCCTCCCAAACATACTTAACCTTCTGATGGATTGTTGACGGTATAGCACCCAAACTGTCCAGCCAAGGCCTTCCTAGTAGCAGGTTGAAGGAGGCAGGGATATCGATGATTTGGAACTCGGCTTCTTTGTCCATTGGTCCAATAGCAAGATTAAGAAAGATAATGCCCATGACTGCTCTCTGAGTGTTGTCATATGCTCGGACTTTTTGTTGAGACGGCACAAAGGAAGATTCATCTAAACCCATTCGCTTGGCTGTGCGGAAGGGGCATACATTAAGTGCAAACCCGTTGTCAACGAGACAAACGGGCACGGTGTTCCCCAAACATTCGACAGTGATGTACAGCGGCTTATTGAGCATGGGTCCTCCCGGAGGCAAGTCGTTTGACGAGAAGGTAATAGCCGAAGTCGGATTTTTGCCGATCAGCCCTATGAGGTCTTCCGATGTAGTGTCGATAGGCACGTCGGCTTGGTTCAGAGCGTCTAGGACCGCCTGCCTATGGTGTTTGGAGGCGATTAGCAATCCCCAAACAGTGATGTTAGCATGAGTCTTCTTCATCTGTTTTAAGACCCTGTCTTCTTCCTCTTCCTCATTCATTTTTCCTTTCCCTTTCTCCAACTCCCTCCCCGGGTGATCTTCCTCTAGTTCGTGCAGTTTGAAGTGTCTACCAGACCGGGTCAGGTGATTGATCTTCTCTCTTTCCCAAATGTTGTCGATTTCTGAAGCGGTCTCTGAGCTCTCCTTTGCCTCTTCGTCGCTTTGATACCACAGATCATCATCCCCTACCTGGTCTATGTTTCGATCGTTGCCTTCTTGAATCCACCAATCTGACTGCCCCGTCGCTTTGATTTCCCATATCTCTGGCTGGCTTCCGAGCATACAGATCCCCGGATTTTCTGGTAACTGATAAAACTTCTTTGGTTCCCCGACTTTTGTGATTAGCTTGGACGGATCAAATGTCATCCCTCCTACCCCTAAGAAGTAAAGACCCTGCGGCGGCGGTATAGCATGATGGTTTGGCAGAGGATTCTTGGTGACATTGGGGGCTTTGACAGGTGGTTCGGATATGACTTTGTTGTCAATGAGGTCTTGTATTTCATGTCTTAACCTCATGCACCGATCCGTCGAGTGGCCCTTCTGTTGATGATATTTGCAGTAGAGATCTCCTTTAAAATGCGACGGGAGTGGACTTGGAGGGGGTCGAGGTTCTAACTGTCGGAGATGCCCTTTTGCTAACAACCTGTCGAGGGCGGTTGCTAATGATACTCCCAAATCCGAAAACTTCCTTAGTGGCTTATCCTCTCCTCCTCTTGGATGGTTTCTGGTGATATCGAATTTTCTCTCCGGCTCGCTAAGTGCATTGACATCGGTGGGGCCAGAGTGACCTCCCGTTTGTCCTCCGTTGGATCCATAGTTTGGCCTCCTATATCGGTTCGGTTGCTCCTCTTTCTTGATTGTCCCTTCCTGAATTGCATCTTCAATCCTTGTCCCGACATCGAAAACCTCAGCAAAGGTGTTGATTGACCGGAATCTCATCTTTTCTTGATACACTGGCTGTAGTTTTTTCATCAGCATTCGAATCTGGTCTTTCTCAGACGGCCTTTGTACCATTTTGGCTGCCTTTCCCCTCCATCTGCTCAGGTATTCGGCGAATGATTCCTTGTTCGCTTGTCTAGTGGTCTCCAAATCTCGGACGGTGACATCCAAATCTTGATTGTACTCATACTGTGCCACAAACACTTTAATCACTTCTTCCCATACCCTGGTTTTGCTTGGTTCGAGAGTAAGATACCAGGATAGAGCAGCTCCAGTCAAAGTCTGTTGGAACAGGACTGCCATCATAGTCGTACTCAAGCCACTTGGTTGGAAAGCCCCAATACACATTCTTATGTGGCTACGAGGATTGCCGGTCCCATCAAATTTGTCAAAAACTGGCATCTTGAACCCGGCAGGCAGCGTCTCACGTACTCCGTCATACAACCCTTCCAGCTCCATCAGATAGGTATCAACTCCTTGGGCCTTGCGCATTACCCTTACTAGCTTCTCTATTTTCTCGGTCAGTTGCTTCTCTTTCTCAGCTTTCTCTCTGTCTCTGTTGGCCAGCAGTGCATCAGTCCATTGTGCCTCCTGATCATCAAACCAATCCCCTTCTCCTCCTCCCAAAGGTGGATCCATAACAGGCGGATTTATATGCGGTGGTCGGTGATTCAACTCTTCTATCATTCCAATCATGCGGTTCATGTTCTCGGCCTGTCTCCTCATCTGTTCCGCCTGCTGTTCCACTAGTACCCTCAACCCGGCCATTTCTTCGTTGTTTCTCTCTTCGACCATGTCAGCGTATCCTCTCCTTACTAGCCTTGCCGTAGGATCCCTAAACCACGCTTGATTTGCTATTTTTGCTCCTACAGCAAATTTTGAAAATTTTTCTTTAAAAAATTTTATTTTCATTTTATCAAACAAAGGCGTTTGAAAAACAACTTCCCTTTTATATGTCATGTGGATGCAATGCATGTGTGCGTGTGTGCCTATTCCATATGCCAAAGAAAAAGAAAATCCTAGTCCTAACACATAAGCACATAAGCACATAAAACCCTTACCCATGTCAAGTACGATGATTTCTCCATTCATTGTGACCCTCTTTACCCTTCGATGTCTGGAAATTTTAGGGTTTTCGAAAATCTTTAGAAAACAATTTTCAAGAATTTTGGACCATGCTTTTCAAAAAAAGGTGATTGGGTTGAAACTTCTGTTTTGAAAAGTGTCTCAGTTGATGAATAACCTTGGTTTGGCTCTGAAGTTTTAAAAAGTGAACTCCCAATTTTTTTGAAAAAGCGATTGAAAACTTTGGAATAAAGATGGCAAAAATCTGTTTGCTTTTAACGATGGATTTTAAATTCTTTGGGCAGAAGGATCACCTGATCGAATTATCACCGTATTTTTCATGAATTTGGGTACGTACAAGGTCAATGATGCTTAGCTAAACATGATATAAGAAATATAATCTTATAATCAGGGTTCGACATGTTCCCCAAATGTCGTGGAACATGAGGAGAAATTGCTAAAAGGTGATTAAAAGATTATACGTCTTTCATCAAGCAAGTATCGTCATCATTTCAAGTAATTCCTTCCGGGCATACAAAACTTCCTAGCACATAGTCCTAATCAAGAATTGATTTCCTAAGTTTGAAGGGTTCTATGGAAACTACTATGCAAGAGCTGGGTTTTGGTCAAATAAGGGACCCTTGACACACATCCGATAGGATGCTTAATATACCAAATCATGGTACGAGATCAAGGGTGATCACACAGTCCCATGATGACTTGACCGACCGGGTTGCCCCGAGCCTCCAAGGTCATAGTTACGTGCAATCGACTGGCTGGACATGCAAGTGAAATGCAACAGACACACAAAGATTAATTAATTCGATTAAAAGGATGTTTTTCAAGTCTAATCCTCAAGTGAACCCAAAATCAAAATTCTGGTCTGTGAAACCAGAGATTCTGGGTTCGATCCCTAGCAGAGTCGCCAGATTGTGGATATCGCAATTTTCTTACCCATAGCTTTTTTTTATTTATTTAAAATTCGTTTAAATTAAATTTCAAAAACAAATGAGTCGCCACTTAATTTTTAAAAGGAAAATTAAGAAACCATTTAAAAGGAAACTGATCTTTTGCGAAACCAAAGATTAACTAGGTCCGGGGATTATGGAATGAGAGAGGAAGGAGCCCGTCGGACTAAAACACCCTCTCTCATCCTATCTTGCGATAGGCCTCTACTCAACATCCTTTTGATCGAATTTATTAATCTAAGTGTGCCCTCAACTAATACATATATAGATACGTTACAGAAGCATGTCCAAAAGGTGTAAGATTGCAAGTGATAAAATATCATTCAAAAACCACGTAGTTCAAGTAGCAAGCAACATGATATGCAATAAGGTACAAGAGAACTTACCCGGGATCCAGCCGCGGATATTAAACGTGCAATGCATGCAATTAAATAAAATCTAAGAAAAGAGTTTCTAATCCACATATATACATGTAAGGCAAAATCTTAATTCTAATGTGTCGCGCATGAAGTTGAAAAATCGATAAAATCAATAAATTAAAAGAAACTAAATAGGGGTACAAGAAGTCATACCTTAATAGCGCTACAAAACAAAGGGTTAGTCCACATAATATACAAGATATAAAGTTGGATCTTAAATAACAATCCTAGACTTCTAGTTTAAATCTATTAAATGTAATTAAATCTAAAGCATACAAGTCTTAATTACAAGTATTAAACCACATGAATGAATGTGTACATGAATAAGAATAAATCATGAAATGCTCATTGACTTGGATTATTTAAACTTTTAATTCAAGGTTAACTAATCATTATTAAAACACGGTTTGAGCCTTAATTCATGAAAATATCATCCAAGCCATTATTCACAAGATTGATGAAAACCATTGCAGAATTCTAGAAATCGCTGGGAGCGGGTCATATCTTTGGAAAATAGAAAAGCATGATTCCTGTGGTTTGATCTTAATGATTTTTGGATATGATATGTCTCTGTGAGTCTAGTTTACAACCCAAAAATAAAATCAAAGTTTCAACGGTCGGATCTCCGGGAATTGGACGGAAACCAGACATCACTCAGCATTTTACAACCTTCTGTCCAGAGTTCTTGCACGATTTTCTAAAAATGGCAAAAAAATCTAAAATGCTTTGTTCTTTTTAGAGTGACTTCCTAACACATTAATCTACTTATAAAAAATTATTTTGGGCCACAAACACTTTATTAGAACTCCGATTCACTTATTTCAAAAGAATGTTGCTGTGCTGAAATTCTGGACAGATTATTGTTACTTCACAAAACTCATGACTAAACCATTTTAAACATGAAACCATCTTAAGACAAAAATTACAGTGGTAGAATATTGTGTTATTGACATTTTTCCGTTGGTTTCACTCGATTCCATCGGTTAAATTTCGAACTAAAAATCTTTGATCAAAAACAGTTTATGAACTCACTATTTTTATTTGTCAAGTTTAAATTTTATTTGGTAACACTAACTATTTAAACTATGAAGTTGGGTTTAAACCAAACCATTTCTCCTACCATTTGATGGTCATTGGAGGCTAAAGACCTTCATATTTGTAGATTTCAAGTGAAGTATGAATTTACTTCATGAAATCTCAAGGTAAGGAATCTAAACCATGGAAATGGGCTTAGGCTCAAAACCACTTTCTCCTACCATTTGATGGCCATTGGAGATGAAGACATGACTAATACTCATGAGTCTCAAAAGAATATAGAGAGGATTCCATGAAACATCAAGTTTAGAGGACCCAAGTCATGATTATGGACTTGAATCCATTTATTTACTTATAAAATGAAGTGATGATCAAATTTTGACTCTCATATGAAGCATGAGCTTACATGGGATTCAAAGGATCATACTCAAGAGATTTCAAGAGAGATATTGAAGATCTCCAAGAATCTCAAAAGAAAAAAAAAACATAAACAAAAAATAGAAGAAGGATCAAAGAATTAGAAACAAGGGCTTCCAAGTTTACTTAACAAACTCTAAAACCTAATCAAGAAAAACTAAATGACTTGGAAATTAGAAGCTCAAAAGAAAGAAAACACAAATAAGATTAAAGGGTCACCTCCAAACTATCCTCAAAGTTTCTCTCCTTTGAAGGTCTTCCAAACTCTTCTTCAAACTTTCCAAACTCTCTCTTTTCTCTCCAAAAATGTTGGTGTAATGATAGTGTTTTTTGTATGTGTTGTCCTCCCCTTTCTCAAGAAAGATCCTCTCTCATTTATAGGCAAAATTACCAAGCATTTTCCAGTGAATTCGGAGTAAAAGACATGTGTAAACATCTTATTTGGTGGTACAATATGTACTTTCTGAAATTGGACAGACTGCTACCCAGGGCGGCAGTCAAAACCTCTCGCGGCAGTCCGTGAATACCGCCACGGTACTCCGTGAATGCCGCAGCGGCACTCCATGACTGCCGTGCGGCATTCATTGAGAGCCACGGCAAGTTATTAACTGCCGCGTTTTAGTCAGCCTTACTTTATCAGTTTTTTGTTTTTATCCGCCTACATATACGTATTGTACCACAAAATACGGACTTTAAAAGCGAACGGCAGTCAGAAAATGTCGGCGGCATTCTATGAATGCCGTGCGGCATTCACTGAATGCCGTCCGGCACTCATTGAATGTTGTTCGGCACTCACCGAGTGCCGCGATGTTTGCCGTATGCCATTTTTTGTTAAGCTTCTCTTTTTAGGTTTTTTTATTTTTTTCTTTTTCTTAAAGAAACTTTATTTTCGAAGATCTTTTCCAAAAATGGTGTTTGATACCTGAATTCTCCTAAATACCTGGTATATTTCTCCTTTCTGTGAAATTTTATCGCGTTTGGAAAAATTTCTGAAGAGCTTGAAATACTTCGAATCTTTTCGGTCCTTATCATCATCGGACGTGGAGGTGATGCTCTCCTGAATTCGACGGTCGGTCAAAATTGGGGTGTCTACACCAGCCAAGGGCCATTATGTTATTCTAATGTTGTTATGGGACACCAGTCTTCTGTGTCTAAGTACCCACAGTTGATGACTTTCAGCCAATGGGTCTACTGGAATGTAACACAGTATATGAGTCTATATGTTTAATTGACATGTAAGTGTTATTAATCACACATTAAGTGTTTATGAAGATCTTGTACATCATCTATAATTGAGAAACCCTTGCTCAACGTTTATCACAGTGGGTCTCTAATTGAATAACATGTTCGATCTAAATAGTAACACATTATATCAGTCTATATGTTCAATTGACAAGTAAGTGTTAATAATCACACAATAAGTATGATGAAGCTCTTTTACAAATGTCGAAATCAATAGCAGTCCACCTCATTATCTTCCACCAAATGCATTTTCATTTTCTGGAACGATAAGGACAAATAATTTGCCATTTTAAGAAACAATAAACTAAAAACTCTTCTTTTATCACGAGTTTCCCCACGATACCAAGTTTATTTGCCTTGGCATGGAATACCAATAACAATGTCATGTGTTTTTACTCTTTCATATTAGACTCTATACTACTTGTGTAAAATATTAGTGGACTTAGTGGTTAGTACATGTAAATTTTCTTTTAAGTTATATTGTAAACAATAAGATTAAAAAAATTCCATTTAAACGAGACGGTGTAGTGTGGAGTCGCACTAACCTTTATTAAATGGAGTAGGAGTTGGTATTTCTCAATAGGCCGGGTGGAACAAATTTGGAGGAGTGCATTAAATAGAGTATGAGTTGGTAAAAGGGGACTCCATACCAACTCCATCCTGTTGCCATTCCTAGTTGTTATAAGGATAATGACATTTACGACTCTCTTTAGCTATTATCGCAAAATTGTGTTTAAGTAATGTGTTCCTATTTAAACATATGATGGATGAATGATGCTTAAATACTGTGGTCCTGTTTAGAATTGATCAATTTCTTCCAGTTATTTGTAAGATTTCTCATTGTTCAATGGTGTTTTTTTTTTTTTTGAAGTCTATATTTTTGCGCACTTCGTAAAACTATATACTCACACCGTTCCAAAATTATTGTCACATTTTGGAATTCTAACTGTTTTAAGGAAACATAATTATTGCATGCCTATAATTTCCATTTTCCAAAAACTGCACCGCATAGTTATTGTATGTCTTTTTTTAGATTGAATGCAATTTAAATTTAAAGAAGAGTAAAAGAGAAAATTTACAAATAGTTAGTTTTGAATTTTCAAAGATGACAATTATTTGGGATATCTCAAAATGGAAAATGTGACAATAATTTTGGGATGGGGGAGTAATTAATTCTGTTAAACAATTATAAAAGAATAAATAATAAGTACATGTCAATAATAATAAAATTACTCTCGCCGTCCTATTTTTTGGGTCCATTTTAGGCATGCGTTCATCATAATCAGACAAGTAATTAGTGCATTTATGTCCATCAATTTTAATTCTTTTTCCACAATCTAAAAGATTTATATTAGTTTTTTGTAGAGAAAATTGCTAAAATCATCTCAAAATAAACAAATTACGGGGAAAAATATTGCCTATTTTTGGAACACCTAGAATATTGAAAGTAGACTAAAAAAAATGGACGGAGGGAGTACATGTCAAATACAAGTTTACCTCAAGCTATTATTTAGATTCATGGTTAGAGAAGTTACAATTTTTTGTAGCAAAGTTACAATATTTGCTGGAAAATGTTACAATCTTTTCGCTCGAAGTTATAACGTTTTGTCACATAGTTACAATATTTGTCACAAAGGTTACAAAGTGAATGGCTGAGAATGGTGACCTGTTTGACCGGTTGTAGTGTGATTTTGCACAAAGCCACTAAGATTTTTAATGCTATAGGTGATTTTTTTTTGCTCCCATGTTTTTTGTCATCTAGTACATGAGAGAATTTCTCTCACCTGACCCCACTATGCTTGCATCCACTTGCGAGCATAGAAGAAGAACCCCTACAAAAGTGGTTATTGTGTAATCCAAACAACCTCTGAAACATATATAAGGAATTCGGTTAGTTTGGAAAAGTTTAAAATTAGATCAGGTCCATCAACATCTCATTTTTTATATTTTAGTTTGACAAAGAGCCAATTATAAAGAATTGACATGTACCAAGCACTTGTATTTACAAAACTATCTCACTTATTAACTACAAAACTTACTAGAGTTATTTATTACATTTTGAATTTATAAAACCGTTTCACTTACTTCTCAGTGACTGACAATCGTCGATCGAGACCGATCCACATCTTATCAGCTGCATCAACACTTGAGAAGCCTTCAACCTCCCACTCGGACGCTCATTCTCAGCCGTCTGATCTCTAGTATCAGATAACGATGAATCAACGTCTCCTGATCCACTCACAGCCTCTTCCAACCCCTTTGAACTAGAACCCGATAACGGTGGGGACACGTCATCTCTACCCAACTCTGTTATCGTATCTCTCTCTCCTCCTCCTTCAAAATTTTGTCTCTCTAAACTCCGTCTCCTGAGTCTCCGGTGATCGTCCGTCTGCGTCGCGGCGTCGGCGGATTCTCCGACAAGTTCACTGCTCGATTCGGCCTTATAGATCACTCTGTATCGGTGAGAATCGAATGAGCTCCACGACTGATTTCTTCGCCTATCTGTTGCCAGAAAGTTACAATCGTCGACAGAACTTTTTGCCGCCGACGGCAGATTTTCTGGCGATATTGGTGATTGGTAGTACCTGAAGCTCTGAGAGGTTTGAAGAAGTTCTGATCCTTTGAGAACGTATTCACGGCCGTTTGTTGGGAAAATCATATCGTTTTCTGATAAATCGTGCCACACGAATCCTTTTCTATAGCTCCTGATTAACATCATAAACATATGTAATAATTGCTTATAGATATATGTATATATCAGAAGAACATATATATATATATATATATTCAGGATGAAAAGTAGAGATTGTTTTATTCAACCTCAACCTCTGTTTGGTTGCTGAGAAAATTGAAACAAAAAGAGGACAAGTTTTGACTATGAAGCTTGGTTTTTTTTTCTTTTTTTCTTTTTTCCTTTCAATTAAATATGTAATGCCAATACATATGTACATATAATAAGACGAATATATATTTTTCAGGATAAAAAAGTTGAGATTGTTTGATTTAACCTCTGTTTGGTTACAGACAAAATTGAAAGAAAAAAAGGGGAACAAATTTTGATTGTGAAGCTTATTGTATTTTTCAATTAATTGAGTTTTGATAAGTTTGAATTACGTTTCAATAAAATGAAAAAATCGAAAAATCAAAATTATAAAAAAACATCTTCTTCTTCTTCTTTACTATTCCTCTGTTTCTAGGAGCTAAAGAAAAAAGGCACTTACACTCCGTTTGGAATGATTGTAAAATAGAATAGAATTGAGCATAATAGAATTGAAAAGAAAAGAATAGAATTGATTTGCAATTCTAATTCTCTTGTTTGGTTTAAAACAGTAATGAAGAGAATAGAATTGAAAAGAATTATTGTTATTTCCTAAAATACCCCCAGACCTTAAACAAACTGACCCAAACAGACCCTAAACTAACAGACCCAAACATCCCCTAAACTAATAGACCCAAACAACCCTAAAACAAACAGACCCTAAAATTACATATCAGAGGAAGAAGAAGACCTAAGAAGAAGACGTAGAAACCAGACAAAGACGTAGAAACCAGACAAAGACGAAGAAGAAGAAAGAAGAAGAAGCAGACGAAGAAGACGAAGACGACACAGACGAAGAAGAACACGCAGACGAAGAAGAAGAAGAACACGCAGACGAAGGGTATTTTGGGAAGAACACAATTTCAAACTCAATTCTCACCAAATTCGACCAATTTTGGTCGGATTTCAGTTTAGCCTAAACCTTCAATTCTCAAGAATTGGCAAGAATTGGAAATCATTTCATTTCTACTTTTTGTGTCAAACCAAACACATGATTTGCCACAAACAAGAATTACAAATCAATTCTTTTTTTGTTTGTGGCATACCAAACAGACTGTTAGGAAAAGTAAAGAATTAGTTACGTGGTTTGTAAGAAAACCAGTTTTAAATATTCAAGTATAGGATTCCGCGGCATGACTAATAAATATCTTAAAATTGATTTTTGTGAAAGTCGACATAATATTGGTTCTCATAAGAATCCGATAAAGAAAGTGAAAGTTTGATTGAACTTGGTTAGTGATTACTCTCCCAACCAGGATTTAAAAAAAAAAAAAAGTCAGAGTTGGACTGAACCTCGTCTCCCCCAAACAAGTCCAAAGGGAAATGGAAAATGTACCGTTTGGAAGACCAAGAATACATGCTAGCCAAGCCTTTTCCTCTGAGAAAGTTTAATCTGTTCAATACATCTGGAAATAAACCGAGGAATTAATTTAAACATATCAGAAATTGGTATCAGAAACATCTTTTCAAATATATTGCATACAGTGTATATTGTATGCAGGGCCGGCTCTTGGGCCAAGCGGCTGATTGGGGCCTCAAAAAATAAGGGTTTGTTTGGCCTTGGAATATAGGTTTGTTTGGCCAAAATTCATATATTATATATTATATATAAAAATATGGTCAAAATAGGGCCTAAACAAAATAAGGCCTAAAAAAATAGGGCCTTATATATACATCTATTATATATAAAAATAGAACAAAAAAGGGCCTAAAAAAATTTTCTTGGCCTTGGAATAAGGCCTTGTTTGGTCAAAATACATGTAGTATTATCTAGAAAAATAGGGGCTAAAAAAATAGGCCTTCTATACACATGTTTTATATATATAAATAGGATAAAAAAAAAGGCCTAAAATTTTTTCTTAGGGCCTCGTGGAAATTTCACAATCTAGGGCCGGCCCTAATTGTATGTGTATATGTATAATTCTATATATTACCTCTGAGGTAGAGTCCATCCGAGGAGGAGAGAGTAACTTCAATGAAATGAGGATGGTCAAGTTGGCCGTTCCGAGAGAGATAGTAAACAACTTGAACTAATTTCTTTTCATTCTTGTTCAATAATTTGGGTTCGATCCAAATCTTGGTTCTTTCTGGACTAGTTTCTCTCTCCTGCCATCTCTTTGATTTCAAAATCAACTCAGTGCTTGCTCTTGAATTGACCGCCATTGATCCTTCAGCTCTACACACACACACACACACACACACAGAGGGAGAAAGAGAGGCTAACAAACTTAGAAGTGACGATGCTTACAATTGCAACTTTTGTTTCATGAGAACAGAGGCAGTGTATGTATATATATATATATATAAACATATACACAAGGAGTATATGTAATTGTATGTGTTACATAGGGTGGAGTGGAGTGGAGTGGAGAAGAGGTGGGAGGACGGTGGCGGATAGATTCAGTTATTACAAGAGCCAAGAGGAGATGATAAATTGATAACAGCGTGGACAAAGTGCTAACCAACAAACCTAGTAGGTCCACGGCCCTTCCAGAAATTATGCACTAGTGGACTTGTATGGTTTAGTTGAGAAATTATTTGTTAGAACCGTCTGACCGTCATACAACGTTGTTATGGTCAAGCTCACCCATATATTGAATAAATATCAAATTTAATTATTTTTTTTTTCCCTCAAATCTGATTATAACACTAAATAGCTTTAGTTTGCGAGACCAGCAGATGGTTCATCCTACCTGTTATCTACAGGTGGTTGTGAGTTCGAGTCTCATAAGACGGGAGTTTATGAGTTAGGAAAGCACTACCTACCCTTATGTAGTGCATAATAAAAAAAAGGGACCTTCGGCCATAGCCCCCTCAAATAAAACTCTTCAAAACTAAAACCCATGCTACTTTTCTTTATCACATTAGGCCCTTTTTACACTCAAATTGCTATAACTTTTGTTATACAAGTCCGTTTTTCGTAAAATTTGATGTTTTGAAATCAGCAAAACGAGATCTATCAATCAAGTTCAATGTGGATCATGAAATATTGGGACAAAAAAAATTAAACATCAAACAAATATAAAAATTTGCATTTTTTTCGCATACATATAATAAAAATATATTTCTTTCGTAAATTTGGCACCATAGATGCATAGATCTTAAAAAAATACATGAAATAAAAAAAAAATCACCCAAAAAACCCAAGAATTGATAAAGTTATGGTAGTTTAAAGTTGACAGATAATATTATCTATTAGACACACAGATAACAGATAATATTATCTGCAAGATAGATAAAACCTCAAAATTAGGCTGCAATTTAACTTTTTTTTCGTAAAATTTCCACGCCTATTGCGTAGATCTCAAAGAAATACATGAAATCAAAAAAAAAAATTACCCAAAAAGCCCAAGAATTGATAAAGTTATGGTGGTTTAAAGTTGACAAGTAATATTATCTGTTTTTTTTTTTGAACAGCAACAATTTTATTAATAATCCAGCATACCTCAACAATACAAATCTCCCCAGCTAGACTTACATGTAAGCTCAAACTTGACTCCCCAAACATTACACGAATCAGCCCAAACACAGTAGACAGAATGATAACATTTCAACTCATTATGAAGTATAATAGACAGCACCCACAAATGTGATAATAACCCCACAAGAGCAATCAATCAAACTAGCATAAAAACAATTTGTGATGAAACCCAATTTCAGCAGTCCAAAGCAAGGCAACGCCATCCACAATTTCATTAGTACGATCCATATATTGATGAAGACTTGAGATGTAACGGCAGCCACAAGTATCTGATGAAAACTCAGTTGCAGCAGACCAAAACAAGAGGCCAAACAACAGGCCTAAAGATCTGTTAGTGTAAACAGATAATATTATCTGTTTGTGCCTGAAAGATAAAAATGAAAATGAAGTTCCAAATTACTTTTTTTTGTACAACTTTCAAGTCCGCTGCGTAGATCTTAAAGAAATACATGAAATCAAAAAAAAAATCACGCAAAAAGCCCAAGAATTGATAAAGTTATCTTGGTTTAAAGTTGACAAATAATATTATCTGTTAGTGTAAACAGATAATATTATCTGTTTGTGTCTGAAAGATAAAAATGAAAAACGAAGTTTCAAATTGCTTTTTTTTGTACAACTTTCAAGTCCAATGCGTAAATCTCAAAGAAATACATGAATTCAAAAAAAAAAATCACCCAAAAAGCCCAAGAATTGATAAAGTTATGGTGGTTTAAAGTTGACAAATAATGTTATCTGTTAGTGTAAACAGATAATATTATCTGTTTGTGTCTAAAAGATAAAAATGAAAAACGAAGTTTCAAATTGTTTTTTTTTTGTACAACTTTCAAGTCCAATGCGTAAATCTCAAATAAATACATGAATTCAAAAAAAAAATCACCCAAAAAGCCCAAGAATTTATAAAGTTATCTTGGTTTAAAGTTGACAAATAATATTATCTGTTAGATAAACAGATAATATTATATATCTGAAAGATAAAAATGAAAAATGAAGTTCCAAATTACTTTTTTTTGTACAACTTTCAAGTCTAATGCGTAGATCTCGAAAAAATACATGATATAAAAAAAAAAAAATCACCTAAAAAGACCAAAAAACGAGTGAGTTATGATGATTTAAAGTTCACAAATAATATAACATAAGCTGTGAGCGGAGGGGCTTTTTACCAAATACGAAAAGTAGCGAGGGGCTTTTCATAAAACTGCAAAAAACGTGGGTTTTTTATTAAAACACATAATTTTAAGGGGTCTATGACCTAATATCCCTAAAAAAAAATGGGTAAATGATGACCAGATCCTTAATTAAAGCAAACAAAAGTTTAAAGAAGCCGTTTTTTTTTAGAATTTGTCAAAAGTCCCTCTCACAAGCACGTGGCCAAACATTGCCCCAAACATTCCAGCCACTCACACCGTGTGAGTGGCTGTACAATAGTATTCCTCAATTCAAAGAATATTTGAATACTTTAACCCTCCATAACTTTTGATCTACAACTCCATTTTTTACAAATTTTATACCGCTGTAATTGTGTCGACGAGAGCTACAAAACTAGTACCATTGTTGATATGTTTTGAGCATTTGTTTTTTCTTTCAATCTGAAGAAATTTTGAAAAAAATAGAGTTTTGTGAAATTTCACAAAAATAGTTTTGTGAAACTTCACAAAAGTAAGTTTTGTGAAATTTTCAGTTACACAAAGCATGTAAGATTTTGAAATTTTTTTTTTGTGCTCAAAATATATCAACAATGGTACTAGTTTTGTAACTATTGTCGACACGATTACAACGGTATAAATTTGAGAAAAATGGAGTTTTATATCAGTTATGGAGATTTAAAGTTACATAATATTTTTTGAATTTAGAATATCATACGGTACAATACTCATACCGTATGAGCGGCTGCAAAAGCATTGTGTGTGAAAAATTGGGCGGAAGTGGGAAAATGTGGGAAACATTTGGGTGCATGTCAATTTTGTCATTTTGTCAAAGAACATGGACTTTTGATTAAATACAGATATTGAAGGTACTTTTTGTTAAATTTTTAGCTGACAAGGGATATATCTCTAACTGTCCCAAAAAAATTTAATTAATTAAAAAAAAAAGTTAGGTTATTATGTTAATAAACACATGGTTAGTTATGATTGGTTTGTGACACTATGTTACAATTATGTGGGGGTGACAATCGATAAATTATTCTGTGTGACCGTCATATCGTGTCACACTTAGGCTTAGATATGGCCTTTGGGACAAGAAGTCATTCAGTGAGACTATCATATTGGCATGGTGTGACGCCTCAATAGTTTGGGGTCATGTGCCCCTAACTGACATGATGTGACGGTCTCATCGCATAATTTCTACTTTTGGGGTCATGAAATTAGAAGACTGGCTGGGATATGTGAAGAGTTAAGTATGCTTAAACAACACGAAAATGCTAGCTTTATCAAATTGAGTTTCATCGGATTCTAAATTACATGAAATTATTTTGTTCCTTCTACTACAACACTCTCTCCGACCAAAACAAAAAATTACAACACACTCTGCTGTTTGTTTACGTAAATTTTTTAAGGTCTCTCTAGTATTGGTAAAACCATTTGTTTTGTTTTTCTTTAAGATGGTTTTAAGGTGCAAAATGGTCACACAAGATTTAACTAAAAAAAAAGTTTGATAACCAACTAATGTATTGTAACTCAACCAAATTTCTTGTCTAAGATTGGAAGATCAATATTGAAATACTTAACAATTTCAACTCTGCTGAAAATAATGTAACTTCTTGTCTCGTTTCAAAAGTACATTTAATAAAGTACTCAATTGAGAAAGTTAGCAATACTCTTCACCAAGACCAGTGTTCTAAAAATCGGCCTAGGCGGTGCCCGGCCGCCGAGATTTTCCCTAGGCGTTTGCAAAAATCAGCCAGTGGATTAGTCGACCTCTAGGCGGTGCTAGGCGGGCTAGGGTGAGAATGCTAGAGTCTTATTTGGGTCTAACTCTTTGGGAAAAAAACCCCTAACATTAGTATATATATACACTTAAGGTTTAAGATAATTTTGGACAGATCCCTACTAGTTTTTTAAATATTAAAACCTTCTAATAATCTTTACTTATTTCTAAAAAACACCACATAACCTTTATATATATATATTATTTGAACCACAAATCTATAATTATTTTTAATTAACACGCATAACTCGTATATATATATATATATATTATATAATTAATTTAATTACAAAAAAATCCACCTAGGCCCCTAGGCGCTAGGCCCCCCTCTTCCGCCCGACTAGCGCCTAGAGATTTTTAGAACATTGGCCAAGACAATGGCTCATAATCCATTTTTTTTTCTCTCGACTTATTTGATGCACATGAGTTGAGGGTGCTTCCTTTGTATTTATCGCAGATAGATAAATATATACAGGGAAAAGCTCTTCAGTGCAAAAGGTGAGTGAACTAAACTTTTAAGTTTAAAAAAACCCGCAGGTCAGCAGGCACAACTTAAATAGGTATTTCCTTGATTTTGATTCTCTAAAGCCACGTCCAGCGCAACTTAAATAGGTATTTTGACATCTTGTATTTACGTTTATCAATTTTTAGTACGGACTTATCCATTTGAAGATTTTTGTTATAAACGGAGATACAATTTTTTGTTGCTAGCCTTTTTTTTTCTTTTTTTTTTTCAATCTTAACCCACCCTTTGGAGAGATCTTGGATACTCCCTTGGATACATCTTGTGATGGTTTACCAAGGTCATCTTACCATCTTCTTAGGGAGTAACTTTTAGGTATATTTTGCAGTGAATGGGAGTTGGTTATATGAGATTCAAATCCAAGAATAGTTGATGAAATAGTTAATGGTTTCATTTTTTGATGAAGTTTTATTTTTGTGACTGAAAAATCCACATGTTTTGATGAAATTTTACTTTTGTGACCGAAAAGCTTCTCCCACAGATTCCAGGTTATCATGTCAACATGCCTCAAATCAGGAGCGGAGCCAGGATTTTATTTTAGGGGCACAAATGTATAAGGTGTTCGGGGTCAGCACCGCTATTCTTAATTTTTTTGGTAGAGACATTATAATTTTGGATTTTCATAGTTTTAAAGTTTGCGTGGTTGTTTATGGATTTTACATATAGTGGGTTGAAAGTAAACATAACTAGACAAAAACAAACTTATCACTACACAAACTCTTTCAAAAAAAAAAATTTGTGTTCATATGTCTTATTATTATTATTATTATTATTTTATTTACTAGTTTGACTTATAAAACAAATAATCCTTCATATATTCAAAGGGATAACTGCAATGACTTAAATACTTGAATTGATTGAGAAAATAAGATGTTAATTTGGATAAAAGTTAGAAAAGTTTAAGCGACATTTCTAAGTTTAAAAGGGTAAATTTCTTAGAGAGGCGGAAATGCATACAATCCCAATTTTAGAGGAGGGCACGGCCAAAATCATAAATTCAAAAAGTTGAGGGGGGCACGTGCCCCTGGTCCTCTGGCTCTACCACCATCTCAAATTACCCACTCTTGTTAACTGCAAAAACTGCATCAACATACCACGTGATATCCTAAAGTACCTAAATATTTCTCAAATTGAGGATGCAGGCACACTTTACTATGGATTGAAAATTTCCACAAGAACTTCAAAGGTCAACTAAATTTTCATGTAGGGACAAACACCAACATTTTCCTCAAATAAAAATGGATGTGTGATTCTATAAGCAACCATAAGCTCACGGACCAAAGTAAGCATTATGACAAAAATTCCAATTTTCTATTTCTGAAGTCAAAGAGGCAGCCCGTGAAAACATGAACCCCCAAAACTGGGTTTAGAAAATTGTCTATTAGCTCTCAAGTCTTGTCCCTCTGGCCTCATGGGACCATTTAGCCATTTAGCCTCATCCTAACTTCCAAAAATCTCAAACCCACAAACACAAAATATAAGACGAGGTATGAAGTTGTGAGCACTACTACCATGTGGTCCATAACCTACCCATGAGGTCCACGTCTCACTTCTTAATTTTTTTTTTTTTCATTTGCCCAGCGCTTGGTATTTTTTATAATAACCAAATTTAAATTTAGTTTTCAAATGCTTTGTCAGTTATACCACATGCAGTGGTGTGTTGTACCACCGAGCATTGCCACAATATGTGCTATAACTATTACTCCCTCCGTCCCTTTTTTTGTATCCACCTTTGAGAACTCAACTTGTTAAGGGGATAAAAAGAATCTACACTTACTTTCCACAATTGCCCCTAATCATTACAATAACTTTTTTAGTTTTGTCTAGGTGTAGATTTCAAGGAATGGTAGTTTTAGAAAGTAAGTAAAAATTGTATGCCAATTTAGGAAAGTGGACACTAATTTTGGGACATTCCAAAATGGAATATAGGACTCAAAAAAAAGGACGGGAAGAGTAGTAAAACAGTTGGGAACTAAATTTAGAAAGCGTAGCATTACTCGCTTTTTATGAGGTACTTTTAGGTGGTGTCCTTTAATGATATTGGTTCAAGTAAATAAGTGTTGTATATATGGAAATTAGTTGAACCAATTGCATTCAAAAACACTACCTAAAGTATCTAAATTAAGAACAGCGCCAAAAATGTTGTCCTGAGTAATTCCGCTTGAATGGATTGTAATCAGATAATGATATATAATGCAAAGTTAAAACCATATTGCAGAAAGATAATGCAACTTGATGCTTTGTCAGTGTAGTGCTGGTTCTTGTTGCCTTATTAGACCATCTTCAAAGGTAAACCATCAATTGATAAGGCAAATTGGTACTTTGATGGGTCTTAGGCAAAGTTGTTGTGTTGGTTTTGATGAGTCACTCCAACCCTTACATCAAACTTTTGTTATTTTAATATATTTTTATTCTTTTATCTATTATTTGTATTCTACCCATATATTGTACTTTGTGATTTTATAGTATTGTTTATTGGCAATATGTGACATTTTCTAATTAAAAAACTATAATATTATTTAAAATATTTTACAATTTAAAATATTATTTTGAATTTTTTACAATTTTAGTTTTCGAATAAATTTCAAACTTAAATTTTCCCCCTACAAAGGAATTTTAAAATTTACTTTCGCTTAAATTCAAATATAAATTATTCAAGAATTGTCCTATCTTTCATTAAAATATTGCAAAATAAGATTTGATGGCATGGGTTAATCGCAGCAACTTTGCTGCCATTTGGGCAACCCAGCAACTTTGCTGCAACAGTTGCTGTGCCTGTTGGAGCAAGGTTTTATCACATTTTGCAGCAACTTTGCTTTTGCTGCAATAGTTGCCTCAGGGTTGGAGATGGTCTTATTTCAATGATGATGAGAAGGACCTAAACATATAATCAGCACGTGAATTCACCTCTCTGATCTCCAACTGACAAACTGGACAGTGGACACACACGCATACAGAGAGAGGAGAAATTGAGTAATGTTATGCTTCTTAAATTTTTTTTCCAAAAGTGTTTCTTAACACATGTGGCAGTGGGCTCAGTTGATTTCGATTGGTTGATGTTGAAGTGGTCTTACCATTAATGAAGAGAGGCCCACTACCATATGTGTTAGAGAAACATTTAATGAAAAAAAATAATTTTGGAAAGAATAGCATTACTCAGAGAAATTACTCCATGGTCACGGACCATGTGCCATGTGATGGTCCCGACCAGTAGGGAACTATGTGAAAGTTGTTTGTCGTTTTGGAGATAAAAAAATCTACACTTGGCAACGTACTGGTCAGGACCACCACGTGACAGTTGTCCCGACCATAGAATAACTTCTAGAGAGAGAGAGAGAGAGTAGGATTGGCAGAATCTGAGTCTGGCTTTGATGTGATACAATTTACATACATGTATATGCATACTCTCAGCCAAGTGAAAAATGTGAACCAGGACATGGAGGCACGGAGCTATTAATCGTACGGGGAGGGGTAGGCTGAAAATGGACTAAGGTCCTGTTTGGGAACTACTTTCGGACACCGCATTCGAGATATTGAGCTTCCAATCTCAGTTGCTCGTTCCGTTTCCCATACTGCGATTACATTTCTAATTGTGTGCAAACAGTGCAATAGGAACCCAATCACAATTGCAATCAAAATCACGGAAAGTGCCAAACGGGTTCTTAACCTTGGACAATTCTTCATAAAGTGGCCTTTCTCATACTTAGAACTCGCAATATCTCACTTGTTAGTGTGAGCTTTTACCATCAGACTAAACCACCACACTTACAAAAAAGATATGCATACACCAATACGTATAATAGGCCACATTTTTTTTTTTTTTTTTTGCAGAACTGGGCGCGATTGAACTAGCAGTATATTTTAACTGAAGTCCATTATTTGGGTATGCTTAAATACAGGAGACCAATAGTCCATTTTACCTAAATAATCCCACATACTATTGAAACATGCAAGGGTCCGGTATTAATAACCTGGACACGATTCAATCAAAATAAAGTAATAGTCTAGTCCCACTGGCAGGCAAACGAGGCCACTATTGGTTTCTTGATCTATGAGCAAACACAATTAGGCTCTGAAAATAAGCCCATCATTTGGGTGCCTGCCAAAACAACCAATCAAGCTTCTAAACCAGTTTGACTAAAGGCTAAATTTGTGACCTCTAATAGATACAAAAAGAAAGGAAAATCCTTACCAACACTTGACTTACCTTGAAAGAGAAATGCTATGCAAATTTTAATTCCAAATTTGGTTTTTAAATGCTTGAAGAGTTGTACCACATATTGTGACAGTAGTTGGTGGTACCACATACCACTAGATATGGTACAACTGACAAAGCATATGGAAAGCAAATTTGGGATCCAAATTCGGTAATCATAGCATTATTCCCCTTGAAAATTCTAAATAATACTATTCTACACTACAAGAACAGGGGTAAGGATCCTCAGCTCCCCTTTCTAGGCTGCACCCATGTAGATGTTGCAAGTCCACACACACACAAAAAAAAATATATATATATATATACAACTTTTTTGAAAGGGAAAAAAAAAAACAACTTATGATTCTGCTGCTTCTGCAACAACACCCACATGGAGTGCTGCCCAAAGTGCTGCCCCAAAGGGGGAGCCGAGGATCCTTGGGCCAAGAACAGAGGCTTTTTTGGACAAAAACCCAACTTTACATGGACCCAACTTCCTAAGAACACTCATAAACTCCATAACTCTCTTTTAGTAGTTACTTCCGGAAACAAAAATAAATAATGTATACCTAATACAAAACGTCTCACATTGAACTGCGGTATTTGAGACAGGCTTAAAATCTCTCTCCATCAATTGGTTCCTAAAAATATTTTAAAAAACAAAAAAGTTGAATAAATAAAACCAAATTACAAGAACTAATAAAATTCTTAAATCATTAACTTGGCGTTGAATTTGTCGGATCAGCAGCTTGTATCTTCGGGCAAGAAGATGAAAGATGGCCCTTTTCACCACACTCGTAGCACGTTCGTCTCCTAATCTTCCCACTTACAGCGCTTGCCTCTACATCATCAACTTTCTTACTTTCTGGCATAGGATCCGAATTTGCTTCCGGAACTCTTCGTGGAACCGCACATCTTATTCTCACAGGTCTCCCACAGACGATCTTTTGATCCAGTTTCAAAGCCATGGTTAGAGAGAGACTATCAGAGAAATCCACATGGGCATACCCTCGGAATTCCCCTGTTTCTTTGTCTTCACCAAATTTAATCGAAGATATGCTGCAATCCGAGAAAAGTTTTCTCAGGTCGTCCTCGGTTATGTCCCACGATAAATTTCCGACATAGATCTTATTATAGCCCTCCACAATTGCAGGAGCAAAGTCAGATTCTTTCTTTGTTTTGGTTGATTTGAAGGGCAGTATTTTCAGGAACAATCCACCCCTGTAAGAAAATTGAAATTTCCTCGAGCATGACGGAGGCAAAATGGGATGGTACTAGCATCAAAATTAAGGCTATGTTTGGTTTGTGGATTTAGAGAAGGAAAAGGAAAACAAAATGAGAAGGAAAATTCGTTTCCTTGTGGTTTCCCAAATGTTTTTCTCCATGCTTAAATAATACCAGCAATTTAAAATTTTCTAAGCATAATGGGAACAAGAAAGATGAAGGGAAGTGAATCGCAAAACGCAGAATTTATAATTATTTTACTCTAGTTTTTATTTTCTTCCTATTTTCTTTATAAGAAAAGTGTTTCATCAGTGTTTTCTTTTCCTCTCCCTCACAGAATCCATGAACCAAACAGAGCCTAAAGAAAAAATTACTCAAAAGAGTATATTTACATGTCAGCTCCATCAAGGGCCAAAGCTCTTTTAGCAGCAGCTTCAGTCTGCAGAAAAACATGCAATCCAATCAATCCAACGGCAAATAAAAACTACTCTATTAACCATAAGACCTATGATTACGCAATTTTTCAAACCTATTTCTATTAATATTTATGGTTTCGGTGTGTGTTTTCTTTCCTATTCCTTTCTTTCCTTTTTTGAGAATTTAGTGGTGTGGCTTTCACAGTGTTTTACTTCTCTTGTCTCACTGAAATTAAGGTGGTTTTATTGATGTCATGAGAAGATCCTCCAATTGTTACAAACCATAGGGGAGGTTAGTGTAGTATACCCTTATTTTTAATGTTTCTTTTAGTATTAGTGTCCTCATTCTTTTTATATGGGTGAGTGACACAAGTTAAAAATCTTAAACATAGTCGTCCACCACAGGAGTACTTGTTACCTATGGTTTTGTGGAATTCTAGTATAGGACATTCATTATACTCAAAATTGTACCACTACAGAAACATATTTAAGGTTTTATACGAGATCTAGGAGCGATATTATGACCAACCACCAAGCATTTCAAAGGTTTGGTCATGTGCTCTATAAACCCAAATTCATGGTTTTGTGCAAGCTTCTACCATATGACACCCAAAATTGTATCACTACCGATACACAACACGAAAGGCTTTGTACAAGATCTACACACGAAAGGCGATGTTACTTGATGCTACTACACATTTGAAGCAATCGTGTAATTAAGGATGCAACACATATTCCATGACAAGCATGAATTCCCCACAATGACATGTCTAACTAGTCAATGAAGTTCATAAATGACCCATTTGGCAACAACTATTGGAGTCCATGATTAAGGAAATCCAAAAGCTAAAAGAAACTGTTTGGTTAACTAGATACTACGATTCAATGTTAGTCAATTGGAGAATCCTTTGATTGTGACCAAAGCCAAAAGCAATTTTTTGTGCGACTGAATCGCAAAAACAGAAGTAACGGGGCCCAAAAGTAAAGACTGGAGACTACTACCAGCACCACATATTAGTCTCAACAAACAGTTTATAAAACTGGTTATCCAGGGAATAAACCCTATAAGTTTTCATCATATTATCCCCTCGATACATTGATTAAGTGAACATGGAACTATGACACAGGCTACAAATGTTTCCATTCAGCTAATTTGTGGTTAAAAAAAGAAATAGAAAAAAGAATTGCTAGAATTAATAAGAGATCATTTTTCTTAGTCTCCTAGACTGCACTTTCCACCAAGTAAACAACATCGTGGCATGACGCAATACAGTATCCCGCAACTCCGATAGTAAAAGTGGAGGATAATAAGGTCTGCAGGTCGGTGAAGTAGAATGTGCCAGCAAGCAATGTAGCATGGGCGCTTCAATTTGGCTGCCGTGTCCCTGTCAGACAAGTATAGGACACCAATGGGCATTGGTCGACAAGTGTCGGATACTCAAAAAAATGTGTCTTAAATTTTTTTCACCGGGCACACGACTGACACGGGAATGGACACAGTACGGTGGCTCCTTTGGTTTCTCTGTTTTTTTTCCAATATTTTGAGGTAAAACTTAACTTAATACAATAAAGTGTGAGATAAGTAATCAGTTTATTAGAAAATTTAGGAAACCGGAGTGCAGACGGCAAAATATATTAAGAAAAAAAAAATTACAACTTTTTATTCGTCGTGTCTTAGCTGTGTCCGTATCTTTCAATTTTAATATTTTCTGTGTCCATGGGTCCGTATCGTGTAGTTTCCATGTCCGAGCTACATAGCTAGCAAGTTCTACGAGATGCCAAGTCAAAACTTAGTATGACACCATTTCAGGGCTAATATCCAGTAGGCAGTAACTATAAATTTAGTTCCATTACTAAGGCTTCGTTTGCTTCATGGATTTCGTGAGGGAAAAGAGAGAGGAAAGGAAAACCGGATGGAAAATTAGTTTGTTTTACCTTACGGATGAGACTAGTTTTCCCTCTTGTTCTCCCTTCCCCTCTCTTTTCCTAAACGAAATCCATGAACCAAACAAAGCCTTAAGGCAAATATATATTTGCAAGAGAGGGAGGAGCTCGTATGAATTGTCAACAAAAGGAAAAAAAGAAGCTTAAACATCTACAAGTCAAGACCATCTTATCCTACACACTGGAGGAGAATTTTACTGCAGAGGTAAGATTATGTGGGATTGTTAGCAAAAAAAAAAAAGACGATGTGGGAAAAAAGGGTTCACAAAAGGGTTGCAATTGCGATTGGACCCCCTCTAAACCAAGTTTGGGCTGCTTGAAGTGGCTCGTTATGGGCTCCTAGTCTTTAAAGAGCTAAGCGAAAAGAACACACTCACCAACTCTACATTCCCTCCAGCAGGAAGGAAAACTTACAATAAGTAGCAACTTTTACATTGGAATAGTTGAGCCTATGCATACCTAAACTCAGATTGAACCATCCAAACTAAACCTTAATAATAACTCGAACTATATATGTATTAACCCTTTCCCCTCAATGAAAACCTTCTGGACTAGATATGGTGTCATCTTTACACATTTTGGAGTTTCCATTGGCACCCTATTCTATGTAGCACGGATACGGACACGTGACAAGGATACGACACGACACAGAGACGGCGATAAGGCAAATCCCAAAAATGTAGGATATGGGTACGGCTAGGATACGTGGAATAAAAAAAAATTTAATATAGTTTAAGTAAAAAAAGAAAAAGAGGATTGAACATCAAAGTTACATATTCATCCATACAGGATACGACTAGCAATTTAGCACGATTGTTTTAGCGTTATAGAAAAACAATTTGAAGACCCTAACAAGTAACATCTATCCATAATCAAACCCTAACACACGATGGGATAATGAAAGAGAACAGATGAAGAAGATGAAAAAGGAAAAAGGAGAACTAGAAATTTTACCACACATTCTAGAAAACCAGACAAAGAAAACGGTTGAAGCTTAATAAATATTGTTGGGCCCAGTCTCTAACAGCTTAAGCTTTTGGAGTAGTTGGTAACTTAACATGGTATCACAGCCTTGTTTGTAGGAGGTCCTCGGTTCGACTCTCCATCCGCTTTGTTGTGCATATTTGCACTTTGTTATTTGTCTCCACTATGATGGAGTTTGGTTGGTTGGCTCTCCACGTACAAGTCGGGGTTGCACATGAGGGAGGGTTTTGAAGCTTGATATGTATTGTTGGGTCCATTCTCTAACAGCTTAAGCTTTTGGAGTAGTTGTTAACTTAACAAAAAACAAGGGGAAAAAAGATGTAAAAGATCAACATGGCCGTGTCCCAGCCGTGTCCCAATTAAAATTTAATTTTAAAAATTCAGACAAGTATTTTGATGCCTCGGGCACGTGTCCCATGCATGTCTGTGTTCGCTGTGTGTCCGGTACGCATATGACACCCAAAATGAAGTGTCGGTGCTACCTAGATCCTATTATAGTATTATCCAAATGAAATTATTTACCATGGTCAAGATACAGTATTACCCAAATGCCATGTAGAAGACAAGATTTATTACTCAACAATTCCAATTTTAAATCACTTTAGACGCATAAACAAGACACACAATTAGGTGGGTTACTTCTAGCCCAATTCATTGTAAAAGATATAACTCTTCTCTGGTTATTAATTGGTTTCCTTGAGGGCTTCAAGTTTATCAATGCGGAGAAGGATTTGTTGGGTTTGAGCAAGCAAAGGGCTGAACAGCCAACTTGAACAATTAAATGTTCCCCCAATTTCAGTCCACATACCATACTGATTTATAAAAGCATGTACATATATCAAGCCAATATCCTAATTTACTAGGCTGATAAAGGGTGCATGAACAGATATAACCTATATTGATCCCGGGTACTTTGTGTTGGGTGCAGGTACGCGTCTAAGCTTCAGACTCTCCGAATTCATAATGCTAAGGACATGGGGACTCGGAATAAATCTATACTTTTTTTATATTTCTAAGAGAAAACAGCATTTTAAACATTTTTTTATGTAATAATAAGACTTGAACATGAGCAGTGGCAGACCTAGGATTTTATGTTGGGGGGGCCAAGTAAAATGGGTTTGGGTTTTCTAGTTCTATGCGGGGGTTCGGGGGCAGCGCCCCCGAGGCGAATTTTTTTGGTCAATTTATACATTTTTTTTGTGCGAGAATGAGAGTCGAAAGAGTAGTTTGGTCGATTAGATTTAGGTCATTTTTGTCTCATGAACTAGGTAGTTGAGTATTATTCTTCCCATTCTCTATTATGGGGGACAGTTAATGCCACGCCCTTGAATAAATAGCCCCCTTTGGCCTCCACTTGGGTCCGCCCCTGAACATGAGCATTTCATCCAGTTTTAATAAACTTAGAAAAAAGAATATGATTATTATGCTTTTTCGTGTGTGTCCACTGTCCAACCACATATGTGTGGGACACATATCCCATGCCCCATGTCGACACGAGTACTTCAGCCTATTAAGAAGAATCCATGTAACATAGAAGATAACCATATTAAGTTACCTGCATGATGGAATGAATGGACAATACATAATCAAGATGCAAAAAAACTGGTCTAGGTAAGTTTACCTTGAAACTGATCATGGCAATCCCTCTGAACTTCCCACTCTCAGAAAACTTCATACAATCAACTTCAGTAATGGTGCCACAACCATCAAAGTAGCTTCGAATGTCATCCTCCGTTGAGTAGAATGGAATGCCGCCAACATACACTTTTGTGGCAACATCTCCTTTTTCCTCACTATAAGAACATAGGACAATGTTGGAATTAATTAATAGTAAACTTAATTTCGTTTTTGGAATTAATTATATTCTATTAATTAGTTTCCTACTTGATGTTGGTCCATATAACAATCCATATTAGATTGGGATCTCTAATTGGATGAGTCACAATTGGTTAAGGGATATGGGTTAGTTTCCTAATCAATATCTACTATGATGGACGGTAGAGATTAAAGTTCTAATAAGGAAATTTGGTCCTCTCTCTCCCTATAAATTGACAAGGAATTACCATCATTCACTATCACACACAATATATAAAGATTAGGGTTTATAGAGGCAAGAGAGAGAAACTCGAATTTTCAAGGTCATTTTGTGCAAGTGAGGCGGTCATTTTGCAATCAAGGGAGGCATCAAGAATAATCTGCAGATTACACTAGAAGTATCTTTACGCACACAATACTAGCAATGGATCAAGGTATGTGTTTTTGGCCAATTAACTTAAACAAGGTATGTGAAACCATGAAGATTTAAGATCCTTAATGACATAGTATTTTCATTGATCTGTCATGTATGATTGAACTTTATCATGAAAATTATTACAGACAAAACACATGAACTCAATGAAAAGCTCAGAACCTTCATAACCACCAACAGAATTTAAGCATTGTCGACCCTATATAAAACCTATCCGTTTTTATCCAGCAATTTCCAGGAGAAAGTCGGCTGAAGCAAAATTGGCTCCAAAGCACAAAAGCTAATGTGGAAATTGGTTTTCACACACACACACAAAAAAAAAAGGGCAGTAGTTTTGTTACTCTTTGCTTTCAATCAAAATCCTGAACATGTGAATTAGGGAATAACCCATTTATATGAAACACAAAACCTTCCTACATTATCAAATCAACTCTTAATTCATATACTAAACTCAAATCCCAATATGTGCAACTTAACTAAATGGAAACCGCAAAGCTGAAAAGTAAAAACTCCTCTACACAAAATGAACTAAGCCAATGCAATTTTTTTTTTTTTTTTTTTAAAAAAAAAAAGGCTACATTGACAAAATGGGTACTTTTATTTTCAGAAATTATACCTATCAGTAGAAGTCTTAATTATCTCTGTCACGCCTTGTTCCTCACTTCCTCCATTTGTACCCTCAACACCACTATTCATCTCCTCCTCCTTTCCCCTCTTCTTCTTCTTCTTCTTTTTCTTTTTCTTCTTCGACATTTTTGCAACCTTTACCTCAACATTTTCTACAGATTCTGCAACTCCGCTCTCTAATTCCTCTTTTCTCTTCCTCTTCTTACTTTCCCCCCTCTCATTCGCACTCTCTGATTCATTTTTCTCAATCTCTTGTTTGGTATCCCCATTGTTACTCAAACCCACAACCTCTGGACTGTGTTCAGGGGCAGTTTTTCTTCTCTTCTCTCTCTTGGACAATCTGGGTTTCTGGGTTGCAGAGTCCACTAGAGACTTGAGAGAGCGATGATGGGTCTGCGAATCATAGTTGGCCTGTTGGTTCTGAACTTCTTCTGATGCGGTCAATGATTCGGCCATAGATGCTCTTAGCTTTTTCTTAAGTTTCTTATTGGAGAGAACCATTTTCGATTATTTGCAGCCGACGGCCAGACTTCAGGGTTGGGACTTGGGAGGAATATTTTTTTTTAGCTGAAGGGGACTTGGGAGGAATAGAAAGCACAAAAACCCAACCAAAACCTTCCTCGCACAATTATGGACATTTCATTGTTATTTGGATTAATTACAAATACACCCCCTTTACTTTGACCTTTGTTCACTTTACCCATGTACTTCGCATCACTAATATCTCGTGTACTTTGAATTATAGTGACACTGTTAGTAAATTAGTAAAATTGAACGAGCGTAAGCCATGTGAAAAATTTTGGAGTTCATCAATAATTTTGGAACTTCGAAAGCTAAAAATAAAATATTTAGCAAAATAGGATCTACAATTACAATTGGCCAAAAGTTACATTGGACAACTTTTATCCATCCCAATCTTTGTGATTTAATTGTGTATTAATGACACGTTTGAGATTACAATTGGGCAAACTGAAAAATGCGCTCACCATTATAGTCCAAGCGACAAATATTCCACTAAGAGCATCCGTAATTGGTGTAGTTGAGGCAGGTAAACTTAGCTAAACTTAAGGAAATCGGTTTGCAATGGTGTAGGCAAGGCAGGTTGGTACAACAGCTAAACTTAGTGGAGCTTAAGTTTATTGTTCGGCTAAGTTTCACTATACTACAGCCAAACGGCCCAACCAAGGCCTGCCCATAAAGCAAACGGCGTAGGGAGTGCCGCTTATATCTGCACGGCATAGGCAGTGCCGTCCACAAGGTAAACAGCACAGCTAGTGCCGGCCCAAGATACACGGCACAGTGTGTGCCACCCCTTGTCACCCAAGATACACAGCATAGTGTGTGACGGCCCCTTGTCACACAGCACACTGTGTGTCACACCCCAATTTTTAGACAACTAATTACTAATCAAGGAAGAACCCTCAACCAATATCCAGCTGTCCAATCATCAAGGTGCTTGCAATATAATAACATCACACAATCTGTATCGAAATAAATCATTACTCACATGAGCTAAAGCAACGGTCAACATCCAACCATAAAAGTCAAACCAAGATTTAAATCCAATTTCAAAACATAATAAAAATCTAAAAAGAACACTTCACTAAAACAATATCTTAAATTGTTAACTGGCCCACAATGCCAGAAATTATTTCTAAACTCTCTAGAATTGAATAAAAAAAACGAATAAGGGAAACAGCACAAGACTCCGCATGCCTCCTGCTGCCTGGTGTCACGACCTCCCTACTAGCCCTGCAAATTTTGATTGGCTACACTCCAACAAGAACGCACCAGCGAGAAAAACTCAACGGGTCAGTCACGTGACTGGTATGAGTTAAATCACACACACACAGAGCTAGGAATCACGCGGTGACTCTTACTACCACACCCAACAGGTAATTCAGGCAAGAGGATAGTTCTACTTCACATGTCTGGACAAGCGGTAGTTTCCCTCTATGTGGTGGCCATGCAGTTCTCGCTCGAATTTAAATAAAATAATTTTTTACCTTCCGTCACATGGTGAGTCAATACCTGCAAAATGTTAGTGGACCCACCATCCTGCAACCACGAAGATTTATAATAACAAAATACCACAAATTATGCAGAACTACTAGTACTAAGACCTCGCAAGAATTAACTTCATAATTTACTCACTACACGTCCGAAATAAATATATAAGCAAAGAACAGAAGTCTAGGAAATCAACATTTTAGATCCATTGACTCGTCGGGAAATTTATTGACAATAATCCTCTTACTTATATAAACGATTTATTATTCAATTTCCTAGGTTCACCACTTGGCTACCCTCCATGGTACACCCACACATATATCCCATGTGTGCCCAGACATACTACCAACATCCACTCTGGTGCCAGTTTGGTTGGGGTATCAACCAAACCAGGTATACACACAGAAGGCCAGTCAATATGCCTAGACGTCTAACAAAATAAGCTGGGCATAGGGCTTAGGCCAGCTTGATCACGAAGCCACTGGCAAAAATGTACACTCAGCAAGTCGAGCTACCAAAAAAAAATCACAACTGGGAGCGGTGAACACTAAGGAACTTGAAACCATTTTGTATTCTCGAAATTATAAATTTTATCGGACTCAGCGTTAATGACTATCACCTTTTTTTTTTATAGCTCAACATTATAAGAGAATTCTTGTATCTCCAAGTAATCTTCGTTAAGTCATACGAACAAATATATAAAAAAAAAAAAAAAAAACAACGAATCATATTTCTCCAATTTCGTCCATTCTAATATACTAAAAATTGCTAGTGAAATCTTCAATTTCTGCCCAAACGGTGCAGAATCAGGAAAAACTTCATTAGACAAAAAATGTGTAGAATCATGTTTTACATGAGACAAGCGGACAGAATGTTCAAATTCAAAGCCACGATTTTCTAATAATTTTCTAAAATTTATGCAACTGTGTGAATTTAAAAAAACGAATTTCCATATATTTTCTTAATAACCATGAATATTTCACATATTGTTTTATCAAACTAACTAACTATTCACCTAACCCTTTCGAATACCCTAATGTCATAATCACAAGGTCACACAAAGGGGAAAGAATATATCTAGATTACTTCAACCATAACAACGTGTATCGATCTATTACAAAGATTTAACCCTAACAATTAAATTTAACATGTACTAATTTAATTTACTCCCGTATACATATATACATACGTGTATATATATATACTCGGATACACAAAATCTAACTCACCTCGTTCGATCAAAGAAATCGACAATAACGAATGCCCGCGATTCCACACGAGACCACGGACTCGAGACCGTTCTCCTTCTTCACCCCTTTTTTTTTTCTACTTCTTCTTCTTCTTCTTCTTCTTCTCTCTCTCTCTCTCTCTCTCTCTCTCTCTCTCTCTCTCTCTCTATTCGGCGACTGTGCAAAGGAGGGGGGTTCCCCTTTTTTTATGTTATCTCTCTATCTAACCTAATATTATATTATATACATATACGACACAACCACATATACATATATTATAATAACACACTACTCGCACACACGAAACATATCAAACACACACACACGTGCACTATATTGGTAACTCAAAAGTTGTTAATAAAGTTTCTTTAGGGTGTAAGGCGCTCACACCAAATTTTTACATACCAACCATATTAAATATTAAACAATTAAATAAATAAAAGGGAATTAAATAAATAAAAATTATCTTTTTTTTTTATAAAATAAATAAGGTTGTTACATTATACTCACCTCAAAGAAAATCTCGTCCCGAGATTTGCAACACGCATGAACACTAATCAAACAGTTCAGAATGCGACTTCCGAATCTTCTCCTCGAGCTCCCACGTAACATCATTAATTCTCTCACTCCATTGCACCTTCACGAGATTCACTTCTTTTCTCCGCAAATACTTCACATCTCGATCGACAATAGTGATAGGTCGAACAACATACGTGAGGTCATCGTTAATCTCAAGCTCTGTCGGACGAACAATCTGTGTTGGGTCCTTCACACACTTCCTCAACATCGATACATGAAACACATTATGGATCGTCGCCAATGCCGATGGCAACAATACCCTAAAGGCCAACTCTCCGACCTTTTCGATGATCTCGTAAGGTCCTACAAACCTTGGAGCAAGCTTCCCTTTCTGACCAAAACGCATCACACTCTTCATCGGTGATACTTTTAAGAACACAAAATCTCCAACTTCAAATTCTACGCCCTTTCGCTTCCTATCAGCATAACTTGTCACGCCCCGGAGTAGCCAAAAATAGGGAAAATTTAAAATTTCCTTTCTGGACCCGTAGGGAATGACGAGTTACATAAAACTGACCTGTCCGTACAACATACTAACAAAATATATATAGATCAGAGTAAGAGATTGGCAAAAGCGTCTAATGGTATTCATGGGAGAACTTGGAGTGTTTGCTACTTAAGCTATTACAGTAGTTCCAAATGAAAACCACAAAAGGTAAGTCTGGGCGATCTACGCCACTTAAATATTACATCAACCAAAAGATAATTAAAACGTAATAGAAGTCTTAATGCGGAAGTAGGCCAGGGTCCTCTTTCTAACTGGCAAACCCATAACCTTCATTATCAGGCTCTTCCTGATAGTCTGTCTCAGGATCACCTTCCTGATAATTCCCATTCTGAGGATAGTGATATTCGTCTTCATCGTTACCTTGATAGTTCTCCTCATCAAAACCTAGACGTAAAAAGTCCAGGGCAGGGAAGGAGCCGTTAGCTTTTGAAGCTAAGTGAGAACGTCTTAACCAATCACTCCTAATACAGATAAGGATATACAAGTACAACATATCTTGAACAATATTAATGAGCATATGACATGTGAAATGACAACAGAATGCATTATCGATATATTCGACTTCAACTCGACCATGGACACCACAACTGACTCATGTGACTTGTTACATTACCAGTGTAACGCCGTTAGCTCAGAGTAGAATGATTACGTTGCTATCGTCGCCTAGCAGGGCCCTATAGCAGTTTTGGTTTTAAAAAGAGTAATCATTGGACTCTTAGGTCCTCGTGACCTTGCCGGGAGAATAGAATAGTTACAGCGCTATCGTCGCCTAGCAGGGCCCTATAGCATTTGAAAGGTAACTATTGTATTCTGATGGATACATTGCTATCGTCGCCTAACAGGGCCCTATAGCGTATCAATCATCAATCCATGCATAACTTTAATGATTTCAATGGAAACTCTGGCTATCGTCGCCTAGCAGGGCCCTATAGCAGTTTCATCGTTGTTCCCATTTACTTGATTGTACCACTTGGACCTCCACGGTCCATACAATGTATAAATTGATATGACTGGGTTAGTCTCCGCGACTAACCATGCAGATGTCAACATTGACATTAAGACCCGACTATGTTCATATGAATGTTCATGTGACTATAGAAACAGAATTCATATTAACAAGAATATCAGCGAATATTAACTAAGCATGGGATAGAGTTCACTAACATGCATTCATTATATAAGCATCACTATCAGGTTTACATAACTAATAGATATCAGTATCGTTCACACAGAACGTACTGGGCATACATATATGATCAAGTAATAACTCTATAATATACCAAGTGAGTTAGGACGACTCACCTTGAAGCGGGTGCGAAGAAACGAGCGTAGCGGTGGTTCCTACATAGTATATAAACACATAGAATGTTGATTAATAAGTGTACTAATACTAAGGGCATAATGGTAATTGTGTCGGGTGGGTCCCTAAACCTCAACATGATGATCTAGACATCATTCTGAGTCTAACGCCATTGACTAGACTCAAATCGGAGTCCGTCGCATAAAAGGCTGGGTTTTCGATACCAGTTTGGACCCTAAAGAAAAGCTGTATTTTTGACCGTGTCAAAAAGGTCACCAAACTTTAAGGGAATGTTCTAGACATTATTCTAAGACTCTAGGAACTGACCGCGTATTTTTCTGGGCTACGGTTTATTTATTATGAATTTCTGAAGTTTAAAACGTTTAATAATAGACTGCGGGACCCCATAATTATAAAATATAGTTTAGGGAGATATTTGACTCTTATAAATATTTTTATTAAATACTAGGCCTTAAATTAGGCTAGTAGTATTTTTCCCATAATTTAAAATTGATCTTTAGGTATTTGTTACCTAATTATTTTAATTTAAAATAATTACTTATTATTTATTTAGAATAACAATAAGTATACTATATAAGAAATTATCCATAATTTCATAATATGGAAATATTATCTTATTTAGGATAATATTTCAGAATATATAAAATTTATTTATAGTATTTTAAAATCATTTATAACTAATTTAAAAATTATTAATAACTCTTTACTATTTATTTAAATAATGTATAATCAACATTATATTCATTAAAATAATAATTTCAGAATAATATATCTATAAATCATAGTGTCCCCGATTTTTAGAATGGGATTAAAACAAATCTTACAACATTTAAAACAATTAATAAGCATATATAACATAAATTGAATAAATAATAATAACAATAATAATAATAATAATAATAACAAATTCTCCAGACCCGCGGGTCAAATCCGACCCGGCCCGATCTCAACGGGTTATCCATATTTACAAACAACATAATCCAACTTAAAAGATCCAAACCCGACCCGATCTCATTTGTTATAACCCGATCCTATACTCGTTTAAACTCACAACCCAACCCACCCGTTCTCGTACCCGACCCGACCCTATTGGTAAATGATATAACCCGTTTACAAAACGGGTTGTGTCTTCTTTAAAAACACACGCCGCCGCCGGCGGCGAGCCCGACGCCGGAAAAACTTCATTCCTTCATTTCTCCCTCGTCTCTCTATGTAATTTGATGATTCCAACGCCAATAGGTCCGGAATTCTCTCCTCTACAACATACTAGGAGCTGGAACCTAGGTTTGTTCGTTTTCCTAACCCACTATAGGATTATTCTTTTTCGGTTTTAAGAGGATAATGCGATGCATGGGTGACCAAACGTTACCCATTTCAAAAACTGCTTCTCGGGGGTTCATCTGGGTCCTTAAGGGTCTGTTTGGTATAAAGAAGAGGGGGTTTGGTCATGTTTGGTATTTTGAGCTCCGGCAAGGAGCTTTAATGGCCACCGAGGTTTATTTCGAGCCTTAGGCTCTGTTTGGTTTGTGTAAGAAGGGCCTCTGTGTGTGTGTGTGATGCATTTAATCAGTGTAGAAGTGAAATGAGGGGGAGTGTGAGGTATACCTGAGAAGTCTCGGGTCTTCTCTTTCTCTCTTACTCCGGCGGTCCGAGTGTGTGTGTGATGGTCAGAGAGTGGTGGTGGGGTAGGGGCAGTGTGTGGGTGGTTAAGAGAATGTGAGTGTGTGTGCTCTGGTCTCTCGGTAACTCTCTCCCTTTCTCAAGTTCCATGTGTATAAATACACAATGTAAGATATATACTCACACGTTCATGAGCAGATTCTCCATATCTGCGGGACTGGGATGGAGGAGATATGAGAGTGATTGAGGGAGGTTGATGTGAGTGGCATCTAGGGGGTGTGTGTGTGTGGCCGACGGGTAGAGGGAGGGGTGATGATCCGGTGGGTAAAGGGAGGTGTTTGGGTATTGTTTAAGTCCAAAGGGTATAAGTTTGTGTAGGTGGTACACTTCTATTTTAGGAAAGATTCCAATGGTACCGATATTTCCCTAAGTGTATGGTTTAGTCGTCGCTTAATCCACGTGCTACGCAGTCTAGTTTAGATACAGATTCTACGGATTGGCGTGCAAGTCAGTCTGAGGTTGTAATTTACAGTCTAAAGAATTAATAAATACGCGTACAAATAAGTTTGGGTCTCCAGGATTAAACTTAAAATTATTAAATTTCGAATTTAATAGTATTGAAACGAAATTCTGGGTACAATACGGCGACTTATTTATTACGGATTTTGCGGTTATTACATCATCCACCTGCTATTAAAGATTCCGTCCCCGGAATCAGAGCTAGCTACACATTGAAGAGATAAGGGAACTTTTCACGCATCTCTGATTCTAATTCCCACGAAGCTTCACGCTCGTCATGATATTTCCACTGAACTTTCACTAGTGGAATCTCTTTGGTCCTTAATTTCTTAATTCCTTGTTCCATGATCTTCACCGGTCCTTCATTGAAAGTCACGTTGTCGTTTACCTCGATATCCGTGAAGTTGATCTCATGAGACGGATCATGTATGACTTTCCTCAGCATACTAATGTGAAACACATTATGCACTCCTGACATCTTGGGCGGTAGTGCAAGTCTGTAAGCAACTTTTCCCACGCGCTCCAGAATCTCGAACGGTCCGATGTAACGTGGCGAAAGTTTTCCTCTCTTTTGTCCAAATCTGACAACTCCTCGCACAGGTGACACTTTAAGGAATACGTGATCTCCAACACCGAATTCCAAGTCCTTTCGATGCTTATCCGCATAACTTTTCTGTCGGCTTTGAGCTGCTTTCATCTTCTCTTTGACGATATTGATCTTTTCGTTCGTCTCTCGAATCATCTCTGGTCCTAGCAGCTTGTCATCTCCAACTTCTGCCCAACATAAGGGTGATCGGCACGGTCTTCCATATAAAGCTTCAAATGGTGCCATCTCTATACTCGTATGGTAGCTGTTGTTATAAGCAAACTCTATCAACGATAGGTTCTCTTCCCATGAACTTTCAAAATCTATTGCACAAGCTCGAAGCATGTCTTCCATGACTTGATTGACTCTTTCTGTCTGTCCGTCGGTCTGTGGGTGAAAAGCTGAACTTAACTTCAATGAAGTTCCAAGTGCTGTTTGTAAGCTTTCCCAAAATCCGGACGTGAAACGTGAATCACGATCTGACACAATTGACACGGGTACTCCATGTAGTCGAACAACTTGTTGTATATACATTCTGCTCAATTTCTCAACTGGGTAAGTCATACTATAAGCGATAAAGTGAGCTGATTTGGTGAGTCGATCCACGATTACCCAAATGGCGTCATGATTCTGCCTTGACCTTGGCATTCCGACAACGAAATCCATCGTTATGTGCTCCCATTTCCATCCGGGAACTGGTAGTGGCTGTAACAATCCTCCTGGTTTCTGGTGTTCAGCTTTGACTTGCTTGCACGTCATGCATTTGGATACATAATCTGCTACTTCTCTTTTCATTCCGTCCCACCAGAAGTTCCTTTTTAGATCCTTGTACATTTTTGTTCCTCCGAGATGGACGGTCATCCTTGACTTGTGTGCTTCGTCTAATATATCTTTCCTTAGGTTGTCCTCATTAGGTACACAAAGTCGGTTGCGACATCTAAATCCTCCATCTGCTCCTATATTCCACTCGGCGGGGTCCTTTGCCGATGCTTTTTCAAACCATTGACGAAGTCCTTCGTCCTTTCCTTGTGCTTCAAGAATACGACTTATGAGTGTTGGTTGTACTACAAGACATCCAAAGAGTCGTTCTTCACTTGATTCAGAAATTTGAAAATCAAACTCCGTTAGTGTCTCCAATACTTTCCATTCTCTGACCATGAGAAAAGATACGATGAGTTTTCGGGGTTTCCGACTCAGTGCGTCAGCAACAACGTTTGCTTTGCCGGGGTGGTATTGCAGCGTAAAATCGTAGTCCTTTAACAATTCCATCCAACGTCGCTGTCTCATGTTCAACTCCTTTTGAGAGAACAGGTATCTCAGGCTCTTGTGATCTGAAAATAGATCGAATTTCTCTCCGTAGAGGTAGTGTCTCCATATTTTGAGTGCAAAGACGATTGCAGCTAGTTCCAGATCGTGCGTAGGATAGTTAAGCTCATGAGGTTTCAATTGTCGTGATCCATACGCTATCACTCTTCTGTCTTGCATAAGCACACATCCAAGTCCTTGATGTGATGCATCGCTGTAAATGGTGAACTGTTCACCGCTCTTTGGTATTGCAAGCACTGGTGCCGTAGTTAGTCTTTTCTTCAATTCTTCGAATGCGCATTCATGCTTGTCACTCCATTCATACTTCAAGTCCTTTCTAGTTAATCCAGTAAGAGGGGCTGCGATCTTCGAGAATCCTTCCACGAATCTCCGGTAATATCCAGCTAAACCGAGAAAACTTCTGACTTCCGTTGCTGTGGTCGGTCGATTCCAATCTAAGACAGCTTCAATCTTCGATGAATCCACCGCTATTCCTTCTTTCGAGACATGTCCTAGAAATTTGACTTCCTTTAGCCAGAACTCGCACTTGCTGTACTTTGCATACAAGTGGTTGTCTCGTAGAGTCTGAAGTGCTATCTTCACATGTCCTTCGTGTTCTGCCTCTGTCTTAGAGTAGATGAGGATATCATCTATGAACACAATGATAAACTGATCCAGGTAAGGTCTGAAAACTCGATTCATTAAATCCATGAACACGGCTGGAGCATTGGTCAATCCGAACGGCATAACCAGAAACTCATAATGTCCATACCTGGTTCTGAAAGCCGTCTTGGGTACATCCTCAGATCGAACGAGCAGTTGATGGTATCCAGATCGCAGATCTATCTTCGAAAATATGGTAGCTCCTTGTAGCTGGTCGAATAGATCGTCAATTCTCGGTAGTGGGTACCGATTCTTGATTGTGACCTTGTTCAATTCTCTGTAGTCGATACAGAGTCGAAGTGTTCCATCCTTCTTCTTGACGAATAGTACCGGTGCTCCCCACGGTGAAGTGCTTGGACGAACAAATCCGAGGTCCTGGAGTTCTTGTACTTGCGTCTTTAGTTCTTGCATCTCCATCGGGGCCATTCGGTAGGGTGTCTTCGATATCGGGGAGGTTCCAGGCATTAACTCGATACAGAAATCGATGTCTCTCTTGGGTGGTAGTCCTTTAACTTCCTGGAAAACATCTTCAAAATCTCGAACAACTGGAATTTGATCAATAGGAATCTCATCGCTCGTGGTTCCGAGGGTGGCTAGGCAGTTGGTGAGGAAAACGTCACACGAGGGATTGCACTTGAAGTCAAACGGTTCACCATCAGGTACTGAAAAGAGTATAGATTTGCTAGCACAATCTAATTTGGCATGGTATTTCGCAAGCCAATCGATTCCTAGGATCACGTCGAATTCCTTCATCGACAAAACTATCAAATCAGCGGGGAGATTCTGATCTTTCAAGTTTAGAGGGCAGTCCTTGCATACTTTGTCCAACTTAACACTCTTTCCTAGAGGTGACGTAGCATTCAAAGTTATATCCATCGTTTGGGGCACTAGGCCTAAGCGTTGCACGATTCTTATTGCAATAAAAGAATTTGATGCGCCAGTATCAAACAAAGCTTTCACTTGGCTGTTAAAGAGGGTTAGAGTACCTTCCATATTCTCTTGCTCTTCCTCGTCAAATCCTGCTTCCTCCGGGATAATAGCATTGAGACGCGTCTGTCCTTGAGTTGACGCTCCATAGTAACCACCTCGAGGTGCTTTACAATCTTTGGACAGGTGTCCCTTCTTGTTGCAGTTGAAGCAGACCACGTCAGAGCGACTGTTCTTCCTTGGGGCACGACAATCCTTGGACAGATGTCCGGGAAATCCACAGTTGAAACAGACTCCAGGGTTATTACTAGTGGGTCCTTCTTGTCCTTGCGGCGGAGTCGGCTTAAACGGCACAGCCGGTTTGTTACGGAACGGGACTGTCTGCGGCCTCTTCTCACCATTCCAGCTTCTTTTGAATCCTTGATTGCGAGCCGGGGCTTGTCTTGGTCCCTGATTAAATCTTGGAGGGGGTGGTCGATTTATGAAACGCCTTTGTTCACGACCGGTGATCTCCTCGAAGCCATGAGCCATTCCTACTAAAGCTTTGAAAGTCTGATTCAGGTGGCCATAGGTCAGCTTCTGTAGCGGTAGGGAAAGTCCCAGGTGATACTTCCGGTTCTTCTTCTCCGGGGTATCGATCATGTGGTGTGCAAAACGAGAGAGACGTTCAAATTGCACTGTGTATTCCCGTACAGTGTGGTTCCCTTGCACCAAGTCAATAAATTCCTTTTCTTTCTTGTTCCTTTCTGTCTGGGGAAAGTAGTTCTCTAGGAACAGTTCTTTGAATGTCGTCCACGACATCCTCTGTGCAGCTCCTCCCAGGGTTGCTTTCTCCGATTCCCACCAGTCTGCTGCAGCATATGTCAGTTGATATGTAGCCAGTCGGCGTTTCTCGATTTCAGAACATCCCAGTGTGTCGAAAATGATATCCAATCCACGAAGCCATTGTTCTGCTTCCCATGGCTCAGTCATCCCATTAAACTTGTCTGGTCGCATTGCCCGGAATCGCTCCACCGTACGATCCTCCTGTGGTCTGGGTGGAACTATGGGATTGACGTTAACATTGTTGGTTGGACCGTGATTATTTCCGATGTGTTCCAAACGTTGCAAGAATGCTCCAAAGATTCCAGTGGGATCCATTCCAGCAGGAATGGGTTCCGGTGCTCCTTCGGCTGGATTTGGAAGTCCTAAGTGTCGATTTCTCCTCGGTCGTCCTGCCATTGCGTATCTGGTTACCTACAGAAGTATTCTACTCAGGGTTCGAATGCAGGATACATCTAGATATCTACTAACACATACATAAATCAATCAAACAAACCAAACAATCATAGAGACAAGTATAGTACTAAAACATCCATTTCATTTAATATTAAAAAGTTGGTTACAAGATTAAACTAGCCGAGAATACATGGTTACAAAATGGGGTATTACCCTATCGCATGCATTCATACAACAAGATGGGTCACTAGCCCAAGATAACTTAGATACAATTAAACTACTAGCATATAACAACAGATTATCCTGATCTAATCATCCATATCCGACTCGGATGTGATCTCTCCCATATCAGAGTCGTTAGGCCCATCTTCGTCCATAATGGGTTCACCCAAATCCCAATCTTCGATATCGATATTGCCTTCATCTTCTTCATCATTCTCATTATCCATAGGTTCTTCTACTATAGGGTGAACCTCCATAGGTTGGTGGGGTGCTTCCTGTTCAGGTTCTTCTTCTTCTGGATCATCCTCCTCGTCATCCTCTTCCTCATCATCTACTTCTAGATATGCATCTGGTTCATCGTCAGACATCTCTGCATTAGCAGGTTCATCAGCAGGTGCTTCCATTGGGGGTGCCACACCTACAGGGGCATTTTCATTAGGAGGCTCAACCAGGCGGTCTTCTGGGTGGATAGAAGGCTCCTGTAGTATCAGGTCTATTAGTGGCTGGATAACCGAGTCCTTCATTGCTAGTCTCCTTATCTCTCCATGCATTAACTCCTGGGTGTATGCCGTATGGATGGCTTCAGCTTGAAGTCGATGAGAGTCGGAGATATTATATACATGTCGTTGGACTCTAAGTCCTCCTCGGAGTCGCTGACGGGCTCTCAGTTGCACATTTTCCAGGAATCCTTCTGGATCAGCTGGTTCGATGCCATCCGGGTAGATCATATGTCCTCCAAAGTCGTCATTGACATACTGACCAGGTTCTCGGGATTGCGTCTTGTGCATAGGCACTCCTTGGAATGGTGGGGGTTGTTGGAGGAGTGCAGAGGGCGGTGGTGGCATTTGGTAAGCGCTATCGTGCATCTTTTCGTAGTCCTCAGGGTTCTTAAGTAAGGCAACCATTTCATCCTGAACTTTCTGGACGATTTCAGCTTCATAAATCGCTTCTAAACGCAGGGTATTGTAGTTATACACATTACTTTTATTCATTTCCACCCATAAATTCCTTTTTCCTCCATCTCTAGCCAGTTCCTGAATTTGGCGATGGTATATGTCCGGGTTTGCTGGCACTACACGGTCGGGGAAAATTAGTCGTCCTCCAAAAGGGTCTGAAATATAGTGGGGATCCATGTTACCTGTTTCATTAGAAGGACTATCTATTTAGGGTACTGGTGCAAATTGTCTTAAGGTTTATTACTATTTAAAACATAAAAGAGAATAATATCATACGAGAAATTTGAAACTAATAAGTAGATTTCTCATTAATAGAAAATGTTTACATAAGAGGAAATTTTGAAATACAGCTTTTACATATATATCCGACAAAATGTGGGATTATAATCCCATTACAACATTAATACAAAATAAGCTGACTAAGGTGTGCTAATCTTCTAGTCGGGTGAGTTCCTCCGAGATGTCCATCTCTTCGGGCGGGGTAAATGACATCCATCTCTCATTGTCCCATCCTCTTGGCCAGTCAGGGTCATATGTGTACAACGTCCCCTTTTCAATGAGGTCCTCATCGGCTAGGTAAATCTCTATTTCTTCGTCTTCAGAACTGCTTATCAAACTGTCGGAGGTCTCTAAGGAAGTAATTTCTGCCTGTGCTTCTTCTAGGCTAATGGTCACCGGGTCGTTAGGAATATCAGAGGTTCCATCCACCTCTATTGGCACCAAGCGGGGTGCTACAACAATGTGACGCATGGTTTGGGGAATCTTCCTCATAAAGAATAGACATTTCATCAATTTTCCTATTCTTCTGCAAGTCCGTTGGCGGAAAGCAGCACCAACGCATACTAGACCTCGGGGAAGGGCTCCTTGGTAATTCTCCATACTACCTGTTGGACAGAAAGACTATTTTAGTATTGGTTGTTGTTTCTAAAGTATCTAAAGGTTCTTAACTTAAGGGTGTCGGACAGTCAGCGAGCACAACTAAACCTAGTGCTCTGATACCAAAAATCCTGTCACGCCCCGGAGTAGCCAAAAATAGGGAAAATTTAAAATTTCCTTTCTGGACCCGTAGGGAATGACGAGTTACATAAAACTGACCTGTCCGTACAACATACTAACAAAATATATATAGATCAGAGTAAGAGATTGGCAAAAGCGTCTAATGGTATTCATGGGGGAACTTGGAGTGTTTGCTACTTAAGCTATTACAGTAGTTCCAAATGAAAACCACAAAAGGTAAGTCTGGGCGATCTACGCCACTTAAATATTACATCAACCAAAAGATAATTAAAACGTAATAGAAGTCTTAATGCGGAAGTAGGCCAGGGTCCTCTTTCTAACTGGCAAACCCATAACCTTCATTATCAGGCTCTTCCTGATAGTCTGTCTCAGGATCACCTTCCTGATAATTCCCATTCTGAGGATAGTGATATTCGTCTTCATCGTTACCTTGATAGTTCTCCTCATCAAAACCTAGACGTAAAAAGTCCAGGGCAGGGAAGGAGCCGTTAGCTTTTGAAGCTAAGTGAGAACGTCTTAACCAATCACTCCTAATACAGATAAGGATATACAAGTACAACATATCTTGAACAATATTAATGAGCATATGACATGTGAAATGACAACAGAATGCATTATCGATATATTCGACTTCAACTCGACCATGGACACCACAACTGACTCATGTGACTTGTTACATTACCAGTGTAACGCCGTTAGCTCAGAGTAGAATGATTACGTTGCTATCGTCGCCTAGCAGGGCCCTATAGAAGTTTTGGTTTTAAAAAGAGTAATCATTGGACTCTTAGGTCCTCGTGACCTTGCCGGGAGAATAGAATAGTTACAGCGCTATCGTCGCCTAGCAGGGCCCTATAGCATTTGAAAGGTAACTATTGTATTCTGATGGATACATTGCTATCGTCGCCTAACAGGGCCCTATAGCGTATCAATCATCAATCCATGCATAACTTTAATGATTTCAATGGAAACTCTGGCTATCGTCGCCTAGCAGGGCCCTATAGCAGTTTCATCGTTGTTCCCATTTACTTGATTGTACCACTTGGACCTCCACGGTCCATACAATGTATAAATTGATATGACTGGGTTAGTCTCCGCGACTAACCATGCAGATGTCAACATTGACATTAAGACCCGACTATGTTCATATGAATGTTCATGTGACTATAGAAACAGAATTCATATTAACAAGAATATCAGCGAATATTAACTAAGCATGGGATAGAGTTCACTAACATGCATTCATTATATAAGCATCACTATCAGGTTTACATAACTAATAGATATCAGTATCGTTCACACAGAACGTACTGGGCATACATATATGATCAAGTAATAACTCTATAATATACCAAGTGAGTTAGGACGACTCACCTTGAAGCGGGTGCGAAGAAACGAGCGTAGCGGTGGTTCCTACATAGTATATAAACACATAGAATGTTGATTAATAAGTGTACTAATACTAAGGGCATAATGGTAATTGTGTCGGGTGGGTCCCTAAACCTCAACATGATGATCTAGACATCATTCTGAGTCTAACGCCATTGACTAGACTCAAATCGGAGTCCGTCGCATAAAAGGCTGGGTTTTCGATACCAGTTTGGACCCTAAAGAAAAGCTGTATTTTTGACCGTGTCAAAAAGGTCACCAAACTTTAAGGGAATGTTCTAGACATTATTCTAAGACTCTAGGAACTGACCGCGTATTTTTCTGGGCTACGGTTTATTTATTATGAATTTCTGAAGTTTAAAACGTTTAATAATAGACTGCGGGACCCCATAATTATAAAATATAGTTTAGGGAGATATTTGACTCTTATAAATATTTTTATTAAATACTAGGCCTTAAATTAGGCTAGTAGTATTTTTCCCATAATTTAAAATTGATCTTTAGGTATTTGTTACCTAATTATTTTAATTTAAAATAATTACTTATTATTTATTTAGAATAACAATAAGTATACTATATAAGAAATTATCCATAATTTCATAATATGGAAATATTATCTTATTTAGGATAATATTTCAGAATATATAAAATTTATTTATAGTATTTTAAAATCATTTATAACTAATTTAAAAATTATTAATAACTCTTTACTATTTATTTAAATAATGTATAATCAACATTATATTCATTAAAATAATAATTTCAGAATAATATATCTATAAATCATAGTGTCCCCGATTTTTAGAATGGGATTAAAACAAATCTTACAACATTTAAAACAATTAATAAGCATATATAACATAAATTGAATAAATAATAATAACAATAATAATAATAATAATAATAACAAATTCTCCAGACCCGCGGGTCAAATCCGACCCGGCCCGATCTCAACGGGTTATCCATATTTACAAACAACATAATCCAACTTAAAAGATCCAAACCCGACCCGATCTCATTTGTTATAACCCGATCCTATACTCGTTTAAACTCACAACCCAACCCACCCGTTCTCGTACCCGACCCGACCCTATTGGTAAATGATATAACCCGTTTACAAAACGGATTGTGTCTTCTTTAAAAACACACGCCGCCGCCGCCGGCGAGCCCGACGCCGGAAAAACTTCATTCCTTCATTTCTCCCTCGTCTCTCTATGTAATTTGATGATTCCAACGCCAATAGGTCCGGAATTCTCTCCTCTACAACATACTAGGAGCTGGAACCTAGGTTTGTTCGTTTTCCTAACCCACTATAGGATTATTCTTTTTCGGTTTTAAGAGGATAATGCGATGCATGGGTGACCAAACATTACCCATTTCAAAAACTGCTTCTCGGGGGTTCATCTGGGTCCTTAAGGGTCTGTTTGGTATAAAGAAGAGGGGGTTTGGTCATGTTTGGTATTTTGAGCTCCGGCAAGGAGCTTTAATGGCCACCGAGGTTTATTTCGAGCCTTAGGCTCTGTTTGGTTTGTGTAAGAAGGGCCTCTGTGTGTGTGTGTGATGCATTTAATCAGTGTAGAAGTGAAATGAGGGGGAGTGTGAGGTATACCTGAGAAGTCTCGGGTCTTCTCTTTCTCTCTTACTCCGGCGGTCCGTGTGTGTGTGTGATGGTCAGAGAGTGGTGGTGGGGTAGGGGCAGTGTGTGGGTGGTTGAGAGAATGTGAGTGTGTGTGCTCTGGTCTCTCGGTAACTCTCTCCCTTTCTCAAGTTCCATGTGTATAAATACACAATGTAAGATATATACTCACACGTTCATGAGCAGATTCTCCATATCTGCGGGACTGGGATGGAGGAGATATGAGAGTGATTGAGGGAGGTTGATGTGAGTGGCATCTAGGGGGTGTGTGTGTGTGGCCGACGGGTAGAGGGAGGGGTGATGATCCGGTGGGTAAAGGGAGGTGTTTGGGTATTGTTTAAGTCCAAAGGGTATAAGTTTGTGTAGGTGGTACACTTCTATTTTAGGAAAGATTCCAATGGTACCGATATTTCCCTAAGTGTATGGTTTAGTCGTCGCTTAATCCACGTGCTACGCAGTCTAGTTTAGATACAGATTCTACGGATTGGCGTGCAAGTCAGTCCGAGGTTGTAATTTACAGTCTAAAGAATTAATAAATACGCGTACAAATAAGTTTGGGTCTCCAGGATTAAACTTAAAATTATTAAATTTCGAATTTAATAGTATTGAAACGAAATTCTGGGTACAATACGGCGACTTATTTATTACGGATTTTGCGGTTATTACATAACTCTTTTGCCGACTCTGAGCAGTCTTAATCCTCTCTCGAATAACACCCACCTTCTCAGTAGTCTCCCGAACCATCTCCGGACCCAAAATAGGAACATCACCTACTTCTTCCCAACACACTGGAGACCTACACGGCCTCCCATACAACGCTTCGAAAGGTGCCATTCCTATGCTAGAATGGTAACTGTTATTGTAAGCAAACTCTACCAATGGCAAATGTTCTTCCCAACTACCACCGAGATCGAGAACACAAGCCCTCAACATATCCTCAAGAATCTGGTTAACCCTCTCAGTCTGCCCATCGATCTGAGGGTGATAAGCAATACTAAGGTCTAACCGGGTCCCCATCGCCCTCTGAAAACTCTCCCAAAACTCTGCCACAAACAACGAATCTCGATCCGACACAATCGAGACCGGAGTCCCATGCAAACGTACTATCTCCCGAATATACAACTGTGCCAACTTGTCTGCTGTCCGATGCACACTCACTTGAATAAAGTGCGCCGACTTAGTTAGCCTATCCGCAATCACCCAAATTGACTCATTTCCCTTCTTGTATCTCAGCAAATCATCCACAAAATCCATAGAGATACACTCCCATTTCCACACAGGTATTTCTAAAGGTTTCAACAAGTCAAACGGTCTCTGATATTCCGTCTTAACCTGCTGACACACCATACAATTAGAAACATATTCTCCAACATCTCTCTTCATACCTTCCCACCAAAAGGTTCGTTTCAGGTCATGATACATCTTAGTCCCACCAGGATGTATAGTGTATCGAGACCGATGTGCCTCATCAAGTACTTCCCTCTTCAACTCTTCACTATCCAGTACACAGAGTCTTCCTTGAAAACATAAACTTCCCTCTGTATCCACGGACCAATCCGTTGGACACTCATCAAGCAAATCCACTACCAAGTCATTGAGACGGTTAACTAAAATTGTATCTAACCTTTGCATCTGTCGAACTTTCCCTATTAAAGTCGGTTGGGTGACCAAACTCCCAATATATGCTTTCTCACCTTCATGCCCTGGCTGAATATCATGAGATGCTAACACTTCAAGAGATTTCCACTCCCTAACCATCAAAGAAGCTATCACACTGTGTTTCCGACTCAGGGCATCGGCCACTACATTTCCCTTACCCGGGTGGTAAATAATCTCAAAGTCGTAACTACTGATGAACTCAACCCATCTCTGTTGTCTCATATTCAGTTCCTTTTGTGAAAACAAGTACTTGAGACTCTTATGATCTGTATACAACTCAAATCTCTCCCCAAACAAATAATGCCTCCACACTTTCAGTGCAAACACAACAGCTGCCAACTCTAAGTCATGAGTGGAATACCTCCTCTCATGTGGCCTCAACTATCTAGAAGCATACGAAACAACCTTCCCTTCTTGCATCAAGACACAACCCCAAACCAGTCCCACTAGCATCTGTGAACACTACAAGCTTTCCTCCTTCCGTCGGGATAGTCAACACTGGCGCGGTGGTCAACCACTGCTTCAATTCCTGAAATGCTTGCTCACACTCATCTGTCCACACAAACTTCACATTTTTACGAGTCAACTTCGTCATTGGAGCTGCTATGAGAGAAAACTTCTCAATGAACCTCCTATAATAACCTGCTAATCCCAAGAAACTCCTCACCTCTGTCGGATTAGAAGGTTGTGCCCAGTCTTGCACTGCTGCGACTTTTTCAGGATCTACTGATATTCCCTCAGTTGAAATAACATGACCTAGAAATCTCACTGCGGTCTCCCAAAAATGACACTTACTGAACTTGGCATACAACTGATGCTCCCGAAATATCTGCAACACCACTTTCAAATGCTCTCTATGCTCCTCTTGAGTCCGTGAATAAACCAAAATGTCATCTATGAAGACTATGACAAAACAGTCCAAATACGGCCTAAACACCCTATTCATCAAATCCATAAAGAATACTGGAGCGTTGGTCAAACCAAATGGCATCACTAGAAATTTATACAACCCATACCGAGTACAGAAAGCTGTACGGGGAATGCTCTCTTCCACCACTCCCATCTGGTGATACCCGGTCCTCAAATCAAGCTGTGAAAAGATCGCCGCTCCCTTCAATTGATCAAGAAGGTCATCAATCCTGGGCAAAGGATACTTGTTCTTGATCGTCACCTTATTCAACTCCCTGTAGTCTATACACATATGAAGACTACCTTCCTTCTTAGATACAAATATCACCGGAGCTCCCCACGGTGAGTTACTAGGATGTATGAACCTGATTCATACACACCTCAAAAGAATTACACTACTAGAAATAAAGATCAACTAAGAAGAAAAATGAATCTACCATAAAGAAATAATTAACGCACCCTTTCTGAAGCATTTCATCCAATTATTTCTTCATCTCTCCCAACTCCTTGGGCGCCATACGATATGCTGCCTTAGAAATTGGTGTTGACCCCAGTACAAGATCAATCTGAAATTCTACCTCTCTCTTAGGCGGCAGTCCAGGGATCTCCTGAAAAACATCCTCAAAGTCGCATACCACTTCCACATCACTAATATCTTTCTTCGGTACCTCCACCGAATATAGGAAACTAGACATAACCAATTCTCCACTATCTGGATACGTATAAGAGAAATGAGGTAATCCTGGGGTATCTATATGAATGGTCCTCTTAGCACAATCAAGGACAACATGGTTCGTCCTAAGCTAATCCATCCCCAAAATAATGGAAAACCCTTCAAACCCCAATACAATCAAATTAACGAGGAAAGTCCTATCCTCAAAGTCTATCATAAAATCTTTTCAATGCTCATATAGAGTAACTGAACCCCCTAGAGGTGTTCCTATACTCACAGGAACAAGTAAAGGCGTAACAGGAATATTCTCTCTCAAAACAAACTGACGAGAAATAAAAGAGTGGGATGCACCCGAATCAAATAAGACACGAACATCGGAATGAAAAAGTTTGAGGCTACCTTGCACATTCTCATTGCCTGGCATCACTGCAAATGCCCTGGCTGGTGCTGCTTGACCCTGTCTCGCGGCCTGCTTATTCCTAGGAGGGTGGGGACATTCCCTAGCAATATGTCCTGGTAACTGACAATTGAAACACACTCTAGGAGCTACAACTATCTCTCCCCTTACCGGTGGTGCTCCAATCTGAGGCACTGGTGGACGAAAACCAATCTATGGATGCGGGGCCTGTTGACGTTGACCCTAGAAACCCTGATTACGCTGACCACCCTGACCATTCCACTGTTGGTTCTGCTGCCTGAAGTTCCCCTGATTTCCTGGGAACCGCTGACTGCCATATCCTTGTCTTTGATACTGCTGACCTCTCCACCCCTGATCATAAGGCTTAAATCTGTTCCCACTACGTCCTGTATCTTTTTGCTGAGTTTGAGATCGAGTGTCTCTAGAATTCTCATTGATCTTCGCCCTTGCTAACCTCTCAGCCTGAAATTTCTACTCCTTCCGCTCGAACTTCAAAGCCAAATCCACCACTTTGTTGAAAAGGCTCACTCTCTGCAGATAGCACTGCCTTGGACAAGTGATGTCCCAATCCGTCAATAAATTTTTCGTTCTTCTTCTCCTTCATATCAATCAGATGAGGAGCATACTGAGATAGCTCGTTGAACTTCTTCACATACTCCCACACAGTCATGGTACCTTGAGTGAGGTCTTGGAATTCCTTAGCCAATTGTGACTTCACTGCACTGGGAATGAAATTTTCCTCAAATAGAACTTTGAACTCTTCCCACGTCATCTCCGCCACGTCATAAGTAGTCCTCAATGATTCCCACCGAAGCAAAGCTGCACCCTCAAGCTGTTGAGATGCCAACTCCTGTTTCTGCACCTCTGTGACCTGCATCCTCTCGAACACGAACTCACACTTTCGTATCTAAGCATCTCCTGCTAACGGACCCTTTTTCCCATCAAATGTTCGGCCGCCAATAGAAACAAAATCCTTGTTCCTTTTAGCGAACGGGTCACCCTGGTTTCCTTGCTGATTGTTCTGCACAGCTTGGAGAATCTGGTTCATCATAGCCCCCACGTCTACCTGAACTAAGTTGGGATTTCCTGCCCCAGCTCCTCCAGAACTCTCACCACCTCCAGTCTGAGCTCTATGACGGGTATTGTAGCTACCAGCCATAACCTTCACAAGACAACCACACATACATAAATATCTGAAACAAACTCGTTCATTGTAATTAACAACCCATTCACCACATTCCGAAGATCACCTAGACACTCTCTAGTCTAGGGCAACCATGAGCTTTGACACCAAACTGTCACACCACAATTTTTAGACAACTAATTATTAATCAAGGGAGAACCCTCAACCAATATCCAGCTGTCTAATCATCAAGGTGCTTGTAATATAATAACATCACACAGTCTGTATCGAAATAAATCATTACTCACATGAGCTAAAGCAACGGTCAACATCCAACCATAAAAGTCAAACCAAGATTTAAATCCAACTCCAAAACATAATAAAAATTTAAAAAGAACACTTCACTAAAACAATATCTTAAATTGTTAACTGGCCCACAATGCCAGAAATTATTTCTAAACTCTCTAGGATTGAATAAAAAACGAATAAGGGAAACAGCACAAGACTCCGCATGCCTCCTGCTGCCAGGTGCCACGACCTCCCTACTAGCCCTACAAATTTTGATTGGCTACGCTCCAACAAGAACGCACCCGCGAGAAAAACTCAACGGGTCAGTCACGTGACTGGTATGAGTTAAACCACACACACACAGAGCTAGGAATCACGCGGTGACTCTTACTACCACACCCAACAGGTAATTCGGGCAAGAGGATAGTTCCACTTCACATGTCTGGACAAGCGGTAGTTTCCCTCTATGTGGTGGCCATGCAATTCTCGCTCGAATTTAAATAAAATAATTTTTTACCTTCCGTCACAAGGTGAGTCAATACCTGCAAAATGTTAGTGGACCCACCATCCTGCAACCACGAAGATTTATAATAACAAAATACCACAAATTATGCAGAACTACTAGTACTAAGACCTCGCAAGAATTAACTTTATAATTTACTCACTACACGTCCGAAATAAATATATAAGCAAAGAACAGAAGTCCAGGAAATCAACATTTTAGACCCATTGACTCGTCGGGAAATTTATTGACAATAATCCTCTTACTTATATAAACGATTTATTATTCAATTTCCTAGGTTCACCACTTGGCTACCCTCCATGGTACACCCACACATATATCCCATGTGTGCCCGAACATACTACCAACATCCACTCTGGTGCCAGTTTGGTTGGGGTATCAACCAAACCAGGTATACACACAGAAGGCCAGTCAATATGCCTAGACGTCTAACAAAATAAGTCGGGCATAGGGCTTAGGCCAGCTTGATCACGAAGCCACTGGCAAAAAGGTACACTCAGCAAGTCGAGCTACCAAAAAAAATATCACAACTGGGAGCGGTGAACACTAAGGAACTTGAAACCATTTTGCATTCTCGGAATTATAAAATTTAATCGGACTCAACGTTAATGACTATCACCTTTTTTTTTATAGCTCAACATTATAAGAGAATTCATGTATCTCCAAGTAATCTTCGTTAAGTCATACGAACGAATATAAAAAAAAACAAAGAATCATATTTCTCTAATTTCGTCCATTCTAATATACTAAAAACTGCTACTGAAATCTTCAATTTCTGCCCAAACGGTGCAGAATCAGGAAAAACTCCATTAGACAAAAAATGTGCAGAATCACGTTTTACATGAGACTTGCGGATAGAATGTTCAAATTCAAAGCCACGATTTTCTAATAATTGTTTAAAGTTTCTGCAACTGTGTGAATTTAAAAAAACGAATTTCCATATATTTCCTAAAAACCATGAATATTTCACATATTATTTGATCAAACTAACTAACTATTCACCTAACCCTTTCGAATACCCTAATGTCATAATCACAAGGTCACACAAAGGGGAAAGAATATATCTAGATTACTTCAACCATAACAACGTGTATCGATCTATTACAAAGATTTAACCCTAACAATTAAATTTAACATGTACTAATTTAATTTGCTCTTGTATACATATATACATACGTGTATATATATATACTCGGATACACAAAATCTAACTCACCTCGTTCGATCAAAGAAATCGACAATAACGAATGCCCGCGATTCCACACGAGACCACGGACTCGAGACCGTTGTCCTTCTTCTCCCCTTTTTCTTCTTCTTCTTCTTCTTCTTCTTCTTCTTCTTCTCTCTCTCTCTCTCTCTCTCTCTCTCTCTCTCTCTATTCGGCGGCTGTGCAAAGGAGGGGGGTTCCCCTTTATTTATGTTATCTCTCTATCTAACCTAATATTATATTATATACATATATGACACAACCAAAAATACATATATTATAATAACACACTACTCACACACACGAAACACATCAAACACACACACACGTGCACTATATTGGTAACTCAAAAGTTGTTAATAAAGTTTCTTTAGGGTGTAAGACACTCACACCAAATTTTCACATACCAACCATATTAAATATTAAACAATAAAATAAATAAAAGGGAATTAAATAAATAAAAATTATCTTTTTTAAAAAAAAATAAATAAGGTTGTTACATTGTGTGCCTTCCACTTCCTCGCGGCACACTTTGTGCCGTTTCATTCCACACGGCTCTTCTTTGGCCGTTTAGCTCCAACGGATTTATTTCCAAACGGTTTCTTTTTTAAAATCACAACGGTTTTTTTTTTAAATCACAAGACTAATTTTGAACAGTTCCCTTTCATCTATATAAACCTATGGCGGAAAAAAGCAATACAACAACTGAAGCAGAACTAGTTTCTTTGAGAATGGCCGGACGAAGTAGAACCCCCAATATGCGAGCATTTGAAGATGAAATCTTGTGTCACTCATACATACAGATTACCACAAATCCGATAATTGGTAATAGTCAACCAGGTGCAAAGTTTTGGTCCAGTATTGAAAGCAACTACAACGCGCATCCGGATATTGTGATTAAGCGGGGCGGTGGTAGTCTTCAAACACGATTCTCAACAATTTCCCAAGCAGTCATGTTATATGCATCAAAGATATCACAGATTTATGCTTCTATTCAAGGCAGTGGTAGTGGCACAAATGAACTTGATTGGGTAATTTTCATATGAAGTCGTGTGTTAAAAATTTTATTATACTTAAGTATAATTCATGCATAACGTTTCATCTTTCATTTGCAGATAAATCGTGCACGTCAAGAATATCAGCAACATGCAGGCAAACCATTCGTGTTTGACAATCGTTACCAAATACTTAAAGACCTGCCCAAATTTAACACTAATACAACGAGAATCAACACACAACGTTTTACTTCTGATGGTAATGAAACTTCATCGCCTGGCACCCCAACAACTCCTATTGCAAGCCTCAACCTTAGTGATGATGTGCCAATTGACATCGAATCTCCTGCCGATAGGCCACAGGGACGTAAAGGCGAAAAACAACGACAAAAGAGAAAAAGTAGAGCTGCTAGCGTTCTTCCAACAATGCTGTTGTTGAGAGCGTGGAAAAATTTGCTACTCAATACCAACAAAATGTCGAAGACACCCGACAATCAAGAATTCGTTTTCAATCACAAATGGATGAGTTGATCAAAATTAAAAAGACGAGATGGAAATACGAAAAGAAGATAGGGAAATAAAGTTGCGAAAGGAAGAAGACTTAATAATGTCTACTGATACAACCAACTTGACATATCAGCAACAACAATACTACAAAATGCGGTTCGAAGAGATCTTGCAGAGGAGGCAACGACAAGCATTGAATCCTGGATCATCTTCTGCTCCTATATAATATCGAGAACTTCATATAATTTGAAATTTGAAATTTGAAATTTGAAATTTGAAATGCATTTGATCTTATTGTAGACTCCTAATTCATAGACTAAAGTTACTAATTTAGTCTACCTTATTCTTAACAAACATCCTCTTAATCATGGTTGTTGTTCTGCAAACATGCCCCAAAGATGTTCAATTAGATCTGCACGTAGTTGTTGGTGTTTTTGTGTATCTCGCATTTTTGCGCCACGTGCCATGTACACATAGAATGACTCCTGTGCTATCCTGTAAATTTCTGGAATTGGTTTACTATTGTCGTATTCAGCCCGCCAGTTGCAGTCACGATGTTCATCCTCTACTATCATGTTATGCATAATGATGCATGCTTTCATAATCACTGTCAAGGCCTCTTTGTTCCATAATTTGGCCGGATCTCATATAAATGCAAAGCGAGCCTGAAGAATACCGACTGCACGTTCGACATCTTTACGCGCACCTTCTTGAGCTTGGCTAAACAGCTTTTGTTTTTGTGTTGTTGGGTGCTTGAAACTTTTGACAATAGTAACATACTCTGGGTATATACCGTCTGCAAGATAGTACCCCATGTCATACGCATGACCGTTAATATTATAGTGTATCGGGGGTGTTAGATCGCGCAATAGATATTGGAATACAGTAGATCGGTGTAACACATTAAGATCATTACACGATCCCGGCATTCCAAAGAAAGATCGCCATATCCATGTGTCATATGATGCTAGCGCTTCGAGGATAATGGTTGGTTTGTGTTTGTGACCGGTATACTGACCATGCCAAGCTGTTGGACAATTCTTCCATTCCCAATGCATGCAGTCGATGCTACCGATCATCCCAGGAAAAACCACGTCGAGTATTCTCTGCCGACATGCGCGTTATATCAGTCGTAGTTGGCGCTCTTGCAAACTCTTCCCCAAAAATGGCTAGAATTGCAATACAAAATTTCTTAACGGTTACGAGGATAGTGGTCTCACTAATACATCGTTATTCCCCCCATATATCAGCAGAAGCACCGTATACTAAGCATCGCAAGGCAGCTGCAACCTTTTGATGTGAGCTTAATCCTTGTGTTTGTACGACATCATTTTTTTGAACAAAGTAATCATCATATTGCGTGACCCCGGTAAGAATTCTATTAAATAATGAACGATGCATACGGAATCGTCGTCGGAATATATAGTCAGTGTATGTTGGGTGGTCGGCAAAGTAGTCGGTCGATAATCGCATGTGCCCTTCTAGTCGTTTCCGATTCACCCTTCTCCGAGTTCTAATTTTTTCACTGTCACGAATAATGTTCCGTAGTGCAAGCCATTTTTGTATTTCAAAGAAAATTATGACTTCTTCATCTGCATCATTGGCATATGTAGACTCATAATGGGTTAAAATGGCCTCCTCGAAAATATCATCCATTTGCACTATTTGGGAATGAGATTTTAAACATACAAAGTATTTTGAGCAGTTGGAATTTGGATGGAATAATGAATGCAATGCAAATATAAATTTATAGAAAATGTCATTTAAGTAGCCGTTGTAAAAGTACATAACCGTTGGAAAAGTACATAGCCGTTGGAAAAGTTTTTACCGTTGGATGAATTAATCAGTTGCTTTTTTTTATAGCCGTTGTAAAAGTTTATAGCCGTTGGAAAAGTACATATCCGTTAATATTTATACCTATACTTATAAACATATATATATGACCTTAAACATAGAAGAAAAAAATTGCCTCATTGTCATTCAAATAAACAACATATTTCATACATGAATTATCTAGATACCAACATAGAAGAAAAATGGAGGGAAATAATCGCCACATACGACGTTGGAAAAGTTCATCTATGTCCACATATATATCATTCAAGAGGAATTTGGGAATATCAACTACGTCGCTGGATCAGTAACAATGAGCAATGTATGGTAAAGCACCAAATACCAGTGGGAGTAATGACATCAGTTGAGTTTTGGAGGAATGTACCAAACGAGCTATTTACAACCATTCTGGCTAATCCGTCGTTTGATCCACTAATAGAATTTCTTCCTTCATTGAAAGAGGCAAAATCGAAGAGGGAAAAAATCTTAACATGCAATACAACAGGGGATAGTAGTAATGTGATCCAAAAACCAAATGTCGCTGATGAAGATTCAGACTTTGATTAATTTTATTGTGGCATATGGTTTTTATTTGTAGTAGAGTGCAGTAGTCAAGTTAAAATAACAATAATTGTAAACACATACCATTTTTAGGACTATAAAAAAGCTCAATTAAGATACATAGTCAAATGTTACATCTCATAACTACCCCCTATATTGCCATAGCATATTAAATTCATCGTCTGTCAAGTTTTGAGATAGTTGCGGTTGTGATGACTCTGCAAGGTTAGGAAATTAAAATGAAGGACGGTAAACACCCTCATTAGATGAAGGATTTGAGAATGACGGATGGTAAACATTTTGAGTAGATCTACCCAAAGCAATTTGAAGTTGTTGAATCTCAGTATCCTTATCTGCGAGCATTTCCTCGCGCAAACGAGTTTCATTCATAAGTGTATCTTGCACAGAGCGGGCGTAATCGATCTCTAGCATCAATGTACGCATCCCTCCACTGATCTATGGTTTGTGAACTAGCTGGTGGACACGGCAATTTTTTTGCCCGGTGAATCTCAATTGTCATGATTGCACCTCCTGGTGCGGCTACCTCTGCTGACCAATCAAAACCACGTATTGAACTTGATGTTTGTGACGATGAACCTGCTGATGTCTGCGTAGAATAAACACCCGGGCTATAATCTGGTGTTGGTGGCTGAGGCAACCTGATATGTGAGGGGCAAATAGATGCATACCCAATACCATCTGTGTTCACATATTGCGTGAGTGGTGGGACGACTGGACCCCGTGATACTTTCATCCAATACTCATCAAATTTACTTTGATTAACCATAGTAATGTACATAGAAGTAGCTGGCCAGCCATTACCTCGAAGTACGTCGTAATCTTCTTTACATATATGATTCATCGGATTTGGAGGGTTATGCAGAATAACAATTGTACTAGTCAACTGTCTATAACATCGATCTCCCAAATACCATGTTCCCCCAAGAAGCGGATCCCACAACAATAACCTATGCATCGATAATGTATACGCATGTAGGACAAAATTCTCATATCTCCACTGTGAATTGCTATAAGGCGACCAACATATTGCCTCCGTAGATCTCATCTCCAACTGTTGCTGGTGCAACCCCTATTTAAATCTCACACTTCCCCTAATCGGTTTCAGCTTCTCGTAGAACAGGCGTCAATGTGTGTGTGTGTACTCATAGAAAAAGTACTGCATTCATATGCATGTCTAATTTAGTGTATAACGTATAACCATAAATTTAAGAAATGACAAGTGAAATCATCTTAGCAGTTTGCTATACCTCAATGAATTGCCAAAAACAGTATATGCTTCTAATTTTGCGCCGAGAACAGGTGTCCAATGCATAGTATATACGAGCCAATATAGCGGACCCCCAATCGTATTCTCCAACCTTACCCACGTCATCTATGTATGATATCCATCCAACAAGAATAGTAGAATTCCCATTTGGGAAGAACAAAGCACCTAGAGTGTAAAATAAGAATGCTCTAGCAAGCACAATAGGATCGAGAGAGTTCCCTTTATTCATATATGAAATAGCGCCAAGATAGTCTCCGATCTCTGAAAATTTTATACCACCGGAACTATACGTGTCAAATGATGCACCTGGAAAAAATTGTTCAATGGTTGCTGATGCATCTCTATATGCTGTGTCCTTATATGCAAGCAACGGAACACCCTCGCCAATTCTAATCCCTGCAAACAAAGTACAAGAATGTTTATCTAAAGTACTAAATATTATGTAAACTACTATAATGCATAAATCATAAAGATTAATTTTGTAGAGGATATACCTGTCATGAATGTGAAATCGTAAGGGGTGATGCCTAGTTCAACTAACGGTAAATGAAACGTGTGAGTTGTATCCCACCACCACTCGATACATGATTCTACTAATCGTTGATCTGAATTTGGCATATCTACCGTTAGAAGTTGTGACCAACCAGCACCATCAATCAAATCTTTGATATTTTTGAATACCGATAAACGTGTGTATAACATACGCACACTCTTCCAATTGCCGCGCATTTTAAACCGATGACCTTGTTTGTTGGGGAGGAGGCTCCATCGGAGGCGTGCTCGTTGTCGTCGACAACACGCACATATTCTTCAGTCGATTGTTCTTGAGAAGATGATGATGCGGTATTTGCAGAATGAAGTCGACTACTTTTTCTCCCGAATAATCAATACATGATTTGTATCAAATTTTCTTTATTCGTTATAAAAACTAAACTAAAATAAACTAAACTCACAGTATTTTACTAAATATGTATGCTAGTAAAATTAAATTTGCATGAAAACAAAAATATAACTATAAAAATCAAAGGAATAACAATAATATTTTTATATATGAAAAATTAAAACTTAAATTTTTGCAAGAGTTATTTTAGTTGTTTGCAAAATTTTAGATGTTTGCAAACTTAGATAATACTTGCTGTATGCTATATATATATGCAACAACATTTGGGAAAAGAGCCGTTGGTGGGGGCACAACAGTTGGGAAATAGCCGTTGGAGGAGCTAACGGGTGGGAAATAGCCGTTGGAGGCTCACGGCACACACAAGGCCGGCCACCACTACACGGCATTGTGTGTGCCGGCCACTGTTTACCAAAAGTTCACGGCACAGAGTGGGCCGGCCACCAACCTCACGGCACACTCTGTGCCGTTTGATTCTCTCACGGCTTTCCCAGTGCCGTCCCCCATTTTACACCACTACATCGTGCACCACTCCTGTACAACAACTTAGCTTAAGTTTAGCTAAATTTACACTACACCATTACGGATGCTCTAAGCAAGCTTTTGGTTCATTAAATGTAACGGATTCAATAATGATTTCACTTTAGTACAAAGTACAGGGGAATTAGTTCTACGATTTGAAGCACATAAGATAAAGTGAAAAATGGTCTAAGTATAGGAGGTGCATATGTAATTAATCCTTATTTATTTATTTATTTTTTTATTTTTATGGAATTAATCCTTGTTTCTTCACTTTCTTTCTTTTATTTCTTGGGAGCTTCGGCCATAGGCCCATAACTCTCTCAAATAAAATACTTTAAAGCTAAAATTTATGTTACTCTTCTTTAACTCATTAGGCATTTTCTATGTCAAAAAAACTTCAAATTGCTATAACTTCAGTTCTACAAGTTTGTTTTTTGTAAAATTTTATGTTGTGTAATCAGCAAAATGAGATCTATCAAATGAGATCAAGCATGAAAATACTTGGGAAAAAACCTAAAAATTAAACAAATGTGGAAAACTGTGTTTTTTCGCATAAATGTAACAAAATATATTCCTTTCGTAATATTGGCACCATAAGTGCATAGATCTGGGGGGGAAAAATCACCCAAAAAGCTCAAGAATTGAGAAAGTTATCGCCGTTAATACAAACAAATAATAATATCTGTATGCTGACAGATAAGACAGATAATATTATCTGTTAGATAGATAAAATCTCAAAATTAGACTGCAACGTATCTTTTTATGTAAAATTTTCAAACACATTACATAGATCTCGAAGAAATACATGAAATAAAGCAAAAAAAATTATAAAAATAATAATAATGATTTTTAAAAAATTTAAAAATCATCAAAAAAAAAAAAAAAGATATTATGGTTGCTTAATTCAATATTTTTTGTCTGTCCGCACCAAGTATCATCTATTTTGACAGATAAAATCGAAAAACAAGGTTCCAAAATAATTTTTTTGGGGTACAATTTTCAACTCCAATGCGTTGATCTGAAACAAATACATGAAATTCAAAAAAAAAAAATCATCCAAAAAGGCAAAATAAATAAATAAAATAAAATAAAAAACGAGTGAGTTGTGGTGGTTTAAAGTTGACAGATCTGTGGGTAATGGGGGCTTTTTACCAAATTGAAAAAGTAGCGACTTTTTAAAAAATGGTCAAATCGTAAGGCTTTGTTGCTAATGTACATAATATTGAGGGATCTATCTACTAATATCCCTTCTTTCTTTTGTAAATTAATTATATTAAACTCCCCAGAGTAAAGGTCAAAATAAAGTAACCTCCATCATAGTACAAAAAATAAGGTTAAATACACTTCACCCTGTGGTTAGTCCCATCGATTATATATATATATATATATAAGACAAAGTCATATCTCTTCATCTAGAGTGCTACTTGGCATTTTAGTTATTTTTCTTTTTGCCATGTAGGATTCTCTACATTTTCTATTATTATTTCTTTTCTTTTCTTTTTTCCCTTTTTTAATGTTTGCAATTGATTTTATCAATTATCAATTGAATGTGTTTGTAACACCCATACCCAGAAGATAAGATTAATTTGGTATTAATATGTGTTAATTAAAGATAATTAATGCATGAGATGATTTAAGGTGGGGTTATGAACCCACAGGTGAAAAGGCGTTCAAATGCGGACACAGATGAAAATTCTGTGAAAGGTAGAACTGGTATAAATGTGGGGCCTAACGAGGGTCGATTTAAATAATTTGCATTTTAATATCATTGTATGTTTATATGAGTACTTGTTTAAATGTTTAAAGATATTATTATACTTTATGATAGGTTAAGGGGACCAATTTGGGTACCCATGTGAGGGCATATTTGTATATAATTCATAATTGGTAGGTTTAATAGCAACCTCATAATTTATGTGGGACCATGTTTGGGACCCACGCGGGACTTAGATTAAATCCATGTAGAAAAAGTAGGTAGTTAATGTAATTAACTTGGGGGTTTCATAATAAAGCTTAAGAAAGATTGGGGGGTATAAATGAGAATATGGGTAAGAAATGTCAACACACATGCATGTATGGCATATGTGTTGCACTCTCACAATTCACAGCTGGAATTCATACAAAAATAGAGAGAACGAGAGCTCCAAGTCGGCAATGGATTTCTCGACGCCGTTTTCTTACCGTTGCTTCGCCATTCGACGCCAGATTTTCGATCCAAGACCATTTTTGGACTTGTGGTGGTAAGAGGATCGCATGCACGTAATTTGTTTTCATTTTCGGCAACGTTTTTACGGCAACCATTTTTGATAGACGATGTTTATGGTACAAAATTTATGTAAGATTATTACCAGTTAAAAATTGAGCTGGAATTTGGAAGGAATTGGGATTTCTAGGCTTAAATTGCTAACAATTTGAGGAGGTGAGTGCTCTAATCCCAAAATTGGATGTTTAGTTATGTTTATGTGGTAGTTGTTGCTAGTAGATGCTTAACTCTTGCTTATGTACATGTATATTGATGAATTTGGGTAAAAAGCATGTCAAGTATGTGAATTTGTTATGCTTATATGCAAAGTTGCTTATATGCTTATATGGATCAAAGGGAAGTCAAGTAATGGTCACCATTTATAGGTCTCATATGTAAGGGATAGGAAGTCCTCAATGAGTAGGACGTGGTGACGACCACAATGAAATGACGGTGACGCCTTCGGGGTTACAAGAGAGTGTGTGTTGGCTATATGCGCCAAAAGTGAGAAAGATCCAGGGTGAGAAGGACCCGGGGGTGGTGGCTGGAATGACTTGACTTTCTGGAGATCAATTTTTCGTTGGTCATAATGATTGTTGCATTTACATATTGAACATTCCAATAGCATAATTAGTTCCCTCACTAAGAGAAAGCTTAAACGAAAATATGTTTTTTGTTGTGGTTATTGAATAACCATCGCAGATACGGCACGGGAAGAAGAGAGAAAATGATCTGCACGACGGGTTGGGCGTGGGGTTATAAGATGTGTTTCATGTTCATATGTATAGATGTTTTGGTTTGGTTGTAATCCTTACACTTCAAGTGTTGTAAATAACTTGTGTTTTGAAAATATTAGTGTCAACTTGTATTTTGAAAGTTCTTGTAATGTGTTAATTCAAGTTGGGTAGTAAGGGACTTTTGGTATACATTGCACTTGCAAGTCACATATTATGTATATTGGAAAGGAAACTTGGGGTAGTAAGTAACTTTGGTTGTCAATTGAACTTAATTTTCTTTGGTTGAGAAACTATGCAAGCATTGGGTTAAAATGTGGATTTTGATGTAGAATTATGATCCATGAGAAGAATTTGTGTGTTTGATTGTCAATCCATGCTTGGGGATATTGTGTTAATGGTTAGGAACATTTGGAAATGCTTTGAGAATGATTTTTAATGCTTCCACAAGGTTTGGTGAAGTTTGGTAATGTTTTGGACTTGAAAAACTGATGTTTTTAGCAATAGGGAGCTATTCTGCCAAAGCCGGATCGATCCAGCCTTTCCTGCGGATCGATCCACCCCTTTTCGGGGAATTTCCGCTTGAAAATGACATCACGGATCAATCCGGCCTTAAAGGGCGGATCGATCCACCCCTGTTTCTGGTAGCTGTTGACCTTTACGGAAACTAGCATATCTCCTTCTACAAAACTCGGATTCACGCACCGTTTTTTGCATTGGAACCGGGACTCAAATACCTAACTTTTGGTGTAAAATTTGGATATACTTATTTAATGACAAATTTTCCCTTGGAGCTATTTTGTGTCACTAAAGCTGTTTTATGAGGTTTAATTCATGATTTTCTTAGTAACTTGAAGGTGTTTTGGCGTGTGGGCATGCTACACGTGTCCTAACTCGCCCGATGCGGGTTGGGGTGTGACAATTTTTGGTATCAGAGTAATAGATTAGAGCCTTTGGGGACTAGAGATGATTACGACGTGTAATAAGTATAAATGATTAATGAATGTGTAAATCATGCATACACGTTTAATGATGTTGAGCATGCATTGAAAAGTATAAACATAACGTGTGTGTGTGTGTGTGTGAAACTGTATTGTGAATGCCAAAGAAAAAATGTCTGGTTCGACACCGCCTACGCAAATGGAAAGAATGGAAAGAGTGGTTGCCGGATTGGTGCAAGTAGTTGAAACTCATGCGATAGAAGGGAGACGTGATCAACCAAATCCTAATCCGAGGGAGGAGGTGACCACTATTTCACAATTTTACAAGCTGAAAGCATCACTATTTAGAGGGGAGACTGATCCAATGAGAGCCAATTTTTGGTTGTCCGATATGGAGAGGATATTTATAGTTCTTCCATGTTCCGAGGCTCAGCAGGTCTTATTTACCGCATTTACTTTAAAAGAAGAAGCACAGTACTGGTGGCGTACAAAATTGGGACCCGATAGGCCGAATACTTGGAGGGAGTTCGTAATACTCTTCAAGAAGTAGTACATTCCAAAATCATTTGAAGATTTGAAAGTTTAAGAGTTCATGGAATTAAAACAACGGGGAATGACAGTTCGGGAGTACTCCGCCAAATTCACAAGTTTGGCATGATTTGCTGAAAACATAGTACCAAATGAAGGGGATCGAACTATAAAGTTTGTGATAGAGCTTAGGGATGAGATTCGATGCCAAGTATCCGTGCAACGGTTGGATAAAGTCGCAGAGGCATTGGATGTGGCTTCAATCACCGAAAGAGACATGGGGTATCAACAAACTTCGCAAGTACCAACAACTCAACAATATAAAAGGCCGAGCTCAAGTCAATACAGTGGTCAAGGGAGTTCAAAACGACAAAGTTTTGGGAATTCTTTGGGTGGTGGAGGTAACAAGCCATGATGTAACACATGCGGGAAATTCATTGGGGTGTATGCAATCTACCGACAACGGTGTGTAATAATTGCCAAAAAATGGGTCATGTGGCGAAGATTTGTCCGTGGGTGAGGCCAAATACTTATACTCCGATGAGGTGTACTGATGATAGTGGGATGGTTTGTCATAATTGTAGGGAACTTGGACACCGAACGCGTAATTGTCCTAAGCCGAGGCAATGAAGTTTTAGTGCAACTGCGAGTAGTGCACCAGCACCATGACCAGCTCAACAACAACCACCTAAAGGAAGGGAACAACGTTAGGGCCGTTATTTCCAACTTAACCCAGGGGAGACCACCATTGCTAACACGGTCGTGTCAGGTAACGTTCTTATATGTTCAACACTTGCTAATGTGTTAATGGATTCTGATTCTGCACACTCGTTTGTATCACATCAATTTACTAGAAATATGAATGTACTCTTAGAACTTCTAGTTTATGATTTGTCTATTGATATTTCGTTGGGAAGATCATTGGTGAGTTCGGGAGTTTGTCGGAATTGTGAAGTTAAAATCAATGATGAAGTGTTAACTACCAATTTAGTACTACTAGTAATTCAACATTTCGACGTCATCTTGGGGATGGATTAGTTATCAGTAAATCACGCGGTCATTGATTGTGAGAATAAAAGGGTAGAATTCCAAGCACCGACTCGTGGAGTCTTTTCTTTCCAAGGGATAGGTGTTGTGTCACCACCTTATCTAGTATCTGCCATCAAGGCTTGCCGTTTATTGAAAAAGGGGTGTAAAGGTTTTCTTTGTAGCATATCGGATACTAGAAGTACGGAACTAAAGTTGGAAGATATGCCGGTGGTTAGAGAATTACCCGATGTATTTCCAGAAGAACTACCAAGTGTTTTGATTGAGGGAAGATCGAATTCAGCTTAGATGTGATACCAGGAACACAACCCATTTCGCGGGCACCATATAGAATGGCTCCGGTAGAGTTGAAAGAGTTGAAGACTTAGTTACAGGAGTTATTGGATAAGGGGTTCATTCAGCTAAGTGTATCACCCTGGGGTGCACCGATTCTTTTTGCGAAAAAGAAAGGCAGGACAATGAGAATATGTATCGATTATCGTGAGATCAACAAGGTAACCATAAAAAAGTACCCATTGCCACGGATTGATGATTTATTTGACCAACTACAAGGAGCTCAAGTGTTTTCAAAGATCGATTTGAGGTCCCCTTATCATCAGTTAAAGGTAAAAGCTGAGGATGTTGAGAAGACAACCTTTAGAACTCGGTACGGTCATTATGAATTTCTTGTAATGCCATTTGGGGTAACCATTGCATCGGCTGCGTTTATGGACTTAATGAATAGGTCTTTAAACTGTACCTTGATGAATTTGTTATTGTTTTTATTAATGATATTCTTATTTGCTCAAAAAGTCCGGAGGAGCATGATAGGCATTTGAGATTGGTGTTACAACGGCTACGAGAAAAACAATTATTCGGAAAACTGAAGAAAAGTGAATTCTGGTTAACAAGTGTTACCTTTCTTGGTCCTGTAATTTCTAAAGATGGTGTATCAGTTGATCCATAGAAAATAGAAGCCGTTATGAATTGGGCGAGACCAAACAATATGTCATAAATTCGTAGTTTTTATGGGATTGGCTGGGTATTATAGAAGATTTGTTCGGGATTTCTCAAACATTACGACTCTGATGACAACATTGATGAGAAAGGATGTTCTGTTTGAATGGAGTAAGGAATGTGAGAAATGCTTCCTGTCACGCCCCGAAGTACTAAAAATAGGGAAAAATAAATTTCCTTTATGAGTTCGTGGACACGTGACAGATTAATTAACCGTTGTGTCCTTTCTAACTCCAAACATGCCTTCATAAGGGAAATACTAGAGCATAAACATCACTTAATTTGAACTGAATCATAATTACAGCAACGAGAGATATAACGATTACAATAACTGCAAACTTATTACATGAGGCCATACTAAACTTATACACAAGCTTAAACACTGAAACAACTATCTCCTGTTCTCCGGCTTGGCTCTAACCTTTCTTGGCTTCACAGTATTGCATCCAGGGCTCACCCTCATGCCTTAAGAAAACCTACAACACTCTGGACATGAGAATGTCTAGGGCGTAAAATGCCGTCAGCTTTGGAACAAAGCTGAGTGAGTAACATAACCACGCAATAATCTATAATACAGAACGTTTTTCTATTTGCATCATAGTTTTAATATCTTGAGATACGGTAGCTTTCTTATCAAAAGACGCATTCTTTCATGGGCATAGAAAAGGTCTTCAACAAAAATGTGTAAACAATTAACCATATTAATACATCTTATCATAGAATACATTCTCCTTTCGTTAGCGCCATTAGCGGTTAAGCTAAGTGAGGGTCCCCTTAAGGTTACCGCCACCAAGGTAAGATATTTTTCATTTCTTCTTATTCTCAAGCTATGTCTCGTTAATCTTTTCTTATTCTCAAAACTATGCCTTGTTTAGACCCAATCATTCCTTTCAAAACTTAACCCAGAATTGAACTGACCAACGACATTGACTGAAAGAAGACTTAACACCAAACGCATATATCGGTCAAGAAAGAACAACACTCGACAATGAATCGCTTGATTGAACACATCACTGATCATCCTTAGAACAAGTGTGTGAGATATTAACAATCACTTGGTCGAACACGTCATACCGATCCTCAGGTCACCCGCATGTTACCGAACACTTCATGCTGATCCTCAGACCAAGGGTACGGGATATTAACAATCACTTGAACGAACACGTCATGCCGATCCTTAGGTCACCCGAACTTAACCGAACACGTCATGCCGATCCTCAGTCCAAGGGAGCGAAAAAATAATCAACCACTTGATCGAACCCGTCATGACGATCCTCAGGTCATCCGCACTTGACCGAACACGTCATGCCGATCCTCAGATCAAGAACACAAAACATAACTCTCCAATCAACTCCATGGAATTACCGAAAGACCAACTTTGCAAGAAATATCCGAACACGACACGAAAGTTTACTAATCAACTTTGACCGGTAGTCACATGACGGAAAATGACACCCAACGTCCCTTATTTACATAAAATCTGTTATTGAAGGTTTTATCGTTATCTTACGCGTTCGTACGTTTTGTAGTTTAGTTCATTAATAACATCCATTTATACGTTTGAAGTTACGTTTATACATCCGTCATTCTGTTTTATATCATAATATACTTACGATGAGAACTTACCCAACCACTATCAACGCAATAATCATGCTGTACAACATCCTTAAAGCTTGGGTATATGGACTTTCAACGGTCATTAAACTACATTCATAACAATGGAAAACATAGCACATAGCTCATAGATTTATAACATGGATTTAATACCAATAAACATATAGATGAAACCCTTAGCATACTCATCTACGCGATAGCACTACCATAGCACAAGATTTTCATAACAACACAGGTACCGGAAAACTAGCATCAACAATCAACACCATGCATAAACAAAACATACAAAAAGCTACACAATCTGCCAGGATACATTTTTACTGTGTTGACCGAAACAGCATGATTTATTTGGGCATGATAAATTGCTTTGTAGATCAAACTCAAAACTAGAACATTATAGGTATTTGGATCATCTTCATGTATAAAAAAAATCTAGCTTCAATTACATTTTTGAGCTGCTCAAAATATTTATTTTACTTAGACATTTCTATATTTTCGGACTGCTCTATCCCAGATTTATAGTACTGCATTGTATATGACTTTCACCTATGAAGGATTCATTTTTAGACCAAGCTATAGAAGAGTTATTTGTAGATAAATGAGTCAGCTTTCTCCACAAAAAATCCTAGATTCTTTATGATTTTTGAGCAGCTCCAAACGTTCATTTTACTAAACTATGTTCTGCTAAAAGTTTCTGTTTCCTAGATTTATAACACTGCGCTGTACATACATTTCACCTATTAAGGAATGATTTCTAGACTGAACTATAGAAAAATTATTTGTAGATAAATGACATTTCACCTATTAAGGAATGATTTCTAGACTGAACTATAGAAAAATTATTTGTAGATAAATGAGTTACCTTTCTCCACAAAAAAACTAGCTTAATTCAGATTTCGGAGCTGCTTAAATCACTCATTTTACTAACTACATTTTGCTGGAAGTTTCAGTTTCTCAGATTTTAAGATTTAACTTGCATGTTGCATAGAACCTCAAAATACAACATCAAACACTCACTAAACATTACTACATACTATATATGTTCTAAATTGAGTTATATTACTCACAATTACTCACAAACTAAACCCAACCTAACTACCCATTCGGGTTGAACCTACCCGAACTCGAGGCCTAAATACACTAACAAACTTATCCTAACCCGTTAACCCACACCCTGACAAAACCCAGACCCGAGCCTTCCCTAACCGGCACCTGTTCCTACTCACATCAGAACCCGACCCATTACCCGACGCCAAACGGCACCATTCCAATTAAAAGGACCCACAGGTCTTATTCGACCCGTCCCGAACCCACAACCCTAACCGCTAACACACACAGCCTGGCCCGCCCCCGACTACCCAAACCCGACCTGAATTAATCTGGTATGCTCCAAAACCAAACGACGTCTTTTGGTTAAGTAGCCCTCGGGTTATTTAAAGTGAACCCGACCTGTTTATAATTAAAACGATATAACCCTAATACAAATGGGTTTGTACCATCGGTTAAGCTTGAAGTACAAGCATATAAAGCTCTAGGGTTTCGTTTATCTTCTCCGGCGAACCAAGTTGCCGCCAGCGAGCCTCGTACCGCCGAAAAATCTTCTTTCTCTCATATCTCACTCATCTTTCCATAGAAATCGTCCATTCCAACAGGAAAATGACCGGATCCCTCTCCTCTATAGCATACTATCAACTTAAAACCCAGTTATCTCGTTTGCTACCTCAACTAATCAATTATTCTTTTCGGGATTTGTAAGGAGTAATGGCCTGCATGGCCAATTAAATGATCCCCATTTCAAAATTTGTTCATATGGGGTTCATCTGGGTCCATTTCGGTCAGATTGGTGTAAGCTATTGATGATTTTGTTGAGATTTCAAAACTAAAGTTCTTGGGGGTGGCTCTAATGGCCGCTGGAGCTCATGCACAGCCTTAGGCTCTGTTTGGCTTGCATGCAAGGGTCTAGGGGGGTTCCTACAAGACATGCAACTGTCCAGAATTGAAATGGAGGTGTGGGTTTACCTCTGGGAGTCTTAGATCACTCTTCCCTTCTCCGATCAACCCTCTCTCTCTCTCCTCCTGTGCCCCTTTCTTCTTCTCCAATCTTCTTCTTCTTCTTCTAGTTCTCTGCGTGTGTATGCTGTGTATAGAGAGGGAATGGACAGAGAGAGGCTGAGTGTATGAGGGTAGACAATGTAAGGAAGGTGTGTACAAGCCGTGGGGGTGAATGATGTGTTCTCAAGCTCTCACTCTCACTCTCGGTTTTTCTCTCTATAGAATCTGTAGAGACAGATTATGGGGTGGCTGAGAGTATTATGTGAGAGCTAAATGAGGGTTATGGTGTATATTTATAGAAGAGTGGATGGGGTGTGTTATCCCAAGCATTGGGTGCACAATATGTGTAAGTAGGTGTGTGTCCAAGGGTATATTGTGAGGGCACATGGTGGTGGTGGTGTGGGGCCCACATCTCGGGTTGGGTGCCCTAGAGTATACCACTGTCTAGGTGTAGGTGCTCAACTGTGATAGTGAACCTAGATATAAATTATATGTGTACGAGACTAAGTATGACGGTAATTGTGAATCCAATCATAGATTCTATATAGGCTAAAATATGGAGCTTACGGCTATTCTATTAGGTTGTAGGTTATAAATAAAGTCGTCGTCAAGATGATTTCTAAGGTTCCTATTTAGGGATTCCTAATTAGGGTTATCTTAATGGACCTTCTATAACCGTCCCCATGGTGACATCATCACTAATTCTAATATCCTATGTAGAATTTCTAAAGAAATTCAGGGTGCTACATCTCTACCCACCTTATAAGAGGATTTCGTCCTCGAAATCTAGAGTTTGCTAGGTCCTAAAATGTACAAAGTCCTATTCATAAGGTTAATCGTTATATACAACCTCAGGCACTCTTATCAATTTAAATGGTCTATCTGACCATAAGTCACTAATTCCTTGTTTCTTCCAAATCCTACATCCTCATTGACCGTTCTGGGATCTAATTTCTGGAGGTGTACTAGTTTTCTAAACCCTTCATTTATATACTTATGATCTCGATGACAAGGTTGACCTCATAAGGTTTGATTCTTTGTGGGGTCTACTAATCATCCTTAGGGTCTGGTATCGTTGTGTCACTAATCCGAGTCTCAACAAGCTCGCTCGTGCCTAAGACTTCTCGTTGTCATGACAAGTCATCTCAGTTAGATTGTCTAGGCCGGACCATTTAAGTGTCTAAACGTCTATCGTCCAAGGGTCAATCCTATGTTCTTATTAGTAATAAACGTATAAGATGTAAGATCAGCAATTAATTTGAAAGCAAGACTTCATTTCATCCATACAAATGTATTTAAGTTAAGTTGATAGTAGATTATCACTAATCAAAAGATGGAAATGGTACAATAGTAGTACGAAGACCAGTTCTACTAATCTGGACTACATTAAAAAAAGTGGAACTACAACATTTAGCAAAATAAGATGAACTAACTAAGGGTCCAATTTCCATCTCTCTCGACATCAGAGTCTGTGGTAACCTCTCCTAAGTCACTGGATGGCGGAAAGTCGATCGGAGGGATACCTATAAATGCATCATAGGCTGGCTCTAAGGGCCAATTAGGGTCTTCTATCATCTCAAGCTCTGCTATCGGGTCTTCCTCTGGATCATCATCTGAGTCATCGTCAGAACCTGCGGGTGTAACAAAATGTACTATGTCCTCTTGAGGCTCGTCCTGGACATGGATCGCAAGGTCTCCAAAAGCATGGGATATCTCCTCCATCTCAACAAACATCAAGCGTGGTGCTACAACTCGGTCATATACTAACTCTAGAGTGGGTCTCTCACGGGAAAAACAATACATCCATTTCCTTATCCTCTGGCAAACACTATGCCTGATGGTGGCGCTAACATGACCAAATCCTCGATAAGCAAACTATCTCTCCAAGGTGACTCTGTACTGTCCATCTACAGCATCGTACTCTACCTGGTGCTCCATGCTAGCCTGCACAACACAGAAAACTAACTTAGTACTGATGCTAATCAAAGAAATATCTTAAAATTTCATAGTGATAAGGGGTACCCTTCTTAATTCTTTCTAAACCCTGAGTTGTTGTCAACTGTTCCGGGGTCTGACTCCCTGGAACTACATCAGCTCCTAATTCTACATTTTGCACTTGTGATTTGTATGGTTTAACTCATCATGGGGATCTATTAGTCATTCTTATAGACTAAGGATATATAAGAATAAAACTATTTACAAGCAAGCAGTACATCCATATGAAAATATATAAGTCAGGCTAAAGATAAATCTCCATAGATAACTTCGAATATTTACATAGTGCAGCATAGTTACAAAAACATTTACATCAGAGAGCGCGTTCGCTTAATATATACATAGTAGGGAACAGTGTTAAAAACACATACATGAAAAGGCGAACAGGTTACTACTACTACGTGCTACAAGCCTAAGTACTACATCTATGTACACAAAAGATGGAATACTAGTCCTATTACAATAGGGCTCTAAGGCCTGGGAATCATATCCCAAAAGTCCTCCAATCATCCTGATCCTCAACCTTTGGCCCTCGCTCCTTTATAACTGCCATTGCTCCATCCTCATCAGTAATCCCTGCTGGATCCTCATCACCATCATTCTTGGTCGGATCCTCCGTAGCTATGTCTCCCTCGGGTGGCTCCTCGCCCACATCCTCAGTTGGGTCAACATTAACTGCGGAATCAGCATTCTCCACGGGATCGACGTCCTCTACTGAACTCTCTCCATCATCATCCTCCTCCATAATCATCCCTGGCTCGTAGTATCCTGGCTTGCCATCGTCGTCATCATCATCGGACTCGTCCTCACTATCAGTCCCCATGACTGGCTCAATGGCTATGGGTGCATCAACTATGGACTCTGCTAGTGCTGGTGGTGGAATAGCAGGAGGTGGTCCTACGGGCCCTGGTGAGGGTGTCAGCTTAACTCAAAAAGTCATGACTCTGAGGGTATAGCGGTCCTGAGTCATCTTGGCTGCTTCCTGATGAACAAGTCTAAGGGTGCTCTCTCGGGTAATGTGCCTCCCTCTGCAGCATCTCTAGATCCTCAATTCCCAACACATGTAAGTCATGCCACAGATTATCCTCCAAATGCCGTTGGGCACTTTGTCGATTCCTCTGATGGTACAACACTGGATCTGCAGGCTCTATGCGATCTGGGTATACCCAATGTCCTCCAAATCCATCTTGGACATAAAAGGATTCCATGCTAACCTGTCCAATATAACTATCATCAAGTTAGTATCTTCATAAGTGGGGAAAAGATCTAGTGGTTTATAACTTAAAGTGCATGGGACAAACGGTAAATGCCTAAACCTAGGCTCTGATACCAAAAATCCCTATCACGCCCCAAAGTACCAAAAATAGGGAAAAATAAATTTCCTTTATGGGTTCATGGACACGTGACTGGTTGATTAATCGTTCTGTCTCTTCTAACTCCACACAAGCCTTCACAAGGGAAATACTAGAGCATAAAATCACTTAATCTGACCTGAATCATAATTACAGCAACGGGAGATATAACGATATAATAACTGTAAACTTATTACATGAGGCCATACTAAACTTATACACAAGCTTAAACACTAAAACAAATATGTCCTGTTCTCCGGCTTGGCTGTAACCTTTCTTAGCTTCACAGTATTGCATCCAGAGCTCACCCTCCTGCCTTAAGAAAACCTGCAACACTCTGGACATGAGAATGTCCAGGGCGTAAAATGCCGTCAACCTTGGAACAAAGCTGAGTAAGTAACACAACCACACAATAATCTATAATACAGAACGTTTTTCTATTTGCATTATAGTTTTAATATCTTGAGATACAGTGACTTTCTTATCAAAAGATGCATTCTTTCACGGGCATAGCAAAGGTCTTCAACAAAAATGTGTAAACAATTAACCATATTAATACATCTTATCATAGAATACATTCTCCTTTCGTTAGCGCCGTTAGCAGTTAAGCTAAGTGAGTGTCCCCTTAAGGTTACCGCCACCAAGGTAAGATATTCTTCTTTTTTTCTTATTCTCAAGCTATATCTCGTTAATCTTTTCTTATTCTCAAAACTATGCCTTGTTTAAACCCAATAATCCCTTCAAAACTTAACCCAGAACTCAACTAACCAATGACATTGACTGAAAAAAGACTTAACTCCAAACGCATTTACCGGTCAAGAAAGAGCAACACTCGATAATGAATCGCTTGATTGAACACATCACTAATGATCCTTAGAACAAGTGTGCGGGATATTAACAATCACTTGGTCGAACACGCCATGCCGATCCTCAGGTCACCCATTACGTAACTTAACACTTCATGCCGATTCTCAGACCAAGGGTATGGGATATTAACAATCACTTGGACGAACACGTCATGTCGATCCTCAAGTCACCCGTACTTAACCGAACACGTCATGCCGATCCTCAGTCCAAGGGTGCGAAAAAAATAATCAACCACTTAATCGAACACGTCATGACGATCCTCAGGTCATCCACACTTGACCGAACACGTCATGGCGATCCTCAGATCAAGAACACAAAACATAACTCTCCAATCGACTCCATGGAATTATCGAAAGACCAACTTTGCAAGAAATATCCGAACACGACACGAAAGTTTAGTAATCAACTTTGACCGGTAGTCACATGACAGAAAATGACACCCAACGTCCCTTATTCACATAAAATCTGTGATCGAAGGTTTTATCGTTATCTTACGAGTTCGTACGTTTCGTAGTTTAGTTCATTAATAACATCCATTTATACTTTCAAAGTTACGTTTATACATCCGTCATTCTATTTTATATCATAATATACTTACGATGAAAACTTACCCAATCACTATCAATGCAATAATCATGTTGTACAACATACTTAAAGCTTGGGTACGAACTTTCAACGGTCATTAAACTATATTCATAACAATGGAAAATATAGCACGTAGCTCATGGATTTATAACATGGATTTAATACCAATAAACATATAGATAAAGCCCTTAACATACTCATCTACGCGATAGCACTACCATAGCACAAGATTTTCATAACAACACAAGTACCGGAAAACTACCATCAACAATCAACACCATGCATAAACAAAACATCATACAAAAAGCTACACAATCTGCCAGGATACATTTTCACTGTGTTGACTAAAACAACATGATTTATTTGGGCATAATAAATTGCTTTGTAGATCAAACTCAAAACTAGAACATTATAGGTATTTGGATCATCTTCATGTAAGAAAAAAATTCTAGCTTCAATTACATTTTTGAGCTGCTCAAAATATTTATTTTACTTAGACATTTCTATATTTTCGGACTGCTCTGTCCCAGATTTATAGTACTGCATTGTACATGACTTTCACCTATGAAGGAATCATTTTTAGAACAGGCTATAGAAGAGTTATTTGTAGATAAATGAGTCAGCTTTCTCCACAAAAAACCTAGTTTCTTTATGATTTTTGAGCTGCTCCAAACGTTCATTTTACTAAACTGTGTTCTGCTGAAAGTTTCTGTTTCCTAGATTTATAACACTGCGTTGTACATACATTTCACCTATGAAGGAATGATTTCTAGACTGAACTATAGAAGAGTTATTTGTAGATAAATGACTTACCTTTCTCCACAAAAAACCTAGCTTAATTCAGATTTCGGAGCTGCTTAAAACACTCATTCTACTAACTACATTCTGCTGGAAGTTTCAGTTTCTCAGATTTAAAGATTTAACTTGCATGTTCCATAGAACCTCAAAATACATCAAACACTCACTAAACATTACATATTATATATGTTGTAAATTGAGTTAGATTACTCATAATTACTCACAAACTAAACCGAACCTAATGACCCATTCGGGTTGAACTAACCCGAACCCGAGGCCCAAATACACTAACAGACTTATCCTAACCCGTTAACCCACATCCTAACCAAACCCGGACCCGAGCCTTCCCTAACCGGCACCTGTTCTTACTCACATCAGAACCCGACCCATTACCCGACGCCAAACGACGTCGTTCTAATTAAAAGGACCTATGGGTCTTATTCGAACAGTCCTGAACCCACAACCCTAACTGCTAACACACACAGCCTAGCCCGCCCGACTACCCAAACCTGACCCGAACTAATCTGGTATGCTCCGAAACCAAACGACGTCGTTTGATTCAGTAGCCCTTTGGTTATTTAAAGTAAACCCGACCCGTTTTTAATTAAAACAATATAACCCTAATACAAACATGTTTGTACCTTTGGTTAAGCTTGAAGTACAAGCATATAAAGCTCTAGGGTTTCGTTATCTTCTCCGGTGAACCAAGCTGCCACCGACGAGCCTCGTGCCGCTGGAAAATCTTTTTTCTCTCATATCTCACTCATCTTTCCATAGAAATCGTCCATTCCAACGGGAAAGTGACCGGATTCCTCTCCTCTATAACATATTACCAGCTTAAAATCCAGTTATCTCGTTTACTACCTCAACCAATCAATTATTCTTTTTGGGTTTTTAAGGAATAATGGCCTGCATGGCCTATCAAATGATTCCCATTTCAAAATCTGTTCATATGGGGTTCATCTGGGTCCATTTCGGTTTGATTGGTATAAGCTATTGATGATTTGGTTGAGATTTCAAAACTAAGTTCTTGGGGTGGTTCTAATGGCCGTCGGAGCTCATGCAGAGCCTTAGGCTCTGTTTGTCTTGCATGCAAGGGTCTAAGGGGGTTCCTACAAGATATGCAAGTGTCCAGAATTGAAAGGGAGGTGTGGGTTTACCTTTGGGAGTCTTAGATCACTCTTCCCTTCTCCAATCAACCCTCTCTCTCTCCTCTTGTGCCCCTTTCTTCTTCTCCAATCTTCTTATTCTTCTTTTGGTTCTCTGCGTGTGTGTACTGTGTATAGAAAAGGAATGGACAGAGAGAGGCTGAGTGTGTAAGGGTAGACAATGTAAGGAAGGTGTGTACAAGCCGTGGGTGTGGGGGTGAATGTTTGATGTCTTCCCAAGCTCTCACTCTCACTCTCACTCTCGGTTTTTCTCTCTATAGAATCTGTAGAGACAGATTATGGGGTGGCTGAGAGTATTATGTGAGAGCTAAATGAGGGCTATGGTGTATATTTATAGAAGATTAGATGAGGGTGTGTTATCCCAAGCATTAGGTGCACAATATGTGTAAGTAGGTGTGTGTCCAAGGGTAGATTGTGAGGGCACATGGTGGTGGTGGTGTGGGGCCCACATCTTGGGTTGGGTGCCCTAGAGTATACCACTGTCTACATGTAGGTGCTCAACTGTGATAGTGAACCTAGATATAAATTATGTGTGTACGAGACTAAGTACGACCGTAATTGTGAATCCAATCATAACTTCTATATATGGCTAAAATATGGACCTTGCGACTATTCTATTAGGTTGTAGGTTATAAATAAAGTCATCTTCAAGATGATTTCTAAGTTTTCTATTTAGGGATTCCTAATTAGGGTTATCCTAATGGACCTTTTGTAACCGTCCCTATGGTGAAATCATCACTAATTCTAATATCCTAGGTGGAATTTCTAAAGAAATTTAGGGTGCTACACTTCCAGACATTGAAAAGTAAGTTGACATCTGCTCCGATTCTTGTAATTCCGACAAGCACCGGAGGATTTTGTATTTATAGTGACCTTCTCATCAAGGTTTGGGATGTGTCCTTATGCAAGAGGACAAGGTGATAGCATATGCTTCGAGGCAATTGAGAACTCATGAGAAGAATTATCCAACTCATGACTTGGAACTTGCCATGGTAATCTTTGCTGTAAAGATTTGGCGACACTACTTATACGAGAAAACTTGTGAAATTTTCACTGACCACAAGAGTAAAAGTACTTGTTTACCCAGAGGGATCTAAATATGCGACAGCGAAGATGGTTGGAATTAATGAAGGACTACGACCTAAAAATTCAATATCAGCCGGGTAAGGCGAATGTGGTCGTCGATGCTTTTAGTTGAAATTCATAAAAAAGTTTGACATGTGTTTTGATGGCACAAGAAGGGTTAGTGAAAGAGTTTGAACGATTGGAGTTAGATGCGATTCCTAGAGTTGAAGGTGGATTGATGGCAGCGATTATAGCACAGCCTGATTTGATTGGAGAGATTGAAACAAATCAACTCTTGGATTCAAACTTGAAGAAAGTTGTAGATGAATTACCTGAAGGTAAATGGACAGAATTTAGTTTGCATGATGGGGTACTATGGTACACTAATCGGTTATGTGTTCCTAATGTAGGCAACCTTAAGGAAAGAATTTTAGAAGAAGCTCATGGTACTCGGTATTCCATGCATCCGGGTAGTACGAAAATGTATAGAGATTTGAGAGAGGTCTATTGGTGGAGTGGTATGAAACGTGAAATTGCCGAATATGTAGCCAAATGTATGACATGTCAATTGGCAAAGCTTGAACATCAACAAACCGCTGGGGAAATACAATCATTCGAAATACCGAAATGGAAATGGGAGCACATTATAATGGATTTCGTATCTGGATTGCCGAGATCTCCTAGATCTAATGATAGCATTTGGGTGATCATTGACTGGTTGACTAAGTCAGCCTACTTTTTACCGATTAATACCACCGACCCGATGAAGTTAGCAGAACTCTATGTTAAAGAGATTGTGAGATTGCACGGAGCATCGGTATCTATTATTTTGGATCATGATACACATTTTGTGTCCAGATTTTGGGAAGGGCTATAAAGAGCAATGGGGACAACTTTGCATTTTAGCATGACTTTTCACCAGCAAATTGACGGTCAGTCAGAACGGGTTATTCAGATTCTAGAAGATATTCTTAGGATCTGTGTTATGGATTTTAAGGCTGACTGGGAAACACACTTCCCGTTAATTGAGTTTTCGTATAATAATAGTTACCAAACAAGCATTGGAATGGCACCTTTTGAGGCATTGTATGGTAGGAAATGTAGATCACCCGTGTGTTGGACAGAGGTTAGGGAGAAGCAACTTCTAGGGCAAAAAAATTGTGCACATTACCACCGACAAAGTTAAGTTGATTAAGCAACGGTTGCAAGTGGCACAAAGTCGCTACAAAAGTTATGCTGATACGGGTAGAAGACAGTTGGAGTTTGAAATCGGTGACTATGTATTCTTGAAATTTTTCCCTTCAAAGGGCATTATGCGGTTTGGTAAGAAAGGTAAGTTAAGTCCAAGATATGTTGGACCATTTCTGATTCTGAATAATGTGGGACGGGTAGCTTACAGGTTAGATTTGCCACAAGAGTTAGCACATGTTCATAACGTGTTCCACGTGTCTATGCTTAGTCGTTATGTGTCGGATCCGAGTCATATTCTTGAGCCGAAACCGTTGGAAGTCCGAGAAGACATGACATATGTTGAGCATCCGGTACAAGTTCTAGATAGGAAAGACCAAGTGTTAAGAACAAAGACAATCCCGCTAGTTATGGTTCTTTGGCGTAACCATAGCGTTGAAGAGGCAACTTGGGAACGGGAGGATGAAATCAAGGAGAAGTACTCGCACTTATTCGACTAACAAGGTAAGAATAAGTTTGGGGACAAACTTCTTAAAAGGGAGGGGAAAATGTAACACCCGTACCCGAAAGATAAGATTAATTTGGTATTAATATGTGTTACTTAAAGATAATTAATGCATGAGATGATTTAAGGTGGGGTTATGAACCCACATGTGAAAAGGTGTTCAAATGCGGACACAGATGAAAGTTCTGTAAAAGGAAAAACTAGTATAAATGTGGGGCCTAACGAGGGTCGATTTAAATAATTTGCATTTAAATGTCATTATATGTTTATATGAGTACTTGTTTAAATGTTTAAAGATATTGTTATGTTTTATGAAAGGTTAAGGGGACCAATTTGGGTACCCATGTGAGGGCGTACTTGTATATAATTCATAATTGGTAGGTTTAATAGCAACCTCATAATTTATGTGGGACCTTGTTTGGGACCCACACGGGACTTAGATTAAATCCATGTAGAAAAGTTAGGTAGTTAATGTAATTAACTTTGGAGTTTCATAATAAAGCTTAAGAAAGATTGGGGGTGTAAATGAGAATATGGGTAAGAGGTGTCAACACACATGCATGTATATCATATGTGTTGCACTCTCATAATTCACAGCTGGAATTCATACAAAAATAGAGAAAACAAGAGCTCCAAGTCGGCGACAGATTTCTCGACGCCGTTTTCTTGCCGTTGCTTCGCCGTTCAATGCCGGATTTTTGATCCGAGACCATTTTTGGACTCGTGGAGGTAAGAGGATCGCATGCACGTAATTTATTTTCATTTTCGGCAACGTTTTTACGGCAACCATTCCTGATAGACGATGTTTATGGTACAAAATTTATGTAGGATTATTACCGGTTAAAAATTGAGCTGGAATTTGGAAGGAATTGGGATTTCTAGGCTTAAATTGCTAACAATTTGAGGAGGTGAGTGCTCTAATCCCAAAATTGGATGTTTAGTTATGTTTATCTGGTAGTTGTTGCTAGTAGATACTTAACTCTTGCTTATGTACATGTATATTGATGAATTTGGGTAAAAAGCATGTCAAGTATGTGAATTTGTTATGCTTATATGCAAAGTTGCTTATATGCTTATGTGGATCAAAGGGAAGTCAAGTAGTGGTCACCATTTATAGGTCTCATATGTAAGGGATAGGAAGTCCTCAATGAGTAGGACGTGATGACGACCACTATGAAATGACGGTGACGCCTACGGGGTCACAAGAGAGTGTGTGTTGGCTATATGCGACAAAAGTGAGAAAGATCCGGGATAAGAAGGACCCGGGGGTGGTGGCTGGAATGACTTGACTTTCTGGAGATCAATTTGTCGTTGATCATAATGATTGTTGCATTTGCGTATTGAACATTCCAATAGCGTAATTAGTTCCCTCACTAAGCGAAAGCTTAAACGAAAATATGTTTTCTGTTGTGGTTATTGAATAACCATCGCAGTTACGGCCCGGGAAGATGAGAGAAAATTATCCGCATGACGGGTTGGGCATGGGGTTGTGAGATGTGTTTGATGTTCATATGTAAAGATGTTTTGGTTTGGTTGTAATCCTTATAGTTCAAGTGTTGTAAATAACTTGTGTTTTGAGAATATTAGTGTCAACTTGTGTTTTGAAAGTTTTTGTAATATGTTAATTCAAGTTGGGTAGTAAGGGTCTTTTGGTATACATTGCATTTGCAAGTCACATATTATGTATATTGGAAAGGAAACTAGGGGTAGTAAGTAACTTTGGTTGTCAATTGAACTTAGTTTCTTTGGTTGAGAAACTATTCAAGCATTGGGTTAAAATGTGGATTTTGATGTAGAATTATGATCCATGAGAAGAATTTGTGTGTTTGATTGTCAATCCATGCTTGGGGATATTGTGTTAATGGTTAGGAACATTTGGAAATACTTTGAGAATGATTTTTAATGCTTCCACAAGGTTTGGTGAAGTTTGGTAATGTTTTGGACTTGAAAAACTGATGTTTTTAGCAATAGGGAGCTGTTCTGCCAAAGCCGGATCGATCCGGCCTTTCCCACAGATCGATCCGCCCCTTTCCGGGGACATTCTGCTTAGGGCTGTCCAACTTCACCCGAGACCCGCGAAACCCGATCCAACCCGACCGACCCGAAGGCTGTGAGTCGGATTTGGCAGGTGGTGGATGGAGTCACGAGTTTCGCAAGAGACACCCGACACCATTCGGTTCGGATATCGGTTCTTCCTATGACACACCCGAATACACCCGACCCGACCCGATCTGTATGACTACCTTATTTACATTATATACATGGTACATCATACATTTACTCAGTTCTAGAAGACTGAGAGTTTTAGAGAGAGAGAGTCTCTCATCAAAGAAACCCAAAAGATTAGGTCATCCATTACACTGTCACAGTCGCCGTCAACCCCTGGATTCGCCGCCAAGTTGCCGTTGCCATCAACTGCACACGAAACTTTGACTCCCTTCGCCGATTTGTTTAGCTCCTCTTCTTCATCATCTTCTTCTATGATCTATCCCCTCTTGTTCTCTCTTAAAACTTTATAGATCTAGATCTTGTATCTATAGATTCGATTCTATCCCCTCTTTTTTTAACTCTTGAATCTTGTAGATCTCATCATCTATTTAGTAGTCTGACCCTTATTGATTAGATATTATATATATATATATATATCTGATTCTAAGTAGTCGTTTATGTAGATCTGACTCTATACTTACATCCATGGACAAAAAAATTGGCATAGAAATTAAAGGCTGTTGATTTTTGATTTGGAAACCATCAGCTAAAAAGGGTTTCACAGAGAGGGGCAACCACCCTTAGAAACATCTCATATCTCTGTGAGTAGTAATGACTAGCCCCTTGGTCTCATTCTTAAACTAATGAGATCTTTTTATGTAGATCTGATTCTAATCTTCATAATTTTTGGTTTGATCTCTAAATAATTTTCTAAACTAATTTTATTTACGAAGTATTTTTTGTTTGAAAGTAAGATTTGCTTGGTAATTTTTTCTGAATAATTTCTCAAAACGATTTGTATCTGCCTCTTATGTTACTGAATATTTCGTATATGTTATTGTGTTTTTTTTTGGGTCTCTGTCAGTCGGGTTTCACCCGTGCCCGACCCGAAACCATCCGAATCCGATGAGTCAGTTTCACCCGACACAGTGGATGGATGACAGGTAGCTAACCCGATCATGTTCGGATGGATGAATGGGTGGGGGGTAAACCCGACCCACCCGACCCGTGGACACCCCTAATTCTGCTTGAAAATGACATCACGGATCGATCCGGCCTTAAAGGGCGGATCGATCCGCCCCTGTTTCTGGCAGCTGCTGACTTTTATGGAAACTAGCATATCTCCTTCTAAAAAACTCGGATTCGCGCGCCGTTTTTTGCGTTGGAACCGGGACTCAAAGACCTAACTTTGAGTGTAAAATTTGGATATACTTATTTAATGACAATTTTACCCTTGGAGCTGTTTTGTGTCACTAAAGCTGTTTTATGAGGTTTGATTCATGATTTTCTTAGTAACTTGAAGGTGTTTTGGCGTGTGGGCTTGTTACATGTGTCCTAACTCTCTTGAGGCGAGTTGGGGTGTGACAGTGTCCCTCTCTTTTCCCACCACCTTCTATCCCCAATGCTTTTACATTTCCCTTCTCCTTCTCCTATATATATACACACAGGCACACACATATATAAATGTATAAACATGAATATATATATATATATATTTATTTTTTAGATAACATAGAGTATGTATATATTTCTCCAATATATAAAAGAGGAAAAAGAAAAAGATACTTCCTCATTAAGGCACATGGCAATTTCTCTATCTAATTATCTACTACTATTTATTAATATTAATATACATATATAAAAGTCGAAGCAAAATCTATTATACATACATAAAATTGAATTTCTGCTTTAATTTTTTTTTGTATTTCTCAAAATTCTTTGTGACTCTAGTCCTGTCTGGGAATAGAGATTGACGTAAATAGTGGTCTAATATTTATAGGTTCTCTAATCTGGTTCGATGTGTTAGAATGTACTTTCAGAAATATTATTATAATATTGCTAGGGGTACACTCGTATACACTCAAAAAGCATCCACACCCCGAGGTGAACCAATGAGAAGAGACTGACAGTGGACCCTGCAATCTCTATCTCTCATTTTATTGGTCCACCTCAGGGTGTGGATGTTTTTTGGGTGTGTAAGGGTGTGTTCCAAACATTACTCATATTATTATTACATCTACACAAAAATTTGGAAGTTTATGTTAATATTTAACTTGACATATATTTACATTTTTTGATAAATTCTCGTGTATTTGCACAGATTATCAACTAGTTTTCATTATACTCCCATGATTCAAAAGTGGCACTTAACCCCTCTGTGGTTGTGATTGAAGTGAAATAACAAGTAAATTTTTCCTCACAACTAACTGATAATTAAACACATTTTACAGCCCTATAATTAGGTTTCATTTTCAATTTACCTCCTATTGCGTAAAAGTTGGCACTTAACGCATATTGATTCTGACTGAACAAAGGGTAATTTTTCATTTTTAGTTAAAAATTAATACCTTTAGGATTTGTACTTAACACACAACCATATGTGTTAAGTGTCAACTTTTGAACCATATGGATTAAAGTGAAAATAGACCTAACCATGGTACAATCTATTTAACTCCAAAATATACAATGAACTCGTTGAGTTTTGGGTTGAGTAACACTTTTACCTTCCATCGCTCAACGCTCAATTAACTATTAATTTGTTTGTTAAACTTTTTTAATAATGATAAATGTACCTTTAACAAAGTCAATGAAAATTAAGTATAATATTATTTTTCTTGTATGAATAGGAAAGTATATCATTTATAGTATTATTTTCTAATAATTAATTTGTCAGTTAATAATGTGTTAATTTTTTGATTTAATAAAATGCTTTTTGTTTTAGAGGTATCTAAGTAATTTTGCATACACTAGAAACTTTGTTAGTTTAAAATCACTGGCAGGGGGAATTATTGAAACTTTGCATAACTACAAAGGTCAGTGCAATTTACCTTCTTTTTTCTTTTGAGTGAAAAATTTTCCAAATGACTTCATTCCTCTTTTTTCTCCGGAGCACACATATAAACCAATGTATTAAAGCTAGGGGTGCAACTCGGGCGGAATTCAAAGGGTTTTGGCTCTGCCCAGGCCTGAGCCCGAATTCAAGCAGTCTGTCCAAGCCCGAGCCAGACATAAGCCCGAACTTTTCAACCTGGGCCTGGTTAGTGATTTAGTATCAAAACCGAGCCGAGCCCGAATTGCAATTTTTTTTTTGTGCAAACCGATTTTTAATATGTAAACAACAATATGTAGAGTATCAAATATATATATATATATTTTTTTACTTAGATTGGGGAAAATAAACATTCATCTATTAATTTAGTGCTTGAATACTATCTAATAGTGTATTTTTGTCACTAAAAAAATACTATAATCTAATGCAAAAAATTATACATAAGTAGAATTCGGGCTCGGGCTCCACGGGTTAGCAAAATTCTGCCTTAGCCCAGCTCGAATTGAATTCGGGGTTGCATTTTTTTACACAAGCCAGCCCATGGTGAAAGTCCCGTTGGCCCAAGCCAGATAATTTTTGGGCCGGGCCCAGACTGGGCACGGTTAACATTGTGTTCTCAAATGAACTATGCCTTAAAAAAAAATTGCCCTAATTATTATCCTATTCATGGGGGTGGCTTAGATTTTAGTCCATTAAGCTCTACCAATCTAGAAATAGATCCATTTTAAAATTGAATCTATAAATTAGTTCCTTACCTATTTTAAGGACATAAATACCCCCATCCCATAAATCAGGGTTTTAAAATTCAAAACCCAGATTTATATATATATATATCTATATTATATTGTAGAACGGTGTTGACTAGGACAAGAAAAAATATGACTAGGACAAACTAAGTTATGACTAGGATTGGGTATTGTAGGTAATTGGTGCTGACTAGGATTGAGTATTGGTCATTGGTGTTGACTAGGATTGAGTATTTTTCATTTTTCAAAGGGGAAGGAAAGATGACTAGGAGATTGGAGAGAGTCACGCCTCCTCCTTTCACTCTCAATCAGTTTTACCAAAAATAAAAAAAGAAATGACCCATCTCTCTCTCTCCTCTCTCACCATCGCTCTCTTTCTCCCCTTCTCTGATACGAACACGGCCACCACCGATCCAAAACGAACACGGCCATCGAAGATCTGACTCCACCGACTCCGACCACCGCAAGCCACCATAGCGCCAGGTCACCACTGCCACCACCACCGCCACCGCCACCACCACACGGCTTCGGCTTCTTCTTATTTACCCCTCTCTCTATATTGATTTTTGTATTTAGGGATTTTATTTAGGGCTGTTATGTATTTAAGACTTTTACAGATTCTTTGCGCTGGGTGAAGAAAGCTTGGACTGAGGAGTTTTGAGGAGTTGACCAAATTAAACATCTCTCTCTCTCTCTCTCTCTCTCTCTCTCTCTCTCTCTCTCTCTCTGTTTTTGTTTTCTAAATTTGGGTTCTGGAGATCACCATTACTGCACCACATTCAGAACTCACATTGTGGTTTTTTTTTTGTTTCTTGGCAACGTTTTCCACAGGTAGGAAGCAAACTATCACCTCTCTTCTCAAGGTACATTTTTTTTTAAATTATTTGCATGTGGAGTACCATTTTTTTACTCTCTCCCTGCCTCTCTTTCCCTCTGTGTATTTTTTTTCTTGTAGAGAACCTGATATGTGAAGTCGACAACAACTCAGGTACGATTTTTTTTCAGTCTTTATGAGTAGTGCTACACACACTCACTTTTTATGTTTTTTTTTAATTTTTATAATTTGTATTGATCCTTTTTATGTTTCCTATTTCAAGCATGTGGGTATGCAGATTTTGAAATGGGTCTGTTTCCGGCCAAGTCATTTTCGCACTAATAATTTAATATGACAAATTGACTGGTTGTTGCTTTGCTTCACCCTTTTGTCTAGCTTTGTGATTATATTTAAGAAAGAGTTTAATTTATCAAGAAAGAGATAATGGTTATGAATTATGGATATTAAGTTGTCAACACGTCCTTCTTCAAATTAAGGAGAAAGAAAGTGAAAGGAAAGAATTAAATATTTTTATGTTCTCTGAAGATAAAGTTAATTAGAAGTTTAGAACATTCATAAAATGCTCACAATTATAATACAACACTAAAAAAATTTGATTCAAGCGAATCCAATGTGTTTTTGAAAAACCATAATTGAAGCTTTTCTAATTTACAATGATGGTTGTTTATTTGTTTGTTCTCTTAATAGAGAAGTGAGCAAGAAATACACTTTCACATTTGTTTGTTCTCTTGAGCAAAAAAGCAAGAGTGGAGGAGGGTAATTTATGTCATTTAAGGAAGGAAGATAAGGTTGAATTGCCAGTTGTTGGACTTTTTCTTCTAACTCCATTTCCGATTTACTGATATTGGTGTGTTAATTTCAAATATGGTTATGAAAATAGTTTATTTTTATGTTCATACACTTTCATATGTGTTACTAATGGGTTTACTATTAAACCCTTTCTTTTGTCTATTTTCAATGGTATTTTAATCAAATTTAATTTACTACTTCCCTTTATTTTGGAATTGAATTTAATGATGGTTGGTATCTCCTTGAATAGTAATTTGGGGAAATTTGACTTTTTTTTTTATGGTTTTATGGTGCATAGCTTTATTGTAGAGATTCCTCAAATTGTGCTTTCCCAGTAGCTTCTCTCTATATCAATATAGCCATTTACTTGCTTCACAAATTGTGCTCTCTCCATTATTTATCCCTAAAATTTATTCTTGGTGCGTATCTTTATAGTAAAGATACCCCAAATTGTGCTTTTCCAGTATCTACGTTATAAATTAGATCAACTATGTATTGCCTAGGACATAACTAGGTGTTTTATGTATGTGGTTAATTAAAAAATCTATCTAATAAATTTGAAAATTCTCTTAAATAACTCGAATTATTAAATTTGAATTCATTTTCCTAATTGTTGACTGAAATTAGGAAATTTGTTTTTTTAGACCTAACTCATGTATATATCGAAATTAAGGTAAGAATTTCCTAATTGATTGAAGTAAATTTGAAGCTTAATGGAAACTAGAATTAGGATAAGAATTTCCTAAGTCAAGTACATATCACGTAATAAATTAGAAAATGCCTTAATTGAGATATTTCTTAAATGAGGACGGTTTTGAAAATCCAATAATTTCAAAGTTTTGGGACTTATCTCCATTCCAAAAAAATCATAGTAGGTTTTCTCCATTCCAATGATCATCATGATTGGTTTCAAAGGTAAGTATAACAAGAAAAAAAAAAGTCCCATTAAAATTAAACAGAGAACTAAGCTCAAGAGATGGAGAACTGAGTTGAAGAGATTCCTCTAGCTTGATATTCATATATTTGATTCTCTAATAATAATTAATAATCATAGATGTCACAAAAGTAATATATTAAAAAATTAGTTAACAAATATTTTGGTTGGTATCTCTAAAGAGTCCATTGAAATCACTCTTCTACAAAAGAACAGTCACTCAAAAAGAAAATGTGCAAGTGAAAAATTTATGTGCTGTTTGAACATAAATGCTGAGAAACAAGTGCCGAAAAATTTATTACTTTTTTCTAAATTTTTATTGTTTCCATACTAGGTTGGTGAATTCAGTTTTGTTCTCTTCCTTGAATTGCATCAATTTTTTATTTGCCTTTTTTTTTTTTTGGTGATTGTCTATGTTTGAGTGTGATCTAATTCGAATGCACTATTTTTGGAAAATTCATTTATTATTATTTTATTTTTGATACATTGGGGAGGGGAGAATCGAACACACACCAACTTGGGTGGGGGAATGGGGCTTTGGCCAGTAAGGTAGGATGAACATCCTAAATTCATTTATGATTTTTGATTTTAATGTGATTTTGAAATCTCATTTCAATCTGATCTTATTTACTTTGATCTTAGTTTTGAAAATATCTAATATTCTTATTTTTCTTTTTGTGATTTGGGGTTTTTCTTTTCAAAATTTTGCTCCAAATTTTCTTTTTTTTGAAATTTATTATTATTTTCCTAAATTAGTGTTGACCTCAGTTTGAAGTCTCTCTTGAGTTCCATAACCTTGACGTCGAGTCAAATGCTATGGGTGTGGTGAAGGTCATTGGGTCGGGTGAGTTTGATTGTGCTTCCTTTGGGCACTTGCTGGTGGATATTCGAAACCTAGCTCATGGCCTTGGGGACACATGTTTTGTTCATGCCATTAGAGAGTGCAAGCAGGTGGTTGGCTTGACAACCGGACTCAAAGTTTCATCAAAGTCAATGTCACAATTGATACACCTGAAGGAATCAATGTTGGACTTATTGGATCCTTAGCAATTCATACTAGGACGGCAGGTATTATCGATAGGGGAACTTTTGAGAGTGACTTCCCAAGGGGATAGGAACGTTGCTCATCTTCATGCTAGGAGCTCTGTTCCTTTTCAAAAGGCTTTTGTTTGGGTGGACACCTACCCTATATGAAAGTTCATAGGGTGGTGGCCAATGAGTTTATTTCTACTTCCTCTTAATATTAATGAATTGGTTTTTCATTAAAAAAAAAAAAAAAGTTTCCTCTAGACATGTGTTTAAACCCTTTTTTCTAGAATTGTGTTTATTGTTATTTCTTTTTGTGTTCTTTAAATTGTCACTGGAGATGAATCTTATTGTCGTTTTAATTGAGGACAGATTTCTTTGATGTTCAATTTTTTGTTGTAAGCACAATTCATTGCAATTTGAAGCTTTTATACAAGTGAAGTTGACTAATGTCCGAACAAGTGTATGGTTTGAATTGCTCGGTAGTGGCTTTAGCCACGGGCAATATCTAGTATATATATATAGAACGAGAGAGAATTAAAAGAGAAAATTTAATAAACACCCCCACTCCCAAAAATTAGGATTTTGAAATTCAAAACCCATATTTGTTATACATATATATATATATATATATATAGAGAGAGAGAGAGAGAGAGAGGATTAATAGAGAAATTTTTATCTATTATAGTGAGAAATTTCTCACATTTTTTAACGTATTTGATGAGAAATTTCTTACCGAAAAAAAATTAACTGTCAAAATACTAACTATATGTGAGAAAATTTATCTATTATAGTGAGAAATTTCTCATCATTTTTAATGGATTTGATGAGAAATTTCTCACCAAATTTTAAAAAAAAAAAAAAAAATTTTCTCACATTCAAAACTCAAAAGTAAAATTCCACACTTTGTGAGAAATTTCTCGCACTGTCAAAAATCCATACATAAACTATCAAAATACTAAAATACAGTAACAATACACATAAATATACACACACATATAAATATAGACATATGAGTCTCTTCGCCATTACGGTCATCCCCTCCTCACCGCCTTGTACAATGCTCTGAACCAACCCACATGGCATGGGAAATTTCTCCCAGATTTCTAGTGAAATTTCTACTTGTTTATCAATTTTCCGAGTCTGCTCTTGATGAGTTTCTTCTTCATCACCAACTTGGTGTTTTTGTCATCATTGTCATCTTGGGCTTTGGAGACGATTCCAATCGGATCGGAGATTGGGCCACTGGCTCGAGAGCTATTGGAGTCAACGAGAGAGCCAGAGTTCTTCGACTTGGTCAAAGGGGTCAGAAGGCGAATCCACGAATTAATTTGTCTTGCTATTTCTATAACTACTATTCATATTTTGCATATATCCATATCAAATCGTGAGAGAGAGGGAGAGAGAGAGCAGTTCCTTGGGGTCAAATTGAAATCCATAAATTCATGCCTTAATGTGGTGATGGTGTATATATATATATGTATATATTTAATGGCAAGGGCAACTTGGTCCATAAAAAAGCCACAGATTTGGGGGGAATGGACTAATCTCTAGTTTATAATTGTAGTTAGAGACTAATTATAGTACATAGATTTGGGAATGACTCAATTTTTAAAAGAGTTGGGTGTCAGCCGACTAACCTTTATATTAATTACTATTTTCAAAACTACTAAAAGTTCAAAGTTAGCTAAAAGAGGGAGCAGGGTTGCAGTAGCCACTTCAAAGTGTTTAGCTTAAAGGTTTTTTAAGTTATTTTTGTTTGAGTATACAAAAAAAAAATAGACAGTATGGTTGTAGATGTTGTATTCTCTTTGTGCCATTGAAACCATAATCCCTTAGATTTAATAGATAAAAGCACGTTTGAGTCCAGTTAGAACAGAGCTTGCTTGGGACAGAATGTTAACCCGGAGGTTCTAGTGCGCATGTGCACCATGTATTACCCAATACTAATGACTTGCAGGCATTAGCTAGTATCGTGTATCCTGTAGGGGGTGGGCACTTTGGCTCGACTTTGGAGAGGTTCACACAAATTAAAAGAAAGAGGAGTAATGGTAGAGGAGTAATAACCAAGTCCCTTGTGGTTGAGTGGTAAGCTTTTTGGATGTTCTATCTAAGAGGTTTAGTGTTCGAGTCATGGGGGGCGTGGCCACTGGAGTATTCACCCGGCGCCTCCAGGCCTCGGGGGATTAATCGAGATGCGCGCAAGCTGGCCCGGACACCCCTATTACCAAAAAAAAAAAAAAAATAGTAGAGGAGTAATAGTATGCTTCACAAATTTACATCCCAAATGCTTCTCAAGCACATTATAACAGTGGGACCATCCTCAACAATGATGGGGTAATTTCAACATCTTCCAATTAAAATTCAGTAAGCTCACTGCCATATATATTTAGGATACAAAATTTGAGAGCCTTACAAAAATAAAATAAAATAAAAAAAGGGAAAAAGAAAAATAGTCTAAATCTTTCCAGCCACCCAGAATGCAACCTAGTTGAAGATTTAGAAGCTTCTTGCCAACCCTTGGAGATGATAAAGGTTGTGACTTTGATATGTTTTAATATTCATTCGCATACCGTGACCGTGAGTGATCAACATAGTCCAAGATTCCATATATATATATATATATATATACTAGTGTGGGTGCACGTGCAAGGCACGTGCCCGTCGGATAGTTGTATTCCTAGATATATTGTGTATTAATCTTGACATTAGAGGTAATAAGATGTTAAAACAGTTAAATAGGAAATTGTAAATGTAACTATTTAATCTAAAACTCTTCTGACGGAAGAAGTTGATAATTATGACTATCTTATACATGAGTAGTAAAGGTAACTAATAAAGCGCCACTAAAAATATATGACACAAGTAGGGTATTTCCTCTAAAAAATAGCATGAACGTGTTTGTAGGCTTTAATTGATATTCGAATACAATCTATAAATCATGAATTTGAGGGAAGAAGTTGACCAAAATGTACATATTAGTGATCAATTCATAATAGCTACTAAAATAACCACTTTATTTGACATTTTAGATATACAAAACTTAATTTTTAGAGAAGAATTTGACCAAAATGTGAAATTAGTGACCAATTCCTAAATAGTCACTAAAATAGCCACTTTTTAAATTTTTTTAAAGTGAATAATAAATATCCCAAAACTTGCTGACCTAAATGCAATTACACATATTACAATATATGAATCCTAAATTTGAGAGAAGAAGTTGAGCAAATTGGAAATATTAGTGACCAATTCCTAAATAACCACTAAAATAGCCACTTTTTATGAATGAAGTGAATAATAAATATCCCAAAAATTATTGATCCAAATTTAATTAGACACAAATTGTTGATTGAAACCTCATTTGAGAGAAGAAGTTAACCAAATTGTAAATATTAGTGACCAATTTCTAAATAGCCACCAAAATAGCCACTTTTGTTGACTTTTTTTTTAAGTCAATAATAAATCTCCCAAAAATTGTTGACCCAAATGTAATTAGACACAAGATTGTTGATTAAAACCTCATTATTATATTACATAAAATTTCAAAAGCTGACTTGAATGTAATTATTTGTCCAAAATGACAGATATACCCTCACACAAATCAATATATCATTACGATGTATAGATAGATATATGAATAATTATGATATAATGAAGGGCAAAAGTGGAAGTTCATATTTTTTGACGTGCTTGCTTAACGGGGCTGTATTCTTATTATATAGTAGTAGATTAATCAATCACATTCAAAGCCGTGAAAACAGGGACAAAAAGGTTCATTTTCATTAACAAAATTACAGCACCAGAAAGTCTCACTTATTCCAACCCAAATATAACAAAATTACACCTAAAATTCAATATTAAGGTAAAAAAGTGCAATTAGTACAATAACACCCACAAATGTTCATTTCCAGAATAATCTTATTAACCTCTTCCTACTATATTCCCTCCTTAATCTTTACAAAGAAACAGAATTGCATGATCTCTGAAGCTTTGTTTGGTTTGAGGATTTGTTGAAGGAAAAGAAAAGGGAAGGGAAAGCTAATTCCCTTATATATATTCTATTATTCCGTGCTTAAACAATATTAGAAATTAAAAGTTTTCAAAATATAATTGAAACTAAAGAAATAAGGAAGGAAAGTGAATCACAAAATTCAAAACTTCAATAAAATAGAACTTTTTTGTCACTATATTTTATTTGTAATCCTATTTTTTGCACCGTTTTCCCCATTTAACCAAACAAAGGAAAGCGTTTTCCACTACATTTTCTTTTCTTTTCTTTCCTCACACTAAATTCACGAACCAAACAGAGCTTAAAGAAAAATAAACAGTCTGGTTCTCGGGTGGTAATGGGAAGGTTGCAATAGGCATGCAATGCTTGCGGTGTTGGCACCAATCGGTGGGCTGAGCCAGTGGACTCCGCGGTGTGACCGTGGTCAGCTGACAAAGGCTTGATCTGAAGGAGACCACTGGGTTGGGTCCGCGGAAAGGCACGACCAACAAAGATTTTAGTACCCCACAATCACACCAATTGCAGTAGGTGCAATAATATGCCCAAATTGCCATTCATGGGGTGGTCCAATTCTAAAAACAAAACTGTGAAGACAAGGCCGAAAAGGTCACGATCTCCAACATGAGACTATTCCTCAAGCAATTATGTACAGCGTGGGATGATGGAGATAGATGCTTCCTGCAGCGAGTGCGTCAAGTATCACATTTTAATTGTGCAGCATAGGTCACCAAATTTCAATCATAAGACAAATATACATATATATATATTTTTTTTTTAAATACAAAATAAAAAAAAGAGGGAGAGGGTAAATATAAAATCAAAAAACATTGACATCAAAAAAATTGTAATCGAGGCCTTGCTACGTGATCAACTTGAAATTACTTCAATCAATAAACTATTAAGTAATGCTATAGTTCTCAAATTTATATCCCAAAATTGGTTACCAACACGTGATAGTGGGACCACCTAAAATAACAATTTCCAATCAAAATTCATGTGGTTCCACTGCCACGTGTCGGGATCTAAATCTGGGATACAATATTTGAGACCCATAGCATTATTCTTAAATTTATCTATTTTAGACAATTTTGATAAGGATATGAATGTGGAATGAGTCTAAAACACAAAGCATAGCAACAATTTAGTCAATACTAGGATATCAACCTTAAGATCAGTTTAATCTTGCTCCAACAAGTGAAAGGTAATATGGACCTTTAGTGAAAAGTTACTGTTTTTATGCCGAGCTATCCATTGAGTCTGAGGCATGTAAGTCCTCCAATGGTTTTTTTTTTCCCTTCCGTATTTCCTTTTTCTTTTTGTTTTTCCTCTCTGGAACTTGTAAAATGTCTGACACACACAAAAAAATATATATATATATATATACATATATAAAAACACCTGATATACCTTTTTATAAAACGTGATATATATGTAGTGGATCAGACTTATAGTGCTTAGGAGATTATTGCTAGTGATTCTTTGAAATAATAATTAATTTTACGAACTAATGAAGACCAACTAGAAAGGCGGCAAGCTCTTCTAAAAAGGTAACTTGAAATTGTAGCACCGCAAAAGTGAGGTCTCCAATGGTCCAAGTTTAACAATTTAAGGAAAAATAAGGTATTTGCTGACAGAGAACATTCAATAATAACGATTAGAGATTTAGGAAATTACCATAACACCAATGCCTTTTTCTTCAAGAATCCGTTATTGGTTTACTCCTGGGTATTTGGGTTGTTTTTATGAGTTTGCAATCTGCAATAAGTGAGGAAAAACGTAGATGATCCCCCCAAAAAATAACAATAATAAAAAAATCAAACGTGTATATCACAATTCAAAAGAAAATTAGAAATTTAATTTCGTACCTCACAGCTAGAGTGAGAGTGTGTGTGTTTTGTATTTGGGAGAACAGTTCTCAATTACAACACGAAGACACCCGAGTTAGGAAAGTCTCAAAAACTAGTATCAACTATCAAAGATCACATTTACTGCTGAAGATAAATTTTACAAACCAATAAGCACAATCAATTTCCTCTGTAAAATATTCATTGACTAAGCTACTATTTTGTTATATGGTATGGAAACTCAGGGCCACTGTCAATTCTCCACGGCTGTGGTAGGCAAGACATGCGTTAGAACGAGTACAAAAAATTGTTTACAATTTTATTATTAATATTTTAAAAAATATCTTCCATTCTTTTTATACTCTTAATTAATAATAATTTATCCCTGATCATCACAGGTAAGCAATTGATCTGTTTGGTTGATCTGACAATAAAAAACCAGTCCCTCTCAAGTGCGTTCAGCCCCGCTTTGAAATCTCTAGTTGCTCAGACTGCGGAGGTTATGAGCCATTTCTATTCTTACACCCAACTGGCTACTTAGTCGGCTAACCATGACTTTCACAACACACAAAAGGATAAACTTCGTGACTCATCACTGAAAGTTACATGAAAGTATGATTTTATGGTATACTCTCCGAAAGGGGAAAAGCTCGAGAACGAGAGGAACAAGAAGAAAATACAGAAGCCCAAATTGGAATCGCAATACATGATCGGCACCTCTCTTTCCTATAAACCAAATCCAGCATGTAAGTAAGCCCGATACTTTTTCTCTAAAATTATTTTAGCATAAGTATGTGGATTGTTACAAACATGGTGGTTAGGATCAGTTGATTCACGGGGGTCGATTCATACAAGTGGATTAGAGTTTCACACAACCCAGCTCGATTCATGACTCATAATTATGAACTTTAAACTTTGAAGTTTAAGTGGAAGATTATTAACTTTTGAGCTTATATTAGATGAAACTTGTGTGTTGTTCTGTTTCATATGTATGCAGCAATCATATATATTTTCGAAAAAAAAGAAGTGAATCTTCTGATTCGATACAATTCACAATTTGACAAAGGTTACATATAGGAAACCAATTTTGGAAGAGGGGAAAGAGCACTTGTTCCATTCAAATGTTACAAACATGATTGTTAGGATCAGTCGATTCACGGGCAGATTCATACGAGTGGATTTGAGTTCCACACTACCCAGTACAATTCACAACTCATAATTATGAACTTTGAACCTTGAAGTGTAAGTGGAAGATTCTTAAGTTTTGAGCATATATTGGATGAAAATTGTGTCAAATTGTCGTTTATTTTTTCATATCTATGCTGTAATAATGTTTATTTAAAAAATAAATAAATAAAGTGAATTCTCTGATTCGATGCAATTCACACTTTGAAAATGATTATGCACAGGAACTCAATATTGGAAGAGGGGAAAGAGGATTTGTTTGGCAAACTACCCGACGATGTCCTCTGTCATATCATTTTGTTCCTTCCATTCAAATGTGCTGTACAAACCAGCATATTTTCCCCAAGATGGAGACCACTTTGGAAGAAAGCTTTAGCCCTCCATGGAACTATAGAAGATCTTCCAAAGGTAATCACTGCATTTCTCAACTGTTCCAATGAGCCACATCGAGTGAGCTCTGTACGGGGGCTTCCATATCACTTCGGTGAAAATAGTAACCTCCTAGCAACTATTACTGATAACACCGAAGTTCATCTAGATTTCACCGATGGAGAAGAAGAAGATGATCCTAAGCAATTTGATTGGCGATTAAAGTTTCTTGATCAATCAACTCCAGTTCATGTTTCCTCTATAGAAACCCTTCATTTGACATCAGTAAGCAAGCTCACCAAAGAACATGTTTCGTCAGTCGCTTCAAATTTCCCTCTTATTAAGAATTTGGAAATCGCTAAGTGCAAGGACTTACAAGACCTACGAATTCTTGCTCCAGAACTTCAAAGCTTTACTATTTTGGACTGTCCAGAATTGAACGAGTTCTCCATTTTTGCCAATAATATGCAAAGATTTCGGTTTAGGGGATTACTTCCACGATTTTGGCTCATGCATGGGCAACTCTTGAAAGATGCAATGCTTGATTTTAGAAAAGGTCCCGGATACCATCCCTTCAGCCCTGAGAATCTTTTCACTCTTTTGTGGGCAGTCTCCAAAGTTGAAGTTCTCACTTTATGTGGATGGCCTTTTGAGGTTTGTTTCAGTTAGGACCAACTTAACCATCTTTTTAAAAAAAAAATAGAATTGGTTAAACAAATCATGATTTATATCTTCTGTTTTTTTACAGGTCCCAATTCATATGTGGCTACCCTTAACAGGGTTTGTTCAGAGTCCTGAGGATTTTATGTTTAACAATTTAAAGGAACTATGGTGGATCGATAGCTCAATGGAAGAATACAAAATGCATGTCTTGGTTTCTTTCCTGAAAATATGTCCTTCGCTCGAGAGACTACGCATAACTGTAGGTATCTGCATGGGTTAAAGTGTTTATACATACTCGTGTACTGATTTCCAAATTTTTGGTTCTTCTTTGTGATTGAAAAATGTTTAGAAGAATTTTAGGCAGAAGTGACTTCTAACACACCATTTACATTGGCTGCTTTGGTTGCCAAGCAGCATTTATTGACCTTGGAAGTATGAACCTTCTAAATTGGTCACGCTCCCTCCTCAGACTCTCGATTCCGCGCTTCTTTCTAAGAAGCTTGTCGGAACCTCGCTCCCACCCTGCTCCCATCACAACCAAGTCTCAAAATAGCCTATAAGTAGATTCAAGTTCGCATTTTGCTCAAATAATTTACCGAAGAAATATTTTTATGTCGGAACATATGGCTTAAGACTTTTAAAAACATAATTTACAATCAAAATATATTATGTCAATCTAAATTCCTCTGCAATAATTAGATATAGAATGTATCTATATCAAATATTTGGACGCTTCTTAAACGCTCCCAACCTTTGAACCTCTTAAAGTTTAACGCTTCCTCGTTCCAGCCCCCATCCCCGCCCCCGCCCCCGCTTCGTGCTTCTACGATATTGACTAAATTTTCCCCTGAGATATATGAATGTGTTTGGAATGCACTTTCATAGTTTCACCATTATAACTGCATCATCCTCTTTATTTTCAACTTACTTTACTTATGCACTCTTAATGCTATTTTTACTTATTAAAAAAAAATAGCAATTCCTTCTTGCTTCTACCTTTAAGCTATGTAGCATGGATACGGTCACATGACACGGAGACGGCGATACAACAATTTTAAAAAATGTAGGATATGCATACAACTAGGATACGTTGAATAAATGAATAATAATATTTTTTTAGTACATTTTAAGCAAAAATAGACACAGAGGATTGAATATGAACATTACATATTCATCCAAACCAACTAGCAATTTAGCAAGATTGTTTTAACATTACAAAATAACAATTTGAAAAACTCTAGTTTGAAAACCCTAACTGTTAAACGATAATCAAACCCTTACAGATAGTACGATGTGATAAGGAAAGAGAATAGAGGACGAAGATGAAAAAGAAAAAAAGAAAACCTGAAATTTTACCTCGCGTATGCTATAAAACCAGGAAAAAGAAAACTAGAAAAAGAAGAAGAAAAACAACCTCTTGGTCGTGTCCCTCTTGTATCCTCGCGTGTCCCATCCGTATCCTCGCACGCCCCAGCCATGTCTGAAGTTAAACTCTTAATTATAAAAAGCCAGATACGAACGGCGCGTCCCATTTGCATACGAGGATGTGAGTTGGGGATTGTAGGAACTCCATGCTCCTCAACCTCAATAGCAAATAACCCTCACTCTAACATGTTTCTATCTCCATCACTACCCGTATTTTGATTTTCTATCTTGCAGTATCTCTTTTTTTGGTGAAAAAAAATAGAAATGCAGGTAGGTTACCCCACATTTCTGCTAGGGAGCATTGGGCTCCACACTCTAGGAGGACAATCTGCAGGGGTCCCCACCGCACCTATGTCAGAGCCGAAGCTTGGGATCCACCACAAGGACCAAGGTGCGGCGCCTAGGTTTAACCCCAATAACCTACTATGGGGGGATTCAAACCCAAGCATTGATAGTGGGGAGAATGAACTCCTTACCACTTGGCCAACAGGTTATCTCGCCGTATCTAATGTATATCAATATTGGTAGGATGTGCTACCAGAAAAACGTGATTTCTGTTTCATAAATTGCCTAACTTCATTCTCATGACCATTAGAAGTCATTGTTCCCTGAAATCCCTTCCAAAGATAATCAAATTTCTTTCAGACTCGAATAAAAGTTTTCCTGGTTACTGAAAATTACAGCTTGATCCAAGTAGCTACCGCAATCCAAACAGGGAAGAATCTAACATCTGGGTGGAGAACTTGAATGAAGAAGCGAGAAACCGGAGATTAAGTCGTCTTCGAGTAGTTAAAATGGAGGGGTTCATAAACCAGGAAGAGGAAGTCTTATTGGCAAAGTGTCTGCTAAGGGATGTAGTTTCTGGGGAGCCAGCAATTTTAGCAACATCAAATGCTAGTGGGTCAGCCTCAAATTGTTTACGAATATTGGTGAAGATTAATTGGACTGATACAACCCAAAATCAATTAAACATAGAACAAAAGATTTCTAGAGGAGAGAGTGCATCATCTTCTTCAAGGGATTATCATAAAGAGGCAGTAGAAGAGTATCCAGAAATTTATGATTTCGAATTTGTGGAAGAGGAAAACGGGGTGGAGCTATGTGATACATTTTCTCATATGCATGTATAGATGAAAACCAGAAGGTATGCTAGCTAAGATGATGTCAAATTAGGGTCTGTTTGGTTGTCCTTAAATGAAATAATTCCATTCATGATTCCGTACACAATTTCATATAAAAAGATGAAGAGCTTGAATGGTTTCATTTAGAAAACGGATGCTCGTCTCAAAAATGAGGCTTGTAATCATGAATTTTGGCATTCTAGAAAAATGAACAAATTGCCTTATAAGAAGAAATACGATGAAATCTCCCATATTTATAAATGGATTCATTCATGGTGATGAATTTTGCCTTTTACCTTCTATATAAAATTTGAATGGAACCATTCAATTTGAAGGGACAACCAAACAGGCCCTACAAGATTCATTTCCAATGTCGTATTGCCGTTTCGTTTCGTTTCGTGTCTGTATCGCTGTATCCATATCAGCTCTTCTTAGGACTTCTGTGCAAGAAAAGGACATTCACCACACATACTTGAATTTATGGAACCTTCTGTTCCTCCCAAAAGTCCACTTAGATAGGCAAGTGTTCTAAGCCATAAGCAACCTTGACAAGGAAATTATGTAGTGCAAGGCCAGCCATGAGACCATGCGGCGAAGCAACCCCATGGGGCCTCATTTTTAGGTCTATTTTCTTTTAATTTTTCCTAATTTCTATGAAACTTATCATTTTTAGGCCTATTTTCTTCTAATTTTTTCCTACTTTCTATGAAACTTATCATTTTTAGGCCTATTTTATTCTAATTTCTTCATAATTTCTATAAAACTTAGTATAGAGGATCCACCTTTAAAAGTTCGCTTAAGGCATCCGACAATTTCTGGAATATCAGGGCCGGCCCTGGCCGTACAATGTTAGTAAACTTTTATATGGTTGTTCGAGAAACACTTGGAAATTACGAGTAAAAACAAAAAGGTTAACTGCCTAAACTGGAGACACACTACAACTGGGCCGACCCTGATATTCCAAAAATTGTCTTAGGCCTCAAGCGAACTTTCAAGGTGGATCCTCTAAACTAAGTTTCATAGAAATTTGGAAGAAATTAGAAGAAAAAAGGCCTAAAAATGATAAGTTTCATAGCAATTAGGAAAAAATTAGAAGAAATAGGCCTAAAAATGATAAGTTTCATAGAAATTAGGAAGAAATTAAAAGAAAATAGGCTTAAAAATGAGGCCCCATGCGGTTGCTTCGCCGCATGGCCTCATGGCCGGCCCTGTGTATGGCAATCAAAATTTAGGTGATAATGCCAGAAAACTCCAGGGTAGTGAGCTATGGTTCAATGCCTACAAACTTAGAGAACGAAAAGGGAAAAGAAAGAAAACTATTTCCCTAGAGTTTTCCTCTATTAGGATCTAAATTTTTTAAAAATATAATAGGAACTCAAGATAAAAGGAAGTGAAGTGAGTCACAAAAGTCATAAATGTTGACTTACTTTTTGTCATATTTTCTTCCGCTTCTAATTTTCATCGACAATTTCCATATTAATTAAACAAAAAAAAAAGTGTATTGCTCAGTGTTTTCTTTTCCTCCAGTCATCAATTCCGTGAACCAAACAGAGCCTATAGTGTTTCCCTTACTTATGTTACTTGCAGGGCATTCTTCAGGCTACTCCATTCCACCGATGGGTAAGAGTTCAAATTAGGCATATAACAATAGGCCAAGTCAAATTAGTTAGAGTCCAAATCAATGGAAATAAGCTGAGTCCTTATGCTACTGAGACCTATATAAGATAATGTCATAATGATGAACAACATGATATCAAGAGTGAGATTCAAACTATTTAAAAAGTCTGAAACAAGACAATTTAATTCTCATATTGTAGGTTTTGGAAAGCTCCATGTCAACAATAATAAATGATCTTCAATCACAGAATAATTTTTTTTGTTTTGTTTTGTTTACATATGAAAACAAGTGGATAGTGACATTTTTGTTCTTATTAAATCCCAACCTCACATTTATCTCATCTAAATCTATATGTATATTTGTTAAGAAACACAATGGAAGCTTCCCAAGTCATAAAGTTTTAGATACCAATCTAGAGCACAAGAAATTTAATCAGCAAGTAAAAGCATAAACCATAGTGGACAAAGAACACCTAAAAGGCAAAATATCAAACACTATGAGGGCAATCACAATAGAACAGAAAGAGTTTGTCTGAAATCCCTCAAATAAAATTCAAGCAAAAACCCAATTTCAAGAATTGAAGAAATACAATAAAGCATTAAGCTAATGCTCAAACATCCAAATTTACCTCTTCGAAAGTTCACCACAATCGATCTCCTCACAGCCAGAGAACCTTTTACAAGCACAAGTCGATAATGATTGAACTTCTTTTGGAGGGTTGGTGAATTATTATTATTATTATTTTTGTTGAGGAAAATGAGAACTGGGATTACTTTTGAGATTTCGTTACGCTTCTGATTCCAGTACTCCATTACTAGGATGTTTGGTTGTAAGTTGGTTATGAATAGGTATGAAATTCTACTTACTTTTCGTTGAATTATGATGCATCTATTTGCTTGTGCTAACAAGATGTCATTTTATTGCATTTTCTTTCGAGTAATACTTGGGCCCAACCAAACACACAATTTTTGGAACACAACTTAATTAATGTGTCAATCTCTCTCTGTGTCATTATGGGGTCCAGTGACATCACAGGAGAGAGATAGACACATTAATTGGGTTGTGTCCCAAAAGTTGTGTATTTGATTGTGTCCCAAGTTTTACTCTTTTCTTTTTGAGTAAAACTGGGGTGACAACATTCCTACAACCAAAGTTATACAACTTGATGTGGCAGCTGATGTGGCATAGTGGGACCCACAAGTTAACTCTACATCCTAACCCAAGACACTAACCCAAGTTTTACCCGGTCAAACCCCTCCCCAATTTCATTTTGCGTCTTCCTGCTCTCTCTTTCCTCTTACCTCTGCCCTCTCTCTCTCTCTCTTTCTCTCTCTCTCCTCACCCCCCTGCGATTTCCCTCCTCTCTCTTCTCAGTCTCCTGTGAGAGAGCAAAGCAACACTCCCTCTCTTCTCACTCTCCTGCAAATCTGCCCCTCTCCTCTCTCTTCTCACTCTCCTGGGATAAGGCGGCGACGACGACTAGGAAGACGACGGCAGCGACGGCGACCAGGGAGACGACGACAGCGACGGCGACTGGAAAGACCGGAAGACGAAGGCAGCGGTCTCTCATCCTCCCCCTCAACATCTGTCATCCACCCTCAAGTATGCATCAAATAGGGTTTGCAATTAGGGGTATTGAATTAGGGCAAAATTGATCCTGCACATTGCCTTGGGGACACTTGTTTTGCTCATGTTTAACGAGCTAATATCATTTGTTCACTTTTTGTTTCATAAAGTGGGGTATGGGACTGATGATGGTGCCCTATCCTCTATGGCTTGAGGTTGATTTCATAAATTTAACTTCTTATGAAAACTTTGTTTTGATGTGCATTCTTGATGAAGTAATAATGATTATAGTTTTGGAATTGAGGGTAATGAGAATTAGTGTGAGACCCATTGGATTATGTTTTTTTTTTAATACTGAAAAGGAGCTAAATTTCTTTGTTTGTGGGGTGACATTGTAAAATTTGTTAATTTTGCACTGGGTTTTTTTTGTTATTTGGGTTGTGAGGATAACCCATGTATTTGCCATTTAAATATGTCTGCTAGAGAAGGCTGTATGTGGCTATAAGTATGAAACTGTATTGGTTGAAATAGGAACTTGCTTTTGTATTTGTTGAAATGGTAACTTGCTTTGGCAAATTAGTAATGATGGTAAATTATAATGATGGTCTCTTGTGAACTCAAGTTTTCATCAGTGCAGACACAATTCTCTGCTCAATTCCCTGCTCAAGAAAAGAAAACCTTTTTCAGTTGTTTGGTTAACAAGAAAAATGACGAGGAAAATAGACATGGAAAAAGAACAAGTTGTGCAATAAATTTACATTTCGAATGTTGGGAGTCATTAACAATTATAGTGTACAAAGTTACAACTTTTAATGGTATTTAAGTGTGAAGGAAAACACAAGAGACCATCATTATAATTTACCATCATTACTAATTTGCCAAGTAAGTTACCATTTCAACAAATACAAAAGCAAGTTCCTATACCAACCAATAGAGTTTCATACTTATAGCCACATACAGCCTTCTCTAGCAAACATATTTAAATGGCAAATACATGGGTTATCCTCACAACCCAAATAACAAAAAAAACCCAGTGCAAAATTAACAAATTTTACAATGTCACCCCCACAAACAAAGAAATTTAGCTCCTTTTCAGTATTAAAAAAAAAACATAATCCAGTGGGTCTCACACTAATACTCATTACCCTCAATTCCAAAACTATAATCATTATTACTTCATCAAGAATGCACATCAAAACAAAGTTTTCATAAGAAGTTAAATTTATGAAATCAACCTCAAGCCATAGAGGATATGGCATCATCATCAGTCCCATACCCCACTTTATGAAACAAAAAGTGAACAAATGATATTAGCTTGTTAAACATGAGCAAAACAAGTGTCCCCAAGGCAATGTACAAGATCAATTTTGCCCTATTTCAATACCCCTAATTGCAAACCCTATTTGATGCATACTTGAGGGTGGATGACAAATGTTGAGGGGGAGGATGAGAGACCGCAGCCTTCGTCTCCCGGTCTTTCCAGTCGCCGTCGCTACCGTCGTCTCCCAGGTCGCCGTCGCTGCCGTCATCTTCCCAGTTACCGTCGCTGCCTTATCCCAGGAGAGTGAAAAGAGAAAAAAGAGGGGCAGATTTGCAGGAGAGTGAGAAGAGAGAGAGTGTTGCTTTGCTCTCTCACAGGAGACTGAGAAGAGAGAGGAGGGAAATCGCAGGGGGGTGAGGAGAGAGAGAGAGAGAGAGAGAGAGAGAGAGAGAGAGCATAGATGAGAGGAAAGAGTGAGCAGGAAGACGCAAAATGAAATGGGCAGGATGTAGAGTTAACTTGTGGGTCCCACTATGCCACATCAGCTGCCACATCAGGTTGTATAACTTTGGTTGTAGGAAGGTTGTCACCCAAGTTTTACTCTTTTTTTTTTAGTTTAGTAACTTTTCTTAGACCATCTCTACTACAAAAAAAAAATGTCTTTTGTGACGGGAAAAATCCGTCACAAAAAAAGTGCAATTCCGTCACAAATATTTTTTGTGACTAAATTGCACCCTTTGTGACGGATTTGTGCCCGACACAAGTTAAAAGCGTCACAAAAAGTATGTGTCGGTCAAATTCCGTCACAAAAAACCATTTCTGCCGGATTTTGTGTCAGATTTGTGTGTGACACAAAAAATAGTGTCAGATATAACTATTATTTGTGACGGTTTATTTGTGTCAACCAAAACCGTCACAAAAAAAATTTGTGACGGATTAGTGTGCGACACAAATAGTAGTGCCACATTTGATTTGAGGCACTTTATTTGTGTCGACTAGAAACCGTCAAAAATACTATTTGGGACAGATTTGGACAAATATTATTTGTAACGGAATAAATAGTGTTTGTGACGAAATTTTAAATATTGTGACCACAATTATTACCAAAACCGTCACAAATATTATTTATGACGGAAATTTATATATTGTCATACAAATCATTATTTCTCCATTACAATAAATTATACCATACTTATTTTTAAACGACAAGAACCACATAAAATTTAGAAGCATATTAATTAAAGATAAAACAAGAGACAATAAAGTATACGTTACATAATTGTTTCATAGCTGACATTAGTAGAAATAAAAATGAAATGATAATTGTCTAAATAAAGTCATTACACCTCATAACTAATTCAATTAAAAATGGCACATTATGCTCTAATATCCTCTAATCCCTCGCCACAACCTGAAACAGAAAACGAAAATTCAATTAAAAATATAATAATGCAACCATCTATCAATCCAAAGAGCAAACCAAGACCAAAAAAAAAAAAAAAAACTCTATCCAAACAAGCAAAAAAACAAACGACAAAGATTTCTAAAAAAAATCGGCGGAGTTTCATTTGTTTCTACAACATTCAAAAATTTTCATAAACCTGTATAAATAAATTTATCACAATCCAAAATCAGCATACAACTCTTTGGCACTTTTATGATCTAGCATACTAAATTTCAACACAAATTTCTTATCTCAAAGTAGTACCAAAAACATGATAAGTCTAATGTTAGTTCATGCTATACAATAAATAATCGAAGATCACCAACCCTAATTATGAATGCACCACAACTCACAATTCTGCTTATTAATACAAGATAATCAACCATATTGTTTCACTACAAAAAACATACACTCATACATTACAACTCACAATTATGCTCAACAACACAATTAATAATGAATAAGTAATAAACTAGAGCTACATCTAACAATTTGGTAGTAAACTACATGTACAAAGAAATTACCGAATCATCTTGGTTCGTATCTCCATCAGCCTCTGAAATTGGGCGGTGCACACTTGATGTAGTAGGAACCTAAAAAATACAAATATTACATTAAAATTTTAAAAACATTCCAAATATCTGTATTAGAAATATAAGTACAATAATAATATTTGTTACCTGGTTACAGACATTAGATGGGCCATCTCCAACCCGTTGACTCTCTCCCTCTACCCCAGGTCGAAATAAATTTATCACTTCAGCAATTCGTGAATCAAGCAATGCACTAACCTTTTCAACTATTCTCAGCTCCAAATCCATATCTCTAGATTTGGTTTGCGTCCCTGCTCCTGTGCCAAACGTCCTCAGAGTGGCTCCTGCCCCATAAGTCTTAACTCAACCACGAACATCAGGTCCTATGACATCCGTAAATATCTTCTCCTTAAAGGCTGTGGTACGCTCCTCCATTGAAACTGTATCCAGACGACTTTTCATCTCAGCCTACAATGTTACACGAGTTCAGTATACATGAAAAAAAATACTATGTCATTTCAACATTACCTTTCATTTAAAAAAGAGAGGAAACATATTATAACATATGATAGTCAAAATATACAATCATAGCAGCAATCTCTGGAGCTTGCGAGCGACCTTCCTTAGGTTTATGTGTCACAATGAACACATTAACTGGATCGGTCTCTTCTCCATGTGCCTCCATCCAACAATGAACACATTTAATAGTAGTAGCAAGTTTAATAATGAATTAGCAACATAAATACCCTATGACTTACCTCATCCCTTACTTGACCATGTTTTTTCCTCCCAGTCGTATGATTGAGTACTTGATGTTCACGGTTCCTTTTATTTTTCATAGCTATTTCCTACAAAAGAAACCAATTATATTTTATATTTGATATAGAAACTACAATAAAGTAATTAATACCTGAATTGTCTCATTCCCCCAATAAGTTACAAGTTTTTTCCACTGATCAAGCTGGACACGGCTTGGCCTATTCATCAAACGCTCCTCATCTGTGTCGTATTTGTTGTAGTAATCATATTTCACTTGGCCCTTCCAACGTCTCCATAATGCCCCAGCAATGCTTAGATAATTTTCTCTGAACTCTGGAGGAGCATTAGTATTGTCCTTTAAATAAAATTCATTCAAGTTATTTTACATATAAGCATTGAGACAATTCAATCATTGTAGGAACAATTATTTTATGTGTCACTAACTGTTACCTTAACCTCAGTCCATATGTAGTCCAACGCATCCTCCGACATGTCATCCCATCGTGCGTAATGGAGAGGAACTTTCTCCCCATTTCGTACCATGATTCCAATATGTGTTGCTAATTGTATAGCAGGTTTCTCAATAGCTTGCCCTAGGTCATTAAACACCAAATGAAGCTTTTGATTTATGCCCCACGTCTCCAAACCTTTTGCTACTCCTCTACCTCGCCGTCTGGTAGAAGTGGATCCAGTAACTGAAGTACCTACTCAATAGTGAAAAGAAAATATATGTAGTTAAAAAAGGCACAGAAGTTATCAAATTAAAACAAGTGAGTTATGGTGGTTTAAAGTTGATAGATAATATTATAATTATCTGTCAAAACAGATAGTATCATATGTTTTGACAGATAAAATAAAAAAATGAGATTCCAAATTACTTTTTTTTATACAATTTTTAACTCCATTGCATAGGTCACGAAGATATTATCACACCAGTCCTGGGAAATATAAATGTTTTTAAAATGCAAAATCAATTTTTGAGAATTATCAATGTTATTTGATAATTGTGAATGCGGTTGACCGTGGTCAACGGAAGGTGTCAAGTGAGGACAGACCAATCTAACACTTGATTAGACATTCGTGTGATTAAATGAAATTTACATGATCTAAATGTTATTTGAATTATCTGGTATATGTGAATATTACAACATACCCGTGTAGTGAAATTTCTGTTAGTCCTGATCATGATAAAGATCATTTTGGACGAATTAGAGATAACCAAGATGATATGTTGTATAAAAGGTAGGTTATCTAGAAATTTCACGAAAATAGTTTCAGAACAAATTGCTGACCTAAACAGAACTTAGACGAAAACTTTTTTTTATGAATCATAATTTTCACTCATGAAGTAATGAATTAGACGTGCAAGATGTTTTGAGGGATAGTTAGAAGGTTTGAGAACTTGTGGGGAGGTAAACGTAATTTTTGAAAGATATGCCTATATATAGTTGATTCCAAGATATTTTCATAATATCTTCAAAATCAAATTGGGGCTTAGGAGTTTTTGGTGGCTTAGAGCTTCAAGAGACAAATCAACGGACTTTTGCCCGTTTAATCTCAACCAAATTTCATATTTGAACTCCTTAAGGTATGAGCTTCATTTTGACACTTGCTAGGACTCGTTTGGCTAACTTTTTACAAAAATCGTAATTCTAGAATTTGGGATAAACATGTGAATACTTGTAGGAATTGTTTATAATTAGAGATCCGACGTTTAATCGGACTCTTAGTACTTCCCCTGAAGTTAGAGAGACATAGCACGAGGTATGAATTTTTAACTTATGATATATAAGGGATTTTGGATGTTTTAGATATCATGTATGATATTGTGATCCGGGAAAAACTCATGTATTAACTTAGGTTCCATTAAATTTAGCGAGTACGTATGAAAGGTATGTTTGTATGACTATGTGAGCATGCTAAATGACTATGTGGGTCAAAGGGGAGCTTGATACAAGTTCATGCCGGGGTATGAATCTTGATGTTTGAAAGTTATAGTAGAGATGACTACTTGCTTGGTTTGGGAACCGGCCCTGCTAGAGCAGTTAGGAACAATAGTTGATAGACTCTGGGCTTGCCATTGGCATAACGATTGATAGACTTTGGGCTTGCCGATATACCGAATGAATGCGTGTCTCTCTCTCTAGAGACTATTTGATGTGTATTAGATGTCTAAAATATGAATTGCCATATATGCATATATGTAGAGTTGTACACTCAGCATATAGCTGAGTAATGGAGATTTACTCCATTGCAGGTGACAAAAAGAAAGGAAAGGAGAAGCGAGAAGAGTGAGGCCGACGGGACGATGGGAATGTCCTTGTATATGTTTTTGAGTTCCATTTCAAATGTTGTAATAGTGAGCCTTTCGGATAGCTAGAAATTTGTACTTGATTTGGAAACCTTGGAAATGGATTCGAATGTTATAATATGTTTCAAAAACTCCTTTTGGTTAAGTTTGTAATGAATCTGAACTCATGGATTCATGTTCTGTATGTTTACTTATAGAATTCGGATTTTGAAGGGATGTTATTAGTACTTTTATGTTTTGAACCAAACAAGCCTTATTTTGTGTCTTTATCGTTTCTTTTCATGGGTGGGTACTGGGTAGGACTCAATGAGGGTTTTGAAATCTTTACATAACTTGTGAAGTTTGGGTTAATGCAAGCATGTTTTCAAGAGTTGATAAGAAGTGAAGGTTGGATGACTTCTACGCAGGAGTGTGTCAGGGGGTCATTTGACCGGTCGAAGGGGTCAGTTCGACCGGTCGAAGTACCCTCTGCCTTGGAGGACTTACGCCCGAGGGTCATTCGACTAGTCGAAGGGGACCATTAGATCGGTCGAAATGACCCTTGTATGGTTGCTTTTTATACCCCTTCCAGAAATTATTTAAATGTTTTGATTGGTCCTTAGGGTATCGTTAGGTCTCTTTCGACATAAATTCATTCGTTCCAAAATATGATTATGTTTTCAATTTTATATAGATTTTACAACTCGGAGGGTATTGTTTCCAAAAGTTTTGAATACTTAACGTTGTTTTTAAATTCTTTTTCCGTTGCTCTAATCTTTTAATGAGTTCGATGAGCCTTGATGGCGTGCCACGGTCCTAATTCCCCGCATAGTGGGATGGGTCGTGACAAATATACATGAAATAAAAAAAATCACTCAAAAAGGCTAAAAAATGAGTGAGTTATGGTGGTTTAAAATTGACAGATAATATCATTTGTTTTAACAGATAAAATAAAAAAATGAGGTTCCAAATTACTTTTTTTTTTGGGTATAATTTTCAACTCCATTGCGTAGATCTTGAAGAAATACATAAAATCAAAAAACAATACTCAAAAAGGCAAAACAAAATACGAGTGAGTTATGCTGGTTTAAAGTTGACAGATAATATTGCCTTAGTCATTTTTCTATTCCAGCGAGAGGTTTTTCACCAAATTTAAAAAGTAGCGAGAGGCTTTTTTTTTTTTTTTTTTTTTTTAAATGGCCAAATCGTGTGAATTTTTGCCTATAATACTTAATTTTAAGGAACCTATGACCAAAATCCCTAATATTTATGTGTTGGCAAAAAAATAAAAATGCTAGTATCATATATATATAAATACATTTTGCGTTCCAAAATAAATGTTGTTTACACTCGTGAGCATTTGCCACTAGAATTAAAAATAAAAATAAAAATAGTACATATTAATTAACATCATGTATAACTATTGAAGTTTTTGGCACAAATTAGACAAAAATACTCTAGTATAACTATATCAATAGGCGAAAGAGAGGTTATACTAAATTAAGGTTTTTGATAACTCAATTAAATACTGAAACAGAAAAGTTTCAGCATTTATTTTTTTTCAGTGCATTTGATAACGTACCACTTAATTAAAAAAAAAAAAAGACAAAAACTCACTGAAAACTTTAAGTGAAAATTTTCTACTGAAAATAATCACTGAATGTAGTCTATTTCAGTACTTGAAACACTGTTTTCTGTATTAAAAATACAATTGATTAATAATTCAGTATTTAAAATTCAGCACTTAACTTTCAGTACCCAATTTTTTAATTTTATCAAACAGACCTTAAATCTTGTTCCAAATTATTTGGTATCAATGTCATGATAGAAAACATTTGTACTTAACATCGTTTACAACTATTGAAGTTTTTGGTGTGTTTGTTACATAAATACTTTAGCCAAAGTATTCTAGCAATAGCTGAAAGGGAGGTTATATTAAATCAACTAGTCTTGTTTTAAATATTATATTCTATCACTTATATGATATCTTTTTCTCTATTTTGCTTGAGTTTAAAATAAGAGAGGTTTGGTCTAAGCACCCTAAGGTTGAGACAATTTGGATTAAAGGACAAGTCATAAACAACAAATCACCCAAGGACACTCTCGAAAAAACTCTCTCCTAAAGTTCCCTAAAATTTTAACTTTCCCTCTTAAAGCCCCCTAAGAGACAAAATTACCCCTGAAAAAAGACTTGCAGCTACACCTTAGCAAATCTCCTATCTCTCTTCTCTCTCGTCTCTCTCTTATGTATCTCCTCCAGCCATGGCGTCAACCATCGGCAACCACCGCCATAGCCACCGCCGACCACTACCACCATGGCCACCAACACCATTGCCGCCACCACCACCACCACCACAGCCACTAACACCATTACCACCACCATTGCCGACCACCACCGCCAAAACAGATTTAGATCGCCACAACCATCAACACCATCGCCACCACCACTGTAGGCCACGACCACCAACACTTTTACCACATCCAAAAATAGAATAGATCTGGATCTGATTTTGTTGGCAAAATAATTCATTATTTTGATTTTCACATTTGATATTCAAAGTCATAGAAATCACATTTGACTAGCACGCTTATACACCACCATGAGCCACCACCACCACCACCTTTCAAGTAAGTTCTACTTTCCCTTTTTCGGTGACTGGCCTTGTAAGCGTAGGCTTGGTTATGTCAAACTAATAAGAGAAATTTCACTTAAGATAATCTTAAGTGAAATTTCTCTTATTATAGTCAAATCAGTTAAGTGAAATTTCACTTCGTTTTCTTAGATAATAGTTCATAGAAATTACATCTGACCACCAGTCTCGTGCACCACCACCATCGCAAGCCACCACCACCACCACCACCACCTTCCAAGTAAGTTCTTTTTTCACTTTTTCGGTGACTGCCCTTGTAAGCTTAGGTTTGGTAGGATGTCAACTCTTAAGTGAATTTTTTTTAAGATGTTATCAAATCAGTTAAGTGAAATTTCACTTCATTTTATTTAGAGAATAGTGAGTTAAGAATGATGAATAGATGTGAGAGACTAAGGTTTTTTATTTATTTATTGATTTTTTACTTTTATTTTTTAGAGTTGTTCAAATAAATATCTACTCCTATGATGAAACTAGGGATCCAAGCTTGTGAAGACGAAATGAGGTGACGAATCAGGGCTTCAAACTCGTCCGATTTCCTCAAAAATTGCTATTGACAGTCAGTTTTTTCAAAGATTTTGTGGTAGATTTTTATGATTTTCTTTGATGATTTCAGTCATTTTTCTAAGAGGAGTTGCGAATTGTAGGTGGGATGATGGGTGGTGATCGTCAGAGGTGGTAGTGGTGGTCGTTGGAGTTCGCCGGAGGAGGTAGTGGTGCTCACCGAAGGTCGCCGGAGGTGGAAGTGGTGGTGGCCGGAGGTTAGGCATGGGTGGTGGTAATGGTGGATAGAGTTTGGGAGTAAGGTTAGATGATGAAGATGAGGGTATGTTTGGCCCAAAATGTTCCTAGGACCTTAGACCAAATTATTTTTATTAAGTGTCCTTAATTCCAAATTAATTTGTCCTAATGCTCTTTTCACCAATTTTTCCTTAAAATAATGACTTCACTTTAATTTTTTCATACCATGCACGAAAGAGCTGGCACTTATAATTATCACTTTAATTTATATTTGCGTGAGGAAGAATGCTTCCAAAAATAATTAAGTGCCAACATGATTCCCCTAACTTAAAACAAAGGGTTCTTGTAAATCCTCTTGTCAAAAAGTACATAGGGTAAATTACACTGATCTCCCCTAAGGCAAGGTGAAATACAGGACCTTCCTCGTGCTTGCATAATTATATATACTAACTTCCTCTAACAAAGATGAAAATCTTAATATTACATGCACAATTACCTAAATACCCCTAACATAAAATGTAACTTATGACTTCAAAATAATCAACACGTTATTGATGCACAAATTTACCACTAGAAAAAAAAACCTTTCCTATACATTTTAAAGAAAAAAAATACTATTATACTATTAGATGAAACTTTTATAAATTTTGGCTAGGGTAAATTGCTTAATATATTATCAAAAAGTTTAAGAATTAAGAGTCAACTGACCGTTAACTAAGGGAAGGGAAAAATTGTTACTCAACCCTAAACCTCAATGGATGTCCATGTATAATTGTATAGATTACGAACGAGGTCCCTGTATTTTGACCTTATCTTAGGGGAGTTTAGTGTAATTTAGCCAAAAACATTTAATTCTTCAAAATAGGAATGAGTTGGTAGTACGCGAATGGTACTTTTAATGGGCCATCTTTGGAACCCTGCTCTATGTATATCAGAAGCCCGTGCTATGCACGGAGCTATATACCCAATTAATAGTTAGTGTACTTTGTTCCTTTCTCAGAGCATCAGTAGTGAACAAGTTAAGTCCAATGTTTGTCTCAGAATATTAGAAAATGAGTAGAAATGTGCTTGTAATGGACATGTTAGAGAAGCTGCTAACTATGGGACCCACAGGTCAGATGTTGGGTTGGTTGCTAACTGTAGAGAGCTATTTAATATGTACTCATGTGATAAATATTAGAATAATAATGTGCAAAGCTATCTCATCAATACTGATCAAATTTTTTAATATGAACAAAATCCTTTTAACAATTGGATTTTTAACACATCCACTGCGTACACACCAAAAATAATTGTCAGATACTTGGCTTGGCTTTTCTTTAACATGTACACGTGTTGACAAACTTCTACGTTAGTGGGTGAGTCCACTACGGATGATCTCATAAGGAGAGGAGGGGGGGGGGGGGGGGGGGGGGGGAGGGGGTTTGTTGTTTTGATGGCAAAACAAAACATTATTTTGTGTTATTTAGATTTTTACATTTGATATTCAAATCATAGAAATCACATTTGACTAGCACGCTCGTACACCACCATGAGATACCACCACCACCACCTTCCAGGTAAGTTATGTTTTCCCTTTTTCGGTGATTGACCTTGTAAGCCTAGGCTTGGTTATGTCAAACTCATTAGAGAAATTTCTCTTAAGATTATCTTAAGTGAAATATCTCTTATTATAGTCAAATCAGTTAAGTGAAATTTCACTTTGTTTTCTTAGATAATATTATATTTGACCACCAGTCTCGTGCACCACCACCATCGCTAGCCACCACCTTCCAAGTAAGTTCTTTTTTCACTTTTTACGGTGACTGGCCCTGTAAACTTAGGTTTGGTAGGATGTCAAACTCTTAAGTGAAATTTTTCTTAAGATGTTATCAAATCAGTTAAGTGAAATTTCACTTCGTTTTATTTATAGAACAGTGAGTTAAGAATGATGAATAGATGTGAGAGACTGAGGTTGTTATTTTATTTTTATTTTTTTTTTATTTTTATTTTTTACTTTTATTTTTTAGAGTTGTTCAAAGAAATCTCTACTCCTATGATAAAACTAGGGCTTCAAGCTTGTGAAGACGAAAAGAGGTGACGAATTTAGGCTTCAAACTCGTCTGATTTTCTAAAAAATTACTGTTGATAAACAGTTTTTCAGAGATTTTGTTGTAGATTTTTGTGATTTTGTTTGATGATTTCAGTCATTTTTCTAAGAGGAGTTGTGAATTGTAGGTGGGATGATGGGTGGTGATCGTCGGAGGTGGTAGTGGTGGTCGCTGGAGTTCGCCGAAGGTGGTAGTGGTGGTTGTCGAAGGTCGCTGGAGGTGGAAGTGGTGGTGGTCGGAGGTTAGGCATGGGTGGTGGTAATGGTGGATAGAGTTTGGTAGTAAGGTTAGATGATGAAGATGAGGGTATATTTGTCCAAAAATGTTCCTAGGACCTTAGACCAAATTATTTTTATTAAGTGTCCTTAATTCCAAATTAATTTGTCCTAATGCTCTTTGCACCAATTTTTCCTTAAAACAATAACTTCACTTTAATTTTTTCATACCATGCATGAAAGAGCTGACACTTATAATTATCACTTTAATTTATATTTTCATGAGGAAGAATGCTTCCAAAAAAAATTAAGTGCCAACACGATTTCCCTAACTTAAAACAGAGGGTTCTTGCAAATCCTCTTGTCAAAAAGTACATTGGGTAAATTACACCGATCTCCCCTAAGGCAAGGTGAAATATAGGACCTTCCTCGTGCTTGCATAATTATATATACTAACTTCCTCTATCAAAGATGAAAATCTTAATATTACATGTGCAATTACCTAAATACCCCTAACACAAAATTTAACTTATTCCTTCAAAAAAATCAACACGCTATTGATGCACAAATTTTCCACTAGAAAAAAAAACATTCATATACATTTTAAAGAAAAAATACTATTAGATGAAACATTTATAAATTTTGGTAAGGGTAAATTGCTTAATATATTATCAAAAAGTTTAAGAATCAAGTTAAGAGTCAACTGACCGTTGACTAAGGGAAGGGGGAAATTGTTATTCAACCCTACACCTCAATGGATGTCCATGTATAATTGTATAGATTACAAACGAGGTCCCTGTATTTTGACCTTATCTTAGGAGAGTTCAATGTAATTTAGCCAAGTACATTTAATGCTTCAAAATAGGAATGAGTTGGCAGTACGCGAATGGTACTTCTAATGGGCCATCTTTGGAACCCTGCTCTATGTATATCAGAAGCCCATGCTATGCACAAAGCTATATACCCAATTAATAGTTAGTGCACTTTGTTCCTTTCTCAGAGCATCAATAGTGGACAAGTTGAGTCTAATGTTTGTCTCAGAACGTTAGAAAATGAGTAGAAATGTGCTTGTAATGGACATGTTAGAAAAGCTGATAACTGTGGGAGCCACAGGTCAGATGTTGGGTTGGTTGCTAATTGTAGAGAGCTATTTAACATGTACACATGTGATAAATATTAGTTTAATCATGTACAAAGCTATCTCATCAATACTGTTCGAATATTTTAATATGAAAAAATCCTTTTAACAATTGAATTTTAACACATCCACTACGAACACACCAAAAGTAATTGTCAGATGCTTGGCTTGGCTTTTCTTTAACATGTACAGATGACGACAAACTTCTACATTAGTGGGTAAGTCCAATACGGATGCTCTCATAAGGAGAGGGGGCAAGGGGGGGGTGGGTGAGAGGGGGGGGGGGGGGGGGGGGGGGGGGGGGGGGGGGGGGTGGGAGAAACTATTATACTACATCACAATAATATAAAAAAATTCTTGCAGTGGAAAAAATTACACAACTCAAGCATAAATAAATAATTCTGGATAACAAAATCAAATATTCCCACTAAATGAATAACATACTTAAATGAATAACATAAAAATAAAATTCGGAACATCACTTCTTTCAAAGGGAGATGAGGAATTCAGGCATGTAATAGATGACCTTTGGGTTTTTTGCCCGATATCAAAGTGAAGACCTGGACCTTTCACTATTTTTTTTGCTAGAGTAGTGAAAAAGATAGAGAGAGTTAGAGAGAACGAAAGATGCAGAGGTATGATTTGTTGGTTCTATCTCTTGAGCAAGAATAGACAGTGGGAATTATTGTGTGTGTATATATATATACAGTCAGGCTCTAAAGAGGGCGCCCTCTCTTTATTAATAGAGGGCCTCTGTTTTGATCGTCGGATCGTGTTTTCATTAATGGCAGTTTTTAAACACGATCCAACGGTCAAAACAGAGGCCCTCTCTTTAATAAAGAGAGGGCGCCCTCTTTAGAGAATCTTTGTATATATATATATATATATATTTTATTATTATTAGAGACAGTACATTTCACAAAAAAATTAATTCATTTCTTTGATAATTTAATCTCTTTTAAGGAATGCCAATCTAGTTGATTGATTAGTCTAGAATATAAAGAAATTTATGAAATTACGGAGAATCCCAACAATCACCAAATTTTAATTTCCAATTGAAGTAAGAGTTTAAATGTAGAGTTTCAAGGCATGTACATATATATATATATATTTAACGGTTAACATATTGTAACATCCCGTATTTTTTTCTGATATAAATATTCACTTTTAAATATGTTAAGGAAGCAACCTGAATTTTTACGTGTTATTAATTGGTTGTGTGCATTTATATTTTATGGTCATTTATTTATGTGTGGGTAATTATTTTTTTATTGTTATTAATTACTGTATGAAGTTTTGTAAAGTTAAGTGATGGGGTTAAATGGGTAAAAGTTTAAATTGGCCAAGTTATTGAAGAATGATGTGTTATTGAAGAGTGAAATGTTAATTTTTTTAGCAGTATTTATAGGTCCGTAAATGTGTTAAATAATGTAAGTAACATTTAGATTAAGTACCGGGGTCATGTGTGCCCATTGAGTTACTCATTTTAGTACTTTGTGCAGCATTTTAGGCCCATATAATGTCTTTTTGTGAGCCCATAAGATAAAAATGGGATTTTTAGTATTTGTGTGTTAATAATATACATGGGTGTGTTTATATCTTTCTACCTACATATATCTAGGTGCCCTAGGGTTAGAAGAGAAAAAATAGAAAAGGAAAACGAAAATAGAGAACAGACATATGAGAGAGAGAGAGAGAGAGAGAGAGAGAGAGAGAGAAGAGGCAACCCTAGCCACCAAGAAGAAGAAGAAGAAGAAGAAGAAGAAGAAGAAGAAAAAGAGAAGAGAAGAGAAGGGTTAGAAGGGAGGAAGAAGGAGAAGGATCTCGGATTCGTAGGCACGTGTGGAATTGCGGAGCGTAACCGATTCGTGTTAGCAATTTTTGATCCAAGCTAGGTGAGTTAAATATGTGTATCTGGGTAGATATATACATACACGTATGTATATATATATACGGAAGTAATTAAATTCATACCTGTTTAATTTAATTGTTGGGGTTAAAATTTTGTAGTGGATACATGTCGTTATTGTCGAAATAATATAGATATTTCTTTTCCCTTCGCATGGCATTGTGATTATGACATTGGTGTATTCGTAACAGTTAAGTGGATAGTTAGGTTGATGAACCCATATATGAAATATTCACGATAATTAAGAAATATTTGTGAAATTCGTTTTTTTTTTTTTGTAATTCTCACAGTTGCAGAAACTTCAGAAAAATATTAGAAAATCGTGGCTTTGAATTTTAGCATTCTGTCTACGCTTAGTATGTAAAACGTGATTCTGCACACTTTTCATGTTTTAAGTTTTTCTTGATTTTGCACCATTTTGGCAGAAATTTAATATTACAGTAGCAGTTTTTAGTATAGTTAAACGTGCGAAATTTGATGAATATGATTTTCTTTGTGGATTTTCTATTCGTTAATATGACTTAACGAAAAATTACTTGGAGATACATGATTGTCAGATAATGTTGAGCTATGGAAAAAAATGGGTGATAGTCATTAACGTTGAGTCCGATGAAAATTATAATTCCGAGAATGCAGAAATGTTTCAAGTTTCTTGGTGTTTACCGCTCCCCGTTGTGTTTTTATTTTTATTTTTTTATAGCTCGACTTGCTGAGTGTACCTTTATGCCAGTGGCTTCGTGATCAAGCTGGCCTAAGCCTTATGCTTGGCTTAAATTATAGACGTCTAGGCGTATTGACCTGCCTTCTGTTGTGTATACCTAGTTTGGTTGATACCCCAACAAAACTGGCACCGGGGTGGATGTTGGTATTATGTTTGGGCACACATGGGATATATGTATGGGTTGTAACATGGAGGGTGGCCAGGTGGTGAAGCTAGGGAATACAAAGATAAATTTACACTACACCATATGGTCTCATTACTAACGGATATTTCCGTTGGAAATAATATTACTAACGGATATATCCGTTAGTATTTTAGCGTTAGTAATATTACTAACGGCTTTACTAACGGATATATCCATTAGAAAAATTAAATTTACTAACGGACATATCCGTTAGAAATCTAGTTACTAACGGTTAGTTTTCCAACTATTTATAATGAATACTAACAGTTTTGTCAATAATTCTAACGGATATATCCGTTAGTAATTTTCAAGGAAAAAACAAAAAAAAAATACTAACGGATTCCTAACGGGTATATCCGTTAGAAATATGTATAATTTAAAAAAAAATTATTTTTATGCTTCCCAATTTTTATTTGCACCTAATTAACAAGCATAATAATTCATACCAAATACAAAATAACAAGCTCAATCTACATCCAATATAACAAAAATAATACATATATAGAAACCATATGAAGTCCAGTCATAGATAACCTACAATATCATTGGGAATATTCTCTATGAATCTTAAAAATAAAATATCAATATATGTAAATTACAAGCATATACTTTACAATAATTCTTTATGAATCCTATAAATAAAATATCAACATATAAATAACAAACATGTACTATACACTCCCACCCTCTGACTGCTGTCCATCCCTTTGATGTAGCAAATTAAAACAAGGTTCACATGATTCTGCAATTCTGATCTCTCATATCATATCCTGCATAGATAAAAGTAAACACAATATTTCAACGGCAAGAAAGAAGACAGATAATAAGCCGAAAACACTTATTTAACCCAAGCTTCTGGAAATAACATGCATGAAAATCAATCTCATAATAAGATAAACTAATGGAAATGCATAATGGTTTTAAGATGAGTTGTACATTCTGTTCAAGAGCCATACTTTTAGAGCAAAGAAGTTTACATGGACTACTATATAAGAGTTTTACACAATAGTGTAGAAAACTTCGCATGTAAGTCGTTTACAAACTTGTATGAAGACTGGTGCATGGCTTACAAAAGGTTGTGTAAACCTTTTGGAAAGCTTTACAAAGCAAGTCGACACCAAAATATAAGTTCAGCCTCAAAGAAACATGTACATGGGAGTATTTTTTTTATGAGATGTTGCTTCCTCTTAACTTTAAAAAAAAAATTGTAACCCATAATTCTCAAGGGTTTGTAAAATTGTAACCCATAATTCTCAAGGGTTTGTACATGCGTGATTTTACTCCATCTTGTTGGCTTACAACTGTAAATGTTACTTCTCACGTCTACAGAGAAGAAAAGTACGAAGCGAGGAAGGAAAGATACTAAACCTCAACTTATATGTTACTAGGTGTTCACATTACAAAGTTAAGATCCCATTAACATGTATGATTAGCTACCTAATGGTAGTAATTCATCTCATAGTCAAGAGATGGGGGAAAAAAGAATATAGACAAACATGAATGAAAAATATGCTCAAACCTCCATGTTTGTTACAAGATATTTCAGATCCAAAACTTGAATTTTTCGAAAGAAGTTCTGGGCACTTTAATAGTCAAAGGTCCAATAAATGAAGTAAGTTTTGAGTAACATGATTAGTGTTTACACTGAAATTATGCCACCACTACAAGACCCTACACATTAATTCTAAACATTAAAAATTCTTTGAATTAGAAGTTTTAATTCTACAACCTAAAATCACAAACAATCAAGATTATTGTTTTGTAACATGCTTTAATTAGCTAAGCAATGAGCAATTTTCCCCACTAGCTTGTCGTACAATTACACCTTTTTCATAACAATCTGTGTAATCCTCCTACATAGTGAAGTCAGACTTAAACTCCACTAATGTTTGGCCAAAATCCAAGGTTATCCATATCTCTATCAATCTTCCCTCCAACAATGAAACTCTACTCCTTCAAAATATCTCAGATATTTCCCATTTTAAAGTTGGATATTTTCCTGCTAAGTGGTATTAACTTAATAGATATGAACAAGGAGGAAATAATTTGCTGGTCTACAAACAGTGATACAATGTACAAACCAAGAAGGCGGGGAATTTGACACTGGGAGGTTTCCCCATCAGCAAATAACTGCCCATACTGCATAATTTTCTCTCCTGCCTGAACTGCAGCTGACTGTAAAAGACAGAAGCACATGTCAATCATAAGAGATCGCTGAAAAAAAAAACATAATTCATCCCTGAAATGGGCTCTAAGTCTCCCAAAAAAACTTGTACATTTTGTATTTGTGTCCAAGCACAATTTATTGCGGTATTCGTTATTAACCGTTCAGCCTGCCTTGTGTTAAGAAACGGACCTGTAACGCTGCATGGAAACAGAAAATCTCTTCTCTTGATTCACACCACCATCCTGATCACAAGCATCAGGCATCCTATACTGTGAACCAAAAAAACAGTTTTGTTGAAGTCTCCAAGAAGAAGGAAAGACTGTTCCATAGTCAACTGATAACATAGGAAAATACTATGAAGAGACAGCATTCGAATAGGGGAAAGATAACGAGCATCAAACTCAATCAACTACTCCTTTTCGAACCACAGGGTTCTCCTCCCCTAGAAATTATATTGTTAGGGTGTGTTTGAATGACAACTTCAGAATAATTTCTCACCAATTGTAATTAAATTATCCTCTTCATTATCAACTTATTTTAAAGATGCATACTAATACTATTTTTAGTTTTTCACAAAACCAAGGCTCACTTTAAGTTAGAGATGGTATTTTGCACATGGAGACATGAGTAGGGGGTTGACAGAATCACGTGCTCCTCAGCTTCCATAGCAAATAAGTCTCGCTCTATATTGTTTCTAACTTTCAGTTTTGTCTCTATCTACATGTAAAAAATATGAATACTAATATATGTACTTAACACAAAGAGTCTTTTTGGTACCAAAATGGAGCATAACAATCATCTTCATGCTGGTTACCCGTTTATGCAAGCTTAATAGAGTCAAAAGTAATTGCAGTAAAAACATGTTTCACAGGAAACTTCTTCCAAAATATGTCATGCCCTTTTAATGTTTTAAATAAATCTATCACCTACAAAGGGTCTTGGACAGTTGGACGTGTCCAAACAAGACACTGAAAGAAGATTTTTTAGTTATTACCTCTTGTAAGGCCCAGCCCATTCAACTCCTATAAACCCAGAGGGGGCATGTATGGGCGATGTGGGACATTCTAACACACCCCTTGGACCACAGTAGCCGGACACTCTGAAATGCAAAAGATTCCTCAAAAGATTCAAATAAGAATTAGAAGGGGAAAAGAGACTTCTGAAATGTCTATGTGAAGGCAAGAAGAAGAACCGTAAAAAGTAGTCATTATTATGATATGATCATCTACATTATAGATACTGACAAACATGCATCTCCGTAATAAGGGGTTTTTAACGGTCTGATCACACTTATCCCCTGTAATTTTTTCAGTTAAAAAATCTAATAAGGATTTCCCCTCTTTCGCTAAAAGTTGGAAGAATGTATCAAAAACATACATATCTCGTTGCATATGACTTTCAAAAGATACTCCATAAACTGGAAAACCAAATTTTGACTGCAGATATCATTCAAGGGAAAATAGCAACAATCTAACAGTTACATCCAAATAATTCATAAACACAGAATCAGCAGAAAAGCATATTTTAAAAAAAAAAAAACTGTTAATCTCCAAAATCCATATAACGCTAAATATATGGATATAGGTGATAACCTCAGCTACATCATCTGCCTCTTCAGTCCGCTTCTTAATAAGTTCATATATTTCTTTCTTGTATCTGCAAACACATAAACCACCACAGGATTCTTATCAATCCAGAAAATAACAATTTTACTTTATAAACATCTAAAGGAACACATGTGCTAGCCAAACGGGCTTCTAGAAAGAAAAGTTAAACAAGGTGATAACAATTATTTTCATACTACTTGAAGCAATGATTTAGAAAGAAGAAAAAAATCCTCTAACTTAAACCATGTATTAAAGTGACAAAGCAACCAGCAGGCAAACAATTACAAATACAAGTGCAAAAATTCAAAGAAATATATCCAAGCACTATACGATATAAATATCCAAATTACCTCAGCTCACGATTTTCAGCTTCAGTCAGCTTAACGCCTTCAAATAGATACTGCTCATCTTCTATATCATCTCTGCATTTGCCATGACATGGTTGGAAAATCAAAGTGAATTGAGAAAAATTAGAAGCAAAGCATTGTCAGGCAGGCTACATATCACTGTTATCAAGACAAAGGCATCACCTCCAACAAAAAAAAATAAAAAAATTAAAATGTCCATATATTGAATCGAAAAAAAAGGGAGCTAAAACGCAAATCTTCAGCCAGACCTGATCGGAACAGAATATCTATCTGACACATGCCAAAGGAATAATAAGAATCTATAGTCACAATTGACACGTGATAAGCGGTTTCTTTTCTCAGTGGGCTTATACTAGAAGTCTAAACCAGTCTATATCTATCATTAAAGCACATGCACACCTACTGTACCCTACAGTGATCTGAGACATGTTACTGTCACACTATTGCCGTAGCTTCTTGGTATTAATACCACTTTCCCCAGAAAAGTCTGTTTGATGAATCACAATACTATTGATTGTCACAAACTCGGACTATGCTAAGCCAGTTCAGGAAATTCAACAGCAAGGTTATGCCTGTCAGTGGATCGAATTTTGATCAGGACCCAATCCGTTTAACCAGTCTGGTACCAAAGTTCTGAGCCGATGATCCGAGCCATATTCTCTAAGCTGTTTAAGAATATTAAATACATCGTGCGTGACACTCTTTTCTTGAATTTCTTTCTTCTAAATATGGTTACATACATATCCTGATCCAACTAAATATTATGTGATCCGTCATATTTTTTTGATTGGGTATAACCCAATGAGAGGTTGACCCCGTTACAGGAATAAGCAAGATAATTGAAGAAAGTTTTCAGTGTAAACGAAATATAAAGAGGAAAAACATTTTCCTTAATGAATATCTTTTAAGTCTATATGACAAATCAAAACACACTACTCAAGGTAAAACCAAATAACACATAGTTTAGGTTCATTTTTCATTCCCAAGGGGGAAACCCCAATAACAAGAAGGACAGGTCCAACCTTCCATTGTACATTAACCATATAACCCAACATCATACACCTCTCCAGCTAGAAAGAAGCGTGCATTTCCCAAAAATTACTTTATACCTAATTACTTTCAAGATAAAAAGAAATAAAAAATAAATAAAAAAAAAATAATATTAAAGACAAACCAACTGCTCTTTAACAGCTAACCAAAAAACTTGGAAGGAAAAGGTTAACCGAACAACACACAGAAGGTACAGACAAACAGCTAAGCATCATGATTAACGCCTTATCTTTCAACATTCTAAGTGTGTTTGAAAAAAAACATCAGTATCACACATCTACACAACTATCACTCAAATATCCCAAAGTTTCTAACATTTTGTCTCCAAGAATGGTCAATACAATCAATCCCTAGCAACCACCTCAAGAGACTCAAACTCCAGTCTGGACATACAGTGACTTGTAGCTGATGAGCCAAGATATAATTCCTTGTACAACTGCAATACCAAGAGACAAGAGCAGATCACCCTCTCTAGCTCCTTCTGTCACTAACTAAAGGTTGGCCACTTTAAAGTATCAAAATGGAATGCAAAAACGGAGACCAAAAGAAAAGGTAGAACCTTTTTTGGTTTTTAGGTTTTCTGAGCAAAACGGAGAGCTGTGATATGATGAGTGTGAAGCTTCTTATATATATAGATATAGATATAGAGATAGAGATAGAGAAAGGTCTTTTTGCAGAGGCCAAGTCAAATTCTACAAGGATCAACATCTCTAATCCATATAAATCTCAAAAAGCCAAATAATCTCAAAGAATTTGGGTAAATTTAAGGAAACAAAGTATAGATATCAAATCATATCCATCAAATTCTGGGCAAGGAAAACTCAAATCTCAAGTGAATGGACATGAGAAAAATGATAGTGGATGGCTTCAGATGACTAAACGGTATGAGTTTATACTAATAAATATTACCCTTACACTGGTTCTATAGCCAATAATCAACGACGATGATACGTATGAGAAGTTGATTCGCTGTCACTCTCCTCAAAATCTGCAAAAAAGAAAAAAAAAATCAAATAATGAGGAGTGTGTGTGTGTGTGTGTGCGCCCTCGCGCTGGAATAGGGTGTGTGTATATGTGTCGAACAGATCTGGTACAGATCCAGATCTGGGGTGTGTGCGTGTGTGAATCTCGTACCAGATCTGGTGTGTATATGTGTGTGTGTGTGTGTATGAGTGTGTGTCTGTGTGTGTGTGTGTGTGTGAGAGAGAGAGAGAGAGAGAGAGAGAGAGAGAGAGAGAGAGAGAGAGAAAGAGAGCTAACCAGTTCTGACGATGACAAACAGCCGCAGCGGTAGCGACAGTGAGAGGGAGAGGGAGAGGGAGAGGGAGAGGGAGAGGGAGAAGGAGAGAGAGGGTGTGGTTGGGAAAGGTGGAGAGATATGTTGGGGTACCAGAGGTTAGGGTTCATGGATTGAGGGACAAAGAAGAAGAAGCTGAAGAGGAAGAAAGAAGAAGAAGATGGATTAGAACCAGAGGAGGGAGAGAACACACTGAGATAAGGATGTCTCTTAGTGAATGGGGGGGGGGGGGAGGAATTAACTGGTTTAGCCTTTTGGGGGGAAATTTTGGGGGTAAAGTTTTAGGAAAATTTTGTAGCACTTATTTACAAAATTGCCACCGAATTTTATTTTTTAGATTTTATTTACAAAAATGCCACCGGCTGTCATTTTTTATTGAAAAAAATTCACTAAAAAGAAAATACTAACGGATTTTTAATGTTTCTAACGGATATTTCCGTTACTAATTAGTAACGGATATATCCGTTAGAAATCTTAAAAGTTGTCTGTTAGAAATATGGCCATATGGTGTAGTGTTAAGGCTAATAAATAATGAACATGAATTATTTCATAAGACTGATAAGCGTAGAATAATGAGCACAATGTTTGAGTTAGAATATGGACGGTTTGTATATGGAATTGTTTGCTTGGTTTGTGATCATTCAAGTTGCAGGATGGTGGGCCCACTACCGTTTTACAGGTTTGGCTGACCATAAGTAGATTGGTAAGTATGAAATTCGTAGTAGCTTTGGGTTTCGAGCAAGAAATTACTTTGCTACCACATAAATGGAAACTACTCTATTGTCCAGATACGTGTGTGGAACTACCTGTCTTGGCCCAAGAGTATTCTAGTGTGGTTTGTAGTCTATGGGTTCAAGTTGGATCCCTTAGACTTGTTGTTTTGTTTAACTCATACCAGTTATGTGACTGACCCGAGTGTGTTATGCATTCGGGGGCATTTCTATATGAAATGTAGTCGAATGTATTTGTGCATGTTTAGTTTTTGGAGATTTTCGTTGGAGCTTCTGTTTGGATAAAGAGATTGTTGATGTGCTATTTATTGTTAGAGTTGTACTTATTTTTGTTGTACTTGATTATTATTTCTGGCAATGTGAGCCATATTTATGATATTGTAGTATGTGTTGTATTATTGAGATTGGGAACGGTGCAGTGGCTCTTGACCCAAGGATGTTTAGAATTTATTTTAAACCTCTGAACTCTGTACGGAGATTTTATTTAATGAAAATGGTATTTTTTTTTTAAATTGAAAAGGGAATAATAATTGCAATGGAACTTTATTTATTTTATAATGAAATGGATGTTTGGGAATACATATTTAATACTAAAGAGTTTTTCTTTAAAAACAAGATCACATGTCCTTATTTAATGAGTATTAAATATAATTTTCAATAAATTATTTTTTAGCTTGTGTGAGGGTGAAACTCTCGGGATTTGGAAATTGAATATTAGTCTGGATACATACTCTGGATTAAATATTTGGTTGTCCAAAAATTGGGATGTGACACATACATTGTTCTATAATGTGTGTGTGTGTGCGTGCGCAAATTAAGTTTGTTGAATATCAGAGAAGAGTTTGACCATATATATTTGGATTAGTATTTGTAAATATTTGGATTTGGCTCTTCAATGTATGGAAAACAAACCAAACAAAAAGGGAAGAAAATAAGTTCAATAGAGAGATACATTGGATAGAGATAAAGATATAAGGAGTTACTATTGTTATGGATACATTGGATAGAGATATTCATTGAACCTAAAGTGAGAAAAAAATTCAGAAAAAAGAAAAAAGAAAAAAGAAAATGAAGGGTGCAACGTGGCATATTGGAGGAAAGAGGAGTGCCATATGGCAAAATAAAGGTTAGAAGACAGTGCCACGTAGATAGCCTTAAAAAGACCCTGTAGTAATAGTATATTTTATAGATAGGTGGATGTCCCATAGAAATATAAAAGTCTTCTTTTGACTTGCTTAGAATAATAGGTAGCAATCAAATTATCAAAACTATGACAACATGGGTAGACCATTGAAAGGATATATAATAGAGTAATCTTTTCAACCTCCCTTGAACATCAAGCTTGTGGATCTCAAATGTGGCAAGGCCATTGTATATCAATAGTCAAATGATGGGTTGGTATATCCACAAGAGAGGTGAGACATTAGGAGTTCTATTTTTAGAGCAACTCCCATAGGCTAGACAAACCCAGCTTCTAGTAAAAATACAGAGATCAAACTCAAAACATTATCGGGGCCGGTTCTGGGCTAAAGACGGGAAAGTGGCCGCTTTGGGCTCCGAGATATTTAGCTAATTTAAGGACCTCATTTTTTATATTAACTTTGCATTTCTATATTGGTCCCTTATAAAAACCTTACTATAACCAGCCTAATAAAGGCCACAACCCTACCTAAAATGATTCAAAATTTTCACATATAAAACTACAAAGCTAAGCCCAAATAAACCCTCTAGAATAAGACTATGTTTTTATGCTAGAGAGAATAAGACTATAATTTATTTCACTATTAAAAAAAAAGACTAATTTATCAACTCATAGTGTACCGAAAAAATGTAAGAAAATGAGTTTTTTCTCAATTCCCCAAATTCTTTTTAGTTTTAGCCCAAACAAACCCTCCAGCTGTAAGTTGTTTTTAATTTATAGCTTGGTTTTAAATTATTGGTTGTTCAAATAAGTATTTAATTATGCTGCAAGTTGTTTGAACTTTGCAATGTGACATTGAAAATCAATATGTACGCATAATTATGTATACGTAGACTCCAAAAAAAAAAAATCTTCGGGGGTGCTGCCCCGAATGCCCGTATAACTACGGACCCCATTTTAAAAATTCTCTTTGGACCCTCTAAAACTCAGGACCGGTCCTGAACATTATCCCCAGTGAAACAGCAATTTTGGATACTACTTGTCATCACAAGGGTTATTATTTTTGAAATCTCAGTTGAAAGTAGTCTTACAGGTGAAACAAATAATGAAGTAAAATAGTTAGCTAAAAAATAGATAAGGGTGTGAGAGTTGACTCTCAACAAATGACCATCTAAAAAGGAGAAACGAGGTCTACAATGAGAAATGCTAGGCACACATCTCAAATCACACTCCAAATCACACCCCTTGTTTTAAATGTATGTACTTTGTGCTGTTTGAATTTTTTACACTTTTCTATGCACCACTTACACAGCACATGGTACATGCATTTAAAACAAGGGTGTGGTTTAGGGTGTGGTTTGAGATGTGTGCCTAGTATTGCTCGTCTACAATTAAAGTTTATCTAGTATAATCGGAGGAGAAATATTAGACCCACACTCCAAACCACATCCCAAACCACACCCTTGTTTTAAATATATGTACCATGTGCTGTATAAGTAATACACACAAAAGTGTGAAAAGTTCAAATAACATAGAGTACATACATTTAAAACATAGGATGTGATTTGAGGTGTGGTTTATGATGTGTACCTAGTATATCTCTAATCGGAGATACTATTACTATTGCGAAAAAACCTAAGAGCAATCTCCAATAGGAGTTGGCATTTTGAGTACCATTTTGACTACTGGAACCACTTTTTTCAACAATCCATATATACTATTCCCTCCATCATAATGCACTTCAATCATAGTAGGCAAAACAAGTCACTATTTTTTAAATAATAATTTTAAGTATTTTGATGCACTGCAACTGTTAATGCACTTTTAACAATTATCCAATAGTTATAATCTCTTCTTAGTTTCGAATTTTCCAAGGCTCCCAACTTTAGATTTCTATATCTGTCCAGTTGGAAACAAAGCTTGCTTGGTCGGACGTCTTAGATCGCAATATGTATTACTCAATACTTGGAATTGAAAAAAACAAACAAAATTTAATAATCTTTGAACCCACCCAGAATGCAATCTAGTTGAACATTTAGAAGCCTTCTTCCCAACCCTTGGAGATGATAAAGGTTGTGACCTTGAGATGTTTGTGTTGGAAAATAATGAAATAGATGTTGTTATGAACGAAAATGCTTATCGATCGAGTCTGACTGAGTCGTGTTCAAGACAGTGTTCTTAAGAGTAATTTTAGCCCACTCCTTGTTAACATGCACTCGTGAAACAAGGGACACAGAACAACCTTTAAAAGTATAAAAGTGGTCGAATAGAGAAACTGAGAGAGTTTTTATTTTTCTGTGTGTTCTTTCATGAAGAAGACTCAGTTGCAAAAGGCCCAACTGGGTGTGCCCGTGAGGCTTGGAGGCCGGGATTTACAGCCCCCTACACGCGAGTTAGACGTGACACACCCTGTTAAATGGGTTCCGAATTGAAGCCCAAATTTTCATCGGATTTGGGCTTGAATCATGTGCGCGTGAGAGTGCACTTGTGCCAACTTATTATTACGCCCATATTGTAAAAGCTTTTATTAAGCCTCTTAATTTCCTCTTCCCAAACAATGTGCAAGTGGAACAAAGATCACTATCACAATTTTAGGCAAGACCACTCCAACAAGAGAGATGCGGAGAGAGAAAACTTTGGCTTTGAAAAACACCAAATTTACCACAAACATACAACAATTTGAATAATCATCCACGTACCAAGAGTGATCAACATAGTCCAAGATAACATTTAAATTAGTTAATCACATTCAACGCTTCACAAACAGATTAAAGAAACAAAAGGCCAAAAGGGGGACATTTTCATTAAATCAACTAAATAAAAACAGTAGAGAATGTCTCCCTAGTCCAAACCAATATAAGAAAATTATACATATAGATTAAGGCAAAAAAAAAATTTAATATTAATAATAATTCAATAAGTCCAACATCACCCACAAAGTTCATTTCTAGAACAATTGTATCACCTTTTTTCCCACTATTTTCCCTCCTTAATCTAGACAAAGAAATAGAGTCATGATCTCTAAGGCTTTGTTTTGTTTGAGGATTCATTGAAGAAAAAGAAAAAGGAAAGGAAAATTAATTCTTTTGTGTTTCCCCTAGTATTTTCTTCCATGCTTAAATATTATTAAAAGTTGAAAAGTTTTCGAACTTAATAAACAAGGAAAGCGTCTCAAAAAAAATAAAAAATAAAAAAATAGGACACTTATAGATAAGGGCAGTATCACAAATTTTCTTCTTTTTAAGGACAACTTGAACGTTAGTTTAATCACAACTTCCTTACAAACAAGATATCTTGGACAAAAAGGACCAAAAAAACTTATAAAAAAAAAAGATCAAAAACCACCCTTCCAAACCCGCTCCAAGCGCTCACACGCGCCCCTACCTCAACAAACAAATTAAAAAAAAATCTATGGTGTGACGACTCTCATTTCAAAAAGTTTTTAAAATTTTAAATCTTCATAACTTTTAATCTATAAGTCAATTTTTCACAAATCGCGGCGATGAGAGCTATAAAACTGATACCATTGTTGATATGTTTTGAGCAAAAAAAAAAATTCAAGATTTTACATACATAAATAATAAGTGAAATTTCACTTGACATACACGAATATTCACTTAATATTCATGAAAATGTTCAGTGAAAATTCACTTAGTATTCACTTATGACAAGTGAAATTTTACTAATTACCCCAAAAGAAATTTACACAAAAATCCCTAAAAGTTATTGTCCAGAGTTTAAAGTCCAATTTGATTCGTAGTTTGTTAAAAAGTCCCTCAAATGTCGAGTTAAATGAAATTATTAAGTAAAATTTCACTTAATGTTCATGTATGACAAGTGAAATTTCAATTTTTTTTCCCTTCATATTTAACAATGTATATTTTGCTTAAAACCCAAATTTCACAATCAATTATTAAAACACAATTTTTTAAACCACACAAATGCAAGAATTCTCTTAAAAATTCACTAAAACTCTCCCTAGGAACAAGCATGTAAAACTTCGTTTTTTTTTCCTCAAAATATATCAACTTGTGGCATACATAAATATTAAGTGAAAATTCAATTACTATTCATGTATGTAAAAATTTGAATTTTTTTTTTTGTTTTTTTTGGCTCAAAACATATCAACAATGGTACTAGTTTGTAACTCTCGTCGACACGATTCCAACGGTATAAAATTTGTGAAATTGGAGTTTTAGATCAAAAGTTATGAAAGTTTAAAATTTGAAAAATATTTTCGAAATGAAATCTGCTATGGTGTAGCCACTCATACTGTGCACCATATCATTTCTTTTTATTGTTCATTGAAGGGGAGTGGGGCGCGCATGACTGTGTGGCTAAGATTCTTTTTTGGGCAAATTCGACAATTCACCTCTTTTGTCCTTTTCACGAAATGGTAAAATTGTACTTTTAAAACTTTTGAAGATTATTTTGAGGGATTTTCCACTAATTTTCCTTCCCCACCCCAAAAAAAAAAAAGAAAAAAAGAAAAAGAAATAGTAATTGTTTTTGTCACTATATTTTACTTTAAATCTATTTTTCCCACCGTTTTTCTCATTAACCAAACAAAGGAAAGCCTTTTCCCCCCAGATTTTCTTTTCTTTTTCCTCCCTAAATCCATGAACCAAACAGAGATTACAGAAAAATAAACTGTCTGGTTCTCAGATGGTAATGGGTAGTTTATAGGCAATGGCTTCGGTGTTGGCACCAATTGAGATGAGTGAAAGACTCTGCTGGTGTGACCGTGTGTTCAGCTAACAATGGCGTAATCTGAAGGAAACCGCTGGGTCCGCAGATGCACCATCAAAGGGTGTACCACAATGAAACCAATGGCCAATTGGCCATAGGTGCAATAATGTCCAAATTGCCATTCATGGGGTGGTCCAGTTCTAAAAACAAAACTGTGTAGACAAGGCCAAAAAGGTCACAATCTCAAAACATGAGACTATTCCTCAAGCAATTATGTATAACATGGGATGATGGAGATATCTGTGCTTCCTGCAGTGAGTGGATCAAATATCAAATTTTAATAGTGCCATAGGTCATAAATTTCAATCACAAGAAAAAAAAAAAAAAAAAAAGAGGGCGACGGTAAACAATATAAAATCAAAACAGGTATGATTTCACATCAAAAATTTGTATTCAGAGCGTTGTCATGAGATCAACTTGCATTTACTTCGATCAATAAAATATGGGTAATGCTATTGTTCCCAATTCTGTATCCCAAACTTGATTCCAGACACATATGGCAGTGAGACAACCTAAAATAACTTCTAATAAAAATTCAATGTATTGTGGGAACCCAAATCTGGGATGCAAAGTTTGAGAACTATTCACAAATATTTCTATTTAAGACTCTTTCGAAAAGGATATGAATATGGATTGAGTCAATACCACGAGTGAAAGGTATCATCTTCAGTGAAAAGTAATTTTTTCAAGGGTTAGTCTTCCAACGTGGTTTTTCTTCTTCCATTTTTTCCTCTCTAGAACTCGTAAAATGAAGGACACAAAATGATACTACGTATAAGAAAACACCTGATATACATTTTCATAAAACATGATATAGTTTGTATGTAAAAAAAATACGCAGTTGATCACAATTATAGACTTATAGTGTTTAGGAGATTACTGCTAGTGATTCTTGGAAATAATAATGAATATTCAGAACTAAAGAAGAAAAACTAGAAAGGCGGCTAGCATTTTTTAAAAGGTAAGTTGAAATTGAAGCACCACAAAAGTGAGGTCCCCAATGGTGCAATTTTAACCATTTCAGGGAAAAATAAAGTATTTGGTAGCAAAGAAAATGCAATAATAATGTTTTGACATTTAGAAAATTACCAGAACATCAATGCCCTTTCTTCAAGAATCTGTTATTACTCCTGAGTATTTAGGTTGTTTTATATAGAGTTTGCAATCTGCAACAAACGAGAAAAAACGTAGTTTAAGCATAAATAAACGTCAAATGCGATAATCACAAAAAAAAAAAAAAAAAGAGGGTTAGAACTTCGCAACTCATAGCTAGTGTGTCTGTGAGTGTTTATATTGCATTTGGGAGAACAGGTCGCAATTACAACACGAAGATACCCGAGTTAGGAAAGTCTCAAAAACTAGTAGCAAATATCAAAGATCACTTAGCTGCGAAACCAAAAGTATATGCTCAATTTACTGCTATAAGATAAGTTTTGCTAACCAATAAGCATAATCAATTCCCTCTAAAATATGCATTGACTAAAAACAAAATTTTGTAATATGCTATTAACAATTGGGCCCATTGTCAATTCGCCACGGCTGTGGTAGGCAGGACATTCGTTAGAAGAGGGTTGGCTGGACAAATAATTGGTTACAATTTCTTCACTATGATTTTAAAAATCTTCCATTCTTTATTACTACTTCTCACTAATAATATATCCCTGATCATTACAGAGGGAAGGAATTGATCTGTTTGGTTGATTTGATAATAAAAAACTAGCCCTCTCAAATGCATTCAGCCACGTTTTGAAACTCTACTGTGGAGATACGAACCATTTCTATTCTTACAGCCAATTCGCTACTTATAGTCTGCTGACCATTGCTTTCACAACCCCCCAAAAGGATAAACTAATGACACATCACTGAAAATTACACAAATGCTTATTTAAACAAATGTGTGTTTAATGTTGTAATCTCCAAAAGGGGAAAAGCTCGAGACCGAGAGCAACAAGAAGAAGAAAAGACACAAGGCAAAAAAACCAGAAGCCCAAATTGGAATCGCAACACACGAACAACACCTCTCTTCCCAATAAACCAAATCCAGCATGTAAGTAAACCCAAACTTTTTTGTCTTCAAATTATTTTAGCACACGTATGTGGATTCTTACAAACGTTATTGTTCGGATTGATCGATTTGTGGGTCGGTTCATGGGAATGGTTTTGAGTGTCACACATAATTATGAGCTTTGAAGTTTAAAGTTTAAGTGGCAGATTCTTAATCTTTGAGCTTATATTAGATGAAACTTGTGTAAAATTGCTGTTTGGTTTCACACTATGCAGTAACAATATTTATTTTTGAAAAAGCTCAATTTTGGAAGAGGGGAAAGAGGACTGATTTTGTAAGACTATTTGATGATGTCTGTCAATCATTTTGTTTCTTCCATACTTGCTAGGATCGGCCGATTCACACGAGTGGATTTGAGTTTCACACAACCCAGTACGATTCATGACTCATAAATTCATAATACTGATCTTCGAACTTTGAAGTTTAAGTGGGAGATTCTTAATTTTTGAGCTTATATCAGATGAAACTTGTGTTAAATTGTTGGTTTGTTTCATACGTATCTGCAGTAATAATATCTATTTTTGAAAAACCTAAGTGAATCTTCTGATTCGATACGATTCAAAACTTGACAATGATAATGTGTAGGATGTCAATTTTGGAAGAGGAGAAAGAGGACTTGTTTGGCAGGCTATCCGATGATATCCTCTGTCAAATTATTTTGTTTCTTCCATTCAAATCTGCTGTACAAACCAGCATATTTTCCACAAGATGGAGACCACTTTGGAAGAAAGCTTTAGTCCTCCATGGAACTATAGAAGATCTTCCAAAGGTAATCACTGCGTTTCTCAACTGTTCCAATGAGCCACATCGAATAAGCTCTGTACGGGGGCTTCCATATCACTTCGGTGAAAATAGTACCCTCCTAGCAACTATTATTGATAACACCGAAGTTCATCTAGATTTCACCGATGGAGAAGAAGAAGATGATCCTACGCAATTTGACTGGCGATTAAAGTTTCTTGATCAATCAACTCCAGTTCATGTTTCCTCTATAGAAACCCTTCATTTGACATCAGTAAGCAAGCTCACCAAAGAACATGTTTCGTCAGTCGCTTCAAATTTCCCTCTTATTAAGAATTTGGAAATCGCTAAGTGCAAGGACTTACAAGACCTACGAATTCTTGCTCCAGAACTTCAAAGCTTTACTATTTTGGACTGTCCAGAATTGAATGAGTTCTCCATTTTTGCCAATAATATGCAAAGATTTCGGTTTAGGGGATTACTTCCACGATTTTGGCTCATGCATGGGCAACTCTTGAAAGATGCAATGCTTGATTTTAGAAAAGGTCCCGGATACCATCCCTTCAGCCCTCAGAATCTTTTCACTCTTCTGTGGGCAGTCTCCAAAGTTGAAGTTCTCGCTTTATGCGGATGGCCTTTTGAGGTTTGTTTCAGTTAGGACCAACTTAACCATCTTTTTATTTTTTAATTGAATTGCTTACACCAATCAACATTTTATATCTTCTTCTTCTTCTTCTTTATTTTTTTTTTACAGGTCCCAATTCATACGTGGCTACCACTAACAGGGTTTGTTCAGAATCCTGAGGATTTTATGTTTAACAATTTAAAGGAACTATGGTGGATTGATAGCTCAATGGAAGAATACAAAATGCATGTCTTGGTTTCTTTCCTGAAAATATGTCCTTCGCTCGAGAGACTTCGCATAACTGTAGGTATCTACATTGGTTTAAGTGTTTATACATACTCGTTTACTGATTTCTAAATTTTTGGTTCTTCTTTGTGATTGAAAAATGTTTGGAAGAATTTCAGGCAGAACTGATTTCTAACACACCATTTACATTGGCTGCTTTGGTTGTCAAGCAGCATATATTTACGAAATGTTCCCCTGGGATATATGGGTGTGTTTGGAATGCATTTTCACGGTTTCACCAATTATAATTGCATCATCCTCGTCATTTTCAACTTACTTTAGTTATGCACTCTTAATGCAATTTTTACGTATTTTAAAAAAAAAAAAAAAAAAAAAACAACAATTCATGTTTGCTTCTGCTTTTAATCTATTTAGCATGGATATGGTCATATGACACGGATACAATACGACACGGAGACGGTGATACGGCAAATTCCAAAAAAGTAGAATACGCATACGAAGGATGCACTGAATTAAAAAATAACAGCATTTTTTTTAGTATAGTTTAATTAAAAATAGAAATCGAGGGTTGAATATGAAATTACATATTTATCCATTGCAACTAGCATCTTAGCAAGATTGTTTTAACATTACAAAATAACAATTTGAAAAACACTAACATCTAATCGATAATCAAACCCTTATAGATAGTACAATGTGATACGGAAAGAGAATAGAGGAAGAACTAAGAAGCACCGACACGGACACGACTCGACTCGAATACGTCGACACGATATTTCTGAAAAAAGAATGATACAATACGTCAGAGACTCGACTTTTATTTAAATATTTTTAAATATATATATATTTTACCATGTTTAATCAAAATTGGCATAAAAGCACATAAATCACCACAATATTATGACATTATCAATAACAACAAAACCAATGAATAAAATTCAAAAAAATCTTTATTAATAGACTAATAGCATTCATCAACAAAAAAGAATAAAAAATTCAGACTTGTTTTTTACATATCCGACACATGTCCAAAGCGTGTTGGGTCGTGTCAGTGTTGGATAAGCGTTAGATACTGATACGAGGGCCAATATAAAGTGTCGGTCCTTCACAGGGAAGAAGATAAAAAGGGCAGCCCAGTGCACGAGGCTCTCACCATTGCGGGTCTGGGGAGGGTGAGATGTACACAGCCTTACCCCTGCAAGCAGAGAGGCTGTTTCCAGACTCGAACCCATGACCTCCAGGTCACAATGGAGCAACCTTACCGTTGCGCTAAGAGTGTCGGTGCTTCACAGGGAAGAAGATGAAAAAGGAAAAAAGAAAACCAGAAATTTTAACTCGTGTATTCTGTAAAACCAGAAAAAAGAAAACTAGAAAAAGAAGAAGTAAATCAGCCTCTCGGCGGTGTCCCTCGCATATCCTCACATGTCCCGTCCATGACCCTCGCGTTTGAAGTTAAACTTTTAATTATAAAAAGCTAGATAGGGATTTGATGCGTCGGACACATGTCCGGCCCGTCCCATTGGCATACGAGGACGTGAGTTGGGGATTACCTCGCCATATCTAAAGTATATCAATATTGCTAGGATGTGCTACCAAAAAATTGTGATTTGTGTTTCAAATGCAGCATAAGCTCCCTGACTTCATTCTCTTGACGATTAGAAGTCATTGTACCATGAATTCCTTCCAAAGAAAATTTCATTTGCTTCGGACTCAAATAAAATTTTCCTGGTTATTGAAATTTGCAGCTTGATCCAAGTAGCTACCGCAATCCAAACAGGGAAGACATCAGGGTGGAAAACTTGAATCAAGAAGTGAGAAACAGGAGATTAAGTCGTCTCCGAGTAGTTAAAATGGAGGGGTTCATAAATCAAGAAGATGAAGTCTTATTGGCAAAGTGTCTGCTAAGGAATGTAGTTTCTGTGGAGCCAGAAATTGTAGCAACATCAAATGCTAGTGGGTCGACCTCAAATCGTTTAAGAAGATTAGTGAAGATCAATTGGACTGAGACTACCCAATATCAACTAAACATAGAACAAAACATTTCTAGAGGAGATAGTGCATCATCTTCTTCAAGGGATTATCATAAAGAGGCAGTAGAAGAGTATCCAGAGACTTATGGTTTTGAATTTGTGGAAGAGGAAAATGAGGTGGAGTTATGTGCTACATTTTCTCATATGGATGTATAGATGAAAACTGTAACTGGAAATATGCTAGCTAAGATGTCATATTCTACAAGATTCATTTCCAATGCTGTTTTACATTATAAAAAATTACTCCTTGATATTAGAAATTCAGCTAAAAATAAAATTTTTTAGGGCCTATTTGGTTAATATGCTTTGGTCCAGTCTCAGTCTACTTTTTATATGGATCACCGACACTTCAAATGAAGCGCCATATTTGTGTCTAACACACCTCCAACACTGAAACTTGTGTGACACGCCTTCGACATCGACACGTATCGGACACACAAAAAACATAGGGATTTTTAAAATTTATTTTTGAAATCTGATACTTCATCGACATGGCTCTGGCACGTTTTCAACACATCATGGTTTTTATTAAGAGAAGTCTTGAACTTTGGGGTGAATGTCTTAATATGTAAAATAAGGTTGCAAAGAGGGGTTAATTTTGAAAAGTTAAGACATTTAGTGATAAACAGAAAGAATACTAGAAAGTTGAAGAACTTATAATAAGTTTTGGTGGATTGTTATGATATTACCATGGTGTATTGTTGTTTGGAGGCAATTTATTTAACATCTTAGTTCCTAGTTATAGTAGGAATAGTGTTATTTTTATGTTACATGTTTACATATAAAGATATGTATATGTGATTAATATTTTCCGTGTCGCTGCCATATTGTGTCGCATTTTTTTTAGGATTTTCCGTATTGCCGTTTCGTTTCGTGCCAATCCGTAGCAGCTCTTCTTAGGACTTCTGTGCAAGAAAAGAACATTCACGACACATGCTTTGAATTTATGGAACCATTTCTGTTCCTCCCAAACAGTCCCTTAGATATGCAAGTGTTCTAAGCCGTAAGCAACCTTGACTAGGAGTCTAGGACATCCATTACAACATCATTATTCTCATGCTGTAATATTGCAGTGTATCTCCATTTTAGGCAGTTAAACTTGTTGTGTTTTACTGGTGATTTCCACGTGTTTCTCGAACAACCATATGAAAGTTGTATAAACATTGTACATCAATCAAAATTTGGGTAATATTGCCAGAAAAAGTCAGGGTAGTGAGCTATGGTTCAATGCCTACAGATATAGAGAAGGAAAAGGGAAAGGAAAGGAAACAAGAAAGAAAACTATTTCCCTAGAGTATTCGTCTAATAGGAACTACAAAATTTTAAAAATATTATTGGAACTCGAGAAAAAAGGGAGTGAAGTGACTCACACAAGTCATAAATGTTACTAATTTACTTTTCGTCCTATATTCTTTCGCTTCTAATTTTCACCGACACTTTCCATATTAATTAAACAAAGAAAAGTGTATTGCATAATGTTTCTTTTCCTTCTGTCATTAAATCCGTGAACCAAACAGAGCCTAAAGTCTTTCGCTTACTTATGTCACTTGCAGGGCATTCTTCAGGCTACTCTACTTCAAGGATGCGTAAGAGTTCAAATTAGGTCTCAAGGCATACAACATTAGGCCAAGTCAAACTAATGAGAGTCCAAATCATTGGAATAAGCTTAGTCCTTAAGCTATTGGGTACTATATAAGATAATGATGTACAACATGATATCCTGAGTGAGCTCCAAACTATTTGAAAAGTCTGAAATAAGACAATTTATTTCTGATATTGTAGGTTTAAATGATCTCCAATCACAGAATATTTTTTTTATGGCTACATATCAAAACAAGTGGATAGTGGCATTTTTGTTCTTATTAAATCCTAACCTCACATTTCTCCCATCTAAATCTATGTTTATATTTGTTAAGAAACACAATGGAAGCTTCCCAAGTCATAAAGTTTTGGATATCAATCTAGAGCACAAAGTAAAAGCACAAACCTGAGAGCGCCACCTCCTCTAAATAAAGGAAGAAGAACGCTAAAATGATTTTCAAAGGAAGTCACCATAAAAACCGTCGCGAGGATAGTCTTTCTGTCTTTCTGTTGTTGTTGTGCCCAGTTTCATCGTCTTTTTGTTTTTGGGCCCTGTTTAGCCGTTTGGCTTTGTTTGCTAGCTTTGGGGCAGAATTGTTTGAGAATTCCGAAAATTCCGAAAATTTTCCGAAAATATGTTTTCCGAAAACATTTCTGAAAAAATCCGAATATTTTCTGAAAATTTGGAAGAATGTGGACTGTTTGTCCCATATCGAATAAGAAGAGAAATGAGAGAGTAGGAGACTCTCTATAAAAACATGACTTACCCTTTTAATAGTATTTGTATTCCGAAAATTGTAGAAATTATGAAAATTTTTTATTCCAATTCCGAATAAATTCTGAAATTTTTTGAAAATTTCGAAAATTCCGAATTCCGAAATCAGAAAGGAAAATAAAATTTCGAAAAAATCGGAACGGAAATTGGAACACCTATTTAATTTCCGAAATTTTTGGAATTTTTTCCGAAAGACGTATTCCGATCCACACACCCCTACTCTGGACGTATTTTTCCAGTTTGTGCCCCTTTCTGTTCTAGCATGTTTTTTTTAGCACATTGAAACATTATGGGGTATGGCCTTTTTCGATTTAATTAACCATTTTTCCAAGAAAAAAAAAAGTAAACAACGAACACCTAACGAGAATAATCACAATAGAATAGTATAAGTATGTCAGAAATCCCTCAAATAAAATTCAAGCAAAAGCCCATTTTCAAGAACTGAAGAATTTACAAAGAAGCATAAAGTCATGATCAAAACTTGATGTAAGGAAGAGAAAATTTACCTCTTGGAAATTTAACAACAATTTGATTTCCTCACGACTAGAGAACCCTTTTTCAAGCACAAGTTGAAATTTCCACAAAGCCACTGTAATTGTAGCAAATTGGAGACTATGGCAAAGAATGTTAGAAAATTGAGGTGTGAATGAGGAGACAATGTTTTAACGGCGTTTGTCTTGAAGCGCCGGGAATTAACGGCGTTTGTCCTTAAGTGCTGGGAATTAACGGCGTTTATTCAAAAGCGCCGGGAATTTCTTAGCTTCAGTTTTGAGAAAGTTTCAGAGGGGCTTTCGACCGGTCGAGCGGGCCCAGAACTGGAAAAAGTTTTGAGAAAGTTTCAGAGGGGCTTTCGACCGGTCGAGAGGGCCCAGAACTGGAAAGTTGCGACTTTTCATTTTTTGAACGATGTATATCTGTTCTATTGGTTTCTAAACGTGTATTTACATACATAGACATGTTCTAAGGGTGTTGGGACACAACCGGTTGTGTAGAGACATGTCTCTTACCCTATTGACACCTCTATATATACATTATGTTAGTTAGTTTACATATAGTTCACGGAGTTTATGTCCAGTTTTGGTCTCTTCTTCTACCTAATTTCTTGAGTCTTTTAAGAGCAATTTATATACACAAATTCTGCAGAAGTTAATAAAGATTATTGCCTCTATTAACTTAGATCGTAGTATCCTCAAGAAAAAGACGTCATAGTCCACTTGCAACCGTGTGTGGGGCGTAACTTTGTTTTTGGACAGCGTATCTAATACGTGCTCGGTCTTTGAAGTTCTTTTTCTGTATTTCATTATTTCTTATTCATTTTTCAAGTACCCCAAAACCAACAATCGAAAACAAAGTTATTATACTTAAAAGATGGCCGGAGAAACATCAACAACTGTTGCAACCATTGTCAAGAACACCCATGCCGAGAAGCCTGAAAAGTTTAAGGGGGAAGACTTTAAAAGATGGCAAATGAAGATGCTATTTTATCTCACTACTCTCAACCTCGCACATATTCTACGTGAGGCAAAACCGGTGATTCCTACAGAAAATGCCACCAAAGAACAAGAAGCCGCTTTGGAAGCATGGAATCACTCCGATTTCTTATGCCCCAATTATATCTTAAACGGGTTGGAGGATACTCTCTACAATGTTTATTCTGTCCTTGAAAGTGCAAAGGAACTTTGGGAGTCTCTAGACAAGAAGTACAAAACGGAAGATGCGGGGACTAAGAAGTTCATTGTGGGAAGGTTTCTAGAATTCAAAATGGTGGATTCTATTCCGGTGGTTAAGCAATTGGAAGAGATACAAGTCATCATCAACCAAATTCATGTGGAGGGAATGGCTATTAGTGAACCATTTCAAATTGCATCAATCATTGAGAAGTTACCACCATTGTGGAAGGAATTCAATAGCTATTTAAAACACAAGCGCAATGAATTGTCAATGGAAGATTTGGTAGTACATTTAAGGATAGAGGAAGACAACCGGAAAGGAGATAAGAGTGGGCTGCAAGGATCTATCGAGTCTAAGGCAAATCTTGTTGAAGGTGAGTATTCAAAGGTTAAAAATAAAAGTAATACTAAGGGAGCAAAAAGGAAGTCTACATATAATTCCAAGGACCACAAATCCAAGAAAATTAAAGGGAATTGTTGGGTTTGTGGGATACCCGGGCATCGCGCAAGCGATTTTCAAAATAAGAAGGGATCTAATGGAGGGAACAAAAAGCCTAACCAAGCAAACATGATGGACACCGACAATCTTGCGGCAGTAATCATGGAAACTTGTGTTGTGACCGACTCAAAGAGTTGGTGGATAGACACCGGGGCCACTAAGCATATTTGTGGAGATCGAAACATGTTTTCTACTTACACAACGTTGGAAGGTGGTGAGAGGCTTTATATGGGAAATGCCGCGGCTGCAACCGTTGAAGGCAAAGGGAATGTGTTAATGAAGTTCACATCCGGCAAAGAGATGACTCTCCTAGATGTGCTACATGTACCCGAAATTCGAAAGAATTTGATGTCGGGTCCTATGCTTAGCAAGAAAGGATTCAAGTTAGTCTTCGAATCTGATAAATTTGTATTAACTAAGGGTGGAATGTATGTAGGGAAGGGCTATATGTGTGATGGGCTCTTCAAAGTCAATTGTACTCCTAAAATTAATATTAATGAGAATGGAATAAGTTCTTATTTTGTTGAGTTATGTAGTTTATGGCATTCTAGGCTTGGACATGTTAATTTCAATTATATGCATAAGATGATGAATTTAGGACTATTACCAAAATTTGAAATTGATAAAACTCATAAATGTGAAATATGTGTTGAATCTAAGTTTGCTAGAAAACCATTTAAATCCATAGATAGAACAAGTGAATTATTAGATTTAATTCATACGGACTTATGTGATTTAAAATTAACTCCAACAAGAGGTGGTAGAAAATATTTCTTTTCGTTCATAGATGATAAAAGTAGATATTGTTATGTTTATTTATTGCACTCAAAGGATGAGACCATAGATATGTTTAAGACATATAAGGTCGAGGTTGAAAATCAACTTTCAAACACAATTAAAATGGTGAGGTCGGATAGGGGAGGTGAATACGAGTCAACTCCATTGGCCGAATATTGTGCACTTAATGGCATAATTCACCAAACTACGGCACCGTATACACCGCAACAAAATGGTGTAGCGGAGAGGAAAAATCGAACTCTCAAGGAAATGGCTAATGCTATGTTAAATAGCTCGGGAGTGCCACATAACTTGTGGGGGGATGCCATTCTCACGGCGAATGTGATCCTAAATCGGATTCCACATAAGAAGACTAAAAAGTCTCCTTATGAAGAGTGGAAAGGTAGAGAACCCTCCTATAAAAAGTTGAAAGTGTGGGGGTGTCTAGCTAAGGTACAAGTTCCGCTTCCAAAACGGACTAAGCTTGGACCTAAACCTGTGGATTGTGTATTTATTGGATATGCTGTTAATAGTGCTGCGTATCGATTCCTTGTGGTTAAATCCGATAATGTAGATATTCATGCTAATACGTTTATAGAATTGGTGGATGTCGAATTCTTTGAGGACATCTTCCTTTTAAAGAAGGAAGACAAAATTCAACTCCTAAAAGAAGTGTTGGAGAGGTTTCGTCTAATCCTCGTGATCAAGGGGAAACCGATGTCGCTCCTAGAAAAAGCAAGAGAGCTAGAAAAGCTACTTCTTTTGGACCGGATTTTGTGACACTAGCTACCATAGGGGATCCTCAAACCTTTAATGAGGCTATGAGTACACCCGAAGCGCCATATTGGCAAGAAGTGGTAAATAGTGAGTTGGATTCCATTATGCAAAACCATACATGGGAATTGGTTAACTTGCCTTCGGAAAGTAAACCAATTGGTTGCAAATGGATATTCAAGAAAAAACTCAAGGCCGATGGTACTATTGATAAGTACAAGGCTCAGTTGGTAGCTAAAGGTTATAGACAAAAAGAGGGATTAGATTTCTTTGATACCTATTCCCCGGTCACTAGGATTACATCCATTAGGATGGTAATCGCTATACCCGCTGTCTATAACTTAGAATTACATCAAATGGATGTAAAATCAGCGTTTCTTAATGGAGATCTAGATGAAGAGATCTATATGGAACAACCGGAAGGTTTCATTGTAAATGGATAAGAACACAAAGTGTGTCGACTTGTTAAGTCTCTTTATGGCTTGAAACAAGCGCCAAAGCAATGGCACGAGAAGTTTGATCACACCATGATCACAAATGGTTTTAAAATCAATGAATGCGATAAGTGTGTACATGTTAAAGAATTTGAAAATTCTTATATCATCATGTGTTTATATGTAGATAACATATTGATAACCGGTACCAACAAGAAGGTTATCAATGAAACTAAGAAGTTGTTAAACTCAAGCTTTGACATGAAAGACATGGGTAAAGCCGATGTTATTCTTGGTGTGCAAGTGAAATCGACTTTCTATGGATATCGTATCACACAAATCACATTATGTTGAGAAAATATTAAAGAAGTTTGGACAATTTGATTGTAAAGCGGCTTTAACGCCGTTTGATGCAAACTGCAAGTTGAGGAAAAATGTAGGGGTTGCCATATCTCAACTTGAATATTCTCAAGTTATTGGAAGTTTGATATACATTATGAATTGTACAAGACCGGATATTGCTTATTTGATGGGGAGACTTGCTAGATACACTAGCAATCTGGGGAAAGAACATTGGGATGCTCTTATTAGAGTATTAAGGTATCTAAAGCATACTATGAGCTATGGTTTGCACTACACACGGTATCCACCCGTGGTAGAGGGATACTCCGATGCTAATTGGATCTCGGACAGTCAAGAAACCAAGTCCACAAGTAGGTATGTGTTCACTTTAGGTGGAGCTGCGATTTCTTGGAGATCAACAAAGCAAACGTGTATAGCACGTTCAACGATGGAATCAGAATTTATTGCCTTGGATAAGGCGGGTGAGGAAGCTGAGTGGCTTCGAAACTTCCTAGAAGATATTCCGCTGTGGCCAAAGCCGGTAACGGCTATAGTTGTGCATTGTGATTGCAATGCGGCGTCATCCGTGGCTAAGAATGTCGTTTATAACGGCAAGTCAAGGCATATAAGGAGACGACACAATACGATCAAGCAGTTGCTATCTAGTGGTGTTATAACGATTGACTATGTCAAGTCCAAAGAGAATATTGCGGATCCTCTAACGAAAGGATTGCATAGAGATCAAGTTCAATATACTACGAAAGGAATTGGCCTAAAGCCAATACTTTGAACATCCCGGGCGAAAACCTAACCTAGTTGACTGGAGATCCCAAGATCTAGGTTCAATAGGCAAACTAGTTGGGAAAGTTCATGTTGTAAACACACATTTGTAATAAATGGTTTCATTCTTGTATATTGAATTGGTGTGTAATAAAATTGTTGAGGTTATGTTGTTACATTTAATGATGTTGATGAGTAAGTGCTAGTACTCTAAATTAATATCACCTATATGAGAAAAGAAGTGGGGTCGCTTCTATGAGAATTTCAAAGGCTTGGTTCTCTGAGAGCTCTCATGAACATAGGATCTTGTTTACGACCAAAATGAACACAACCGAATGAATTAAAGTGTATAAGGATAAGTGGTGTGTGGTATCTAATGTTGATTTACACTAAAAGGTTGGTTGGTTCAATACGTTAATGTACACTGCTTCAGCGAGTAAGTCCATTAGGTATTCGCTAAGGGAAAGTTCAAGTCCAAAAGACACTCTCCTAATGCATCACAAGTCCATTAATTGCTCTCGTTGTTTTTATCGTCTATTGAGTCAAGTTTAGAAAACCATGTCATTCACATGTGGGGGATTGTTAGAAAATTGAGGTGTGAATGAGGAGACAATGTTTTAACGGCGTTTGTCTTGAAGTGCCGGGAATTAATGGCGTTTGCCTTGAAATGCCGGGAATTAACGGCGTTTATTCAAAAGCGCCGAGAATTTCTTAGCTTCAGTCTTGAGAAAGTTTCAGAGGGGCTTTCGACCGGTTGAACGGGTCAACTCGACCAGTCGAGCGGGCCCAGAACTGGAAAAAGTTTTGAGAAAGTTTCAGAGGGGCTTTCGATCGGTCGACCGGGTCAACTCGACCGGTCGACCGGGTCAACTCGGCCGATCGAGAGGGCCCAGAACTGGAAAGTTGCGACTTTTCATGTCTCAACTTCGAATTTGAACGATGTATATCTGTTCTATTGGTTTCTAAATGTGCATTTACATACATAGACATGTTCTAAGGGTGTTGGGACACAACCGGTTGTGTAGAGACATGTCTCTTACCCTATTGACACCTCTATATATACATTATGTTAGTTCGTTTACATATAGTTCATGGAGTTTATGTCCAGTTTTGGTCTCTTCTTCTACCTAATTTCTTGAGTCTTTTAAGAGCAATTTATATACACAAATTCTGCAGAAGTTAATAAAGATTGTTGTCTCTATTAACTTAGATCGTAGTATCCTCAAGAATAAGACGTCATAGTCCACTTGCAACCGTGTGTGGGGCGTAACTTTGTTTTCAGACAGCGTATCTAATATGTGCTCGGTCTTTGAAGTTCTTTTTCTGTATTTCATTGTTTCTTATTCATTTTTAAAGTACCCCAAAACCAATAGAGAAACCTCCACAACATCAAGTGAATTATTGACCTAAAGTGTGTAATAACATGGCCCTACTGAAATTGCACTTCTTTATGAGGGTTAGTGATATTTGGGTGGGGAATGAGAAACTAGGATAAATTTGAGACTTCCATTTACCTATCATAAAAAAATTTGCGAAATTGTATAGGTTGGTGTAGCTCAAGTGGCAAAGAGCTTGGCACATATAAGTGTCTTTCAATGCATAGGTTTAAAGTTCAAACTTCATTTCCCTCCCCATGTCAAAAAAATAAATATATTTGGGAAATTTATATGGTGCTGCCTAATTGTTTTTTAGTCCCAAGTTTGGAACCCAAAATATTGTGATTTTGAAAATTCATTTTGATTTAAAAGTTAAGGTAAGTATTCAACTTACAATATTTTGGTACCAAATCATAACATATTGAGACCAAATCATAATACCATGGAACCTAAAATATAGGCTTTATCATAGAAGGTCCCAAAAATTTGATACTTCCATTCCCTTTAGGAGTGGTTTTTTTTTTTTTTTTTTTTGTCAAACCCTTTTTGATTTCAGAGACCTCATTTAGCAGTAACTTCTCTAGGATATCAACTAGCAAGTGACAGTAAGAAGGGGAAGAGATGCTCGACAGCCATTCTACCCACTACCATTCCTTCATTTTGATGCTTGGCGGCCATTCTATCCAGCATCACCCCTCACCACTTGTCATCACAAATTCACACCATTCCTGTCTTTTTTATTTTTTTCCTTTTTATTTAAAACAAAAAACAAAAAAACAAACAAATTGGAAAAAAAAAATGTGTGGTGCCGATGGCCACCCATTGGTGCTGTCAAATAGGCAGCATCTTTGATTGTTGTAGAGAATCCTCAATCTAGTATTCTTCTTTTGAGTATCACTTGACAGTAAGTATGTGTTATTTCGGATAGTGATAAGCGACAATATTTAAAACTTTTAGGCAGCGTTTGGTAGATCAGATAAAATTATCAGATTGGACAGGGTAAGGCAGGATTAGACTGGATTAGTAATCATGTCGGATAAGTTGTTATGTTTTCCTATGTTTGGAACCTGTTGGATAAAACTGTTGGATAAGCAGTTTTATCATAATTCTGTGTTTGGTCGTGCCCGGATATAAGTTCTATATAATAACTAAATTATTATTTTTAACACACACGCACACACACAAAAGAGCTGAATTTTTTTTTAAAAGAGAGTTGAATCTTTCCTAATTTTGTGTTTGGTCTGTTGGTATTTAGGTTTAACAATTTATTTAAACGTGTAGCGGAAAGATTAAGTTACAAAAACTAATTGGTAGCCCGGATCTACTACTCGTTAACTCTATAGATGCATACAAGAGAAGGAAAAGAATTATATCTTTGTGTCTTGAACCCAATTCTGAAACCTTCAACCTTCTTGATGGTGTAACAACCTCCACTAGGTTGTCTTCACTCTTATGACTCCTACGGATGCTTGCCGGAAAGACTAGGGTTGGTGGGAACCCTATAGAGAGGATAGAGAAGGTTTAAGAATCCTCAAACAGTTTCTGCAGCTTCTGGTGTATAAAAACGACGAACTCCTTTCTTTCTGGACGCAGCTGCCTTATTTATAGAATCTCATAACCGACCTAACTTTCAATCGATCGAAGTGCCTTCGATCGATCGAACCGTGATCGAATGAACAATGTTCGATCGATCGAATCTGTCTTGACTTCAATCGATTGAGACTCATTCGATCAATCGAACCTGTCTTGACAAAAATTCTCTTGTGCCTTTCCAAGCATCCTAGCGAAGCTAAGAGTGGGAACTCCTAGGCTCTTTATTGTTGGCTCAGATTAGTTGTTAATTCCCATGACCAAACTCTTTGATCATCATACTAACTAGCTGGTTAGTTAACGTTTACTCCACTATAAAACGATAACTAAACTCCAATGCAAAAGAACATATCCGAAGCGATAACTAGACTTGTATAGTGTACTAATGTCCTTCTATCACCAGCACTCATAATCATATTTAGGTAGTCGGATAACTGTTACTGTCAACCTGAATGATGATTACATCTTCTATTCCTTGAGTCCCATTTACCTCTTATGATTACCAAACATGTTGACGACTACTTATCAACAAGACTGCAGTTCTTAGTAATCAACTTAGTGACATTCTCAAGGGAATGCTTACTCTTTAACAAAGGGTCGATTCTATCTTGACAATATATGTTTACAACCCTGTGAACATGACATACCCAAGATACCCAAGTGTTGATCTTTAAGACCTTACTGATTGGTAAGTCAAAGCAGCCACATCCACAGTCTGTGTTCATAATCGTCTCAAGATTGAGAACACGTACCTTATACAAGTTATGAGTTCTTATCGACTATTGACAGTCTTAAGTGTCAATAGGAAAGCTCAGGTCCCTCAATGCATTATAACCACCAGCATATCAACTAATAGTTATACTCTAGTGATTGAGATTTATCACTCCATCCAATGGTCGTTAATCATGCTACAATGTAAACCTAATGAGAAATCCAGTCTTATCATCCACTACGACAAATTCTAAGTATCAAAGAATAGTAATTCGTATCTCACTTGTATGTATCTCATACACACACGAATTAGTTACTATGATATGTAAAGATTAACAATCATCTCATGAAGGAAACATACACAATGAAATATAAAGCTGATATCCATATATTAAAATGTCAATGTCTCGTACATATAGTAATGGTTTGAGGGCACAAACCAAACAAACTCCCCATAACCTTTATTCGATAAATTTGAAAATGAAATTAAATTATGTCTCATTGAAAGGACATAAAATACATCTAATAAAATCAAAACATTATTGCCTAGAAATTCTAAAGCTACTACTCCAATAGCAACCGCAGAAACGGTTACGCTAGTTCCTAGAGTAAGTACGATCTCCCCATCACTGCACCTCCTGGTTAATCTGAACCCCTACAATGAATTACAGATATGGTTAGCCGCACTAGAATCAATGCACCAAGTGTTTGAAGTAACTGTTATAAAACTTACTTCAATCACATGTGATTCAATCATACCTTGTACTCTTGTAGCTAAGAATTCTGGATAGTTCCTCTTCCAATGGCCCTTCTCACTGCATTGGAAACATTTTCCTTGGCCTTGGCCACCCACCTTCCCTTTGCCCTTACCTTTTCCCTTAGATTTTGCAATCCTCGGGACTGGTCCAACACTTGGACCACTAGTGCTAGCCTTCTTCTTCTTCACTTTTTTACCTTACGGTGTAGATCGGGAGGAAGATAAGCTTTTCTAAACGTTCAAAACATTGCCTCCAGGTTTAATCACCCCTTCCACTACCAGTGAAGAACTCATCAATTCACTCATTGAGAAATTCATTTGATTCATATTATAGTTTAGTTTAAATTGAGTGAATGAAGGCGACAACGAATTGAGGATCATATCAACTTGGGTTTGTGCGTCGATGTTGGCACCCAGGGTCTCTAGTTCGTTCAAATAATCAATCATCTTAAAACATGTTCTTTGACTGGAGTCCCTTCCGACATCTTCGCACTCATTGTCTTCTGCATTGCAACCAATCTGGCAGGTCTTCCATGATCCCCAAACATCTCATTTAGGGATTTAATAATGGCACTGGCAGAATCATTCCATTGGTATTGGTGTTGCAACACATTAGCCATAGAGGCCAATATGTAACAGTGAGTCATCCTATTTGACTTCTTCCACTTGTCGAACTTGCGTCTGGCAACTACCGAAGCATTTGCCACAGGTTCTTTGGGACATGGGGTGATGAGGACATATATGTGATCCTCCGCAATTAAAACAATGTCAAGGTTTCATTTTTATTCTGTGTAGTTATTTCCAGTTAGCTTGTTCTGAGTGAGTATAGTGGCAAGTGGACTAAATGCAGATCCAGGCATTAAGATTTACTGAAAAATCAAAAGACAAATAATTATGGATATCAACATTTGACAATTTGAAATAAAAGAATCCTTAAAACTCTTATTTTAAAACAAAGTCGCCGGAATATCAAAACGAAAGAATAAATCCTTTGTGTGGTGGTCAATACTCGATCTTTTGATTAATCATGACTTGTCCGCTATGCAACTCTTGCAAAACAAATTATGACTCCCGAACCTATTTGATCTCTAAGTTTATGGATAATGCCTCGTGTGGGATCCCTTATCCATAGCTTAGCTAATGTATACCATTAACTAAGATCCAATCACAACTGCATCAAAGTAGTGCCTCCGTGTGGTGGTCACCCTCTAACATGTCTGATTGATCCTATCCATTGGAAGTTCACATCTAGTAACCAATGAGTAGTGTACCCTCCGTATGAAATGATCACCCCTGGCGAGGTGACACAGAATGCACTACTCATCCTACAGTGAACCATTAATGGAAGATCGTGGGTGTTGTAATAAGACCATCTCCCACTAGATTTAAAAAAATTATAAGGATTTTGCTTTTTGAGAAAAATTATTTCTACACATTACCCATAAACATCCAATGTTTATTAATGCACTGAAACGGTTTTTTGAATTTTATTTTAGAAAACTTGTTTAAAGTGCATGCAAGCAGTAATAATGTTTGAACGCTAATCACAAATCAAACACATAAAACAAAAAACTAAAATGAAATATAGAGATCTAAACAATGCCTCTATCTCCATAGAACCTCCTTCTTGGTTTGATCGCCTCGAGCTCTATTTTCATGGACAACGGCTTGCTCCTCCATCTTCATGGATTTAATAATTCTATTACATTGGTCATATGCTTCTATCGAAGCTTACAATTTGTCTAGAAATAGAAAACAACAATAAAATAAAAGGTTAGGGAAACCGGTGCGACTTTCTTTTTCGCAGGATTGAAGCCACAATGCTCTTTACACGTGCCTTAAAACCAAACCAATAATATAGCATACACCAATCTTGAAGATTCAAATACAAAATTTAAAGGACTTGGAGTCATGGGAGATAGTGGACTAATCTTGCTGCAAAAGGGTTAGTTGTACGCACATCAACACAAATATATGTAACTGTTGGAAACCCTAATTGACTCACACAGTACATAAAGTACTGGTTTTGAACTTAAAACAACATCTCAGTTCTCTGTCATACTTTAATCGATCGACAAAAGTTCGATCGATCGATTGAACATAGTCCAATTGATTGAACTGTCAGTTTCACAGAATGATTTGAAAAAATTAACAAAATAATACAAAATTAAATTATATTATTTTAAAACCTTTTAGAACTGTGAAAAGAACTCCTGGACAAAGAATCAGTCTCGATCGATCAAAAGATGTTCGATCGCTTGAGAACAGAGAGGTTCGAGCGATCAAACGTAATTTGATCGATCGAACCCACCATGCATCCAATGCAGTCACAGATTTGTATTCTACTGCGAAACTACTGTAGAAATAGATCTGTGACGATGCAGTTTCAAAACCAGTCCTAAAATCAATAAGCAAATCAAAACTAGTGTTCCAAAGCGCATCTATAGATCCAAACAAGCGAGACTATGATACCGATTGTTGGAATTTAGGTTAAAAATTTATTTAAATGCGCAGCGGTAAGATTAAGTTACAAAAACTAATTGGTAGCCCGGATCTACTACTCGTTAACTCTATATATGCATACAAGAGAAAGGACAAGAAATATACCTTTGTGCTTGAACCCAATTCTAAAACCTTCAACCTTCTTGATGGTGCAGCAGCCTCTACTAGGTTGTCTTCATTTTTATGACTCCTACGAATGCTTGCCGGAAAGACTAGGGTTGGTGGGAACCCTAATAGAGAGGATAGAGAATGTTTGGGAATCCTCAAACAGTTTCTGCAACTTCTGGTATATAAAAATGACGAACTCCTTTCTTTTGGACGTAGCTGCCCTATTTATAGATTCCCAAAACTGACCTTACTTTTAATCGATCAAAGTTCCTTCGATCAATCGAACCATCGATCGATCAAACCTATCTTGACTTCAATCGATCGAGACTCATTCGATAGATCGAACCTGTCTTGACAAAAATCCTCTTGTGCCTTTCCAAGCATCCTAGCGAAGCTAAGAGTGGGATCTCCTAGGCTCTTTATTGTTGGCTCAGACTAGTTGTTAATTCCCATGACCCAGCTGGTTAGTTAATATTTACTCCACTATAAAACGATAACTGAACTCCAACGCAAAAGAACATATCCGAAGCGATAACTAGACTTGTATGGTGTACTAGTGTCTCTTTACCGTCAGCATTCATAATCATATTCAAGTAGTCGGATAACTGTTACTATCAACTTGAATAATGATTACATCTTCTATTCCTTGAGTCTCATTCATCCCTTACGATTACAAAACATGTTGATAACTACTTATCAACAAGACTGCAGTTCTCAGTAATCAACTTGGTGGCATTCTCAAGGGAATGCTTACTCTTTAATAGAGAGTAGATTCTATCTTGACAATATATGTTTACAATCCTGTGAACATGACATACCCAAGATACCCATGTGTTGATATTTAAGAACTCACTGATTGGTAAGTTAAAGCAACCACATCCACAATCTGTGTTCATAATCGTCTCAAGATCGAGAGCACGTACCTTATACAAGTCATGAGTTCCAATCAACTGTTGACAGTCTTAAGTGTCAATAGAAAAGCTCAGGTCCGTCAATGCACTATAAGCACCAGCATATCAACTAAGAGCTATACTCTAGTGATTGAGATTCTTCACTCTATCCAATGATAGTTAATCAACCTACTGTGTAAACCTAATGAGATATCCAATCTCATCATCCACTGCGACAAATTCTAAGTATCAAATAATAGTAATTCGTATCTCACTTATATGTATCTCATACACACACGTACTACTTACTATGATATTTAATGATTGACAATCATGTCATGAAGGAAACATACATAATGAAATGTAAAGTTGATATCCTTATATTAAAAAAGTCAATGTCTCGTATATATAGTAATGGTTTAATGGCACAAAACTCAACACGGTCGTGCGGAGATATAAGTTTCGGATAATAACTAAATTATTATTTTTTAACACAAAAAAATAAAGAAAGAAAAGAAAAGAGCTGAATTTTATTTTTATTTTTTAAAAAATTCTGAAAAAAGAAAATAAAAAAAAATTTGGAAAAAGAGATGAAAAAAAGGAAGCAAACCTGGGAAGAAAAAAAATCTGGAAAAAAAATCTGAAAAAAAGAGCTGAACTATTATTATTTTTTTTAAAGGAAAAAAGGCAAATATGAAAAAAGAGATGAAAAAAAAGGAAGCAATTCTGGAAAAAAAAAAGATGTGAAAAAAAATTGAAAAAAAAAAATTTTAAAATAAAAAATATTCCAAGGAATTATCACAAACTCCCTTATCCCACCTATTACCACCCCCTTGGTATTGAGTTATCTTGAACTCAATGGGATAAAATGGGAGTTTGGGATAAAATACTCCTACTCCATGCGCGCACTAAATACTGAATTGGATAATTTTTATCCAATCTGAACCCTTATCTGGCGCGCCAAACATGACCTTAGTATATGAATGATACAACTAAGAAATTGCTTAGTTGCATCATAGAAAGACTCCTGATTTATTCATTGCCTATATCTTTTTTTTTTTATTATTTTTTTTCCCTTTTTGATCAATAGTTTTTTTTCAAAAAATTGTTGAAAAATCTCTATAGCCAACTCTCAAGAGTTTAGGGTCCAATAAATATTTGATATTGTTAAAAAGTCTCTCAAGATGGAACTTACATTGTTAGACATCGTGGGCTTAGAAAACTCTCTCTTGTTTCCCAAACATCCATTGGCAGCTCTAGAAACTTTGCCACGCTCTCTTTGTCACCTCTCTCCCTCTTTGATCTCTCTCTTCCTTTCACCCTCCTGTTAGTAGTAAAATTTGACTTTAAAATATTAAGTAAAATTTCAAACATTAAGTAAAATTTCACTTAATCACAGATTTAAATAAAATGAACAGTACGCATGAACAGTCCTGTGAATAGTGTGTGAATAGTAAGGGTATTTTTGTACCAAAAAATATTGAAGACCTTTCATTAAAGCCAAAAATATCATTTTGACTAATTCCCTTTTTTTTTATAAGTTTTTTGACCATTAGTTAATAATAATAAAAAATTGGTGCAAAGTATCTCAAATGGGAGTTGTCCAACCAAAGGTCCAACTCTTTTTGGTTTAACTAGAGAAGGCCAATTATTTTACTGTGGTATGAAGTGGTTCTCATTTTTTTTATTTTATTTAGTTCAATGACAAATATTTCCCTTTTAACTCTTTCTCAGTATTGTCAATGATAGAATTTTCTCGAAGCGACATGAAAGAAAAGGATATGAAAGCCCTAAGAAAAGCATAATTCGTTGGCGCCACTGCCACATCTAATCTCGGCGACACCATCTCCAACTCTTACGCTAAGACAACCTCCACTTTCTCAACTCTTTCTCTCTCTCTCTCTCTCTCTCTCTCTCTCTCTCCATCGGTGCGTGTATGTGTGTGTGCGCGTGTGCATTTTCCAATGTCCACCAACGTAGTAACAGTTTAATTGCCATCGCCTAAGGGTGCATTTTTTCTTCGATCTTCCTTTGAGCTTTTCTACTACTTTGATCTATGAAGAATGTGGTCTACAAGTTTAGGTGATTGTCAGATGCTTAGTTTAGATTTTCCAAAGACTTTTTAGACATTCCATATCTTTGGAAATTCAGAGACATTCAAGGATATTCAAATGTCTCTGAATTCAGAGACATTCTATGACTTTCAAATCATGTTCTTCAAATTAGTACTTTAATTTTTCGTTGGTTGTTGATCTGAGTGTTTAGGTGTTGTCCGGTTGCTCTTGGAAGGGTAGGTATTGCTTGGTTTTTTATTTGGGCATCTTTTGTTGTGGATATGATCTATACCAAGCAATGCAATCGCACATAAAAACAAGAAACAAAGAAAATACTACAAAAGATATACCCTGTGGATCAGCCAAATTGCCTACGTCCACAGCCTCTCACACCAGTTCACTATGATCAAAGAACAAAGGGTTACAAAATTTCTTTCGGATCTTAGTTCTCAAGCAAGTGCGACTGCACAAAGAGGGGCACAAAGAGGGGAATATGTATCCTAATAGGTTATAATAAAAATTACTAATATACCCTCATCCAACTCAGGGGGCCTACCCCTTCCCCCCGAACCCATAGTATCGGAGTGGATCGGACTTCACAAACACAACAATCTCCCACTTGAAGACTAATCTGAGACAACCTAGTTGTCACCTCCATCAAAACATATAGTGCTGTTGTGAGATATCATTTTCTTTTAGTCTTGAAGACAAATAGAAGTTGAACATGTCTTCAGCTTCTCCACAGTGATCACCTTGGAATGCATATCCGTAGGATTATCTTGTGTATGAATTTTTTCCAAAGTGAACTATTCATCCTTCAAAAGTGAATGAATGAAATGGTACTTAATATCGATGTGCTTGGTTCTTGAGTGAAAAACTGAATTCTTTTCAAGATGAATTTCACCTTGACTATCATTGAACAATTGAGAACCCCCCTCTTGTTCCTTACCAATTTCTTTCATGAAATTCCCCAACCATACCATTTCTTTGCACGCCTTAGTAGTTGCCACATACTCTACCTTTATCGTGGGGATGGTTACAATTTTTTGCAGCCTAGAGACCTAAATGACTGCTGTTGTCACACCCTAACCCACCTCGGATGGATTAGGACACGTGTAAAAGATACTAAATCAACCTCAAATTATTAGAAAAGCATGAATTAGACGACATGAAATAACTTTCTTAACACAAACAGCCCCAAGGGGAAAATGGTCATTAATAAATTATAGCCAAATTTTATATCAAAAGATAGATCTTTGAGTCCTAGTTTCAACGCAAAAAACGATGCCTGAATCCGAGTTTTTTTAGAAAGAGTTATGTCCGTTTCCGTAAAAGTCGACGGTTGAGAAAAATAGGAGCGGATCGATCCTCCCACAAAACCCCGATCGATCCGACTTGTTAAAATCTAACAGAAAGTACCCAAAAAAGGCCTGGATCAATCCCCCTTTAAACTCGAGTCGATCCAGTTCTGAAGAAGGGAATTCCTGCTGCTAAAAACCTTGTTTTTACAAGTACAAAACACCTCCAAATCAAACCAAACCATATGGAGACATCTAAATCAATTCAAAAACATTTATAAGTGTCTCCAAACCATAGCTAAACCTCATAAGAGTTTCAAACATCAATTTTCAACATTTGATTAGTTATACGCACACACAAAATCCATAATGCTCCAACTAGGAGCTTAAGCATATACAAAACCACAATTCTATCCCAACATGAACATAGACACGCAACCAAAAGAAACTAAGTTAAATTGACATCAAAACTACGTATTTCTCCAAGTATCTTCCCAATATACACAACATGTGACTTAAAACGCTCAACTCACACTTAAAGGCACATTCAACTTCAAACTTGAACTTGACATATTACAAGCTTTCCAAAACCCAAGTTGTTCAAACATTCCTAATACAAGAGTTACACTTGAAATTAAAACCATCTAAGCATATGGACATGATCACACATATTTATAACTCCCAAGCCCAAGCCCAAACTCGATGTGCTGGTCATTTCCTTTCCTCCTCCCGTGTCGTACTTGCGATGGTTATTCAATAACCATAACAGAAATTATATATTTTTTTAAGCTTTCGCTTAGTGAGAAAACTAATCATACAATTGGAATGCTCAACATGTAAATGCAACAATCACTGTACACATCAATAAAATGATCTCCAGAAAGTCAAGTAACTCCAGCCACCACCCCCGGGTCCTTCTTACCCTGAATCTTTCTCACTTTTTGAACGCATATAGCATATCATACACTCTTGTGACCTCAAAGGCATCAGCGGCTTTTCCTTTTGGTCGTCACCACGTCCGTCTCTTTAGGACTTACTATCCCTTCTATATGGGACTATAAATGGTGACCACTACTTGACTTCCCTTCAATCCATATAAGCATATAAGTAACTAGGCATATAACATAGCAACTTTCACATAATTGTCATACTTTCAACAAATTCATCATCATATAACCATATAAGCATATGTTAAGAAATCTTTGCTAACAATCATCACGTTAACATATCTAAACACCCAATATTGGGATTAAAACACCCACCTCCTCGATTCTTAGCAAATAAGCCTATAATATCCCAATCTTTCAAGTTTCCTAACTGAAATCCTACCGGTGTTAATACTACATAGTTTTGGTGTACCGAAAGTTAAAAACCAAGAACGGTCATCGAAAAAATGTTACCGAGATGAAAACAAAGAACATGCATGTGATCCTTTTATCTCTACGAGTCCAAAAATAGTCTCGGATCGCAAATGTGATGTCAAATGGAGAAGAAACAGTAAGAAACATCGCGTGGAACTCCGTCGTCTTCGTCGAGAGCTCTCGATCCTCTATTTTCTGTAAATTCCCAGATATGATTAACATGAGTGAGACACATATACGAACATGCATATGTGTTGTCACTCTTTTATCTTATTCCAATTTACCTCCCCCAACATTCTTTAAGCTTTATTCTGAAACCCCCATGTTAATTATGATATCTACACATATTTTTTTTAAATTTATTTAATTTATGTTCCGCGTGGGTCTCAAATGTGGTCCCACAGATATTATGAGATTGCTATTAAACCTGCCAATTATAAATTGTATATAATTACGCCCTCACATGGGTACCCAAACTGGTCCCCTTAACCTGTCATATGACATAATAATAATGTCTTTAAACATTTAAACTAGTATTCGTATAAACATGTAATGGAATCTAAATGCAAATTATATTAACTAGACCCTTATTAGGCCCCACTTTTATACTAGTCCTACCTTTCACAGGACTTTCATTTGTGTCCATATTTGAAAACCTTTTCATATGTGGGTTCATAACCCACCTTAAACCATCGTATGCATTAATTATATTTAATTAACATGTATTAATACCACATTAACCTTCTTTTTTGTGTACGGGTAAGGGTAAGGGTGCATATGAGTCGAGCTTTTAAGGCTCGGCTTGAGCTCAAGCTCGAGCTCGGCTCAGACAATTTATACCTTGCTCAAGCTCAGCTCGAGCTTGCAAAACTCTTAGACGAGCCAGCTCGAGCTCGGCTCGATAAAAAATACACAAGGGCTCAATTAAATTTTTTATTCAAACAAGCTGAATCTTGGCTGGCAAAAGCTTAAGTCCATGATTAAGCGGCCCAAGCAAAAAGCTTAGGCCCAAGTTCTCGCTCAACTGGCCCAGACAAAAGCATAAGCCAAAGTTGGCCCAAGCAAAATTTGAAGCCCAAAATCTCTTTAATGAATTCGCAGTAAGGTTTCCGTTTTATAGCTCACTTTTCCCTCCACCCAATTCATCACAACCAATGTGGGATCAAAAAGCATTGCTCAATCTTATTGCTTTTCATTCATATATGCTACACGTGTAACACACCCAATTCTCCAACCTTTGACCAAATTATAAAATACTTTGTATATATTATTAGAGTAATGTTATGTTTCCAAATTTATATCCCAAAAGTGCTTTCCAAATAATGTGGTATTGGGACCAAATCTAATATTGTAGGACCAGTTGAATTTTGATTAGAAGTTGTTTACCTGTCCCCAATGCCACATCATTTGGGATAAAATTTGGGAAGCATAACATTACTCATATTATTAATATTTGTTAACTAGCTATTTTGTCATTTGTATTTGAAAATATTTGGGATGCAAAAATTGAGAAACATAACATTACTTTTTAATTAATAAGATATGAAGTACAATTTTAATATATCAACATTTGTTAACTAGTTACTTTACATCCCAAATGCTTATTTTCCAAATACATGTTACATTAAGACCACCTTGTCCCATTGTAAAACGAGTCGAGCGTGACAGTACATCACACTTTTATATGTATTTGGGAATAATTTTTTATGAGAATATTTGGAAAGTATTTGGAATTCAAAATTTGAGAAGTATAGTATTGTTTATTATATACATAATTAATATTAATACATATATATATATATACGAGCTTTTTCACGAGCCTATTAACGAGATTTTCACAAGCCTACTAACAAGCCTTAATCAAACATGTTCACAAGCTTGGCTCGTTTATTAAACGAGCTTGTTATTCAAGCTCGAGCTTGGCTCGTTTATTAAACGAGTCGAGTCGAGCCGAGCCGAGTTTTTATTGAGCTAAGCCTTAAGCCTTTGTTGAGCGGCTCAGCTCGTATGCACCCCTAGGTATGGGTATTACATTTCTCCTCCCCTTTTAAGAAGTTTGTCCCCAAATTTATTTTTACCTCATTAGTCAAACAAGTGCGGGTACTTCTTTCTGATCTCATCCTCTCACTCCCAAGTTGCCTCTTCAACGCTATGATTACGCTAGAGGACCATGACCAACGGAATCGTCTGTGTCTCAACACTTGATCTTTTCTTTCTAAAATTCATATTGAATGTTCAACATATGTCATATCTTCTCAGACTTCCAATATTTTTGGTTCAAGGATATGACTCAAATCTGACACACGACGTCTGAGCATAGACACGTGGAACACATTATGAACATGTGCCAACTCTTATGGAAAATCCAATCTATAAGCAATAACTCCTACTTTGTTTCGGATCAGGAAAGGTCCAATATACCTTGGACTCAACTTACCTTTCTTACCAAATCATGTAATATACTTCGAAGGAGAAACTTTTAAGAACACGTAGTCACCAACCTGAAACTCCAACGATTGTCTACCCGTGTCAGCATAACTTTTATAGCGATTTTGTGCCACTTGTAACTATTGCTTAATCAATCTAACTTTTTCGGTTGTAATTTGAACAATTTCTGGCCCTAGAAGTTGTTTTTCTCTAACCTTTGTCCAACACACGGGGGATCTACATTTTCTACCATACAATGCCTTAAAAGGCACCATTCCAATGCTTGTCTGGAAACTATTGTTATAAGAAAACTCAATTGACGGTAAGTGAGTTTTCCAATCAGCCTTGAAATCTATAACACAAACTCTAAGCATATCCTCTAGAATTTGAATAACTTGCTCTAACTATCCATCGATTTGCGAGTGAAAATCTGTGCTAAAGTACAAAGCTGCTCCCATTGCTCTTTGTAGTCCTTCCCAAAATCTAGACACAAAACATGTTTCACAATCGGATGCTATAGATACCGATGCCCTATGCAATCTTACTATCTCTTTAATAAAAAGTTTTACTAATTTTGTCGGATCGGTGGTCTTTATCTGCAAAAGTGGGCTGACTTAGTCAATTGGTCAACAATTACCCAAATACAATTATTAGATTTAGGAGACCTCGACAATCCAGACACAAAATCCATTGTAATGTGTTCCCATTTCCATTCCAGTATCTTCAATGGTTGTACCTCCACAGCGGGTCATTGTTGTTCAAGCTTTACTAGTTGACACATCATACATTTGGTTACATATTCAGTAACTTCACGTTTCATACCACTCCACCAATAGACTTCCCTCAAATCTCTGTACATCTTCGTACCACCGGGATGCACAAAATATCAAATAGCATGAGCTTCTTACAAAAAAAATTATTTTAAATTGCCAACATTCGACACACATAACCAATTGATAAACCATAGTACCCCCATCATGAAAATTAAACTCCAGTTGCTTACCCTCAGGTAGTTTATCCACAACCTTTCTTAAGTTTGGATCCAAAAGTTGATTCATTTTAATTTCCCCAATTAAGTCAGGTTGTGCCACAATTGCAGCCATCAAACCACCTTCAACATTATGAATCACCTCTAATTCTAATTGTTCAAACTTTTTCACTAACCCTTCTTGTGCCGTCGAAACACATGCTAAACTTTTTGATGATTTTCGACTCAAAGCATCGGCTCCCACATTCGCCTTACCTGGATGATATTGAATTTTCAGGTCGTGGTCTTTTATTAATTCCAACCATCTTCATTGTCGTATATTTAGCTCCCTCTGAGTAAACAAGTACTTTAAGCTCTTGTGGTTGGTAAAAATTTCACAAGTTTCCCCAAAATAAGTAATGTCGCCAAATCTTTAAAGTAAAGATTACCACGGCAAGTTCCAAATCGTGGGTCGAGTAATTCTTTTCGTGAGTTCTCAATTGCATCGAAGCATATGCTATTACCTTATCCCCTTGCATAAGTGCACATCCCAGGCCTTGATGAGAAGCATTACTGTAAATACTGAATCCCCGGTGCTCGTTGGAATTTCAAGAATTGGAGCAGAAGTCAACTTATTCTTCAATGTTTGAAAGCATTCCTCACATTCCTTTCCCATTCTAATGGAACATCTTTTCTCATTAATGTTGTCATCGGAGTCGCAATCTTTGAGAAATTCTGAACAAACCTCCTGTAATATCCAACCAATCCTAGAAAACTATAAATTTCTGACACATTAGTTGGTCTTACTCAGTTCATAATGGCTTCTATTTTTTTTGAATCAACTGACATACCATCTTTAGAAATTACATGACTACGGAAGGTAACACTTGTTATCCAGAATTCACTTTTCTTTAACATTTCAAAAAATTGCTTTTCCCAAAGTCGTTGCAATACCAATCTCAAATGCCTATCATGATCTTCCATACTTTTTGAATAGATAAGAATATCATCTATAAAAACAATAACAAATTCATCCAAATACGTTTTAAAGACTCAATTTATTAAGTCATAAATGCTGCTGATGCATTAGTTATCCCAAATGGCATCACAAGAAACTCATAGTGCCCATATCAAGTTTTGAAGGCCGTCTTTTCAACATCCTCAGCTTTTACCTTTAACTGATGATACCCCGACCTCAAGTCAATCTTCGAAAACACCTGATCCCCTTGTAACTGGTTAAATAAGTCATTGATCTGTGGCAATGGGAACTTATTTTTCATTGGGTACTTTGCTGATCTCACGATAATCAATATACATCCTCGTTATCCCGTCTTTCTTGTTTCACAAAAGAACCAGTGCACCCCAAGACGAAACACTAGGCCAAATGATCCCTTTATCCAATAACTCCTCTAACTGAGTCTTCAATACTTTCAACTTTACCGGAGCCATTCTATATAGTGCCCATGAAATACGTTGGTACTCGATCTCCCTCTCAATTAATACACTTGGTAAGTCTTCTAGAAATACATCGGGAAGTTCTCTAACCACCGGTATGTTTTCCAGCTTCAATTTAGTGCTTCTAGTATCCAATATGCTACAAAGAAAACCTTTACATCCCTTTTTCAGTAAACGACAAGCCTTGATGGCGAATACAAGATAAGGTGGTGACACGACACTGACCCCTTGGAAAGAAATGACTTTACGAGTCGGTGCTTAAAATTCTACCCTTTTATTTTCACAATCAATTACCGTGTGATTTACTGACAACTAATCCATTCCCAATATGACATCAAAATATTGAATTACTAATGGCACTAGATTAGCAGTTAACATTTCATCATTGATTTTAACTTCACAATTATCTATAAACTCCTGAACTCACCAAAAAATTTCCCCAATGAAACATCAACAGACAAATCGTACTCTAGTAGTTGTAAGGTTACATTCATATTCCTAGTAAATTGGTGCAATATAAACGAGTGGGTAGAATCGGAATCCATTAACATATTAGCAGGTGTTGAACATATATAAGTTTATATGTCATGACCGTATTATCTACAGTGGTCTCCCGCTAGGTTAAGCTGGAAATAACGACCTTGACGTTACTTCCTTCCTTGAGGTGGTTGTTGAGCTAGTCGCAGTGTCGGTGCACTACTCGCAGTTACACTAGAACCCCTTACCTCAGCTTAGGGCAATTTTGCATTCAGTGCCCAAGGTCCCTACAATTATGGCAAACCATCCCACTATCATCGGTGCACCTTATCGGAGTACTTGGCTTTAAACACGGACAGTTCTTTACCATGTGCCCCATTTGACAACAATTATTACACACCGTAGTTGGTAAATTACATCTACCCCAATGATATTTCCTACATATATTACACTGTGGCTTGTTACCTTCACCTCCCGAGGAACTTCCAAAACTTTATCGTTTCGAGCTCCCTTGACCACTATATTAGCTTGACCCTAGCCTTTTGTTTTGTTGGGTTGACGGGGCTTGCATGCTTGACGTATATCCGATATCCCTTTCTGCAATAGAGGCAATGTCCAATGCCTCGGCAAAAGTCTGAGGCTGAAATACTATAAATCATCACCGAATATCGCTTTTTGAAGGCTTACCACAAACTTCCTTACTTTCACATTTTCAGTAGATACAATGTCCCTAGCAAACCTTCCCAAACTTGTGTATCACGCTGAATATTCTCTAACTGACATCTCACCTTGTGTTAACTCCATGAACTCTTGGGCTTTTTGATCCTTGTAAGATTTTGGAAAGTATTGTTCATTAAATATCTTTAGAAATTGTTTCCAAGTAGTCGGTTGCCCTAAGCCCATCTTGGTATACCACCAATACTGTGCCTCATCCTTCAACGTGTCAGTTGCAAACAACACTTTCTGCTCCTCCGGATATGGTAGTACCCTAAAGATTTTCTCCATGTTGGAAATCCAGAAATTTGCTTTCATTGGGTCGGCTTCTCTACAGAATATTGTCAATTTTTGTTTGTGGATTTGAGAGATGGTAACAACTTCCTCCCTCAGAATTGGATTAGGTTGTACAGGTCTTTCCTCGACTACACAAGTTTCAGCTACTCACACTAGTCCTTCAATTGCTCTCTCCACTCTTTCCATCCAATTTGGGGTTTTACCTCCAAACATTTTCTCTCTGGCATTCACAGCGCATATTCATACACATGTTACTTTAATATCTTTCAATGCATGCTAAACATCATTTTAACATGCTAGATAAATGTGTATGCATAATTTATTCAACTATTATTCATTATGTTAACTACGCGTCATATTCGTCACTCGTCTCAAAGGCTCTAACCTATTGCTCGGATACCAAAAATTATCATACCCCAACCCACCTTGGACAGATTAGGACACGTGTAACAAGGCCAAGACACTAAATAAACCTCAAATTACTAGAAAAGTATGAATTAGATGACATGAGAGAACTTCCTTGACACAAAATAGCCCTAAGGGAAAAATGGTCATTAATAGTGTACAGCCAAATTTTACATTAAAAGATAGATCTTTTGAGTCTCGATACCAACACGAAAAACGGTGCACGAATCCAGGTTTTTTAGAAAGAGTTATGTTCGTTTCCATACAAGTCGACGGCTAAGAAAAATGGGGGCAGATCGATCTACCCACAAAACCCTAAATGATACGACTTGTTAAAATCTGACAGAAAGTCCCCAAAAAGGCCCAGATTGATCCCCCTTGAAACCTGGATCGGTATGATTTTGAAGAAGGGGATTCCTGCTGCTAAAAACCTTGTTTTTACCATGTTTTTAAAAATTGGACCAGACCAGCTGGTTCGACCGGTTGGACCGTCAACTGGCGGTTTGATCCAGTAACTGTTATTAGCATAAAAACCATCCAAAATCGGTGGTCTGATCGATTAAACTGGAGAACCGGTAAACCAAACACGGTTTAATGAACTGGATAGGTCGACTTTTTATCCCTTTTACCCCCCCCCCCTCTCTCTCTCTCTCTCTCTTACTTTTCCATCTCTCTTCCTCTTTCCGACGCAGTTTATGGAATATAAAGCAATTATCAACTTTGTTTGTCAGTAGAAATCATAATGATTTGAATGAAAGCTATAAAATTGTGCAGTAAACTTTTGCTTTCCTTTTTATGTTTTATTGATGTGACGAAAAGAATGGAAAGTAATCAAAGTATACAGTCAGGCTCTAAAGAGGGTGCCCTCTCTTTATTAAAGAGATGACCTCTGGATTGGCCGTCGGATCGTATTTTCATTAATGGCAGTTTTGTCATTTTTACAATTTTTAAACACAATCCGACGGCCAAAACAGAAGTCCTCTCTTTAATAAATAGAGGTAGCCCTATTTAGAGAATCTTTGTCAAAGTTTATATATATATATTCAGTTCATAAGATATATATAATTATATATATTTTATTAGAATGGAAAGTATATATATATTCAGTTCATAAGATATATATTTTATAAGAATGGAAAGTATATATTTTAAAAATAAATAATTTATTACATAATTATGACATCATGGTTGGATTACGGTTCACCCGACGGCTGAACCTCTAACTCGTGACCGGGTCATTTTTCCGGTTCGATGAACGGCCCGGTTTTAAAAACATTGGTTTTTACAAGTACAAAACACCTCCAAATCAAACCAAACCATATGGAGACATCAAAATCAATTCAAAAACGTTTCTAAGTGTCTCCAAACCAAAAATAAAACTCATAAGAGTTTTCAACATCAATTTTCAACACTTGATTAGTTATACACACACACACAAAATCCATAATGCTCCAACTAGGAGCTTACGCATATATCAAATCCACAATTATATCCCAACATGAACGTAGACATGCAAACAAAAGAAACAAAGTTAAATTGACATCGAAACTACCTATTTCTCCAAGTCTCTTCCCAATGTACACAACATGTGACTTGCAAAGCGCAACTCACACTTAAAGGCACATTCAACACCAAACTTGAACTTGACATATTACAAACTTTTCAAAACCCAAGTTGTTGAAACATTCCTAATACAAGAGTTACACTTGAAATTAAAACCATCTAAGCATATTGACATGACCACACATATTTACAACTCCCACGACGTACCGATCATTTCCTTTCCTCCTCCCATGCCATACCTACGGTGGTTATTCAAAAACCACAACAGAAAAATATTGATTTGTTTAAGCTTTCGCTTAACGAGAGAACTAATCATACTATTGGAATGCTCAACATATAAATGAAACAATCATTGTATACATCAACAAAATGATCTCTGAAAAGTCAACTAACTCCAGCCACCACCCCTGGGTAGTACTCACCCCGAATCTTTATCAATTTTGGACGTATATAGTGTATCACACACTCTTGTGGCCCTAAAGGCGTCACCGTCTTTTTCTTGTGGTCGTCACCACGTCCTTCTCTTGAGGACTTATTATCCCTCCCATATGGGACCTATAAATGGTGACCACTACTTGACTTCCATTTGATCCATATAAGCAACTAGGCATATAACATAGCAACTTTCACGTAATTGACATACTTTTCAACAAATTCATCATCATATAACCATATAAGCATAAATTAAGCAATCTTTGCTAACAATCATCACATTAACATATCTAAACACCCAATTTTGGGATTAGAATACTCACTTCCTCGATTCTTAGCAAATAAGCCTAGAATATCCCAGTCTTTTGCAAGTTTCCTAACTCAAATCCTACCGGTGTTAATCCTACATAGTTTTGGTACACTGAAAGTTAAAAACTAAGAATGGTTGACAGAAAAATGTTACCAAAAATGAAAACGAAGGACGTGCATGTGATCCTCTTATCTCCACGAGTCCAAAAATGGTCTCGGATCATAAATTCGACATAAAACGGTGAAGGAACATCAAGAAACGTTGCGTGGAACTCCGTCGTCTTCGTCGAGAACTCTCGGTTCTCTATTTTCTATAAATTTTCGACTGTGTTGTCACTATTTTTTCTTATTCCAATTTACCTCCTCTAACTTTTTTTAAGTTTTATTATGAAACCCTCATGTTAATTATGTTATCTACCCATTTTTTTCTAAATGGATTTAATTTATGTCCCACGTGGGTCCCAAACATGGTCCCACATACATTATGAGGTTGCTATTAAACCTACCAATTATAAACTGTATTCAATTACACCCTCACATGGGTACCCAAACTGGTCCCCTTAACCTGGCATAAGACATGATGATATCTTTAAAAATTTAAACTAGTATTCGTATAAACATATTATGGCATCTAAATGCAAATTGTATTAACTAGAGCCTCAATGGCCCTGTGGATATCGCAGGTTTCTTACCCATAGCTTTTTTTTCAAAATCAATTTAAAAAAAAAATGAGTCGCCACTTAATTTTTAAAAGGAAAAATTAAGAAACCATTTTTAAAGCAAACTGATCTTTTAGAAACCAGAGATTAACTAGGTCCGGGGATTATGGAATGAGAGAGGAAGGAGCCCGTCGGACTAAAACACCCTCTCTCATCCTATCTTGCGATAGGCCTCTAATCAACATTCTTTTAATCAAATTTATTAATCTAAGCATGACCTCAACTAATACATATATACATATACATCACAAAAAGCATGTCCAAAAGGGTGTAAAATTGCCAATGACAAAATATCATTCATAAGCCACATATTCCAAGTAGCAAGCAATATGATATGCAATAGGGAACAAGAGGGCTTACCCGGGATCCAGCGGCGATATTAAACGTGCAATGCATACAAACAAAAGAAAATCCTAGAAAGAGTCTCTAATCACATATACATATAAGGCAAGCTCCTAATTCTAAGGTGTCGCGCATGAGGTCGAAAAATCAATAAAATCAAGGAATGAAATAAACTAGAAGGGAGATGAGAAATTGTACCTCAAATGCGCTACAAAACAAAGATTAGTCCACATGTTTCATATAATAATATGGTATCAAACAATCAATCCTAATTTTCTAACTTAAGTCCATCTAGCATGAAATCCAACTGTGTTCGATAGCTAGTTCTAATCATAAGCAAATAAATGTACATGGATGAATGAATGTAAACAAGAATAGGACATGGATTTATTCACTAATTTGGGTCACTTAGCCTCTGGATTTAAGCTAAGTTATCATTATTCAAAGTATGATTTGGGTCCTAAGACATTAGGAGTCCATTTGAGTTGAGATAAACAAGATTAGACAAGAACAATAGCAGTTTTTCATGAATTACAGAGAGCAGACCAGATCTTAAAAAATAGAAAAACCATACTTCCAACGGTTGGATCTTAATGATTTTTGGATACGATATGCCTCTGTGAGTCTAGTTTATAACCCAAAATGAAAATCAAGGTTTTAACGGTTAGATCTCCAGGAATATGGAAAACACTAGGCATCACTCAGGAATCTGCAACTCTCTGTCCAGAGATCTTGTACGATTTATTAAAAATAGCAAAAAGATGAGAAACACTTAGATCTTTTTAGGGGATCTCCCTAACACATTAAGGTACCCAGAAAAAAGTATTAGAGACCTCGGAAACTCCGTTAAAATTCCGATTTATTAGTTTCAAAATGGATATACTGTTCTGAAATGTTGGACAGAGAGTTGCATGTACTGAAATCACAAGACCAAACCATCTTAGGCATGAAATCACCTTAAACCAAAAATCACAGTGGTAGAATATTGTGTTATTGATATTTTACCGTTGGTTTCACTCGATTTCAACGGTTAGATTTTGAACTAAAAATCTTTGATCAAAATCAGTTTGTGAACTCGCTGTTTTCATTTGACAAGTTCAACTTTATTTGTTAACCCCAACTATTAAACCATGGAGTTGGACTTAAACTAAACCATTTTCTCCTACCATTTGGTGGTCATTGGAGACTAAAGACCTTCATATTTTTAGATTTCAAAGGAAGTATGAATAGACTTCATGAAATCTCAAGATGAGGACTCTAAACCATGGAGATGGGCTTAGACTCAAAACCATTTTCTCCTACCATTTGATGGTCATTGGAGATGAAGACATGACTAATACTCATAAGTTTCAAAGAGAATATGGAAATGATTTCATGAAATACCAAGTTTAGAGGATCCAAGTCATGAGTATGGACTTGGATTCATCTATTTGCTTATGAAATGAAGTGATGATCAAATTTTGACTCTCATGTAAAGTATAAGCTTACATGGGATTCAAAGGATCATACTCAAGAGAGATATTGAAGATCTCCAAGAATCTCAAGAGAGGAACATAAACAAAAGAAATATAAGAAAGATTAAAGAATTAGAAACAAGAATTCCTAAGACTTAATAGACAAACTCTAAGACTTAATCAAGAAAAACTAAAAATGACTTGAAGATTAGAAGCTCAAAAAGAAAGAAAACACAACCAAGATTAGAGGGTCACCTCCAAACTATCCTCAAAAGTCTTTCTTTGAAGATCTTCCAAGCTCTTCTCTCTAGTTCTCTCAACTCTCTCTTTTTTCTCTCAAAGTATGTTAGTGTAATGGTAGTGATTTTTTGTATTTTTTGGTGTATCTCTTGTGTATATTCCTTGCATATCTTCCAAGGAAGATCCTTCCTCTTTTTATAGATAAAAATTACCAAGTATTTTCATTGAATTCAGAGTAAAAGACAGGTGTAATCATCCCATTTGGTGGTACAATACGTACTTCCTGAAATTAGACAGACTATTGCCCAGGGCGGCATTCAAAAGTTATCCGCGGCAGTCGGTGAGTGCCGCCGCGGCACTCCACGACTACCGTCGCGGCACTTCGTAACTGCCGTGCGGCTCTCAGTGAGTGCCGCGGCAAATTATTGATTGCCGTTTTTTTTGTCAACCTTACTTTATCAGATTTTTGTTTTTATCCGCCTACACATACGTATTGTACCACAAAATACGGACTTTAAAAGCAAACGGCAGTCAGAAAATGTCGGCGGTACTCAGTAAGTGCCGGGCCGGCACTCACTGAATGTCGTGCGGCACTCACTGAATGTCGTGCGGCATTCAGTGAGTGCCGCGCGGTATTCATCGAATGCCGCGGAAATCAGCCGTGTGCTGTTTTTCTGCAGAACTTCCCTTTTTAGGTCTTTTCTTTCTTCCCTTTTTCTTAAAGAAACTTATTCTTGAAGATCTTTTTCGAAAATGGTGTTTTACACCTGAATTCTCCTAAATACCTGGTATTTTCTTTTTTCTGTGAAATTTTATCGCGTTTGGAGAACTTTCTGAAGAGCTTGGAATACTTCGAATCTTTTCGGTCCTTATCATCATCGGACGTGGAGGTGACGCTCTCCTAAATTCGACGGTCGGTCAAAATTGGGGTGTCTACAGGCCCCCATTTTTATATCAGTCCTGCCTGTCACAGGACTTTCATCTGTGTCTGCATTTGAACACATTTTCACATGTGGGTTCATAACCCTACCTTAAACCATCTTATGCATTTATTATCTTTAATTAACACGTAGTAATATCACATTTACCTTCTTTTCCGGGTACGGGTGTTACAACTGCACTACCCAAAGTAAACACATGACCTATAATGCTCTTGTTGCTATCAATATCCCCTACTAAATCTGAATCCACATAGCCCTGAATACAAATTTTTGAGCCATCATAATATAATGCCAATCATAATACAATTGTAATTGGCCAATAGCTACCTTGGACATTTTTTGCCAATCACACATTTTTGTTTTTGTGATTTAATTACAAAAGAAAAAGAAGCTGACAAACAATCCACAAGGGTTATTGTTGAGCTCTTGGATAGATTTATGTTTTTCTTGAGCTCTGCTACTTGCTAGAGTGGCTCATGTTATATATATATATCTGATAGTATCTACTAATTGCGGAGAGTTCTACCAGAATTGAACAAGAGAATGACATGTGTCACTGTAATTTAGTGCCCCAAGTTCGTGCATTTCTCTCATTCAATTGAACCGTTCCTTCTTCTATCTTAAATGTAAAATAGAGAAAACCAAAATTTAATATAGGAGAGAGAACTCAGAGAAGGGGGGTCTATCCAATTTCTTTTAACAAACTTATCCAAATAGATCATCGGAGCTTGATCGATCAATAAGAATTCTATCATAAACTTTATGAGGCAAAGTTGGGTAGTTCGCAGCTTCGTCACTGCGACGAGCATTGTAATGATAGAGACATGCGGATCCTCGGAGGAGGGGTCGCGAAATCTTAGGATGGAAATTGCCGTGGCGGTGGATGTAGCTGTAGATTGCGGCGACTGATGTGGCAACATGGTACAAGATAGTAATCACAGACTCTTTCTGATAGTTGTTTTGCTAGCAATGGCACAGAGGCATCCACGGTCTAAACATTCTTCATCTACATCCTCAGGTTTTTCTTAATCAGGCAGGCATACATAAACACACACACACACACACACACACACACACAAAGCAACTTCCACTTTTATTCTTGAGAATTATAGGTTGAGGTTTAGGCTTAGAGGTTCATGTGAATGATGAGTATGAGATATCAAACACCCTCAACAAGGGAAAATATTTAATTCAATTGTGGGAAGGTTGTGGATGCTGATTGTTGAGTTGAGTTTAGGCATTTGAAAGTTACTTAGTATAGTTGGGGTTTTCCAACATATTATGGTGGTATCCCTCCCCGCCCCACAGAGCTTATGGATTACAATCTATTTTTAACATCTGGATGATTTGCATACCTAAACAAGAATTTGTTTTCCTTTTATTTAACTGAATATTTAATTACTTATATGTTATGGAAAAAATGAAAAAGCAAAGCTTTTTTGACCACTTATGTGGATCAACTCTAGACACATAGTGTTCGATTGAATTAAGCAACTTTCCAGTTTCTTCTAAGCATCGAGTTTCTGCCCAAGGTACAATAAAAGGAAGTGTGCCATTAAAAAAAAAACTGAAAATAACCATAAAAAAAAAGAAAGAAGAAGAAGTTGGTTCTTGTCTAAATCAATTAATGTGGAATTTAGCAAATTCTCAAACCACCCTTAGGTTCTAGGACATAAGCCTTTAGGTTCTAAGACAACTTTCCAGCAATAATATTTTTTAGTTGTAACCTCTCTGCCTTAAAACTTCAGGACCAAGTTTGAAGGGCTACATGAGCAACCATTAGAACACTGTATTGTGAGTTAGTTACTTAACATTGGGTTCATAAATAAGTTTTGGGTTCATAAATAAGTTTTTTTCGAGTATGATCAGCTACAACATTTTGAAGAGTGCAAAAAAATGGATTTTTTTGTTTGTGGTGTTGATCATCATTTAAGTTACAATATATCAAGAAATTCTAAAGAGCTATATACCACGGACACTTCAATTTCAGTTTGGGTGTCGTATCTTTGGATTTGAGCATTGTTTCCAAATTTTCACCCCACTTTTGGGCATTGACGCTTTCTGATTCAAAATGCCAAATATAGTGCATTTTGCAATGCCTTAATGTGCTATTCTACACATTTTTTTGCAACATTCATATGTTCAGGTCCTATCATCAATGTGATGTATCCTTGATTTTGCTTTGCCTGAAGGTTTTATGAAGGTCGAAATTGGAACTTCCTATGAATTATTCTTTATATCGTTGAAAGCATTTGGTGAAACAATTTGACCAAGTTTATTATGTTCACCCATGGGGAGTCTTTCTTATGGCTTACATAGGGCCTCCGTGTTATTTTTTTGAGGACCAAGTTCTAACCATCATGCATTATTCATTTGTTGTTTCCATAATAGTAGATTGTTTCTAAGCTTATGAAAAAATCTTGGAAATCTGTGCTTACTGCTTACACACTCTTTATGTTTTGATCAGATTAGCAAAATGATTTTTGAATAGATGAGAAGTGACTATAATGGAGGTTATTTGCTTTAGGGGGAGATAGAAATACTAGGACTAGATGCTTCAAAAGAGCTTTCAGAAAGAGAAAAATTGTTACAAGGGTGGCTAGAAAAAGACAATGGTGTCAACCTTTTGGTTTTGGAGAAAGAAAGTACATGCAAGAGTAAACCATTTGAACGATACAAAAGAGGCACAATTGTACGTAGTTGTCAAAAGAAAAACTTCCCTAGATGTTGTGTCTATAGTTCTTACTGAATACAAGTGTGGAGACCCCAAAAAGTGTGCGAATTTGGTTTTAGCTTGCAAGTGTTGGATTATATTTTATAAATTGGAGTAACCCTATGTTGCCCAAATTTGGCCCCCCCAATCCTTTTCAGATATATCACTTGCAATGGACTTGCAATGGCGTGTGATACCACCATTCACTATCACAGCATATCGTATAGTTGTTAAGTCATTAGAAAACCAAATTTGGAATTCAATTTTGGGAAACATAGCATTGTAATTTTGAACCTGATTGCATACATTTATCAGTAATGCTATGTGTCCCAAGTTTGTATACCAAAATGTGGATGTGGTTCCTAAAACATATGGTAGTGAGACCACCATTGTTAAAAAAAATTTGATTTGGTTTGAGCAACGATCCAGACTTGATACATCTTCATAATGAAAGTGGAATGCAAACATGAGTTGGCTTTTCCAATATCTATAGAATGAGGACGGTGAGCTCTGCTTCAAAGAAATAGTTAGTTCAATGACTACAACATTTCAATAATTATTCTGAAGCCATAATAATATTAATCACCAGTATTCTCTGACTTTTTGGACAAACAACATATTCTCGCGTACCCGCACATTGCGCGGGATGCATGCTAGTATATATATTATGCCTAAAGAAATTTTTTGTTTGCCAAACAATAAAGCAAGGGATATAGTGAAAAAAAGTATAACTACTGGGGTTTATATGTAATTAACCCTTTTTTCTAAAAAAAAAATTGACTTTTTCCGTAACTTTAAAAGGCTGAAAGTGACGGAAGGAGCAAAGTGCCACAAAACGTTAGTTGAAGGACTAAACGCAAAAATAATTTATTTAGGGACCAATGTGCCAAACAGGGTATAGTTTGAGGGTGCAAAATGCATTTTACCTTTATCTAAAAATAAAGTCGAATTTTCCACATTCAAAGATATTCTACAAGTTGTAAATTTTGAATTTTATTCCCATCCAATATAGATCTTGGTTGAAAGAACTCGATTTTCTAATTCTAAATATATGTTTTTATAAAAATCAGAGTTGTCATTTGGAAGACATTGAATTTTCAAGTTTAAAAACGGAAAAAATGAAGTTGTCTATGTGCTGCTGCGCTGATGTGCATGTGATTAGAAGATAGGACTTTTTTGTCCAAAAAACTTTGAGGGACATTAGGATTGAATGAAAAACTTTATGGAGCCACTTAGTTAAATTTTAGTGCCTAAAGACCTTAGACCAAGCGCCACTTAAATATAATCTTAAGGTAAGATCATTGCTGATGATGCAAAAAGTTGCATGGTGGGCACACGGTAAGAACTCTAAGCTGACCTTTAATGGCAAAAACCCTTCATTTGGAGAACCAAAATTCCTCTAATGCTTGAACAATTGAACTAGAATAAGTAAAAATGGAGCAATAGAAAATGTGTGGCTTCCTCGTACCTTCCCTTAGAGAAATTTTTCAGTGAGCCCGTAACACCATGTCATAATGTTGACGTAGTCTAACACCTTAATTGTATGATGACGTGTGGCATTTTGAAAGAATGTGTACATAACACGTATCCTTATAGATTTTTCAAATAATCATGTCCCTTCCAGGGGCACAACTTCTATACATGTCATCTCCACCTTTTTAAAAAAGCCATATATCGCCATACAATTAAACTGTCATACCACATCAGCACGGTGACGTGGTGTGACAGATTCACTGAATAACTTCTCCCTTGCCTTGCCTCTATATTTAATTATTTACAGAATCTTCTCAATGGGTCACTATAGGTAGTAGGCCCAAATTCCTTGATTGGGCCACAAGCCAAGATCCTTGATCAGTCCACCAGAGCCGGAATCGCTGATTAAGCCCCTGGGCCTCCTCCGAATCTCCTTGAATGGGCCCCTAGCCCAAAATGTTTATCGGGCCACACCCAGATCCATGATTAGTCGCATTGGCCTTCTCCGAATCTCCTTGAATAGGCCCCGAACCTAGAATCTTGATCGGACCACTAGGGCCCATATCCCTAATTAGGCCCCTAGGTCTCTTCCAAGTCTCCTTGATTGGGCACCCAAGCTAGATCCTTGAGCATGCCACCAAGGCTTCCGCCCTAACTGGGTCCCCTGAAATTCCTCCTCTTAGCCTCCCCAAACGCTCGCCCTTCTCCATCGGGGCTCTGAGCTCTATGCTCGCTCTTCTTTATTGAGGCTCTGAGCTCTACGCTCTCCCCTCTCCATCAGGACTATGAGTTCTACGCTCGTCCCTCTTCATCGAGGCCCTGAGTTCTATCATTACCACCTCAACGCTTGTCCCTTTCCATCAGGGCTCTGAGCTCTATGCTCACCCCTCTCCTTCGGGGCTCTAAGCTCTACGCTCGCCCCTCTCCATTGGGGCCCTGAGTTTTGTCATTACCAAATCAAGGCAGCATGAAGTGATCCACCCCGGTCTCGGAGCAGGACCTAGGTGGGCCCCAATCCTGGTGGGATCTCAAGAGCTTGGTTCTGTGGCTAGAGTCGAGGGTGCCGTTCTAGTAACAACCCCTGCAGGTAATACTAGAATCAGGTCCAAAGAGAGAGAAGACACATGTCCCCTGCACATTCTAATCACGCCCAAATCAATCAAGTCTTGGCATTTAATGCTTGGAAGATCCGCCAACGTCTGTTGGATCCATTTTTTCCCATCACCATTAATGACATTTAATGTGATTACACCCTGCACTAATGAGGGATGCATTGGACAGAACGATGCTAAGAAAATGTACCACCCTCTGATGCATCCTACCACCACTATTTCCCTATAAATACCCCTCTCCTTTGCACCAACAGGGGTAATGAGAAGGCAAACACATTCCGCACAAAAATAAGACATCAACACGCTCAATTATGGATGGCAACGGGGAGGGTATGAGACGAGGTCCCCCCTCCCCCGTCCCTGCCCTGCTTAACTTGACTGTCTCCCCGACCCTGCCCTGCCCCGCCCCGCCTCTTCCCTTGTCCCAACCCCGACCCCACCTGACTAGCGGTACCCCGACCCCGCCCCGCCTTGATAAAAATTTTTTTTTTTTGGCTGAAGGCATTCATTCATTACAGTGGACAAAGAAGCTTTTTTTTTTTTTTTGGCTAAAGGCATTCATTCATTCATTACACAATTCCTAAGCAAATCTAGCCACCATATATAGACTCACTCTGCAGCAAATAGATGTAAAAACATAAGAGTACCAAAAAGCAAGATGTGATTTTGTATGTACCTTTAGATGCAAAGAAAAGATTAATAGCCCTAGAAATAAGCATCTATCTGCAGCAAATAAGAGTACCAAAAAGCAAGATGTGATTTGGTAGTCATGCAATTGAACACGCACGAAAATGAAAAGAAAGAAAAGCTACATAATTTATGTCTGATACAGGAAGAGAGAGAATGTGTATAGAAGAAGAAAACTAAAAACACATGCAGTGACACACACGAACACGCACACTGATACACACGAACTGATTTAGGGACGTTACGGTTTAATAGTCTAAAATTTACCTGATTTGGGAAGCTAGGGTCTTGAAATTTGAGAAAGAAATGGTCAGAAGAGGTCCTCGGCTAAGCTTCAATGGCAACCGACGAGAACTCGAGAAGAAAGACCGGCGAGAAGCAGTGGCAGCGAGAAGCACTGTTATTCTTTATTTCTTTTCAATTGTAAAACCTAGAGTATATATATAGTGTTAGTATTTTAGGTATTAATACAAAATACAAGGGCAAATTGTAAATTCTAAGTATAATCGGGGCGGGGGCGGGTTTCAATCCTACCCTGCCCGAACCCGACTCGGGTTACAAAAAACTCCCCCATACCCGCCCCTACCCCTATTAAGCGTCCCCCCATACCCTACCTATTGGAGGCGGGGCGGGGCGGGGCGGGGAACCCGGAAAACTCGTCCCATTGCCATCCCTACGCTCAACCTAATGCTCTCTCTCTCTCCCTCCTCTCTCTCTTTGGAGTCGCAAATTTGAGCATAATTCGAATTTTTCGTTAAGTAAAATTTAATTTCTTTCCTTTAAAATATGCAATTTACTAGAGTTTTGAAAATTTTTTTTTCTATATAAAGAATTGTAAATCTTAAAGCAGTTTAGCTTTAATTTGTTTAACAATATTCAGGTACCCTTCAATTCTTTGTGAGATTTTGTGTTCTTGTTGGTGAGTCCAGTGTGTTAGTGGATTGCATACTTCAATTGTTTCCACTCCTTCACTTTTTCTTCATATTGTTTGTTTAGGAATTAACAAGAATTGAAAAAAGGTTGCAGTTGTGAAGTGGGTCATGTCCGTTCACACCTTATTGCCCTACATCATTCAGTTGACTCATTCATCTAATGAGATCAAATCCTTTTCTTGCTTTCTTTCTTTCTTTTTTTCTTCTTCTTTTTTTATTTTTTTTATTATTATTCTTTTTAATGGGAATTAAAATACAAGTTTTTTTTAAAATGGTTGAAATGAATAAATTAACTTTTGCAATCTTGAGAATTCGACTCGTTTTGACGGTTAGTCAACTCATTTGTGCAATGGCTAGACCCAGTTTTCAAAGCCATATACTCCACTAAGGTAGTAACCAATTTTTTTTCTTTTTTTGATACTGTGGTAGTAACAATTTTTGGATTGCACTTTTCACTGAATTTTATTTCTTCACTCTTTTACCTCAGAATCTATTATGTCCCATCTGGTCTATATATAAAAAGAGAGTATTTTTGTTTGCCCAAATTTAGTTCACCATTGTTTATTTATGTCTTTACTGTCAGACATATGTCTTATATAAGGACAAAATAAGAATGAAAAGGGACACTTGTCAGCTCTGATGAAGCTCATGAGAGGTTGTTGCTGCTTCTAAAGCTTCTTTTGTGAAACATGAGCCCCCATATGTTGTCCAAGATAAAGATCATTCCATTGTTGCTGCAAATCTTGAAGGAAATTTAATGATGCTCACGATCTACTACCTGTGACTGCTATTGCGGCCATACAATTTTTTTTTTTTTTTTTTTTTTGATTATGTATGTATAATTAGTAGAATTTTAAAATTAATTTATTCATTGGCACCTCCAAATTTTTAACCTTTATAAAATGATACATGCATGTATACAATTACAATACTCATTGTGATAAATCATAGGCCAAAATGGCAAAAATCTCACTCAATAAATTTTCTCCTTGTATAAGACACATGTCAGGCAGAAAGCTATGGGTGAGCAATGACGAATCAAATTTGGGTAAGCAAAAGTGCTCTCATATAAAAAGCAATTGTTTGGTGGCTATATATATGATGTAATATGTAGTGTGCATGATTTTTATTTTTATTCTTATTTTTTATTTTATTTTATTTTATTTTGTTTATTATTATTATTTTTTTAATGGAAATATGTTGTGCAAGGGCAGAGCAAGGATTTTTATTTAGGGAGGGCTAGGACTAGATGGACTTGCATACAATGATGAACATAAATGGGGTTCCGAGATAGCGCCCCCTTTTTTGGCGTCTATTTATATCTATTTTTAGGTTAAATTATCTTAATATCTTCTTCTTCTTCTTCTTCTTCTTCTTTTTAAAATTAATTTCATGATAAAGGTTGATCGCTTTCTCATAATTTGTAAAGTTTAAGAGCAATTTCGAGTAACCTAAATTGAGAAGTACTAAGGAATATTGATGTTAGGAAACTGTGTTCCCAGAATTCGTTGACAGTGTGTATAAGTTGGTATTGCAAAAATTACGTGAAAACTACAATAATCCTATAAGGGCAGAACTAGGGTTATCTTACACTGCTAAAACGGATTGATGTAGTAGACGAATCGAGAACACGGGCTCGATAATAGCTCAAGATCTTCTACCGTATTCCTTTGCTGCCAGAATATCGAACTGAGTGTGGGCTCCTTCGAAATCCTTTATGTTTCTGCTCTCTCTTTTTACACTCTCTTTTCTATTCCGAGTTATAATGCTCTTGATTAAAAACGCAAACTGAGGAGAGAGACAAAGCAGCATATATATAGGCTACGATAGGGACCATAAGAAGTCAATAAGGAATAGGCTTTCTTATGGAATTAGGAAACCCTAAATCGGACTGAATCAGATTCCTATTTCCATAAATTATAATTCATACCACTAAAAATTATAATTGCACTCTTACCCTTATCTCAAAAATATATTTCGAGCTCCATGTTATTAAATGCTTATTATCTCTCCATGTTAAGAGTACAGATATCCATTAATTAAATATAATTACTGACAATCATATTTAATTAATCTCTTAAAATTCCTTGAGATCCTCTACTTAACTTATCTGATATGTCGAATACAAAATCCACCTGCAAGGTTTGACGTAATCAAAACTTATAAACTTTCTCAAGGAGATATCATCAATCCCAAAATTGAGACATGAATTCAATCATTAATTAATATCTACCACACAATTAATATTATCCCCCAATCCAATGAGATATTGACCCATTTAAGGATCTCATCCTTTTAGGGATCAAAGTGTAAATATCAAATGTACGTGTCTATAAATTAACTTAGGATTTGGAGCATAAGTCCTCATAATAGTCATGAGGTATTAATTATCTTATAAGTCAGTATAAAGATAATTACCCCAAGTCGGTCCCGTTTAATACACAAAGTGTACCAGCATAGTGAGTTGAAACTATACCGTTTCCCGCAGTCAAGACAAACCTACTACAACACCATGCTGCAGTCCTACCGATGGTGTGTACAATCCACCTAAGACTGTAAACCAAAATCTTACATTCTACAAGGTCTAATGATCTGATCTTCCGTGTATAAGTCGAACTCTACACACCAAACCACCTACTATGTAGAATGAAAGACACACATGCATAATATTAAATAAACAATGTAATACAAATATTGCCCACACAGATTCTCATAAAAATGGACTAACTGATTTTATTAAATGAATAATAAATCAACTACATAAAGCATGGCTTTTAGTATATATCCCTAACAATCTCCCACTTAGACTCAAAGCAATGATGCGACACACCTTACTCATATCCCTTCTACATGACTATCAAAAGTCTTGGCCGTTAAGCTCTTGGTGAAAGGATCTGCCAGGTTATTAGCTGATACTATCTTGGTCACTTCAACATCACCTCTTTGCACGATCTCTTGTATCAGGTGATACTTATGCTCAATGTCTTTTCCCTTCTTATGTGCCCTAGGTTCCTTTGAGTTAGCAACCGCTCCGCTATTATCACAATAAAGGGTAATAGCCGATTGTACCGCAGGTACTACTCTTAGATCCATAAGGAAGTTTCTGAGCCAAACTGCCTCCTTAACGGCTTCTGAAGCAGCCACATACTCGGCTTCTATGGTGGAATCAGCAATACATGACTGCTTGATACTCCTCCAACTAATGGCTCCACCTCCTAGGGTAAACACATATCCTGAGGTAGACTTTCTGGAATCCCTATCTGACATGAAATCAGAATCTGTGTACCCAATGGGTACAAGACTGTCTTCTTGGTAAACTAACATATAGTCTTGAGTCCTTTTCAGGTACTTGAGAATATTTTTCACTGCAGTCCAATGTTCTTGCCCTAGATTAGACTGCTATCTACTAATCATGCCAACAGCGAAGCAGATGTCAGGTCTAGTACATAGCATAGTATACATTTGGCTTCCTACTGCCGAGGCATAAGGAACTGCCTTCATCTTCTCTATCTCATCAGGTGTCTTAGGACACTGATCCTTAGATAGAGTAATTCCATGTCTGACGGGAAAGAATCCCTTCTTGGAATCTTGCATGCTAAACCTTGCAAGAATATTGTCGATATAAATGCCTTGTGACAAGCCCAGCATCCTATTCTTGCGATCTCGCATAAGCTTGATCCCTAGGATGTGACCGGCTTCTCCCAAGTCCATCATATCGAATTGACTGGACAACCATACCCTTACAGAAGATAATACCCCCACATCGTTTCCGATTAGCAAGATATCATCCACATATAGTACTAAGAACTCCACCACGCTTCCATCATGTTTCTTGTACACACAAGATTCATCTGCACATTGATCAAAACCAAAAGACTTGATTGCTTGATCAAAGCGGATATTCCAAGACCTAGATGCCTGTTTAAGTCCATAAATGGACTTTGTTAAGCTTGCACAACATGTGTTCTTGACCCTTCGCAGTGAACCCGTCTGGTTGCATCATATAGATGCACTCGTCAAGATTCCTATTAAGAAAAGCTGTCTTGACATCCATTTGCCAAATTTCATAATCGAAATGTGCAGCAATGGATAAGAGAATCCGAATAGACTTTAGCATGGCCATCGGCAAAAAGTTTTCCTCATAATCGATTCCCTCTTTTTGAGTGAACCCTTTCGCAACAAGCCTTCCTTTAAAGGTTTTCACCTTACCGTCTGCTCCTCTCTTCTTCTTATAGATCCACTTACATCCAATGAGTTTTATTTCATTGGGTTGTTCTACAATATCCCAGACTTGATTGGAGTACATGGACTCCATTTCAGACTTCATAGCCTTTTGCCAAAGATCTGCATCTTTATCTTGGAGTGCTTCATTGTAGTTACAGGGATCGGTACCTTGTTCATCAAGGACCCGGTCATAAGACTCTCCCAAGAACATATACCGGTCAGGTTGAATAATAACCCTCCCATTACGACGAGGCACAACCCGTGTCTGTGTATCATTGATATTTCGTTGTGAAGATTTTGAACCTAATACACCATTATCTGCACGCTGTACTGGTTTAGGAACCTGCATGTTAATGGTTGGTTCAGGATCTACACGAGTTTCGATAATCCTCCCACTACGACGCGGTAATCGAATATCGATAACTCTGTCTTGTGATGTTTCTTCTCGTACTGATCGAAGAAGTATGTGTCGGTGTCTCTCCTCTCATTTCCTCTAGAACAATACGACTTCTGGGCTTGTGGTCCATAACATAGTCATCTTCTAAGAATGTGGCATTGGTGCTAACAATAACCTTCTGATCCTTAGGACTATCAAATAGACCACCTTTAGTTCCTCTTAGACACCCAACAAAGAAACAAACTTCTGTTCTTGATTCCAACTTTTCTGCGTTCCCTTTCAGCACATGTACTGGACTACCCCAGATCCGAACATGCCGCAGACTGGGCTTTCGCCCAGTCCATAGTTCCGTGGGAGTAGTAGGTACTGACTTAGATGGTACCAAGTTTAGAATGTATGCAGCTGTCTCTAATGCGTGTCCCCAAAAAGAAATTGGTAAATCCAAATAACTCATCATAGATCTTACCATGTCCATGAGAGTCCTGTTCATTCTTTCTGATACACCGTTATGCTGAGGCATACGGGGTGTAGACAACTAGGATGTAATACCTTGCTCCAATAAGTATTCCCTAAACTCTCCCAAGAGGTACTCTCCACCACGATCAGATCGTAGTGTCTTGATATATTTACCTACATGCTTCTCAGTTTTAGCCTTGAAGTCTTTGAATTTCTGAAAGCATTCAGACTTACGCCGTATCAAATAAATGTACCCATACCTTGAGTAATCATCGATGAAAGTGACAAAGTACTCAAATCCCCCTCTTGCTTGGACAGCCATAGTACCACACAAATCAGAGTGAACCAGTTCCAACGGCTCTTTTGCTTTATATCCCTTGGCCGAGAACGGCCTCTTGGTCATTTTACCTTCCAAGCAGGATTCACAGACTAAAAGTGCCTCCACTTTCAATGAGCTTAATGACCCTTTATAAAACCAGTCTTTGAATCATTTTCAAATTAATATGACCAAGGCGTAAGTGCCAAAGATGCGTTTGGTTCATCCTCGAATGTTCTTTTCTCTTGAATGGCAAACTATTTGTATTATTCAATTCATTAAGTTGCAGTATAGGAGAAACATGATTTATAATATAAAGATCATCCACCAATTGACCAGAACAATACAATGTTTATTTTCTTTAATAACTACTACTTTATTAGAATGAACTGAATATCCATTCTTTACTAAACTAGAAACTGAAACTAATTTCTTTCTAATAGAAGGTACATAAAGGCAATTTCTTAATATTAAAATCATATCTCTACCAAAACTAAGATGTAGATCTCCTACTGTAACTGCTGCTACTCTCGTAGCATTTCCCATATATAGATAAATCTCTCCATCACTGAGATGCCTGGTTCCCTGGAACCCTTGTAAAGAATTGCATACATGATTAGTGGCTCCCGTATCTACACACCAGGTACCGGTAGATTAGACCGCTAAACACGGTTCAACAACTAGTAAATGAGATCTACCTTGATTGTTCTGTTTGGCGAGATAAACCGGACATTGCTTCTTCCAGTGTCCTGAATGCTTGCAAACAAAACATTTGCCTTTAGGCTTTCCCGGTTGTCCTCTTGGCCTTTGGATTGGCGGAGGACCCGCAGCCTTCTTTTGAACCTTTTTCATTTTCTTCTTGCCTTTCGGCTTTGAAGCAAAGCCTTTCTCAAACACAAGAGCACACCCTGACTTTCTGTTGAGACCCTCAACTGCCTGGAGTTCGTTAAGCAGCTCCGCTAAGGTATATTTAAATTTATTCATGTTGTAATTAAGGCAGAATTGCTTAAAACTCTTGCAGTGACTGGAGTACGATATCGACCTGAGTTTTCCCGTCGATTTTAGCTCCAAGGATCTCTAGTTCATTAAGAAGAGATATCACCTTAAGAACAAGATCCCTTACAGGCGTCCCCTCAGCCATAGTTGTGTTCATCAAGTCTTTCATGGAAACCTACCTAGCAGCACAACTTTGATCCCCAAACATCTCTCGGAGGCTCTCCATCATGTCATAGGCGCTGGCCATTGACTGATGCTGATGTTGCAACACATTTGACATGGATGCCAAAATGTAACACCGCTCCATCTCATCAGCCTTAACCCATTTTTTGTGAGCCTGGGTTTTCTCAGCGGTTGCCCCCTCACCAGGTTGCTCATGACATTCTTAAGTAAGCACAAACTTGTACTCTTCAGCAGTTAACACAATATCCAAATTCCTTTTCCAGTCTATATAGTTTGATGCAGTAAGTTTGTTTTCTTTAAGTATAACAGCGAGTGGATTGAAAGAACCCATTTAAAAGCCTGAGAATCACATAATATAAATAATTACATTTGGGCAAAAAATTACTATGGATTCGAGTTGAAAATATTGGTTCCCTCTACCATATTTGAAAAGATCCGCCAGCAACCTGATACACCGTGATAGTATGACTCGATGGGAAGACATATACTATCCATCAGTTATTCAGATAGGTAATTGCCTTTTAATTTTACTATCCAGGCAATGTACCTTACCTAGTAAAATTAAACTGCTGACTTGCTTTGCTCCTATAAATAACAATAGTGACTCAGATGGAGAGTATATTATTATTTATAGCTAAGTGTATACCATCACTTAATTCTAGCTCAAGAGTTCCGTGAGGAACGCCTCTGATGGAGAGGTGGCCCACACTAACAATCACCCAAAACATTCTTTTAAAAAAGTTTGCACTGATGATTCCATGATCAACTACATCCGATGGGGAGGATCACACTACAGCCATCACACAAAATTAATGATATCATCTGCAAACCAGTGATGGAGACCATGGGATTTATACTTGATAAATTCCCTCTCCCACTTAGAATTTAAAAAAAATTTGAGGGTTATAATTTCTAGAAATTTTTTTAATTTAATTAATAAAAAATAATAGAATACTTGACAAGGATTAATTCATCCTTACTTGTCAAACCCACATGTGTAGATAATAAAATTATTCTATTCTCATGATTTTATAAAATAAGTACTTATGTTTTCAAATTATGGAATTAGTTTTATTTCTAAATACACATATAGTTGTCCATCATTTTAAATTAATATAAATTAAACATGCAGCTAGACATCTGAAATAGGTTTAGGAACAATTATCCATGTTGTCCTATTCATTAAACATGAAACAATAATAATCATTCAATCACACATAAATAAGGAAACCACAATAAAATAGGAATTCCACTATTATGGTCAAGCTACAACTCTTGTGAAAAATCTTTATTGAACTCGATTAGCTCTATGTCGCCATTACGCACGGGGGTCGAGCTGCCAAGTCAGCTCGCGTTGACAGTGCGTATAAGTTGGTACTGTAAAAATTACATGAAAACTACAATAACCCTATAAGTGCGGAACTAGGGTTACCTTAAACTGCTAAAATAGATTGCTGCAGTAGACCGAGAACACGGGTTCGATAACATCTCACGGTCTTCTACCGTATTCCTTTCCTGCCAGAATATCGAACTGAGTGTGGGCTCCTTCGAAATCCTTTATGTTTCTGCTCTCTCCTTTTATGCTCTCTTTTTTATTCCGAGTTATAATACTCTTGATGGAAAAACGCAAACTGATGAGAGAGACAAAGCAGCATATATATAGGCTACGGTAAGGACCATAAGAAGTCAATAAGGAATAGGCTTCCTTATGGAATTAGGAAACCCTAATTCGAACTGAATCAGATTCTTATTTTCATAAATTATAATTTATACCACTAAAGAATTATAATTGCACTCCTACCCTTATCTCAAAAATATATTTCGAGTTCTATGTTATTAAATGCTTATTATCTCCCCATGTTAAGATTACAGATATCCATTAATTAAATATAATTACTGACAATCTGTCACACCCCAACTCGCCCCCGCGGGCTAGGACATGTGTAACAAAGTCAAGGACCAAACAATTATTTTTTTTAACGTTCCAAAAATACCATTTTTTTTTTACTGAATATCAGGGGTAAAATATTCTTTTATCATACAAATTAATAAAAAGTAATAAAATAAAGCTTTAAAACCGTCGAATGGTACTTAGGCAGAGTGTCCCCTATTACAGCACCATTCACCATGTTTTCACAAACTAAAACATTTTAACCCCTGCTGCACTTATTTATTTAAATATTCTAAAACATACTAAAAACTCAACTAAATATATAAATATTACAAACTCATTCTAACATTTATTTCTAACACATATTTAAAATGATAAACTTCAAGCTTATAACAAGTCTATTTAAATTCTCACATGTAAATATATAAACAAGCTAAATCCAGTCCCGTAGTCTCCTTCATTTCTCACCGTGATGTTCATCTGAACCTGCGTGGTCATTAGCCACAAAAATCGAAAAAGCTTTCGCTTAGTGAGTACGTGGTGCTAATCATGCAATTGGAGTATTCAATGATTCATAACACCAATTAAACATTCACAACAATAAATGATCGCAGGCATGTCAAGTAATCAATCACCATCGTTCTGGACCCCTGATTTCGGGTCATTCTCACTTTTTCCGTCGCATATAGCGAAATCACACTCATTCACTCGTGACCGTAGTCAATTCGCTGGTGGTCGTCACCACCGTCCCCTTTTCTCTAAGAACTTCATCATCATCCCCCTTTTCTCTAAGGAATGGGCGTCCCTTATATACGGGCTAAATAATGGTAATTATCAATTGACACCCTTTGACCCAAATAAGCACATAAGCAACTCAACATATCAACATGGCAATTTCAGCATTTTTGGACATATTAAATAAAGATTAATCATATGCTTTTCTACTTAATTACAATTAAGCAATTTAAGCATTTAATAACAACTAAATAACATTAAACATCCAATTTTGGGATTAGGACACTCACCTCACGAATAGGTCCAAAATAAGCCTAGAATTCCCAAATTCTTTCACAAAACTAGCTCCTAGTGATTCCAATGATAATCCTATACAATTTTGGTAAACTAAATGTTACCAACCCATTTGGGTCATGAGAAATCTATCGATTAAACTCAAATTAAATTATACCACAAGGTTAGGCTTACCCCCACGAATCTAAATATGACTTCATATTATGATTTGGACAACATACAGCAAAACTATGGCATTGAGAATGTTGAAATCCTCACTGCTCTCTTTTCTTCCTCTCGCCTCTCTCTCTTCTGAACTTTTCCTTTCTTATCTTTTTTTTTTTTGATTGAATTAAGTAATATAATATATATATATATACATCACTCGGCGCCGCCGCCAACACACACGCACCGCCGCCAACACACACGCACGATTTGGTTGTTTCCTTTTTTTTTTTTCTTTTTTTTTTTTTTTCTTTTTCTTTGTTTTAAGACAAAAGAGAATATTCTTTGAAATATTCTTCAACTTAGTTCTATTTGCATTTACACCCCCACATATTTCTAAGTTCTACTATAAGACCCAACCTAATTATATTACTATCCAATATTTAAGTAGGTCTATATCTACGTCACGCATGAGTTCCAAACGTGGTTCCAAATATCATATGAAGACACTAATTAGCCTACTAATTATGGCACGTGTCCAATTACGCCCTCATAATGGTACCCAAACTGGTCCCATAAATCAACATGAACAATAAAAGAATATTAAAACACTTAACATTTCATCAATTAAATAATCATATGGCATCAACATGTATTATAATGCACACATTTATATCTACATGTCTACCATTTAATCACATAAATGCAACCAAATGCAATTTATCCAATCTGGACCTCCCATGAGTCCCATTCCACATTTGTCTAACTGTGCCATTTATCAAGCACTTATCACATTGGGTAACTGGAACTTACCCAAATCATCACATGCTATTAATTATACTAATTAATGCATGTAAAATAAATATTACTACATTTTTCCGGGTACGGGTATTACACAATCATATTTAATTAATCTCTTAAAATTCCTTGAGATCCTCTACTTAACTTATCTGATATGTCGGATACAAAATCTACCTGCAGGGTTTGACATAATCAAAACTTATAAGCTTTCTCAAGGGGATATCATCAATCTCAAAATTGAGACACGAATTCCATCATTAATTAATATCCACCACACAATTAATATTGTCACCCAATCCAATGAGATATTTACCCATTTAAGGATCTCACCCTTTTAGGGATCTAAGTGTAAATATCAAATGTACATGTCTATAAATTAACTTAGGATTTAGAGTATAAGCACTCATAATAGTCATGAGGTATTAATTATCTTATAAGTCAGTATAAAGATAATTACCCCAAGTCGGTCCCGTTTAATATACAAAGTGTACTAGCATAGTGAGTTGAAACTATACAATTTCCCGTAGTCAAGACAAACCTACTACAACACCATGCTGCAGTCCTACCGATAGTGTGTTCAATCCATCTAAGACTGTAAACCAAAATCTTACATTCTACAAGATCTGATGGTCTGATCTTCCGTGTATAAGCCGAACTCTACACACCAAACCACCTACTATGTAGAATGAAAGACACACATGCATAATATTAAATAAACGATGTAATACAAATATTGTCCACACAGATTCTCATAAAAATGGATTAACTGATTTTATTAAATGAATAATAAATCAACTACATAAAGCATGTCTTTTAGTATATATCCCTAACAATTGATAGCTAGGATAAATATTTTAAATCGGTTGATTTACAATTGCTCCAATATATTATACGTGAAAAACAAAGTGAGCGGGGTTGAACTAGGATAATGAGTATGGCCAAATATTTGGAGTGAGATAGATTACCATTGAATGATATAATGTGTTTTGTCTGTATTAAACAATATTAGATTTGGTTGAAAGGAGTAGGAAGGATAATGCATTTTGTCAAATATTAAAGTGTGCTAAACTACAATTAAACTAAAATAGTTCATGTAGGAAAATATTTGATAAAAAATTACGGAGGCTAGCCAACAGCTCGGTGGAGCCTACTAATAGCTATGCTCTTTACGGAAATATAGAGACATGAAAAGAGTAAAGAAGCATAACGACGTAAAAATAACGAACCAGTGAAATAGAAAATTGTAATGAAATCGGGTAATGCTTGGGACACAAAAGAGTTACAAAGGGACTTTTCACAAAAGAATGTGCCATTCTATGTGGCAGTAAGACCCACCACTTAACTCAACTCATGGCATGTCACATGGAATGCCACATCTTTTTGTGAGTATCTATTTATGACCATTTCGTGTCCCAAATATTTTTCTCTGAAATCAATGTATGTATTCACTTTCACTTAATATATGTAGTATCATAATAAATTAAAAATAAAATAAAAAAACAATCGTGTCACTCTGAAGCCACATATTAGCCCAATGATTCATTAAAATAGAAAGAATTAAGGAAAACACTTGCGTACACGTGTTTCTATAAAGTGCATAGATGAACGAATAAAATCTTAAAACATGACGAAAAGTTCTGACATAATTAGTCATACCAAAAATAAACAAGACATTTTCATTAATTAAACAGCCCAAAAACAGTCCAGAAACCCTCCACTTAAAAGAAAACAAAATAAACTTACAACATAAACAACAAAACTACAAGAAACACAAATCACTCCCACAACTTCATTTCTTGAACACTTGCAATTCTAAAGAGAAGGAAAATTGCCTGATAACAAAATTAGAGAGAGACTTTCTAATAATCCGTAACGGGAAGTTGCTCGTGTGTGCTGTCGCCGATGAAAATGTTGTCGTAGATAAGGGCTGCGATGGCGGCACCAATCATTGGGCCAAGCCAGTAGACCCAATGGTGTGTCCAGGTCCAGCTAACCACAGCAGGCCCAAAAGAGACTGCTGGGTTCATGGATCCACCATCAAAGGCCCCACCAACTAAGATGTTAGCACCCACAATGAAACCAATTGCAATGGGTGCAATAATCCCCAAATTGCCCTTCTTGGGGTCCACTGCTAAGGCATATACAGTGTATACAAGCCCAAAAGTCATAACAATCTCAAATACCAGTGCATTCCATACAGATACATTGGAGGAAAGAGCAAATGCAGATGTTTCCTGCAATGGATCAAGTAAGAAGTCAATTGAATTTTTGTTGTTTGTGTATACTATAATTAATCTTGGAGTCATGTGGATTTCACAACTAAAGTTGTGTTTGAAATAATATTATCCCAATGTATTCTCTCCAACCGTAATTAAATTCATTTGGCTACATGAGTTGGGGAAATATTGACAGCTAGGATTGGCCTAGGCAAAGGCAAGAAGGTCATTTTGCCTAGGCCCCAACACCCCAGCCATTACTTAGTATCTTCGTCCAAACCCCAAAAATTCTTGATTGATCTGCGGGAGGGGACAAGCCGGCTAGGGGCGGCGGCCATGACTCCGTAAAAAGATTTAAAATTACTCAATTTCCACAATAGGGGGGCTTATTTTAAGAGTTTGCTTATTAGGACCCCAAAAATTCAAGGTAGACTATGATAACAATCCCAAAATTTCAAACTTTTACAGTAAATAGTCTCACTTTTTTATGTTTTAATTCTATCTCCGTCTCCACTTTATTTTTAAAATTTTCCCAGTATCTGATCTATTATCCAAAATAAATAGAATGTTAACACTAGGAGAAAAGAAAGGGGCACTTGTACTTCCATTTGAAATGAGCATAAAATTTCTTACCAATCCACCAGTGGCAAATTTAAGGAGCAAGCAAGCAACAACTGAGCCAAGTAACTGAGCAATCCAATACAAAATGCTTCTCAAAAATGTAATGTTCCCACCAAGGAAAGCACCGAATGTGACGGCAGGGTTGACGTGGCCACCTGAAATGTTGGCTCCAACTGACACTGCCACAAAGAGAGCGAATGCGTGGGCTAACGCCGCAGCTATTAGTCCCGACGGCGTTGTTGAGCTGTTATTTGTAATCTTGTCTGCCCAAAAAACATTCTCTCTCAAGTTAGGCCCCGTTTGGCAACATTTCTTAGAGCTTATAAGTGATTATGAAATTTCAATTACTTAAATATAAAAATGTTTGGCTAACCAGTGACTCAATTAGCTAAAAAAATTATGTGAGTCAATAGAAAAAAAAAATCATGATTAAACAAAAGCTTGTAGCTATCGGCCCAAAGCAGTTTACAATTGAAGCACAGAAGCAAAAGCTCTATTGAAGATTGCATTTCACTGTATTCGGTGTGAGCATAAAACCTTATATAGCCACGGCACGACGTTATATATATATATATACATATGTGTACATATATTTTAACTATTTCCATCAATGTCAATTTCGACCTTTTTCTTGCCCCTAGCTCGCTCTCAGTATAAATAAAAACAAGACTAGTTATTGTAGATTTTGGTTAAGTTTTCAATTGTAGATGATGGATTTTCTTTCCTTTTATCGCATTTCGCTCATGCGGACATTATCACTCTTTCTAACTGGTGCAATTAATAATCTTAGAAAATAGATACAATAGATACAACGTCAGCGGCTTCCACTCAAGAAGCAGCATCCCCCACTCACCAAGTCTGATTTATATGTCTAAACCATGTTAATCAATTTTCATATTCCATTAGGAATAGGCGCCCCTACTCTGCGGTGAGAATTTCATGACATCTACAAAAGTTGAACTTTTGCTTATGATTTCTATAGATTTTCACCCCTTACATTGGCTCAACATTATTGCACCCACCAAATTAACTCTTCTTATGATTTCTAAATTAAAAAAAAATAATTCAAAACTCTTCCAAATTGTCGTTACAAAATAGGTGATGATGAAGCCAAAACTGTGATCAAATGGGGACTTTTGTCCCGCAATTCATTCATCTACTATTGAACAAAACCTCATAATGCAACTTTAAACATTTAGGTATCTCAACATCAAGCTAAGCCTTTTTTGACCCCTCCCCCCCACCCAAAAAAAAACTAAGAGCATCTCCACCAAGAATGCCAAATTCTCATATATATATATATATATATCAAATATTTTAAAGGCATATGTGGTAAATTGACCTATGAAAATTTGGTATCTCTATGATTAAGAGCTCCACCCGTAATGCCAAATTAATTATTTTATTATTTATGACTGTTCTTATTTGCTAAAGTGATAGATGGGGAAGGGTTAATTTTTGACAATCTTGTGAAATCCAAAATTTTATATTCTGTAAATAGCATTTGGCCTGCCACTTTACCAAATATCAAATTTGACATACATGCTTCAATGACATTTGCGCCCCCCCCCCCCCCCCCCCCCCCCCCCAAGACATTTGTCACATGGGCATTTGGCATGTTGGGTGGAGGGATCTTACAGGATTGTCATGTCACAAAAGACAGATCGGGTGGACATGCTCTAAGGCTCTAAGCTTTTGGAAAGAAAAAAGAAAAAGAAAAAAAGAAGTAATTATCATATTTCAAGGACTTACTGAATGCCATGCCAGAACCTTCACCGGCGAAAACAAAAATAAGCATAGAGAAGAACTCTGCTAGGGCCGCCCGGAGCGCATCCGGATTGCTCGCCTCTCCGGGAGTTCCGATGGCAATTTTGTAAATTGGCATTTTGTCACTCTTTCTCTCTTTTCTTCACTTATTTCCTTTAGGTGCAGAGCTATATGCAAAAGACCTTGTTGCTTTTGCTGCTATAATTCTATTTTCTCTCTTTGTATAGCTAAGTTGCTTATAGCCTTATATACCTAAAATAACGGCTACTGAACCGGTCTAGCCGGTTCCAGGTAAAAAAATTTCCATGGGGCTGATGACACCTGTCAGTGTAGTATACTAGGTAATGGACTTGCCACGTGGCTGGTGGTGATGTAGTCTATGTTCTAAAGATTTGGAGATCAGAAGGTCCTAGTGGCCGACTTAGTGACGTGGTGGGTCCCCCCTGATTTTAGCATTATTTTTTTACCAACATTTAAACCTCATGGAAACAGACATGGGCGGCGAGCCATTGGATTATTATAACCGACCATTCAAAATTCAAACAAACATATACTCATGTATTTATGTATTTTGTGTAATAATAATTGAACTTTGGTAAGAATTTTTATGATGGGTTGATGGGGACCACGGAGATTAGGTTAGGTCGGCACTGTTTGGGCCCACATTTGCATAACAAATAGTCTGAAGTGAACCGCCAATGGATCGACCATCACGGATCTTGTGGTGAGCCGAAAGTGATGGCATGGTGTGGATCAAAGATCAATCAGGACCACAACGTTTGAACATATGAATATTGACTTAATTGTTAAAGAATTGAGTATAGCTGGTTTGACGTTGAGCTAGGTCTTAAATTTTTTCATTACTTATTCAACTGTTTGATCCCTATCTCTTTCTTTGTAAAAATAAAAAATAAAAAATAAAAAAAAATTTGCTAAAGTTGTCAGATTCCCAAAGCTTAATCTTCGTATCATCAACCAAATTTACAGTGATTTTGACAGCAAAAGATGAACCTTTTTTGGCCATCTGGGTATGTTAGAGTAGCTATAATAAAAAAAGACATTTTTTTCGTGCCAAATACTAGAAAGGGTACGTTGTACTCATTAAATGATTGCAATTAGGAGAGACGTACGTACAATGAAATAAAAATAATTTTATTTATTTATTTATTATGGTTACTTGTAATGGCAAAACTTTGGTACGTTGGGTGGTTTTGGGTGTATATATCTCAAATTACTTTATCATTTGTCAAGTTTGGAGTGGAGGAAAAAGAAAAAGCAGGAGATGAAGTGATGACTGTCTAACGCATAATAAATGCGAGGGAAACTTGCTATGGTTGGTTCTGAAGTAATGCTTGTTCCTTGATCAGGAACGATTGTTCCATCCCATGAAATATTGTTTCATTTTACATGTTTGTTTTGTGGTGAGAAACAATTGTTCCATGTTACAACTATTTGTTCTCCGTGGATTGATTTGTGTGCCAATCATGCAGGAGATTTACATTTGTGTATTAAATCTTGTATAATATCAGGAAATTTTATTTTTGATGTATAAGTATGAGTGATTTATTATGGGTATGTAGTTGCATAAATCATTTTAAATCGCAACTATATTAATTGAGTAATACTTGGGGCACAACCAAAGCCACAACCTTTTTTGCACAACCTTCATTTTGTTTCTATCTCTCTTTTGATGGGTCCCACAGTGCCAGTGACCCCACAGTGCCCACTAGGAGAGAGATAGACACAAAATGGAGGTTGTGCAAAAAAGGTTGTGGCTTTGGTTGTGCCCTAAGTATTACCCATATTAATTTCCCTAACACAACTTTGTTCCAAAGGCCATAAAGAGTTGTTCAAAAAGCATGCTAAGCTTGTTCCAGTAATAAAAAAACTTGTTCCCTGCACAAAATTAATGTTGGAAGCTTTCAGTTGGTATACCTACTTGATGTGATACTTAATAATTACAGGATTTAAGGTATGTAGTTGCTTTAATTACATTAAATCTCAGTCAAATTAATCTCTAACACTACTTCAACTTCAGTTAAGAGAAACTTGTTCTCTCCCCAAGGCACAAAGTTAAAAGATTTACATTTATGTATAAAATCTTTTACAATATCAACAAATTTGACTTTTGATGTATAAGTACGAGTGATTTATTATGGGTAGGAAGTTCCTTTAATTACATTAAATCTCAGTCATATCTAATCCCCAACACAACTTTGTTCTTGAGACCATTAACAGTTGTTCCTAAGGCATGTTATGTTTGTTCCACCAGTAGATATTTGTTCCCTCCACAAAATTAATATTGAAAGCTTTCAGTTGGTATACATACTTGGTACTTAATAATGAGATTTAAGATAGGTAGTTGCTTTAATTACATAAAATCTGAGTCATATTAATCCCCAACACTAATTCAACTTTACTTGACTGAGTTGCACAAGATCTCAACACACTCACTTGCACAAAATATCTCCACTGAAGAGCACACACAAAAGTTGAACTTATACTTAATAGGTATTTTCCTAAACAACACTAGTTTTATATTTTTATTCAAATAAACAGCTAACTTTCCTCTTATTCATCTTGTTTTAGTTAGTTTTTGTTTGCTTCATTGATTTGGTTTTTCAAATACACTGATAAATCAATACACTAACTTTCACAAAAAATATACTAATTTTCTATACAAAATATGACTAAATAATCCAAGCCATCCTGGTACTCCTAAATTAAATACAACACTTGAAACTATGTTGAAAAGCTTCTCAAACATTGCCTTACTAGCCAAACATCTCCTTGCACTAAGCCAAGCCAAGCCAAACATGGCCTTCCTATTCAGTTGTAGTTTTATTTTTTTTTTGTTTTTTTCTCCAGCACTTCGATATTTAAGTCTTTAATATATAAGATCAATTAATGCTTCATTCCCTGAGTGAGTCACTAGATGCTTACGTGTCATATAGGTAAGTAAACACATGTCAATAGGAGACACTAAAGGTGTCAACTAAACTTTCCAGCAACCATATGAAGAGAGCACACACGTGGCCCATTCCACCATGTGTCACTTAATTGTTAGGTGGCAAATGTGGCTTTATCACTTCGGGTCCCAAATTTAGTCTCAAATAGATGTGAAGGTACTAATTTAACCTACCATTTATACTGCGTGTCCAATTCTTACTCCCAATGGTACTCAAATTGACAACAGAAATGGTCACATCCAACTACAGATTATTAAAACAACTAAATAGTAATCCACATACACCTTAATAAATATCTAACCACATAAAGATATTTTCACATACTTGTCCCATCTCAAATGGAACATCAATCACAAGTTCTCTTATTGGAACCAACATCACTTACCAATTCTATCACACCTGGGTCCCATAAGTGATGTGAATATAATAAATAATTATGTAAAAATACAGGTTATTACACTCTACCATCCTTAAAGGAATTTCGTCATCGAAATTACACTTACTTTTCCAAATTTATATCATGTCAGCTTACACAAGCAAAATACAAAACTCCAATAATTTTAGTCATAATAGACCAAAAGTACCATAACTTAATACTTTTTTTGCCCTTTTCTCACCAATAAAAATTCAATCACACATTTGTCCCATTTTTCTTTATGGCTAGTTGATAGAAGGCCTAACTATGCTACCCAACTTTCGTTATCCTTACCTTTCACTTGACAAATAAAAATTAATGGTGAACCACATATGCTCAGTAAGAAAATTACTCAAGAGTACCATATTTGTCATCATTTGCTATTGGCAACATAAATCACATCTCACACATATCAGCTTATACTGAAGTTACACTATCCAATGTATGCATATATCATAATTCATTTATGAATATTTTATTTTAACTGGTTATCATCCAACATATTATAATTACTATTGTACACACTTGCCCAGCTCAAATGTGTATAATCACATGACCACAGTACCTCAGCCCAGCTTGAAAGGTGTACACTATCCACCAATCCCGCTCGAAATAAAATAGTATATTAGCGCACTACCTGCAGGATTATCTTAATCCCAATCATCAAATGACCACAGCACCCCAGCCCTGCTCGAAAGGTGTATACTATCCACCAGCCCAGCTCGAAATAGAATAGTATATTAGTGCACTAACTGCAGGGCTATCTTAGTCCCAGCCATCTCAGCATACCACAGTAGTTTTTTTTTAAACAACTTAAGGCCTTGACCTTATCAAATGTATTATTCTTATGAATTTAACATTATGCATCCATTGGACTATTGTATCTGCATAGATAATTTGTGCTATGTACATGCAAAAATCTCACTTACTACTGTGACCAAACCATTTTGGTGCTTCAACCCATGTCCAGACTAGCAGTGTGACTTACATCTACAACAACACACGAGGAAGTATACAATATGACAGGAATAATAACTGTTTCAAAAAAAAAATACAACGAATAACAAGATTTTACACAATTGATATCATCTCACATGTTAATCGCTCACCCCAAAGCATCATTCCAGGTTCCCCTTGGTAATATAGCAAGAGCCACCTTCTCACCCCATCCTTTAGCAAGCCACATCGAACTCCTCTCAGAGTTATTGGCTATTGGCTGGTGGTCCTTGCCCATGTACCCATCAGTTTCATGGCATTTAGCCAAAACAATATCTTTACACTAATTTTTTTTTGTAATTTTTTTTTACCATAAATATATGGATTCCAAAAGAAATCACAACTCAACTCCAAAAGAGTACAAGTAGAGATAACAAGAAAAATACTCCGGAGATTTAGAGCATCTTGTACACCCCGTAAAACTTTTAAAAAAATGAGATATTCGGTTATTACAATATCCCAACCTTTTAAAATATTCATCTCCGAAACTAAAATGTGATTCATTTGGTAAACAACTCAAAATATTTGAAGCAAAGTTGTTTTTTAATAAATAAAACAAATCTAGTACTATATAAATACCTCTACTTACTCCCCCAGGCGATGTGAAACTAAGTATCGTATCGTATCCATTTGTATCACCAACTTTGTTCGTTACCCCTTATACTCAGTCCCACACTTCTTGTCACACCCCAACCCGCCCCCATGGGCTAGGACACGTATAACAAAGCCAACAAGTACTAAACATTAATTTTTTTAACGTACCAAAAATAACATTTTAACCTGAAATACCAGGGGTAAAATAACTTTTTATCAAACAAAATAATAAGAAGAAATAAAATAAAGTTTTAAAATCATCGAATGGTACTTGGACAGAGTTTCCCCTATTACAGCACCATTCCCCCTGTTAACAAGAGTTAAAATTCCAAAATATCACCAAAACACTTGGAAATACTTTCAAAGCTTCAATTCACAATTTATATTACAAGGATCTAATATAAAACCAAAACATAAACTTATTTCAAAAAATCCAAACCCTAGGAATATAACTACTCATCTGAACTCATTTACATATGAACATATTAATTTATTAAACATTAACCATTAATTTCGAGTTATCCCAGAATCCCCACAGTTCAATGCTTCTCACTGTGATGCTCGTCCGAACCCGCGTGGTCATTAGCCACAAAAATTGACTAAGCTTTCGCTCAATTAGTACATGGTACTAATCATGCAATTGGAGTATTTAATGATTCATAACACCAATTAAACATTCACAACAATATATGGTCGCAGGCGTGTCAAGTAATCAATCACCATCGTTCTAGACCGCTGATTCTGGGCCATTCTCACTTTGTCGTCGCTTTAAAAGCGATATCACACACTCTCAAGTGACCGAAGTCAATTTGTTGTGGTCGTCACCACCGTCCCCTTTTATCTGAGGATTTCATCCCCCTTTTCTCTGAGGAATGACGTCCATTAAATATGGGCTAAATAATGGTGATTATCAATTGACACCCTTTGACCCAAATAAGCACATAAGCAGCTCAACATGTCAATATGGCAATTTCATTAATTTAGACATGTTAAAGCTAACTAATCACATGCTTTTCTATTTAATCACAATTAAGCAATTTCAGCATTCACTAACAATTAAATAACATTAAACATCCAATTTTGGGATTAGGACACTCACCTCACAAATAAGTCCAAATAAAGCTTAGAATTCCCAAATTCCTTCGCAAAACTAGCTCTAGTTGTTCCCAATGCTATCCCTACATATATAGATCACATATATGTATCACCCCTTAAAATGGGTCGCAGAAAAACGTTACTAAAATTGAAAAATAAGGACATAGAAATAACCCTCTCACCTCCACGAGTCCGAATATGGATTTGGTTCGCGAAAGAGAGGTCGGACGGCGAAGCTACGGTGACAAAGACGAACGCAGCCTACTGTTCTTTTCTTTCTGGTCGAAACTCTACGTATTGTATCTATCTTTTTTGTTTCTTGTTTTTATGTAAATGAAGAGGTGGAAGACAAGAGATATACATCTCTCATTAAGATTTTTCCACTGACTAGTCATATTTCCATATAAACCCCCAATATTTTCTAAAGTCCTATTATGCCCCTAACATTTATATTAATTACCCAAATATCTAAGTGGGTATGTCTCTATGTCACCCATGGGTCCCAAAAGTGGTCCCAAATATTTTATGAAGTTGCTAATTAGCCTACTAATTATGAACCATATTCTTATTCGCTCTCACTAAGGTACCCAAGCTAGTACCATAAAAGATCATAACTAGCAATAAAATATTCAAAATAATTACACAATTATTCATTTAATTACATAAATGCAACTAAATGCAATTTATCTACTCTGGACCTCCAGTGGGTCCCATTTCACATCTGTCCAACTGTGCCCTTATCAAAGCATTTATCACATCGGGGTAACTGGAATTTACCCAAATATCACATGCAATTAACTATACTAATTAATGCATGAAAATTAAATATTACTTTTATCTTTTGGGTATGGGTATTGCATCTCTCCCTCCCTTTTAGGAAGTTTGTCCCCAAACTTTTCTTACCTCAAGAGTCAAATAGGTGAGGATATTTCTCTCGAATTTCGTCCTCACGTTCCCAGGTTGCCTCCTCCACCGAATGATTACATCATAACACCATAACTAGAGGAATGATTTCAGTTCTGAGCACCTGATCCTTCCTATCTAGGATTCGAACTAGATGTTCAACATAAGTCAAGTCTTCTCGAACCATTAATGGTTCCGGGGTCATATGGTGACTCGAATCTGATAGACAACGTCGCAACATAGAAACGTGAAACACATTATGAACATTAGCCACCTCTTCTGGTAATTCCAACCAATATACAACTGGACCAACCCTATCCAAGATCAAATAAGGCCCTACAAACCTCAGACTTAACTTGCCTCGCTTACCAAATCGTGCGATGTCTTTCGAAGGCGATACTTTTCAAGTAAACATAATCACCTACCTCGAATTCCAACGGTCTTCTACCTATATCTGCATAGCTTTTGTAATGACTCTATGCTATTTGCAGCCATTGTTTAACAAACTTGATTTTGTCGGTAGTGATTTGCACAATTTTAGGACCTATAAGTTGCTTTTCCCTAACTTCTGTCCAGCACACTGGTGATCTACATTTTCGACCATATAATGCTCGTAAGGCGCCATCCCAATACTCGTCTAGAAGCTATTATTATAAGAGAATTCCACTAATGGCAAGTGGGTCTCCCAATCTGATTCAAAATCCATAACACAACCTCGAATCATATCTTCCAAAATCTGAATAACTCGCTCGAATTGGCCGTTTGTTTGAGGATGAAATGTTGTGTTAAAATGCAAAGTTGTCCCCATTGCTGTTGCAAACCTTCCCAAAACCTAGACACAAATCGTGTGTCTCGATCTGACACAATTGATACCGGTGTTCCATGTAATCTAACAATTTCTCTGACATAAAACTCTGCTAACTTTGTCAGACCACGAGTCTTAATTGGCAAGAAATGAGCTAATTTAGTCAACCGATCAACGATCACCCAAATATTATCATTAGACTAAGGAGATCGTGGCAAACCTGACACAAAGTCCATCTTGATATACTCCCATTTCCATTCTGGTATCTCTAACGGTTGCAATTCACCGGCGGGTCGTTGATGTTCTAGTTTTACTTGTTGACAAGTTGTACACTTAGCCACAAACTCGGCAATTTCCTGTTTTATACCACTCTACCAATATACTTCCCGCAAATCTTTATACATCTTGGTACTCCTCGGATGTACGGAGTACCTTGTATTGTGAGCTTCTTCCATAATCTTGTCTTTCAACTCTTGGATATTAGGAACACACAGTCGATTAATGTACCTCAATACATTATTCTGAAAACTGAATTCCGGCCATCTACCCTCGGGTAATTCTTTGATTATTTTCTTAAAATTTGGGTCCAAAAGTTGACTCACCTTGATTTCTTTGATTAAACTTAGTTGTGCCATAATAGCCGCCATTAAATCACCCTGGATTCTGGGAATTACTTCCAATTTCAGCTGTTCAAATTCCTTTACCAACTTCTCCTGGGCTGTTAAAGAATAAACCAGATTTTCTGACGACTTTCGACTTAAAGCATCGACAACCACATTAGCTTTACCTGGATGGAATTGAATCTTCAAATCATAACCCTTCATCAATTCAAGCCATCTTCTCTGTCTCATATTCAGCTCTCTATGGGTAAACAAATATTTCAGACTCTTGTGATCGGTGAATATCTCACATGTTTCCCCATACAAGTAGTGACGCCAAATCTTTAAAGCAAAGATCACCGCTGCGAATTCTAGATCATGAGTCGGATAATTCTTCCCGTGTGCCCTCAACTGCCTCGAAGCATAAGCTATAACTTTACCCTCTTTCATTAGAACACATCCTAGGCCCTGATGAGAAACATACCTATATATACTGAAACCTCCGGTACCCGACGGAATAGCTAAAATCAGTGCTGAGGTTAACTTATCTTTCAACTTTTGAAAACAGTTTTCACATTCTTTATTCCACTCAAAAGCCACATTCTTCCTCATTAGTTGAGTCATCGGAGTCGCGATTCTAGAAAAGTCTTGAACGAACCTTCTATAGTAACCAGCTAATCCCAAGAAACTTCGAACTTCAGAAACATTTGTCGGTCTCGACCAATTCTTGACAACTTCTATTTTCTGTGGATCCACAGAGACACCATCCTTAGAGATCACATGCCCAAGAAAAGTAACATTTGTCAACCAGGATTCACTTTTCTTTAACTTCCCAAACAATTTCTTATCTCTGAGTCGTTGCAAAACCAACTTTAAGTGTCGTTCATATTCTTCTTGACTTCTAGAATAACTCAATGTATCATCAATGAATACTATCACAAATTCATCTAGATAAGTCTTGAACACCCTATTCATCAAGTCCATAAAAGCGGCTGGTGCATTCGTAACCCCAAATGGCATGACAAGAAATTCGTAGTGCTCGGATCGAGTCCTGAAAGCTGTCTTCTCAACGTCTTCAGCTTTAACCTTCAATTGGTGATACCCAGATCTCAAGTCAATCTTAGAAAAGATTTGTGCCCCTTGCAACTAATCAAACAAATCATCAATACGTGGCAACGGATACTTATTCTTTATAGTCACCTTGTTGATCATCTCTCGATAGTCAATACATATTCTCATTGTTCCATCTTTCTTCTTAACAAACAGAATTGGTGCTCCCCAAGGTGATACACTAGGCCGAATGAACCCCTTATCTAGTAAATCTTGCAGTTGAGTCTTCAACTCCTTCAACTCTACCGGAGCCATTCTATACGGTGCCCGTGAAATTGGTTGAGTTCCTGGCATCACATCTATCCCAAACTCTATTTCCCTCTCAATCAACACACTAGGTAAATCTTCTGGAAAGATGTCTGGAAATTCTTTTACCACTGGTATATCTTCTAATTTTAGTTCAGTACTTCTAGTGTCAAGTATACTACACAAGAATCCTTGAAATCCCTTTTTCAACAAACGACAAGCTCTGACAACTAATACCAAATAAGGTGGTGATGCTACACTTGTCCCTTGGAAACAAAATACATCTTGATTGGGCAATAGAAATGTTACTCTTTTATTCTCACATCGATAGTAGCATGATTTGCAGATAACCAATCCATCCCCAAAATGACATCAAAATGTTGAATAACCAATGGCACTAAGTCAACAGTCAAAAACCCTACCATTCACATCAATCTCACAAGATTTAAAGGCACCCGAACTTACTAATGGAGCTCCCGATGGAAGTGAAATAGACAAATCAAAATCTAGTAGTTCTAAGGGTTTATCTAAATATTTAGCAAATGGGTGTGAAACAAAAGAGTGAGTTGACCCCGAATCCAATAATACTCTAGCAGGTTGTGAACAAATAGGAAGTATACCTGAAACCACAGTATCAGTAGCAGTTATCTCCCCAGGCTTAAGCTGAAAATACCTTCCTTGTCGTTGTTCCCTCCCTTGAGATTATTGCTGAAGTGGCCTCTGACTTGGTGCACTTCACACAGATGAACTAGAACTTCATGGTCCTCTCTTTGGGCAATTACGTTCCCGATGCCCCAGGTCACCACACAAATAACATCGTACTCTACTGTCATCTACACCTTATCTCGGAGTAATACTTTGTCTTGACAAATTCTGTCTAGATAGATTGGGGCAATCTCTTGCCACGTGTCCTGGCCGTCGACAGTTGTTGCAAATGATAGGAGACAAGTTGCACATTCCCCAATGATACCTACCACATATCTAACACTTGGGCTTGTTGCCCCCACTTCCCGACCAACTCCCCAAACTCTATCTCTTAGAACTGCCCTGTCCCTGGAATTGACTACCTCCCGGCCTCTTGAATTGTTGACTTTGCCCTGGTAACAATACACCTCGCTCAGCAATTAGGGCCACATCTAATACTTCTGAATACATCAGTAGCTGGACTATATCCACTTTTCCCCTAATCTCATCGCAGAGTCCTTCCATCGAATCGTCTTGCCCGAATGAACTCATCTGGAATCAAATCCATTGCAAATCTAGCCAAACTTGTAAACTGGGCTACATAGTCCCTAACGCTCATATTACCCTGACTGAGATGAGAAAACTCTCGGGCCTTCTGATCACTGAAAGATCGAGGAATATATTGTTTCGAGAACTCTTCAATAAACCCATTCCAAGTACTAGGTGTTCCCTGCCTTAATACAGACGTCCACCAATTTTGTGCTTCTTCTTTCAAAGTATCTAAGGCAAACAAGTCCTTCTATTCCTCTGAACATGGCAAAGCACGAAAAATTCTCTTCATGTCGGTCAACCAATGGTCAGCCTTCATCGAATCGAGTTCTCCTTCGAACTGCCCTAGCTTTTGCTTGTAGAACATGGCAGTAGCTGTTGGTTCCGTTCTTTGTTCTGGATTCGATGAGCTCGGTCCTTCCTCAGTAATTCGAGTTTCAACCACTCTTACCAACTTTTCGATGACTACTTCCATTCTATCCATACAGACCGAAGATGGGTTCTCACCTCCAGACATCTCTACCTAACACCCACACCCAAGTATATGCATACACATCACTTTTAAAAAAAATTACTGTGCATGCTAAATAACATTTTAAAGCATGCTAAATAAACGTGTATGCATGATCGTATAACTACGTGTCATTGTGTGCACTCTCACACGACATCACCTGTACCCAAGGCTCTAGCCTATTGCTCTGATACCAAAAATTGTCACACCCCAACCCGCCCCTATGGGCTAGGACACGTGTAACAAAGCCAACAAGGACTAAACAATCATTTTTTTAACGTTCCAAAAATAATATTTTAAACTGAAATACCAGGGGTAAAATAGCTTTTTATCAAACAAAATAATAAAAAGAAATAAAGTAAAGTTTTAAAACCATCGAATGGTACTTGGACAGAGTTCCCCCTATTATAGCACCATTCCCCTGTTAACAAGAATTAAAATACCAAAATATCACCAAAACTTTTGGAAATACTTTCAAAGCTTCAATCCACAATTTATATTACAAGGATCCAATATAAAACCAAAACATAAACTTATTTCAAAAAATCCAAACACTAGGAATATAACTACTCATCTGAACTCATTTACATATGAACACATTAAACATTAAGCATTAATCTCGAGCTATCCCAGAATCCCCATAGTTCAACGCTTCTCACTGTGATGCTCGTCCGAACCCGCATGGTCATTAGCCACAAAAATTGACTAAGCTTTCGCTCAATTAGTACATGGTACTAATCATGCAATTGGAGTATTTAATGATTCATAACACCAATTAAACATTCACAATAATATATGGTCGCAGGCGTGTCAAGTAATCAATCACCATCGTTCTGGACCGCTGATTCCGGGCCATTCTCACTTTGTGGTCGCTTTAAAAGCGATATCACACACTCTCAAGTGACCGAAGTCAATTCGTTGTGGTCGTCACTACCATCCCCTTTTATCTGAGGATTTCATCCCCCTTTTCTCTGAGGAATAATGTCCATTAAATATAGTCTAAATAATTGTGATTATCAATTGACACCCTTTGACCCAAATAAGCACATAAGCAGCTCAACATGTCAATATGTCAATTTCATTAATTTAGACATGTTAAAGCTAACTAATCACATGCTTTTCTACTTAATCACAATTAAGCAATTTAAGCATTCACTAACAAATAAATAACATAAAACATCCAATTTTGGGATTAGGACACTCACCTCACAAATAAGTCCAAAAAAAGTTTAGAGTTCCCAAATTCCTTTGCAAAAATAGCTATAAATATTCTCAATGATATCCCTACATATATAGATCACATATATGTATCACCCCTTAAAATGGGTCACGGAAAAACGTTACCAAAATTGAAAAATAAGGACATAGAAATAACCCTCTCACCTCCACGAATTCGAATATGGCTTTGGTTCGCGAAAGAGAGGTTGGACGGCGAAGCTATGGCGACGAAACGACGAACGTAGCCTACTTTTCTTTTCTTTCTGGCCGAAACTCTACGTACTGTATCTATCATTTTTGTTTCTTGTTTTTATGTAAATAATGAGGTGGAAGACAAGAGATATACATCTCTCATTAGGATTTTTCCACTAACTAGTCATATTTCCATTTAAACCCCCAATATTTTCTAAAGTCCTATTATGAAACCCCCTAATATTTATATTAATTACCCGAATATCTAAGTGGGTATGTGTCTATGTCATGTATGGGTCCCAAAAGTGGTCCCAAATATTTTATGAAGTTGCTAATTAGCCTACTAATTATGAACCATATTCCTATTCGCTCTCACTAAGGTACCCAAGCTAGTATCATAAAAGGTCATAACTAGCAATAAAATATTCAAAACAATTACACAATTATTCATTTAATCTCATAAATGCAACTAAATACAATTTATCTACTCTGGACCTCCTGTGGGACCCATTTCACATCTGTCCAACTGTGCCCTTATCAAAGCACTTATCACATCGGGGTAACTCGAACTTACCCAAATATCACATGCAATTAACTATAATAATTAATGCATGAAAAATAAATATTACTTCCATTTTCTGGGTATGAGTGTTACACTTCTGGCTGGAGACAGGCTCTGATACCATTTTGTCATGACTTGATTTCACTACCAAAAATTAGCTGAGATATTTACATGGAATTTCTCAAATAGTCAAGTGTTTTTCAAGTACACTGATAAAATAAATACACTGATAAATCAATACACTAACTTTCACCAAAAATATACTTACTTTCTATACAACATAGGACCAAATAATCCAAGCCATCCCGATACTCCTGAATTAAATACACCACTTGAAACTACGTTGAAAAGCCTTCTCAAACATTGCCTTACTAGCCAAACATCTCCTTGCACTAAGCCAAGCCAAACATGGCATTCCTATTCAGTTGTAGATTTTTTTTTGTTTTTTTTCTCCAGCACTTAGGCATTTAAGTCTTTAATATATAACATCAATTCATGTAGTCTCTATATGTGAAGGTACTAATTTAACCTACTATTTATACCGCGTGTCCAATTCTTACTCACAAAGGTACTCAAATTGACCACAGAAATGGTTACATCTAACTATAGATTATTAAACAACTAAATAATAAACCACATATATCTTAATAAATATTTAAGCACATAAATGTATTTCACATACTTTTCCTATCTCAAATGGAACATCAATCACAAGTTCTCTTATTGGAACCAACATCACTTACAAATTCTGTCACACCTGGTTCCCACAAGTGATGTGAATATAATAAATAATTGTGTAGTTTTTTTCTCCGGCACTTAGATATTAAGTCTTTAATATATAACATCAATTCATGCTTCCTTCCCTGAGTGAGTCACTAGATGCCTACGTGTCATATAGTTAAGTAAACACATGTTAATAGGAGACACTAAGGTGTCATCTTAACTTTCCAACAACCATATGAAGAGAACACACACATGACCCACTCTACCATGTGTCACTTACTTGTTAGGTGGCACATTTGGATTTTATCACGTCCCAAATTTAGTCTTAAATATATGTGAAGGTACTAATTTAACCTACCATTTATACTGCGTGTCCAATTCTTGCTCACAAGGGTACTCAAATTGACCACAGAAATGGTCACATCCAACTATAGATTATTAAAACAACTAAACAATAATTCACATATACCTTAATAAATATTTAAGCACATAAATGTATTTTCACATACTTGTCCCATCTTACATGGAACATCAATCACAAGTTCTCTTATTGGAACCAACATCACTTACCAATTCTGTCATACCTGGGTCCCACAAGTGATGTGAATATAATAAATAATTATGTAAAAATATAGGTTATCACAATAACAGTTATCCGACTACCTGAATATGATTATGAATGTTGATGGTAAAGGGACATTAGTACAACATACAAGTCTAGTTATCGCTTCGGATTTGTTCTTTTGCGTTGGAGTTCAGTTATCATTTTATAGTGGAGTAAACGTTAACTGACCAGTTGGTTAATTTGCTGATCAAAGAGTTTGGTCATAGGAAATAACAACTGGTCTGAGCCAACAATAAAGAGCCTAGGAGGTCCCACTCTTAGCTCCGCTAGGATGCTTGGAAAGGCACAAGAGGATCTTGTCAAGACAGGTTCAATCGATTGAAAGAGTTTCGATCGATTGAAGTCAAGGCAAGTTCGATCGATCGAAAGTGGTTCAATCAATCGAAGGTTCGATCTATCCAAGCCACTTCAATCGGTCGATGGTTTAAAGTTGGTTTTGGAAATCTCTAAATAGGGCAGCTGTGTACAGAGCTTAATAATCATTGTTTTTCTATACGAGAGCTGCATAAACTATTTTAGGTCTTCCTTAGCCTTCTTGTCCTCCCCGTTAGAGTTCCCACCAACTCTATCCTTTCCGGAAGCATCCTCAGGAGTCATGAGGGTAAATACAACCTAGTGGAGGATGATGCACCATCGAGGAAGAAGAATATCATAATTGGATTCAAGACCAGAGATAGAACTCTTCCCCGTCTTTTGTATACGCATCTGTAGAATTGATAAGTAGTAGATCCTGGCTACCAATAAGTTTTTATAACTCTATTTTTTCCGCTGCATGTTTAATTAGATTTTAAACATAATTTTCCCTTCAATTGGTATCAGAACCTCTCTTATTTGGATCTATATATGCGTTTTGGAACACTAGTTTGATTTACATGATAGTTTTTAGTACTATTTTTGAAACGGCATCATCACAGATCTGTTTCTGTAGCAGTTTTGCAGCAGAAGACAAATCTGTGATGGCATTAGATGCAAGGCAATTTTGATCGATCGAACTTGTTTCGATCGATTATAACTCTCTATCGAAAGAGTTTCAATCGATCAAACCAATGTAGGTTTCGAACGATCGATCGAACCGGTTATCTATCCAGGTGTCTTTTGAACAGTTTTAAAAGTTTAAAAATAATTTACCTACTATTCTAAAAATTTGATATCAGTTTGTGACAAAAAACTAGAGATGCGGTTTTATTGTTCTAATTACTTCCATAAAGAGTTTATGGTGTATGCAAATAAATTAGTGATTCCAATGGTTATATATTTTGTTATATATATGCGTGGTTGTGTGTACGACTAACCCTTTCGCAGCAAGATTAGTCCACTGTCTCCCACGGCACCAAGTCTTTTTACATTTTGTATTTAAATGTTTGAGATTGGTGTATGTTGTTTTTTATTTTGGTTTGGTTTTAAGGCATATGTAAAGGGCGCTGCAACTTCATTCCTATGAAAAGGAAAGTCGCACCGGTTTTCCTAGCCTTTTATTTGATTGTTGTTTTCTATTTTGAGATAAATTGTAAACTTCGAAAAAAGTATAGGACCAATGTAATAGAATTAGAAAATCCATGAAGATGGAATAGAAAGTTGTTGGTCATGAAGATGGAGCTGGAGGCGATCAAACCAAGAAGGAGGCTCTATGGAGATAGAGCCATGGGAGATAGAGGCATTGTTGAATGCCTTTATTTTCATTTTCATTTTTTATTTTATGTGCTTGGTTTGTGATTGGCATTTAATAATATTTTTACTACTTACACGCACTAAAACAAGTTTTCTAAAATAAAATTCAAAAACTATTCATATGCATTAATAAACATTGGATGTTTATGGGTAATGTATGGAAACAATTTTTCCAAAAGCAAAATCCTTAATTATTAAAACTAGAGAGAGAGGGTATTATTAATAACACCCATGATCTTCCATTAACGGTTCATTGTAAGATGAGTAGTACATTCTGTGTCACCTCGCCAAGGGTAATCATTCCATACGGAGGGTACACTGCTCATTGGTTACTAGATGTGAACTTCCTATGGATAGGATCAATCAGATGTGTTAGAGGGTGACCACCACACGGAGGCACTACTTGAGGCGGTTGTGATTGGATCCTAGTTAATGGTACACATTAGCTAAGCTATGGATAAGGGATCCCATACGGGGCATAATCCAGAAACTTGGAGATCAAATAGGATCGGAAGTCATAACTTGGTTTGTAAGAGTTGCATAGCGGACAAGTCATGATTAATCAAAAGATCGAGTATTGACCACCACAAGGAGGCTTTATTCTTTCATTTTGATATTCCGGCGACTTTGTTTTAAAATAAGAGTTTTAAGGATTCTTTTATTTCAAACTGTCAAATTTTGATATCCATATTTATTTTATCTTTTGATTTCAGTAATCATAATGTTTGGATCTGCATTTAGTCCACTTTTCACTATACTCACTCAGAACAAGTTAACTGGGAATAATTACACTGAATAGAAATACAACCTTGACATCATTTTAACTACGGAGGATCACATATATGTCCTCACCACCCCATGCCCCGAAGAACCCGCTGCAAATGCTACAGGTACTACTAGACACGAGTTCGATAAATGGAAGAAGTCGAATGGGATGTCTCGTTGTTACATATTGGCCTCTATGGCTAATGTGTTGCAACACTAATACCAGTCAAATGATTCTGCCAGTGCCATTATCAAATCCCTAAAATAGATGTTTAGGGATTATGGCAGACCTGCCAGACAGGTTGCCATGCAGAAGATAATGAGTGCCAAGATGTAGGAAGGGACTCCAGTCAAAGAACATGTTTTAAAAATGATTGGTTATTTGAATGAACTAGAGACCTTGGGAGCCAACATTGATGCACAGACCCAAGTTGATGTGATCCTCAATTCGTTGTCGCCGTCATTCACTCAATTTAAACTTAACTATAATATGAATTAAATGAATTTCTCAAGGAGTTAACTAATGAGTTCTTTACTGGCAGCGGAAGGGGGGGTGATCAAACCTAGGGGCAACGTTTTGAACATTGAGAAAAGCTCCTCCTCTTCCCAATTTACACCAAAAGGTAAGAAAGGGAATAAGAAGGCTAGCACTAGTGGTCCAAGTGTTAGACCGGTCCCTAACATTGAAAAATCTAAGGGAAAAGGTAAGGGCAAAGGGAAGGTGGGTGGCCAAGGTAAATGAAAGTGTTTCCAATGCGGCGAGAAAGGCCACTGGAAGAGGAATTGTTCAAAATTCTTAGCTACAAGAGTTCAAGGTATGATTGAATCACATATGATTGAAGTAAGTTTTATAACGGATACTTCAAACACTTGGTGCATTGATTCTGGTGCGACTAACCATATCTGTAATTTATGCAGGGGTTCAAATCAACTAAGAAATGCAGTGATGGAGAAATCGTGCTGACTCTGGGATCTAGTGCAATTGTTTTCGTAAATGCAGTAGGAGTAGTAGCTTTAGAATTTTTATACAATAAAGTTTTGATTTTATCATATGTCTTTACGTCCCTTCAATGAGACGTAATTTAATTTCAGTTTCTAATTTATCGAATAAGGGTTATTCTTTTCATTTTGTAACTGAAGTTGTGATCAAAAGAAATGGTTCTTTTGTGTGTTCTGGTGTCAAATCAAATGGTTTGTATGTGATTGATCCTAATGATTCTAAAGAATCTTGTATGGAACTCAATAACTTAGTGGTAACTATACCATCTAAAAGAAAGGAACCTTCCATTAATCCAACAAGGCTTTAGCATATGAGGCTTGGCCATAGGATTAGCAGACTAGTCAAAGAAAGGGTCTTAGGCGATTTGGTTCTCAAACCAATGGAAGTCTTCAAGTCTTGTTTAGAGGGTAAGATGACCAAAAGGCCCTTTCCTGCAAAGGGCACAGGACCAATGCATTGTTGAATTTAGTTCATACTGATGTGTGGAGACCAATAAATATTAGAGTTAGGGGTGGTTATGAGTACTTTATAATATTTATTGATGACCACTCTAGGTATGGATATGTGTACCTAATGCAGTACAAGTCTGAAGCCTTTGAAAAATTCAAAGAGTTTAGGGCTAAAGTGGAGAAGCAATTGGGCACACACATCAAGGCCATTCAATCTGATCGAGGTGGCAAATACCTCTCTAATGAGTTTATTGATAACCTCATACAGAATGAGATTCTATCACAATTGATTGCACCTGGTACGCCTCAGCAAAACGATACAGCGGAGAGAAGGAATCGGACTCTTTTAGACATGACTAGGTCGATGATGAGTTATTGGTAGTTGCCATTATTCCTTTGGGGTTATGCCTTGGAAACCGCTACATACATACTAAATCTAGTACCAAGCAAATCTGTTCTCAGGACACCACGGGAGATATGGATTAGGTGCAATCCTTTTTTGCAACATCTCCGGATATGGGGGTGTCTAGCACATGTGCTGAAAGGAAAGATCAGCAAGTTGGATTATAGATTAGAAGTATGTTATTTTGTAGGATATCCAAAGGGTACTTATGGATGGTATTTTTATGATCCAAGAGAACAGAAGGTGTTTGTTAGTACAAATGCAATTTTCTTGGAGGATGATTTTATCATGAACTATAAACCTAAGGGAAGGATAAATATAAGGAGAGCCCTCAGTCCTACCTGCAATTGATAACGATGTAAGATAAGAAAATACCACTTCTTCACCCATTTCCACATCGGTACCTCGTCGTAATGGGAGGATTATCAGCCAGCCTGATAGATACATGTTCTTAGGAGAAGTTTTTGAAGCTGTCTCCAAGGAATCTAAATATGATCCTGCCACTTACAAAAAGGCAATGGCTGATGTTGATTCAGCTCATTGGGCTAAAGCTATGAAGGCTGAATTGGAATCTATGGATTCCAATCAGGTCTGGGATCTTGTAGAACTTCCTGGTAATATTAAACCCATTGGTTATAAGTGGGTCTACAAGAGGAAAAGAGAATCTAATGGAAGGGTTGAGGCCTTTAAGGCTAGGCTTGTAGCGAAAGGTTATACTTAGAGGGAGGGCATTAACTATGAGGAAACCTTTTTGCCAGTATTCTCAAGTCCATCAGAATACTCTTATCCATTGCTGCATGCCTAGATTATGAGAACTGGTAGATGGACGTCAAGACTGCATTCTTGAATGGCAATCTTGAGGAGGACATCTATATGCAACAACCAGAAGGGTTCATAGCTGGTGGGAACGATAACTTGGTGTGTAAGTTGTAAAAGTCCATTTATGAGCTTAAGCAAGCATTCAGAAGTTGGAACATCCTTTTTGACCAAGTAGTCAAGTCGTTTGGTTTTATACAGAATCTGGACGAGCCTCGTGTATACAAGAAGAGTGAAGGAAAAATGGTGGCTTTTCTTGTTCTCTACATTGATGACATTCTACTCATTGGGAATGATGTAGCGGTGTTGTCAACGGTTAAGGTTTGGCTAGCTAGTACTTTCGATATGAAGGGTCTAGGAGAGGCAAGCTATTTCCTTGGGATAAAGCTCTTTTGGGATCGTAAGCGAAAGATAATGGGATTATATCAAGCTGGTAATATCGATAAGGTGCTAACTAGATATTCAATGGATAATTTGAAGAAAGGTTTGTTACCTTTCAGGCATGGTTTAGCGTTCTCCAAGGACCAGTGTCCTAAGAAACAGGAGGAGAGGAATCGCATAACAGAGTTCCCTATGCTTCAGCAGTGGGAAGTCTCATGTATGCGATGTTATGCACTAGACCAGATATCTGCTTTGACGTTGACATGGTTAGTAAATCCATGTCCAGAGCACTGGACAGTCGTTAAGCACATTCTTAAGTACTTAAGAAGGACTAAAGATTACATGCTTATGTACGGCGGCAATGAGTTAATTCTAATGGGATACACTGACTCAGACTTTATGTCAAATAAAGATTCGAGAAAGTCGACATTCGGGCATTTCTTTACCTTGGGAAGGGGTGCTGTTATTTGGAGGAGCATTAAGCAGAAATGCATTGCAGACTCAACTACAGAAGCTGAGTATGTGGATGCTTGTGAAGCCGCAAAGGAAGCTGTTTGGCTCAAGAAGTTCCTTATGGAGCTTGAGATGGTATCAGTGTCACTGTCACCTTTGCGCTATACTGTGATAATAGTGGGGCAGTGGCTCAGTCCAAGGAGCCAAGGAACCATGGAAAGGGAAAGCATGTAGAGTGAAAATATCATCTAATCCGAGATATAGTTCAACGTGAAGATGTGATTGTCAGCAAGATTGCCAACTTTGACAATCTTGCGGATTCGTTTACAAAGGCTTGCCACAGAAGGTCTTTGATCGTCATTTAGATAGTTTAGGTCTCAGATGTAGTCCTGAATGGTTATGAGTGCAAGTGGGAGCTTGTTGGGTTTGTGCCCTCAAACCATTACTTTATGTATGAGACATTGACATTTTAATATATGGATATCAACTTTACATTTCATGTGTATGTTTCTTTCATGAGATGATTGTTAATCCTTAAGTATCATAGGAAGTAATTCGTGTGTGTACATACATAACAAGCGAGATATGAATTGCTATTCATTGATATTTAGAATTTATCACAGTGGGTGATGAGACTGGATATCTCACCAAGTTTACACTGTAGTATGATTAACTACCATTGGATGGAGTGATAAATCTCAATCACTAAAGTTTAACTCTTAGTTAATATGCTAGTGCTTATAGTGCATTGACGGACCTGAGCTTTCCTATTGACACTTAAGGCTGTCAACGGTCAATAGGAACTCATAACTTGTATAAGGTACGTGTTCTCAATCTTGAGACGATTATGAACACAGACTGTGGATATGGTTGCTTTGACTTACCAATCAGTGAGGTCTTAAAGATCAACACCTGAGTATCTTGGGTATGTCATGTTCACAGGGTTGTGAACATATATTGTCAAGATAGAATCTACCCTTTGTTAAAGAGTAAGCATTCCCTTGAGAATGTAACCAAGTTGATTACTGAAAACTGCAGTCTTGTTGATAAGTAGTTATATCAACATATTTGGTAATCATGAGTTGTGAATGGGACTCAAGGAATACAAGAAGTAATCATGATTCAGGTTGACAGTAACAGTTATCCGACTATCTGAATATGATTAGGAATGTTGATGGTAGAGGGACATTAGTACAGCATACAAGTCTAGTTATCGCTTTGGATTTGTTCTTTTGCGTTGGAGTTCAGTTATCATTTTATAGTGGAGTAAACATTAACTGACCAGTTGGTTAATTTGCTAATCAGTGAGTTTGATCATGGGAATTAACAACTGGTATGAGCCAACAATAAAGAGCCTATGAGATCCCACTCTTAGCTCCACTAGGATGCTTGGAAAGGCACAAGAGGATATTGTCAAGACAGGTTCGATCGATTGAAAGGGTTTCGATCAATTGAAGTTAAGGCAAGTTCGATCGATCGAAAGTGGTTCAATCGATCAAAGGTTCGATCGATCGAAGCCACTTTGATCGATCGAAGGCTAAAAGTTCGTTTTGGAAATCTATAAATAGGGCAGCTGTGTATAGAGTTTTACAATCATCATTTTTCTATACGAGAGCTACAGAAACTGTTTTAGGACTTCCTTAGCCTTTTCATCCTCCCCGTTAGAGTTCCAACCAACTCTAACCTTTCCGAAAGCATCCTTAGGAGTCATAATGTAACACCCCGTAATTTTCAAGATATAAATATTTATTTTTGTATGTTAATGTGGCCACCCGAATTTTTTTATGTGATAAATTAGCTATGGGTATTTATGTTTATGGTTATATATCTATGTCTATTAATTTTTTTAGTACAAATTACGATGTGAATATTTTTATAAACTTAAGTAATAGGATAAATTTGTGTAAGTTTAAATTTTAAAGAATTGATGTGTTTATAATTTAGTAGTGTTTACAGGGCCCATAAATATTCTAAACAATGTATTTAACATAAGAATTAAGTACCTGGGTCATGGGTACCCAATGGGTAACTCATTTTAGTACTTTGCAATGCATTTTGGGGTCATATGATGTATTTTTATGAAGGGGTAAAAATAAAAACGGGATTATGTCTTGTTAACCCTATATTAGTTCTCCCAACAATACATTCACCCCTACTATCTCAACCCTAGCCAACAAGGGAAGATAAGAAGAAGAGAAAGAGAAAGAGGGAGAGAAAAGAGAATAAAGAAATAGAGAGGAAGAGAAAGAGAGAGGAAGAAGACGAAGAGGAAGAATGAGAATGATCGTTGAATCATATGCGGTGCATTCGTCGTGGTTAACGTCGATTCATATCTTTGTGGGATTTGGCACAATTGGTGAGTTAAATATATATATATTTGGGTATATATATATACACACGTGGGTATATATGTATACGCAATTGAATCAATCATTGCAAGTTAAATGTTTGGATTGATATATAAATTTTAATATCGTATGCGATTTGTTGATTTGGATCCTAGTATTACCCAAATAGATATGGTTATACGTTGATAAACTAATGTTCAGATTCATGAGATTAACCTAGGGAGAAAGAAAAATAAATTAATTAAATAAGTAGGAAAATTCGTTTTTATTGGTTTTTCTATGATCGCTGAATTTTCAAAACATTGTACAGAATCGTTTGTTTGGAATTTTAGCTTTCTGTCCGCGTAGTCCCATGTAAACCGCAATTCTGCACACTTTTCGTTTAATGCATTTTCCCAATTCCGCACCGTTTGGGCAGAAACTTTAAATTTCAGAAGCAGTTTTTATTATGTGTAAATCTGCAAAATTTGTATTTTATAATTATTTTATGAATGTCGTATGTCTTAGTGTGAATTAAAAGAATTTATTTGGAAATATTTGATTTCTCGTGTAATGTTGGGCTTTGTGAAATTTATGGCTGTGTGATAAATTTTAAAGTTGGACTTCGTGGAAATTTTGACTGTGTGAAATTGAAACATATAAGGTTGGACTTCGTGAATTTATGACTATGTGAAAATCTGTAATGTTGGAATTCGAAGAAAATTATGACAGTGTGGTAAACTGTGTGAATAACTTGAAGAGCTATCCCTTGTAAAGTTGGGTGTTGTGATATTTTACTGTGTGAAATTAATGAGTTATGACTGTGTGATAAACTATGTGAATAATTTATATCCCTTATAAAGTTTGGGCTTCGTGATAACTTTACTGTGTGATTATCTGTATGATTAACCTTAAAAGAGAACTTAATGTTGAGAATAAAATCCTTAGTGTTCACTACTTCCCATTGTTGTGTTATTGTTTTTGGTAGCTCGCACTCTTTTGCCAGTGGCTTCGTGATCAAGCTGACTTAAGACTTGTTGAGTGTACTTTTTGCCAGTGGCTTCGTGATCAAGCTGGCCTAAGCCTTATGCTCGGCTTATATTGTATAGACGTCTTGACATATTGACCAGCCATCCGTTGTGTATACCTGGTTTGGTTGATACCCCAACCAAACTGACACCGGAGTGGGTGTTGGTAGTATGTCCAGGCACACATGGGATATATGTGTGGGCTGTACCATGGAGGGTGGCCAAGTGGTGAACCTAAGGAACACAAAGATAATTAAAGGCTAATAAATAATGACAATGGAGTATTTTATAAGACTGATAAGTTTGGAATAATGAATGCGACGTTTAAGTTAGAATGTGGAAATGTTGTTTACGGACTTGTTTGCTTGGTTTGTGATAGTTCTATTTCATTTTTCTATGTAATACATTCTATGTACAGGATGGTGGGTCCACTAACTTTTATGCAGGGTTGACTCACTATATTTTGGAATGGTAAGGTAGTAAGTGGAATTTATTTAAATTTTTCGGGTGAGACCTCATCGCCACCACATGGAAGGAAACTACCGCTTGTCCTGAAGTGTGAGTGGAACTACTCTCTTGCCCGATAATTTCTTATTTTGCTGTGCGGTATCTAAGGGATTGTGTGTTATCCCTAAGACTTCGTTATTATGTTATTTATTTAACTCACACTAGTACCGTGTGTACTCACCCGTGTGATTTTATCACCGGGTGCGTTCTTTGTGGAGCGTAGCCGGGTTCTTATTTTCAGGAATAGTTCGTGTTAGCGGTTGGAGTAAATTTTGTGATTCAGAGATCTACGAGTGGATTTTAATTGTTATTTATTTTGCTTCGTGATCTTGATTTATTTATTTCTTGGCATTGTGGGCCATGTTGTATTTTATTATTTTGGGGTTATGGGACGATTGTAGTAGCTCTTATTCAAGTTTTGTAAAAATGTGGATTTCTTATTTTGTTATGGCAACAGAATTCTCTTTATTATTGTAAATTGTAATTTAGAATTTTATCATGGAGATCTCAATGAAAATGATTTTTTTTTTTTTTGTTACTTAAAGTTTGTGAATTATTTTAAAGAGGAACATTTTTCAGCAAAGTTTACTATTTCAAATGTGTGACAAGTTGATTGTTTTTCACTCTCAGATTTTTGGGCAATTAAATACTAGTTGGGATATTATTGAATGGGTATTTGGTTGTCCAAAAATCGGGATATGACACATAAGGGTGAAGACAACCTAGTGGAGGCTACTGCACCATTGAGGAAGAAGAATACCATAATTTGGTTCAAGACCTGAGGTACAACTCTTACCCCTCTTTTGTATATGCATCTGTAGAAGTGATAATTAGTAGATCCGGGCTACCAATAAAGTTTTTATAACTCTGTTTTTTCCGTTGCGCGTTTAATTAGATTTTAAACCTAATTTTCCCTTGAGGACTCACCTAGTGTGTGTGGAGGGTGTGTTTGGCTATGGCTTCCAAGCTTTTTCTCTCTCTTTTTCGCTTTCTCTTACTCTCTTTGTCTCCTCTGTCTCTTTCTCTCTTCTTCTGTTCTTCTTTCCTTCTTCATTTTCTCTTCTCTTCTGCTCTGTTCGAAGAGTGTCTGTGTATATGTGGTGTATATATGTATATATGTGTAGGTATATGTGTGTATATAGATATATATCACTCTCTCTCTCTCTCTCTCTCTCTCTCTCTCTCTCAAACAAACTGTCAAACAAGGGCCAAGGCCAAGAATGAACTCATATATATATGTAAAGAAATTGTGCCACGCGTCAGAACACGAGCAAACTTGAAAACCAAGTCTCTGCAGACGGCAATCGATTGGGACCAGTGGCAATTGATTGGCTTAAGATATTTTATTGCAATCGACTGGATAGGAGGGCAATTAATTGGGATAGGAATACGTCATGGATTCAGGTCGTGATTGCAGCAAAACTTAGAAGAAACAAGACTTTCTCATTTTAGGAGCAAAACTTAGTAATTATGGAACAAATATTTATGATGAAGAAACAAGACTTTCTCATATTTGGCAAAAAAAAAAAAAAAAACCCTAAGTTACACTATTGTAATGTGCTTGCTCCAGACCTATTTTTTAGTACTTAACCCATTCGGTGGGCTAATTTTGGGGTTAACTACCTATGTGAGATTAATTTTGATACTTAAACTCTCCTATGTGGGGCTTATTTTAATACTTAATCCTCATGTGAGTCTATTTTGAGAGGATACTGCTCCCTTCGTTCCAAAATACGTGTCCACCTTTCATTTTTTGGATGTTCCAAAATAAGTATCCACTTTTAAAAGTCAAGTACAACTTTTACATAAACGTCCTATAATACCCTTACAATAAAGACAAAATCACATTTATGTGTAGTCAAAAAATGACTACAAAAGTTAAAACACCTATCACATTAAAGATAAAATAGAAAAGTTGTTATCTAATGAACCAAAAAAATGAATACAATATATATTTCTTAAACAATGTGCAAACTTATAGTGGATACTTATTTTGGAACGGAGGGCAGTAGTATTTTCACTTTTGTCCAAAATCACAAGTGGGTTAAGTGTCTACTTTTGAATCCCTAGAGTGGAAATGGGGCTAACCACAGAGAGGTAAAATGTAATTAACCCATAAAAATAATATAACTATATAATATACAAAATGGCGCAAAAATAATACGTACATAAAATTTAAAAATATTTTCCTATGCATCGTACGAGTTTTGATTCTTAGCATTACCATAATTCCACTTAGTCATCAAAGTAGGAATGTTTTAAGAAACCACTTACTCTTATTTGACCTATAAGATAAAAGTTTAAATTGCCATTTAAACTCCATACATATGGGATATGCATTATGTGGTACATACAGATAAATAAATGTGTCAAATACATTTTATCCCCTATGGTTGGATTCATTTTCACTTTACCCCCTGCTTCAAAAGTGGCCACCAACCCTTGTGGTTTTGGACTAAAGTAAAACTGCTAACTTTTTTCACAATATTGATAAAAATTCCATAATTGGCCAAAAATATTTAACTTAGCCCCCTCCGTGAGGATAATTTTTGGATTAATCCCCTATGTGGAGATAATGCTGCCATTTAACCCAGCCAAGTGAGGCTAGCTTTTTACTCCTAATCCTTTTGGGGGGCTAATTTTGGAGCTATCTACCTATCTGAGGGTTAACTTTGACACTTGAACTCTCCTATGTGGGGTTAATTTTAACACTAAATCCTCATGTGTGACTGTTTTGAGAGAAACCTTAGTATTCCATTTTAGTTCATAATTACTAGGGGATTAAATGTCAAATTTTAAATTTATGAAAAATAAAGTGAAAATAAGTCTAACCAAAAGGGGTAAAAAATAATTAACCCTACATAAATATTATCTTACAAAGAGAGAGAACTGAGAAGTGGGTTTGCTTGAATGCGTTTGGTAACTGGCTGAAGAGGTAAAAGGGTTGGGTGTGCTTTTTTGGTACAAAACCATATTTGGTTTTCTTTTTAAATTTGGAGATACATATGGACGACAATGATGATGCTCCACCATTATCAAATGGCTGAGATTGGTTTGGGTGTATACACACCCAAACCGCCCAAACGGACTAAAGTGGGCGCCTACTTGTAAATATCATGTTGGGAAAAATATTTTGATTTTGACGTGAAATCAGGGGGAGAGAGAGAGAGCATGATACACAAAAATAATAATAATAATAATAATAATAATAATAATGTAAAATATAAACCTCTCAAGGTGGCACTATCCCTCTTCTCAAAACAGCATTTCTATATATCTTTTTTTTTACAGTGCATTGAGACAAATAATTGCAGTACTGCTACTGTTTTAGAAAATAAATAAATATACATTGAACAAGTATTTTTAACATCTATGCTGTAATATGATTATGTCATGGGGAATAGAGGATGTATATGAGAAGCTCCCATCTCATGGATTTATGTCTGTCCACACTTACTCGAATTTGCCCAAGTCCACCCAATCTTGAGCACAAGTCAAGGTAAACATACTATACGTATGTGTAGCATATGTACACTCATATTTACGCACTATATATATATATATACGAAAATTCTATCGAAATGACGTCCTCTCTTTAATAAAGAGAGGGTCTATGTTTTGACCGTCAGATCGTGTTTAAAAACTGTGAAATGACAAAACTGTCCTTAAATAAAACACGATCCGACGGTCAAAATAGAGGCCCTCTCTTTATTAAAGAGAGAGCGCCCTCTCCATAGCCTGACTGATATATATATATATATATATGCAATCATAACTCAGGTTATTGCTTTATGCACCTGGTCAAACCCCAACTTAAAATCATAATGTTAGTCACGCAGATGTGAATCTAATGGCATCATGAATCTCATCCACCAATGTTACAAGAAGGAGCTCTAATTAATGGGAAAAAGAACAAATGCAAAAGAGAAAAGGCAAATGAATGATTGAAGAGGAATTAGAGAGAAGATTTTGCCATCTTTTGATGTTGCTCTTTTGTCCTATTATTTCACAGACTTCACTCAATTTGTGGAATCTAGTCAAATACAATCTTTACATAAATCCAAAAATACTCGACTAACTAAACCTTTTTGCTGTTCAAATTCAAAATTTCGACTACTACAACAATATATTGAAGCTTATATTCAATTTAATCTAAGTAATTTTTAATTCATTTTATTTTATTTTATTTATGTTCATATTTTTTTGCTGATAAAAGGGAAATCCGAGTAAATTTTAATGTGACTCACGTGTCACAGTGATTATAAGTTCACATAACAAAATGATTCAAGCATCTGATTAGCTGTCACTTAATTTGCTTTAATGTTGTGGGTACAATTGAAAACTTATATTAGCATGGTTATTGTGTATCCTATCTCAGCGAGGTTTGTTTGTTTTTTTTTTTTGGTCAAATGATGCAAGGTTTTGGTGTATCCTTGTTTTAAAGTAAAATCTTGAAAAATATTAATCTTAACAAAATATGTGTAAGATCAAAAAACAATATAAATTTGACGTTCTCAAATTGATTAATAATGGCGGTGAGTGAATTATTAGAAGAAAGAAATTTTGTTTTTGTTTTTTGTTTTGTTTTTTATTTTTATTTTTTTTATTTTTTGAGAATTACTTTGGCCATTTTCTTTTCTTTTTTCTTTTTGAATGAAAACGACAATGAAATTGGCCCCGAAAAAGGGAAAGCAAAAAAAAAATTGGCTTTCAGTGTTGAATTTCCCTTTTATAAAACCAAATCTACTTTCGGCTTTTTGAATTTAGAAAATTAAAAATCGAAAACCACAAAAGCTAAAGAAAAATCGGACCTAAATTCTAAATAGGTTGATAAATCATAATTAACCCTTCAAAAAGAAACCTGGTAATGTCACAACTTAAAATCTGGAAATATATGCCCAACGGGTTGTAGCTCAATTGGTATTGAGTCTCTATTTCCAATGGGAGAGGGAGAGGCTTCGAATCTTCATAGAGAATTCTAGTTGCTTGCCCCTAGTTTTTCTTTAGTCGGAATGAGTGGCTTTTATTGTGGGCCAGTATAAGGTTTTGGTGTTAGATTGGGGCTGGCTGGTTGGGGTGTGCATGTGTGTGTATCCCGTCCGGATCTAGATAAGTATAAAATATACATATGTATATATATAAGGGAATGCTAACTTACAACACGGTGTCCTTTTAGCGACGAAAAAAAGTGCTTTTAGCGACGAAGTTTTTCACCTTTAGCGACAAATTTTTTTTTTCACCTATAATGACAAAATATTTTTAAAAGATTTATCGCTAAAAGTTTTTTTTGAATCGATAAAAATATTTTTATTGATCGCTAAAAGTTGATGTATAATGTTACCCTACAACATTTATGTTATAGGATAGCAATTTATATATTTGAAACGACAAAGGATTGCAACATTTATTGCTAATTGGACCGACCAAACTCTTGGGATATATACAACCAGAAAAAGACAGGTGCACTTCCTAACATCATTATGAATAATTGAGTTTCTCCTTCTTTGGATTTGTTACAATTATATCACTGACAGCATTTTGTCCAGCCCTTGACTAATGAGCATAGATGCAAATCTTAGATTTCCTATAATTTGTTGTTAAAATGATGGGTAAATTACACTAACACCCCCTAAGGTTTGCCGCTTTATCACTCAACACTCCTTGAGGTTTTTTAGGTTAAAATGACCTCCCTTCAGGTTTGTGGGTTGGTAATGCTGACACCCCCTACTATTACCTGGTGTTAGAAAATAGCTAACATTAACAAGTTAATTTTTCAAAATGTCCAAAATGCCCTAATCTTCTTCTGCTTCCACACACACATAGAAATATATGTTCACAGGTTTCTAAATTAATATAGCACAAAAACAAGAAGCAAACCAAGTAACTTTGATATGTATATCAACAATAAAATTCACACACAGATATACATACATATGTATATATATAGATGTATGAATAAAAGAAGGCTCAGATCTGTCTTACATCAGATGAAACTGAGACTCGGCGATGGCTGCAAAAACAGTTTGCCTAAGAGAGAAGATGAATCTCCCAAAGGCGCTCTGAGTTGCCCCACCAAGACACAAGCTTCATTGTCAGCGACTGATCTACTCAGAATCCATGATCACAGCCTCAAAAAAAAAATTTGGGCGATACAACATCACCACCGCCAAACACGCACACACACACAAATATGTATATATATATATATCAATCTATCGGACTGAATAATTTCTTCACTCAGATCGAGATCGAGAGAGAGAGAGAGAGAGAGAGAGAGAGAGAGAGAGAGAGAAGGGCTGTTGATTTTGAGATGAAATCATCAGCTCTGATGATCGGATCATCGAGTTTTACAAAGAGGGGCACCACCCTAAAAAAAACATCCCATCTCTCTATTATTAGCCTCATTCTGAGATCTCTGCACCTGTTCATCAAAAGCCACAAATTAAAAGGGGTTATGTGTGTGTGTGTGTGTGTGTGTATGTGTGTGTATATATATATATATATATATATGTATTTGTGTGTAAGGTAAGAGTGAGATGACCCATATCCATATGGGCATTTTTGGGGAACTTACTAAAGAGAGAGAGAGAGAGAGAGAGAGAGAGAGAGAGCGCAAAATCAGAGTGATCAACCCATCTCTCTAGACCCCAAATTAGAAAAATCCCATGACAATCGAAGATTAGGGCTTTGAAAATTCCCAATATCAATCAAGGTTCCAATTCTGAGAAAATTAAAATTCAGAACAAGATCCTCATCAGTCTTCATAGAAGTTGGTTTCTTTGCAATGATTTTTCCAGCTAAGAGATGAAACAATGAAACTTCTTGGAGGTAGAGTTGATCTAGGTGGATCGTAGCAACATTTTGGTTCTCACTGCTAGAAGCCGCCATTAAAAACGAAAGTAAGGGGCGAGAGTGAAGAAAGAGTAGAAGAAGATGAACAATCAGAGATGGTAATATAGTCTTTTTACAATTGTTTCTAACGGTGTTAAGCAGATAACTCTGACAGGGGGTGTCAGTGTCATGTCAAAAACCTCAAGGGAGGTTTGTGACAAAATGCCAAACCTCAGGGGGTGTCAGCTTAATTTTCCCTAAAATGATTTGCAAATTCTAGAGTTATTCAAAATAGAGTAATGCGATACTTCCCAAATTTTTATCTCAAAAATACTTCTCAAATGATGTGGCAGTGGGGTCAGGTCTTTTACAGTGGGACCAATTGAATTTTGATTAAAAATTGTTTATGTGGCCCTACAGTCACATCATTTGAGAAGCACTTTTGGGATAAAAATTTGGGAAACATAGCTTTATTCTTCAAAATATCTAGACATTCAAAATTTGGTTACGATTTGGAAATTTGTTCTGATAAATTTTCAGCTTAGAAATTGTTTGATTATTTGTGAGATCAAATATTGACCATTTACAGAACAACTGCTTGTCTACACTTTATGGACATTAATGAGCAATTATTACAAATAAATAAAATTAATTATGCCGTGTTAAATTAATGTTAAAGGCGTTTAAGATTCGTGATTAGGGAAAGACCCTTATACAAAAATTAATTTTTTTGCCAAAAATATTTTATCATCAATCAATAGTGGAAAGTCTCTCCCTATTTCTTTATCGGTCAAAAATCTCTTGAAATCATACATAATCATTAACAAGCCCTTACTCAACTTTTGTTGGATTTACCCTATTTGTGAGATATCACCCTTACCTAATATGGCAGTTACAATTAGGATATAAACATATCCCTACAATGATGCTAACATTATGGAAATTCAAAACTTCCAAAATTATAGGAGCACATCGGTTTACTTCCATATCCCACCACCTTTTTTGCTATTGTACCACATTTGATTTATTTTAATAGTTTTTAAATACTAAAATTACTTATTTTCCTAGAAAACTATACTCTTTGATATACCCAAAATACCATTTTGATATACCCAAATTAACTGATGGAATTTCATTCTGTAAATTAAGGCCATGATCCATATGAAGTTTCTGCCATTAAAGAAAAATATAATTATGATGTTTCTGCAATATGATAAAGTTTTGGGGAATATGATAAGGTTTTGGGGAAGAGAAACCTAAACATTGAAGGCAAACAAAATTTGAACTAGCCTACTTTTGTTTTTTCAGGAAAAAAGGATAGAGAGAATCAAACATCCTTGGATGTAACCATTAATTTGTCACCATTTGTAATTTGTATTTGATACGCCTAGAAATATTCTGTCACAGTCAAACCTTCACGTCAACAGCAAAGGACTCGGATTATCCGAAAAGGGAGCTGGTGGCCCACCGATCCTGAGGTCTTTTGAGTGTAACCGCTCGGTATGCTTGCACAACCCGGGCATGCGGCGCAGCAGCTCTCCATGAGGTGCAGTTTGACAGCCAAGCTGCTCAGCAGTTTCCTAAATCAGTCAAAAGATTAACGGAATGTGTAAATAGTTTCCTAAGCCATTTAGGAAACCTCCCATGATTTATGCTCATCAACTTGTAATTAGTTGGGGTTTCCTTATCTATTCAGTTACCTTTTGCGGGTGGTCTCTTGCACCTATAAAAGGGGCCACTCACTCCCATTAAAGGGGATCGCATTCTTAACTTAGAGAATAGCATATACACTCATCTCATACGCATACACCCGGCCGGTATTACTGGTAGTGCCACCCAATTGTTGGCTCACCAAGCCCGCCGGTGATCTGGTAGTGAAGCGCACTGACGCACCCGTGGACGTAGGTCACCTTATTAACGGGGCCGAACCACATACAATTGATTGTGTCACTATACCTCTCTTCTTAATCTCTCTTACCCATTTTTGGCATCATCAGTTTGGTGCCGTCTGTGGGAAACGACAAGTTCCTCATCAACAAAATTCTTGACTGTTCAATATGCCGCCGAATACGGGTAAGAAAAACACTACTCCGGTTGGTCAGGAAAACTTGCAGCTCGAGCAGCAGGCCGCCTCCATGACCTCCGAGCAGATGATAGCGGCGCTCGCGCAACTCCTGGAAGGCCAACGGCAAACCCAACAGCAAATCAAAGCGTTGTTGGCCTTGTAGGAGAAGCGCCCTCAATCAGAGAATCAGACCGGGAAGAGTGCCCCCGACCGGGAGCCCGAAAGAGTCCGGAACCATACCCACTCTACGCCGGTATCCCCGTCGAATTGGGAACACGCCCGGGATGGTGACCGTAGCAGAGCGCCCAAGCGCCCCAGGCGGCGAGCTCGTACCAATCCTCATCGGGTGGAAGATGCCAGAGACATCATCAACAGGCGCCGCGCCACCAGGGGGGAGGGATCAGGGCCAAAGCCCCGGGAATCAGCCAAAGACCCTTCGTCCCGGAGCCTGGGAGATCTTAGGCATACGATTACCCGGAGCCGGAGCCCAATGGATCACATCCGCACCTACAGGGCCCAGATGGCGTTGGTTACCACTGTCGACGAATTGCTGTGCCTGGCCTTCCCCAGCATTCTCAAGGGGCCAGCCGTGCAGTGGTTCCACGCCCTCAAGCCCCGAATGGTTGGTGACTTCAAGACGCTGAGCAAGCTGTTCATTAGCCAGTTCATAGGGATACTTGACCAGTCGCAGCCGGACACTCAGCTATTGACTGTTAAGCAGCGCAAGGGTGAATCCCTAAGGGAGTATGTGGATCACTTCAATCAGTAGAGGCTCCAGATCCGCAATTTGAATGAAACAGCATCCATCATGGCCTTCTGCTCGGGGGTTCAACACACCAAGGTTGCTACGTTGTTCCATCGAGACCGACCGGCAACCCTGGTGGAGCTCTCGGAGAGGGTCAGGAAATATATAGACACAGAAGAAAACCTGAAATCCAAATGCTTCGGCTTCGCGGGAGATGAGTCCTCGGAGGCCAAGCGGAGGTGTGAGGGATCTGAGAAAGGCCAGGTAAAAAAGCCCAGGAAAGACCAACAGAGAGGAGGTCGGGATCAGTCCCAGATCACTTTCATGCCTCTTTCTTGACCAATCCATGAGATCATGGCCGCCGCCGAGGCATAGAGGTTACTTCAACAACCGACAAAACTAAAAGCCCTGCTCGGTAAGAGGAATCGGGATAAGTTTTGCCGCTTCCATAGAGACCACGGCCATGACACAGAGGATTGCTTCAAGTTGAAGATAGCCATAAAAAAACTAATCGAGCAGGGTCATCTTGCAGAATACGTCGCGACAGATGGACGGCCTAGCAAGGACCCCGAGCTCCCGGTCAAATACAGCCTCTTGGTCAAATCAACGTGATCTCCGGAGGAACGTCGGGCAGCGGGGACTCACAGTCAGCAAGGAAGAGGCATGCTCGGGCGTCCCGGACTGATGTCTAGCAGGTCTAATCCACTGGCTCCCCGTCAACTGACATACTGACATTCACCTTTGACGATTTGCAAGGCATCCACTGCCCCCATGATGACCCGTTGGTTGTGACGCTCTCCACAGCCAATTACATGGTCAAGAGGATGTTGGTGGACACAGGCAGCTCGATCGATATCATGTTCGTGTTAGCATTCGATTAGCTCAGGATGTCCAGGGATCGGCTCTGCCCGGTTGCTACTCCCCTGGTGGGTTTTAATGGATCAAGCACCCAACCGTTCGGTACCATGGAGCTCTCCATGCTTGTGAGAACTTACCCTCAGCAGATCTCCATGCTGTCAAATTTTGTAATCGTGGAGGCTCCATCTGCCTACATTGTCATTCTCGGGAGGCCTACACTCAATAAAGCTAGGGCCACCGTCTCTACTCATAGCCTAACAATTAAGTTCCCAACCCCTCATGGACCCGAGAGCCTGCGTGGAGATCAGGCGACCTCCCGGAGTTGCTATGTCAGTTCCGTTCATCAAGAAGTCATCACATAGACATTGAACGTCTAGGAGATGGACCCGAGGGGCCAGAATGATAGAGTGGGCCCGATCAAAGAATTGAAACGAGTGGCATTGAACCCACAACTCCCAGATCGAACGGTCAGCATCAGCACCCTGTTGGAGCCCCACCTTAGGGAGAAGCTGATTCAATTCCTACAACAGAGTCAGGATGTGTTCGCCTGGTGTCATGAAGATATGCCCGGGATTGATCCCCGGGTAATGTCTCATCGGCTCAACGTCGACCCAGACTCCCGGCCTGTGAAGTAGAAGAGACGGGGCATGGCCCCCGAGAGACAAAAAGCAGTGTGCGAGGAGGTCAAGAAGCTCCTCAAAGCCCAATCCATACGAGAGGTCCACTATCCCGATTGGCTAGCCAATGTAGTACTTATTAAGAAAAGCAACGGGAAGTAGAGGATGTGCATGGACTTCACCGACCTGAACAAAGCCTGCCCCAAGGACTGCTATCCGCTGCCCAGGATAGACCTCCTCGTGGATTCCACGGTCGGCCATTCGCTCCTCTCGTTTATGGATGCCTACTCCGGGTATAATCAGATCAGCATGTACCCCGGGGACGAAGAAAAGACCTCGTTCATTACGGATCAGGGGACCAACTGCTACAAAGTCATGCCCTTCGGCCTTAAAAACTCTGAGGTGCCTTATCAACGCCTGGTCAATCACATGTTCAAAGACTTGATCGGGAAATCCATGGAGGTATACGTCGACGATCTACTGGTCAAAAGCCGGGACGAGTCTGACCATCTGGAACATTTGGCCGGGGCCTTCAGCATTTTGAGGAAGTTCGGGATGAGGTTGAACCCGGCCAAGTGCACATTTGGCGTCTCATCCGGAAAGTTCTTAGGGCACCTGGTCAGCAGGCGGGAATTCGAGGCAAAACCCAAGAAAATCCAGGCCGTCATCAATATGCGGTCGCCCAGGTCGACCAAAGAAGTACAGAGTCTGGCCAGACGGGGTGTCGTACTGAACAGATTTTGTCTCCAGAGCTATCGACCGGTGCCTACCGTTCTTCAAGATCCTCCGTAAGGCATTTCAGTAGTCTGAGGAGTATGAGGAGGCATTCCAGGAACTCAAGAAGTACTTGGCATCTCCCCCTCTACTCTCAACACCCGTACCGGGGGAAGAATTGTTTCTATACCTGGCAGTATCACCCTCAGCGGTTAGCTCAGCACTCGTTAGGGAAGAGCACGGGATACAGTTCCTAGTGTACTATACCAGCCGGGCGCTCCAAGGTGCGGAGAGCAGTTTTTGCATTCGCTCTCATCACTTCCGCCCGGAGACTCCGACCATACTTTCAGGCCCACGTCATTGTGGTCCTTACTGACCAACCTCTCCGTAGGATCTTAAGCAGGCCTGACACGTCCGGGAGACTCGTCAAGTGGGCCATGGAGTTAGAGGAATTTGAAGTGGCTTATCGCCCCAGACAGCAATCAAAGGGCAAGTAGTAGCAGACTTTCTGGTTGAGTTCACCTATCCGGAAGACCCGGTTGAAGAGCTCGACCCATCAGTTCTATCGCCCGGCTTACAGGCTGACATCTCCACCGGGGTGCTGTATATGGACGGTTCCTCAAACCAGCAAGGCAGTGGGGCAGGAATCATCTTGACTACTCCCGACGGCATCCAGCTCGAGTATGCCCTAAGGTTTGGTTTCCGTGTCTCCAACAACGAAGATGAGTATGAAGCCCTATTAGTCAGACTACAGTTGGCTACTTCCATGGGTGCGCAACAGGTCCAAAGTTATAGTGACTCTCAGCTTGTGGTCAATCAAGACAACCAAGAGTACGAAGCCCGGGGAGACAACATGGTAGCCTATCTAGCCCTTGTCCGAGCGGTTTCAAAGAAGCTTCAGGGTTTTTGCCTCACGCAGATACCCAAAGAGGAAAATACCAGGGCCGACCGGTTAGCCCGCCTTACTTCGTCTTCTGAGTCAGACTTTCTCAGGATAAGGGTAGAATACCTACCCGAGCCAAGTGTACACAACTCAGAATGCATGGAGGTGGAACCAGACGCCTTAGGACCTAGCTGGATGGACCCCATCGTGGTCTTCCTAACAAGGAGCGTGTTACCAGACGAGAAGGAAGAGGCCTGCCGGGTCAGATACCAGGCTGCCCGATATCATCTTATAGACGACATTCTCTACAAAAAGGGATTCTCTGTACCGTATCTCCACTGGGTCCATCCCGCACAGGTCCAATCAGTGTTGCACGAAATCCATGAAGGAGTGTGCGAGAATCACCTCAGAGGCCGGGCACTCTCTAGAAAGGCCTTACTGCAAGGGTATTACTCGTCGATAATGGCCTGGGATTCTCAAGAGTATGTCAAAAGATACGACAAATGTCAGAGATACTCTCCCATGATTAACCGGTCGGGAGAGCTTCAGACACCAATCCAAAGCCCTTGGCCCTTCGCCCAGTGGGGTATCGACATTGTCGAACCCCTACCGACGGGAAAAGGATTGGTCAAGTTCGCAGTCATTGTCGTTGACTACTTTACCAAGTGGGCGGAAACCAAGCCCTTGGCAACAATAACCGAGCGAAAAATGGAAAGCTTCATGGAAAAGAACATCCTCAGTAGGTTCGACATTCCCCGGGTTCTGGTCAACAAAAATGGCAGGCAATTCGCTCCCCATTATTCAGGTAGTTCTACTCGGGCTATGGGATACTTAACCACTACTCCTCCCCCGAGCACCCTCAATGGTCAAGCTGAGGTAACAAACCGGACGATCTTGCAGTCGATCAAAATAAGACTTGAAAGCGCCAAAGGACTGTGGGCTGAAGAACTGCCAACCCTCCTATGGGCCTACCGAACTACGCCCCGAGTGGCAACTGGTAAGACACCGTTCTCCTTAACCTACGGGTTCGAGGCGGTGGTCCCTACAGAGCTCGGGTTGCCTACTTATCGGGTGGCGAATTACTGCGTGCCAGACAACGAAGATGCACTCAGAACAGAGCTAGACTTGGTAGAGGAAAAAAGAGATCGAGCCTATTTAAAGGTGGCAGCCTATAAGCAGCGAGTCTCACGATATTACAACAGCAAGGTGAAGCATCGCAGTTTTCAAGTAGGAGACCTTGTCCTTAAGGCAGTGAACCAGTCTACCCGAATCCCAAGCTATGGGAAGTTGGGGCCAAACTGGGAAGGTCCATATACAGTTACCCAAGTCAACCGACCGGGAACTTACTGGCTTCGGAGCCTGGATGGACATGATCTGTCTCACCCTTGGAATGTGAAACACCTCCAAAATTACTATAGTAACCCTAAGACATGGACAGTTTAGCACTGGTTAGGAAATTTTTGTAGCTCTATTTGAGCATTCATTATAAATCTTTGAATAAAATAAAAGACTTTACTTTGCAAAATTACTCCTATCAGAGTCCCGTCCAATATTGACAGACCTCGAGCCTAACCCCGAGGCAAAAGACCTTGGCTCAAAACCAAGGCACAAAGACCTCGGGCCTAACCCCGAGGAAAAAGACCTTGGCTCAAAACCAAGACACACAGACCTCGGGCCTAACCTGAGACAAAAGACCTTGGCTCAATACCAAGGTACAAAGACCTCGGGCCTAACCCCGAGGCAAAAGACCTTAGCTCAAAACCAAGGCACACAGACCTCGGGCCTAACCCCGAGGCCAAAGACCTTGGCTCAAAACCAAGGCACAAAGACCTCGGGCCTAACCCCGAGGCCAAAGACCTTGGCTCAAAACCAAGGCATAAAGACCTCGGGCCTAACCCCGAGGCGACGCCTTCGCTTAGGCCCAACCAGTAACAGGGGCAAACCCCCTAGGTGGTTGATGATGGCAAGCCTCAAATGACCCTGCAACCACCCATGTTCCAGGTCGGTTTCCTACGGCCCCTCACTCCTGCACACACACCTTAGCACAATGCTTGGGGGGGGGGCAGGGACTGGGCTAAAATAAGAAATCACACCGGTCATTACAAGGACTTGGAATCTTAACATTCCTAAGTACTTACAGTGATCAGAGATAAAACATCCCGGACGGTAAAACAAGATTTTCCTATAATACACCGGGCCATCCCGGATGGTAAACATGACAAGTTCCTATTGTAAACCGGGCAGTCACCTTTGAAACAGGTTGGTAAGACCAGTTGTTTTACCGGTTACGGTCCTAAACCATTTGCTAAGGCAAGGATTTAGGTCGGTTAAAACTGGACGGATACTGGCAATCACAAATAGGCAGAATATGTAAATAGTTAATGGAAAGAAAGGTGGCCTCACGGACCTTTTCATTGATTAACAAACAAAATTATTTACATCGCCTGGGGGGCAATTATAGTAGCCTCCCCAAAAAAAAATAACTACAATACAAAAGAAAACAAGTCGGGGACCTTAGTTGTCCACCTCGACCACGTCCTCGGTCTCTCCAGCCTCTCCCGTCGGGTCAGCTCCTCCTCCTGGGATAGAGCCCCCGCTCGGGGCAGCCTCCTCAGTAAGTCCGGCATCAGCAGCTGGGCCCTTGCCCGCAGCAGGACCTACATCCCAAAAGTCTGAATCAATCCCCTCGTAGGACGAGATGTCCCACTGGGGGTTGTCCCGGGATAGCCTGCGCTTCATATCTTTATAGCCCTGGAAGAAGCCATCGTCGAAAGCTTCTTCCTGGGCCCCAGCTACCGTCACCTTTGCCAACTCCCTCTCCCGCGCCTCCATCGCCGCTGCGCTGGCTCGAGCAACCTCTAGGTCGGCCTGGGTGGTAGCCAGCTTGGCCTAAGCAGCGCCAAGGCTCAAGGCCAAACCCTTCACCTTGTCCTTCTCCACGGCCAGAGCGGTGACCCTGGCCTCTGAGATCGCCCGCTTCTCAAACAAAGCGGCTTCAGCAGCAGTGGCCCTCCTGGCCAAGGATGGTAGAAAGGACTCAGCCCCGGCGGCCATGCATCCGACCTGCGAGAAGTTAAAATCGACCGGTCAGAGAACAAGCACAGTTGACAAAATAATTGAAGAAAAAGAAACCGAGGCAGGAGAACTCACCATGTGAGAGAGGTTGTACAGCCAGCTCTAGAAGACCTCGAGAGATATGTTTTCATATGCCTCCACTTGGCTGGGGAGCAGACCGGGCTTCACCCGTTCCCTCATCTCGGCTGAGGCAGCCATCGGTGCCACGGCCGGCACCCCCGCCCGGGGGGCAGTCTCTTCAACTACCACCACGTGGGGCGTTGAGGTCCCCACTGGCTCCGGACGATTTGCTACACCGTGCCGGATCCGTCTCTGCGGGCGCTCTCCACCCAGGCCTCGGCGATGGGCCTTTTTCCTTGTGCCACCGCCATCCGGGCGGCAGCAGCAGTAGCGGCAGTGGCCTGCCTCTCCCTCAGTTGCTCCATATTTCTCTTCGGAGTCATCTCTGCAAAAGAAATAAAAATTAAATAGTTAACAACCAATGTAGAAGATGGGGGAATGAGTACCACGGGAGAAGGCAGAGTTCGAGCACTTACCAGGAAGAATTGGGGGGAATACCGGAGCTTTGGTGGGCTGGGCTGGATCGTTAGTAGCTCGGAAGTCTCCAGTCCGAGTCAATACGTTTCAGATGTTTATCGGCCGGTCTGCCAAACTCCTGATCCTGGCCTGGCACTCGTCGGGAATGCTCGGCGGGCTAGTTGATCCCGCTACAAAGTAAAGTACAAAATGGTTAGTCTCAGAAACTGGAGCAAAATAGAGAAGAAAGCAAAAAAGTGAAACCGAACGGGCTTACCCCTCAACTCTCCCGCCCAGGAAGTCCTCATCTGGATCCCGGGGGGTCGGTTCGCAGAGCCCGAGGGTGGACACTTGGAAGAACTTGTTCTTCCACCCTTTGTTGTAGCTCGGGCAGTTGACTAAGATCTTCCTCCCCTGGCGAGCTCCGAGAGAAAAGAACCCGGTCTCTCCATGTACGGGGAACGGTCGGTGTATCCAGAAGAACTCCTGGACGGAGAGTTCGTACCCAAAAACTTGGGGCCATAGGGAGATGGACCCCATGAGAAACCTCCAACCGTTCAGGGCCAACTGGCCCGGGGCAATCCCCATGTATATCAGGACGTCCCGAGCGACCGGATGGACGGGGAAACGAAACCCAGCTACGAGGATGTCCTCATATAGGGTAGTGAAACCCCGCTGGTAGATTTGGGCCCCACCAACACTCACCGCCAAGGAGCAGTAATCAGGAAGGTCGTACCTATCCCTAATGCGCCCGAGATCTTCAGTACGCAAGGTGGACGAGATGAATTCGCTGGAGAAGGCTACCTCGGGGTCAGGTTCCCCTGGTGTTTCGTCGCCTGAACCCTGGGAAACGGAAGCGACGGGGGCTTCCTAGTCCGACTCATCATCGAAAAGACGGATCGGGATTCTGCGTTCGCTTTGGTGATCAGAGGGGGACGCGGACGGCAGACTCAGACTTGTGTTAGGCTCCTCTGACCCAGACCGCTCATCCTCCGACCGAGAGGATGAGTTAAAACCAGAGTGACACATTCTTGGGGGTTCGGTAACTGGGCCGGGAAGAAGATGACGACCAAGGTATGGGTCAGGGACCCCGAGCCTGGTATACAAAGGGGGCAAGGTCACCAACCTAAAAGGCAAAGAATAGATGGTCCTTAACACAAGGTGACACTCTCACAAGACTACCCCGAAAACTCCCGCCCGGTTCAACTTCCCTAAGGTACCTCCTGACTTGAAGAAAGAACAGAACCTAAGGAAAAAAAATCCCACTCCCGTTCTAACCTAAGTGGGTTCGCTCTCTCCAGCCGTGCTCGGAAAAGAAGAGAAGGAAAAGAGTGAAGAACTGAAGCTGGAAAGGAAAGACTTACAAAGTTTAGCGCAAAAAAGGGCTCGGGAACTTGCTCGCTCTCAAACCGCTAGGGAATATATGTCTTTGCAGCAAAGAGTTGAAGAAATGAACAAGTGTTCCTTTGTATAGGAACCACGGACAATTCAGATCAAAACAGATCCAATAGCTCATACTCTTTCCTGCCCAAAGTGGCTGACAGTTGTCACCTCGGGCACGCGAAGCATCGCCTCAACAGGTGCGCGCATTAAATGCACGACGAGACGGTTTGGTTACCATGAAAATGGTCTGGTACATCCACGCTGGCATCGTTTGATCCTGACTAGGGCAGTCACAAGCTGACATGTGGAACAGGTAGGACTCGGGCCCACAGGGCCACCGCTCGGTCCATACCCCGGCTAACCACCACGACCGGTCCCACCCCGGGTAGAGTCCCGACCTCTTACCGGACGGTTCCTCGGAAGCAGTCTTAATTTTCAAACTTCATCTGATGGGGCATCACATCAACTTTGAAAATGGGGGGCAGCTGATACGCCCAAAAATATTCTGCTACAGTTAAACCTCCACGTCAACAGCAAAGGACCCGAATTATCCGAAAAGGGAGCTGGTGGCCCACCGATCCTGAGGTCTTTTGAGTGTAACCGTTCGGTATGCTCGCACAGCCCGGGCATGCGGCGCAGCAGCTTTCCATGAGGTGCAGTTTGACAGCCATGCTGCTCAGCAGTTTCCTAAATCAGTCAGAAGACTAATGGAATGTGTAAATAGTTTCCTAAGCCATTTTAGGAAACCTCCCATGATTTATGCTCATCAACTTGTAATTAGATGGGGCTTCCTTATCTATTCAGTTGCCTTTTGCGGGTGGTCTCTTGCACTTATAAAAGGGGCCACTCACCCCCATTAAAGGGGATCGCATTCTTAACTTAGAGAATAGCATATACACTCATCTCATACGCATACACCCGGCCGGTATTACTGGTAGTGCCGCCCAATTGTTGGCTCACCAGGCCCGCCGGTGATCTGGTAGTGAAGCGCACTGACACACCCGTGGACGTAGGTCAACTTATTAACGGGGCCGAACCACATACAATTGATTGTGTCACCATATCTCTCTTCTTAGTCTCTCTTACCAATTTTTGGCATAATCAGTATTTTTCCTCCAGCTTGATAAAGCCCCTCAATCAGCAATTTCTGCATCGATTCTAATGTGTTGGATAAAGATTGTCAGTTCTAAATTAGTGATGAACAATCAAAATCAGGTCATGTTTTAGTAAAGGTGTTCATATAATGCTTTTGGGTTTCCGAGTGGTGGTGGTCTTGTTTGGGAACTTTTGTCTATTATATTTTGAATATGTAGATACACACTTTGTTTGTCACTTTTGACTGTTTCTTCTTTAAGGCTATTTGATTAGATTATGCTACTCTTTGGGGTTTGACTTTAGATTTTATGTTGGTTGGGTCATTAATCAGATCTTTTGGGCTAAATTGTTATTTTTTGTTCTTAATTTTCTTAATTTTTATGTCTTAAGTTATGCCTTAAATGAAAGGATAATTCTTGGGGCACATAAGAGTCTCACATAAACAAGATACATAAACCACAATGTGTCTATCTCTTTCCTGATGGGGTCCATTGACACTGTGGGATCCACAGAGGAGAGAGATAGACACATAAAGTTTATGTATCTTATTTATGTGAGATTCTTATGTGGTCCAAGAGTTATCCTGAATGAAATTGATAGGCCCTAAACCATTAATTACTTTTAAAGTAAAGACATTGATTGACTTCGAAAGGGTATTTTGGGCATACCAAAAGAGTATAGTTTTCTAGGAAAGTAAATAATTTTAGAATTTAAAAACTACTCAAATAAAGCAAAAGTGATGTAAATAGCAAAAAATATGGTAGGAATAGCCCCACCCTAATTAAATCTGATATATATACTAGCCGCGGAGGCACACGCGTGGTGTGTACAATGCATTGTATTTGTGATGTAATACTAATCTTAATCGATTGAGATATCGTTGGGTTGTGCTTGAAAAAATACATTTCCAATTGCATGCAATTTGAGAAACTTTTTTCCTGGTCATGTAGTAAAAAGCTTTTTTCCTTGAATATGGAGTTATATAATTTATTTTTGGTTAGAAGAGGCAATAATAAATTGTCATTGATTTGTATTAAAAAAAAATCAAAGAAATTTTGGTCAGCATGAAGGATAGATGATGCATGAACTGTACAATTTGAAGAAACTATGATACTCCGTTCCGTTCATTCTTATCAACGCTACCATAATATATGAAAGGATAGTATTTTTGCTCATCCCAAAAATAGTTCACCAATGCTCATCTAAGTATCCCATTGGTCAATGTAGTGGGGCATAGGATTAAACACCATTAATTTAATCCTTGGACCTACTGCATTGACCAATGGAATGCTTGAGTGATCATTTGGTGAACCATCTTTGCGGTGAGCAACACTATTTTCTATATGAAGCTAGCAAAGGAAAAAAAAAATTATGAATCATAAATTAAGAAAATCATGAGTACATTGAGTAGAATAAAACTTGTGAAGAATGGACATTGTATATATATGAGTAAGCAGTAACTTTTTTAAAACAAAGAAGATACATATTAGTACCTTACTTGGAATAGGAATTGGGCGTACAGTTTGCTCCATGCCTGTATATCTCCATTCACAAACAACTTAAGGCAAACACATTAAATCTACATAACTATGCGTTTGTACATCTTAAATTCAACATATTTGGAGTTCAAAACTGGAAAGAGCATCACCTTAATGTCCTCTGTCTTGTCAAAAGAAAACTTCCATTTTGAACGTGTGGCAGTTCTGGTAAAGATTTAGGAGGCGATTTGAAGGAGTTTTAGGGAGCAGTTGTGTGTGTGTGTGTGTGTTTTAAATTGCTTTAGGGGGCAGTTTTTAAAGTGGTTAATGTATGAAAATGATAAATTACTTTTTTCTATCCTTGTAGTAATGTTTCTGAGGGGAAATTCTATGGTTAAAACTGTAAATATGTGTGGTATACCCAATCTTTTTGGTACCCTTACCTTTTGCATTATAGAATAGTTTATATATGCACAGAGCAGATTATTGGGAAATTTCCCAACCTAACCTACGAGGTATTTGAAATTTTAGAATGCAAAAACTGTGATTTCGGGGTGCCCAATTTGTTGTGCAATCCCTATATTACACAGGTACTATTGGTGCATTTTCTCAGAGCAGATTATTGGGAAATTTCCCAACCTAACCTACGAGGTGTTTGAAATTTTTAGAATGCAAAAACTGTGATTTCGGGGTGCCCAATTTGTTGTGCAATCCCTATATTCAACAGGTTCTATTTGTGCATTTTCTACTATTGGCTTGAGGAATTTCTCAATCGGTTGTTTAGTGAAAATTCTCAAACTGTTTTTGACATCCAACATCCATGTATAATTCTCAAGCCTTGCTTCTGCAACAATCTATACTTTCTTTTGGGAAAAAAATGTCTCTCTTATATTTATTTTTGTGATATTACAATTGAACCTCAAAACTGTTTACCAAGATACTTGAGAAATTTCTCAAAGTCTTAAACCGTATACCAGAATACTTTGAGAAATTACCAGGATACTTTTGAGAATTTTCTCAAATTCTTTATCATTATTTTGATTTTGCAGTCCAAACCTAAGTTTGAGTGAATAATTTGAGATGTTTTGGAGAATTGGTGGTGATGTTTTTATGAAGCACCAATACAGAAATGGTGGTTACAGTAGCTTGTCAATTATGCATATAATATAGAAGTTTTCTAAATTATAAATACAATTAAATCCATTTCAATAGTACTATTCAACCTTTGACACTCAGAACTAAATTGTGAAAGTTCTCAAAATAATATAAATGTCATTATTATAAATCATTTAGCCAAAAAGTTGATCCACCCCTCCCCTGCACGCCCAAAAAAAAAAAAAAAAAAAACAAAATTTCCCAAAAATGTTCTACTTAAATTGTTTCAACTTCATGTCGATGCGTTTAATATATGTTGCAATCCCATGCCTCTCTATGTTGCCCTTTCCACTCCACCATCTTCCCAAGGTGTGAAGAAATATGTGTGCCATCTTGGATCACATTAACCTTGTAGCACATTCGATTGTAATCGGCTCATTCCACATCCAAACAAAAAAAATTCATTACATGTAATAGTTTGAGAAAATCTGCAAACAAATTATTATGTGTAATACTTGTAAAATTCCACAAAAAAATTGGAATTCATCAATAGCTTTGAAAAATCACCAGTTTAGGGATTTTCTCAAACATACGTAAAAAAATCACACACACAAACGAGGGCAACAGAACAATAATCAGTTTGTGGATTTTCTCAAAATGACCAACAGAAAAGTAAGTTTTGAGTAATCTAATAGAATTCCATTCAATCACACAAGACAATTTAGAGTATTCCATTAATTACTTGACAAATTCCATAAACAAATTATTACTTGTAATAGTTTGAGAAACTCCACAAACAAACCATTATATGTAATAATTTTTTATTTTATTTTTTCGTTGTTGAAACATGTATTCATTAACACATACAAAATCTGCAAGCAAAAGCATTTTTCTCTCTTTCCATTTTCGATCTCAAACACTTATCGATCAGATTTCCAATATCAATCCAAAAATTGAACGAAAAATGATATCAGTTAGACCGATCTAGAATCCGGAAATAACAATTCAGGATTTCATTCTGAATTGTTGATATTGCACTTCTCATCGTCTTCTAGTCTTGAGTTTCGTCTCCATTCGTAAATCTCTACTCTCTCTCTCTCTCTCTCTCTCTCTCTCTCTCTCTCAAATGAAGGAAAATAAAGAATAGATGACTGAGGTTAAGAGCATCTTTTTTCAAAAAGACGGATTAATGGCTTAATATGAGAGATATTTTAGGGATATTGATCTTATGAATTTGGAAGTGCTGATACACATCCAAATGGAAGGGGTCATTTTGGGACTAAAAGTGGCTTAGGACCATTCACCAATTGTATTTTTTTATAGTGATCTATGACATAAGAGTTTCCTATTTTGTCCTTATAACTAAGTAAACCTACAAAAATATTAATTGAAATTTCAATGAATGATACATGGGCCTCCTTTTAGGCCTAATTCACAAGAAAACTTCTATATGTCTGTACCTAATCCTACTACTTCAATGTTCGAAGGTACGCAAAGGTATCATATAGGACATGGTCAAGCGCAGATCTATAGACCAATGAATGTTGAAGAATTTAGGCCCAGGAAAAACATAATAGGCCAAAATAGGAGAGTAAATAACAATCCTATATTCGAACCAGACCCTACTGGAACATGGTTCGGTAAGAGGGAAATGGTAGGGATTGGGATGCAAGGTATTCCTTATATCTATGGTTTTACCTTATTCTCTCCTTCCATCAAGCAATGGGTGTAAGAACATCTCTAATGAGCATGTTAAAACTAATGGTATTGTAAAAAATATACCCCAAAGGCCCAAATTAGTTGGCCCTTTTTTCTCCATTTCGCTCGGTTTGAGATCATAGTTTCATTGGACTTATACTTTATTGAGTCATTCTTTAATATCTTTATTCGTATCAATTTTGATTTTCTCTTATCCCTATTATTACTCCAATGGTGATACTCTCAATCGTTTTTAACTACTGCAGTTATTGATCTTTGGTTACATTTCAAAATCACCTTAATCGATCCTTTTTTTTATTTTATTTGGAATAAGTCCTTTTACAATTTCATAGAGAGATTCATTCCTAATTTTGTACTTTCTAATTTTTACTTCACATCTGTCTTGACTTGCATTTTTGTCATACCCCTTGTAGAAATTTAGGAAAAGTTTTTAAAAACAACCGTCAAGAGTTTAACGTCCAATTTGATCTTAGTATGCAACCGTCAAGAGTTTAACGTCCAACCGTCAAGAGTTTAACGTCCAAAAAGGTACCTCAAAGTTGAAATTTCACTCAATATTTATGTACAATCTAGCGAAATTTTGACAACCACCAAGATTCAATCATAAAATAACCACTTTTGCCCGAAAGAACGATTGCAAATTCTATGATTGACTATTTTATGGCAATTGAATCACAAAAGTTGATTCGCCAAAAGAGTTCCATTTAAACTTTTAAACTTCGATAATCACTTGTGGACTCATTAGTTGTTGCCAAACGGGCCTCATAACAAATCTATTCCATTCTTTCTTCCACTATCCCTCTATAGTCCACACCAAAGGGACCACTTTGATCATTTTTAAAGATAGAAAGCTCAAACAACTCTAGAATGGATGAACATAAATTAGAAGATTTCCATATGCCTTAAAAGCATAAAATGATGTGCATCTCTTTTGTTTCAGTTCCATAGTAGCTTGGAACATTAATGAAACGTAACAGCAGATCTAGCTCTGATTGGGACACACACAAGCTAAGGATAAAAAAAATAAAAATAAAAATAAAAATAAAAATGGATTAATTATACGAACCTCTCTTGAGGTTTGGCGAAATTATATGAACCTCCCTTTTATATTGCAAAATTACACAAACCTCCCATCTAGCATGAATTTACTATTTTACCCTTATTTTGTTTACCATTTTACTAAACTACACCTCTCTCTCTCTCTCTCTCTCTCTCTCTCTCTCTCTCTCTCATGTGTGTGTATATAAATATACAAGTACATACATAATATATAGATATACATATATATATATGTGAATTTGTTCAAGAAAATAAAAAATATAAACCCAAGTCAATTTGTTCCAAAAACTAATTTGTTCCCAAGATTTAAACCTGAAATCAATTTATTCCAAAAACTAATTTGTTCCAAAGATTTAAACTCAAAATCAATTTGTTCCAAAAACCTAAGATCTAAACCCAAATACTAAAGTCCCCTCAAAGATGTATACAAGTATCTATGAATATATGTATTCAATGGCTATATGTATACAAATATATATACATATATATATATATGTATATATGGTGTGTGTGTGTGTGTGTATGTATGTATGTATGTATGCATGGTCCGCTAGGAAGCACCGACACTTCGAAAAGGGCTTTGTACCCGTGTCTGACACGTATCGGACACCGATACACCTCCGACACGTATCAGACGCAGCAAATACGTGTCTAGTTTTTATTATGCAATTTAGAGGTGGACACATCATCGACACCGTGGGACATTTCAAGGGACGTGGAGGAAAACTGTTTTTGATCGAAATGCTGCCTTTTGTTAGGTTTTTTTTTTTTTTTTTAAAGTTTAAATCCTAAACAGAGTGGATTTTGCCAAGCATTACATCACTTATCTTCTCACGTTTTCCCAACATTAGTCTCTCAATACTCTCTTTGTCCGATCATCTCTCTCTCTCTCTCTCTCTCTCTCTCTCTCTCTCTCTCTCTCTCTCTCTTTGATCGTTTCCCTTTCTTCATTATGTTAATATCAAACAATAACATTCGAAAAATATAAATTGAACATCCTGTAGATAATAATTGTATTGCATTTCTGAACAACATAAGAGATGAACTTAAAGTTGAACTAAATTTATAAAATAAAAAATTAAAAAAAAAAATTTGTGTATACCCACCGTGTCGTGTCTTCATTTTTTTTTAAAGATTTTTCGTGTCAATGTACAAGTGTCGTATCGTGTCAATGTCAGCATATCTGTGTCCATGCTTCATAGATGGTCCATATATATGGTGTATGTATGTATACATGCAAAGATTCTCTAAAGAGGGCCACCTTTCTTTATTAAAGAGAGGACCTCTATTTTGGCCATTGGATTGTGTTTAAAAACTGTGAAATGACAAAACTGCCATTAATGAAAACACGATCCGACGGCCAAAACAGAGGTCCTCTCTTTAATAAAGAAAGGGCGCCCTCTTTATAGCCTGACTGTGTATACATGTGTATATGTATATACAATAGAGGGGTTTTTTTTCTTTTTCCTTTTTTTCGAAACTATGGCTATTTTCGACATTAGCAAATTAAGAAGGTAAGTCTCTGTAAATTTTGCAATCTAGAAGGAATGTGCATGTAATGCAAATCCAAACCTCTACGGAAGTCTATGTAATTTTGCAATATAAAAGCAATGTCCGTGTAATTTTGCCAAACCTCAGAGGTCCGTGTAATAAACCAAAAAAAATAAAAATGTAAATAACAATCAAAAGGCTTGGTTCCACAAATACAAAAAAGTAAAAATGTAAATAACAATCAAAAGGCTTGGTTCCACAAATACAATATGACCGACATATGACTGATTATTTGAATAATAACAAGAGTGAAATATAAACAAATTGAGACGAATTCAGATTTTCAATCAAAGGGAGCACCAATAGAATCCAAATATACCTCCCCTACAATTCCTCCAAACTAAAAGGGACCCCCACTTCACAAGAGGTTTCCAATAATAACCAAATTACAGTACTTGTGGATTTTAAATAAAAATGAAACCTATGCAATACTGTGGGTGCCTGTTAGCCATAGAAACCTTCACACTGAAACATCAAACGACAACTTGACGCTGCCTCACCAGTACCCTGCATGAGAGAACTAATTAGATACTGCTACTCAGACTAAAATTTTCAACCGTGTCGTGTAAATTACAACCGAAACCAAATTACAATTTAACCCCACTTCCCCACACTACATAGAACGGTTACGACACGATACGAACACGGTGAATCCTAAAAAAGTAGGAAATGGGAATAGCTCGGATACGACAATGACAGATATTTCATAGATAAGTATACAACATACCATGTCGTGTCCACTCTTGTTTCCTAAAGTTCCCAAATAAACAAATTATTGATCTAATTAATTATACTAAGACTTCAGCTCAAAATTTTAACAACACTTTCAACGAGAGGCCACCATGATGTGTCCATGGACCACCCATGACCAGCCGTACCGTCCATGTGACCGACACATGACTGGCGTGTGTCCGATGTTAGAAAATCTAAGGTGCATTTTTTCGCGTGTCCACCATGGACACGATACCCAAATTGAAGTGTCAGTGCTACGTAGTCCACACATGCTAGGAGAGCTGAATAAGGTGATTCTGCATACAGAAGCAACATTTCATACACAGCACCAAAAGCTCAAATCCATCCTTCTAGTTAATAAAATTGAAACCCAGACTGAGTCTGAAAGAAAACAATAGAATGCAAGACAAAGAGTATGCATGGCTAATTTTTATAGGTAAGATGATAAATACTATTTAAAGATATAATTACTTTACTTCTTTTAACCAATTAGTTGAAAAACAAGAAAAAGTTAGATTACACATTAACACGAATCAATAAGAAATAAGAACGTAGGAAGAACATTATCAACTACATGACATCCTAGGTGGCAGTGTCCTCATGGTCAAGCAGCACATGCCAACTCTTCAAGAATATATAGTATATCTCATTTCTAGCACTAGACGGTGTCTATCTTTGAAAATACGCCTGCATACACATCCAGTTTAGGCTAATCTTGAGGAAACACAAAGCAAACAGATCATGTAGTAATCTCCCTCTATCTGATTCCCGATTTGTAATATGAGTGTATGCATATCACATGAAAGTAATATCCAAACTCCGATGTGTAGGACAGCCCTAGAGATGGATTTCGTAGGACAAGATAAAAGAATAAACAAGCAAACAAAACATTGACGATTAGGACAAGTTTGAAAATAAGGAACAATAGCTACCAACAATGTGCACATAATGGCAATAAACCCTCCCCATAAAGAGAGAAAGATATGGTATATATGGGGATTTTTCCTACAAATAGATGATCAGAACAAGTATTGGCTTCACTCTTCCACTAAAACAACTGTATGCCCTTTTCAGGCTTTCAGAGGGTCATGGAAGTAATACACAACATGCTGTTGTACACTCTTCCAAATGATAGTCATAATGAACTTCCATTGCCTCCCCATGTAAATAAATGTCTTGGTCAGAGTAAGAAAAGTAGCCCATCCATGAATAAAAATCACATCAACAAATTGACTCTATGATCAACAAAACTAAAAGAATAAAATAACACAAATCCCAAACACACAAATGTTGGATTCTATACAAATTCAAGGATCTTAAAAGCACAACTAAATTAGATAGGGCGCGTGGTATACAAAGGCAATTATCAATATGCAACCGTTTAGTTCATTAATCAAGGCAATTATGCAACAGGCTCAACGATAGTTTAAGGTCGGACAAGGCCATGAATCACGGGAACTAGATGGCACGGTGATATCCATGCAATGCAACAATCTGTATACCACGTCTATGTATACATAGGAAATCTGTATACCACAATCTACACATAAAACCTGGAAATCTGAAGTATCATGGGACAGTATAAGATACAGCAGTATACCAATCCATTGAATGATCATTACGTCTATGTATATGGTTATTCAATATGCCACTAAGGCAACCTTCTATCTAGAAAACATGGTAGTTTTCCCTGTAAAGATCCAAATGTATATCAAGGCAAGGTATTACCTGAGACAACAATATACGAAGAGGTGTGGTAGTTACAAGAAGGTAGTATCATGTGTTGTAACCGAATAATTAAGGCAATGTGATGTGGTGTTGGAGTAACACTACATTTCAAATCTTGAAGCACTCAGGTATGAGGGCAACATGGCGGTGTAGGATCCTAGAACTATAAGTCAAGAACCATGTGGTGAGGAAGCTACATAATGATGCAACATCATACTTTCTACAAATATAGGCATCATCAAAGCAGCAACATTGTCCTGAAGCAACGGTATGCAAAGGCATCTTGGTACTCTGAACTCCCACCATACCATATGTGAAATAGTTATTCATGTGTGATGTGAATGTAAGGAATACCCAAGGCATCATTGCATTTTAAACAAACATACTTTGAGGCAAGTTTACATAAAGCAAGCATCTAAGAAGAAAGAAACTTCCATACCCTTGTACAACTTCTAGTATGGAGTGAGAACATAAATTGTTTTTTTTTCTTTTTCGGTCAAGTATCAAGTGAAAACACTATACAGAAACTTCTAAATATGAGGGCACGATCAATCAAGGTAAAAAAGTTGCTAATCAGGAAACAATGAGGTTCAAAGTCCCAGCAAACTATATGTACCAATAGCTGAAAGGTAGTTTAACAGTTCTGTACAACCGCATACCAAGGCAACATTATACGTGTTGATGTCACCACAAATCATATCTATCAAAACTCTACCCTACTGCCCTGTGAACAGGAAGGTAATCCAGTTCGGTTCTGTATTTGGACCACTTGTGCAATTGAACTAGTAAGAACCACTATGAACTAATTCAACCGGACAAATTTCGACTAAACTGTCAGAACCCGCTAGTTGAACCAGCTAACTTACATCACTTGAATAAAAAGATTACACATAATCTTTATCTTTAAATGACCATGAAGCGTGTCTATTATAATATTATTGTGATATAAGTTATTATTAACCGATCACCAAGAATTTGCTGAGTTTTGCTAATGCCATATATTCATCTACAAAAATGTCATATTTATATCTACACATAAAATTATTCATAACATGGCACGGAAATCATTAGCGGTTCAACCGGTTCGCCAAACAGTTGAACCGATGAATCGTAAACCAGTTGTGGTGCCGGGTCAGTGTCCGGTGCGGTTCTAATAACCATGCCACAAATAGATAAATGTGTAACAAATGTATTCATTTATTCTGATTTCTCTTGGCTTGCCATACATCTATTTCAACATCTTTATGATTCTATTTCTTTGGAATCCCCATTAAAAGAAATGGCAAAACAAGTTAAACACTTATATTTCAGCCGTAAGTTTATACTTGCAGGACAACACTCTTTAGTACCACAACTGATAAGGGCCTTGTCTAAGTAGTCCCGTGCAAGTCGTACATGTTTGAAAACAGAAACTAGTCACATTTGTCATAGACACGCATCTATTAGACCTTGGATGTGCCCGCCCATGGTAAAACACACATTTCATAGTTTTGGACGCCTGAATGAAAGATATTATTGGACACAAATGTGGCCAGCAAACCATTACCCTTCACCCTTGGGATATAACTTTCTTTTGATTTACAGGATGATACTTGTTTTAAAAAAGACAAAATCAGATACAGGCTATGAAGCACCAACACTTCAAAAACTGAAGCGTACTAGTGTCAGACACATGTGACGCATAAATGCGCCCGACACGCGGCCGACACGCCAAAAGTGTGTTCAACTTTGTGTAATTGAGTTTTAACCACCAGACACGTCCCCGACACGCACGGGGCAACTAATTTTTTTTTTTTTTTTTAATGCGAACTCTATTTGTGTAATTGAGTTTTAACCCTCATACACGTCCCCGACACGCAAGGGACACTCACGGGACACCAAGTTTAGGGGTTTCTGCTTTTGCTTGGGCTTTATTTTTTGATTTGGTTTGCTACTCCTTTGTTTAATTAATTGGTGTTTCACTGTTTCTTATTCTTTGAAAGTGATAACGGATAGTAACTAGTAAATGAGTAATTAATATAAAAATAGTGTTTAATTGAATAAAATTTAGGTACAATTTTTTAAAAATATAATAGTGCCTAGTGGGTATTTTTTAAATTTGATTATTGATATTGTGTAGGTTTGAGTTCTCATTAATTTTAATTGGTGTTGCTTTCTATTGGTAATGGGAGATTAGTTTTATTAGTTATTTGTTCAAATTTATGCAAATTTTTTTTTTTTAAATCTAACAGTGCCAAAAACTAGACTAGTGGGTATTTTAAACTTGTAAGTAAAAAAAAGGTAGCCCAATGCACGAGGCTCTTACTATTGCGGGGTCTGGAGAGCGTGAGATGTACGCAACCTTACCCCTACAAGCAGAGAGGCTGTTTCCAGATTTGAACCCGTGCTTGTAATGCTATGCTTGTAAGTACATAGCATTAAAATATATTTTTAAAAAATATTTAAAAATAAACGTCTCCCTGGCGTGCGTGTCCTTGTTTTTTAGACTTTGACGTGGCGGTGTCGTATCGTGTCGCGTGTCACATGTCCGTGTCCGCGCTTCCTAGGATACAGGGATACAGGGTTTACATTAGAGTACATAGAAAGCTTGACCATGCTTAAAATATAGAAGTAGCATGCCTAAAAGTCTTTTCAAAGGAAAGCACATCACTATATAAGTAAGGGTGAAATACACTTTACCCCCTTGTGGTTTGGGCCATTTTCATATAACCTCCCTATGCTTCCAAAGGGGAAAGATAACCCACTCATGGTTAAAGTTAAAGTGAAACTGTTAGTTTTTCTGTCCAAATTAACAAAGGGTGTCAGACACTCACGAAAGAGTGCGTGAGATCTTTAGTTGGGAACTTTTTCCACTATATGTTTGAGTGGAAGTTACTAAAGTGCCCTTTCAATTCATCTTTGTGCCTCTCTCTCTCTCTCTCTCTCTCTCTCTCTCTCTCTCTCTCTCTCTGAAATAGGTGAATGCCTTGAGACCATAGCAAACACAAGAAGCCACAACTGCGACAGTAGCTTGATGCGCCACCAAATTTGGGGCAAGCTTATCTGTTGGTTTTATTGCAAATTACTAAAAAGCGATGTGGTGGTGTGTGGAAATTCTTGAAAGAAATGTCTTATTTTGACAGAAATTGATGTTAGAACTTGATACCCTAGAAAGCCTGCAAATGGAATTTGCTTAAAAACTTGGCTAAAAAAATATCCGAAGCTTTTGCTGTCTAACCTAGTTCTATGCGTATGTTAGAACTTGATTTTGGCTAAGATTTATGCCAGACTTCTGCATACAAAATAAAATTTGCCTGAATTTTGTTAAGAATAATATCATGTTATATGACTTTGAGTTGCAATAGCAATGGGAATCTATAAAATGAGATTATGTTCATTGGACATTACAAATAATGCGGGTTAAATACTAGTTCCTAAGCAATGTTGACAACCCTTTTTTGTTTATTCTAATCTTTAGAACTCTTTTTGGGTAAGTAGCTCACTAATTATGCCCTTTTCTTTCTTCCCCTTCCATCTTCTGCTAGCTGCGAATTATAGGAAGGGTTTGGGGAGGTTGATTGCGGAGATGATGGACGGTGGTGTGCAATGTGTTTCGACCAAGAAGGGTTGAGAATAAGAATTTGGTTTTCATTTGTTCAATTGGAGGGTAATATGGTTATTTCACTTTGAAAGTTAACTCGGTTAACAGTTTCACTTTAACTTTAACCATAAGGGGGTCATCATCTGCACCTTTTGACCATAGGGAGGTTATATGAAAATGGCCCAAACCACAAGGGGGTAAAGTGTATTTAACCCTATAAGCAAATAAGCATAACTACATACTTGCATAGTCACAAATGCCATCTTTGCGTCTACAATCTAGGAGTATAATCATTTCAATTCATTAAGTTACAAGTTATGTACCGCACATTATACATTTGTCATGGGGTTCTATATCATGAAGAATTCGTAAAATAATGGGTTAATTACACTCACCTCCCCTGAGGTTTGACCTAATTACACGGACCTCTCTCGCATTTTGAGAAATTACACTAACCTCCCCTGTCAGAGTTTGTTGGCCAACGGAAGTGATGGAAAGGGTTAATTTACCAGATAGCCCTTGTTCTATTTATGAGTTCTTTTTAAAGTAATACGTAGATTATTTAGTCATAGTCAAAGTCAAATAAAGACATTAAATACGTTAGGCCATACATACATACATACACACACGTACAGTATACAAAACCTATGTGTGTTTAATACATACACCATTACCACACGCCGCACACCTCCACCATTGCTCTCTTCTCTAGCTCCAACACATCTCTCTCTCTCTCTCTCTCTCTCTCTCTCTCTCTCGCTCCAACACATCTCTCTCTCTCTCTCTCTCTCTCTCTCTCTCTCTCTCTCTCTCTCTCTCTCTCCGTCCCTCGGTTCCCTCCTCTCCCATCTTTGTCCTTACCATTGGTGATTTGGGCCTTGGTGGAATTGGTTTGTTGACTAGGAATTAAGACAAATTTTGAGAGAGTTGCAAAAATCCAATGGTGGAATTGGACTTAAATTAGTATGAGAATTGAGAGTTGCACACAAATAAATGTCAATTTGGCAGTGGATTGGGGTCTGCAGCGGCGGTTGGTCACTGATTTGTGTCTCCCAATGTATTTCCTTTCAATTAGAGAGGCTTTACAAGTTGGGGAGGTTTCCAAACAAGTCAACCAACCACTGGAGGAATTGGTTATAGATACCGTGCATATGTTTATGTACATATATATATTTATCAATATGCGTGTGCATATATATTATATATCTTGGAATGTGTATATACAGATTCACATGTATGTATCTATGAATATAGATACTATCGAGATATATATAGATATATATATAGGAAGATATATATATATGTATGTGTGTGTGTGTGTGTGTGTGGATAATACAATGAAGGTGAAATGGTGGTGAATTGGATATAGAGGGGGTGGCAAAAATTGTTGATGTTGGTGGGCAATGACGGGGTACTAGGGTAGTGGGTGGGGTGGGTTTAGAGAGAGAGAGAGAGAGAGAGAGAGAGAGAGAGAGAGAGAGAGAGATTTTAAATGGAGGACTTTTATTTCTTTAAACAAGGGTGTCATTTTATAAAAAAAAAATTACCAAGAACTTTTCTGTTTGGTCAATTGAACATTGACTAACGGAGGCGAGGGGAGTGTTATCTAACTCAAACCTCAAGGGAGGTCCATGTAATTTCTCAAAATGCAAGGGAGGTCCGTGTAATTAGGTCAAAACTCAGGGAAGGTGAGTTTAATTAACCCTAAAATTAAAAGAAAAAAAGAAAATTAGATAATGGGGCCACCATACCATTAAAGATAATGGGGCCTTAGTACCATTCAAACTTGGATATTGCCATGACATAACCCTGCTCTGTTTGATGGAATACAGAGAAACTAATGAACAAAGGTAGAATGAAAGAAGACTAACCATGGACAATCAAAGATTTATATTTTGTCGATCCTTCAGGGGTCTGAAGGTGGCAATTATGTTTTTTTTTTTGCATATAATATCCATATGAGTTGGAAAAAAGAGTGACAAAAAGAAAAAAAAAATGTTGTATCCCCTATCTAACATCCTGTATAGGAAATTTTATGGTAGTTTAGTTGCACTAATGGGTATCATCGATGGGGAAAATTTTAAGTCAACAAAAAAAAAATTATCATACTCAATTTAAAAAATGACCCATTAAGATAATTAAAGACTAAAGATCGGATTTTTGTACTAGAGGAACTTACAATAGAAAAATAAAAAAGTTAAGTTAGCACCCTGCATTGTTTAAAGTACGTCAAAGTGAAATTAAAATCTATAACTACTATAAGTACGATCAAGGAACCGTGGGGGGGATGGTGATATATATTATTTATAATATAAGGCACAAAGTCTGGTGAGTACAAATCTTAGTTACAGGAATCGCTCATTTAGCGAACGATTCTCAATGAGAATCGCGATTCTCTCTCTACAGATTCACGGTTCCCACAGGACAAGAATCGTCCGAAGCAGTGACCTACCAAAAAAGAAGTAGATCTAGAACAGAGAAGGGAAGAAGATGAAGAACAAAAGAAAACAAATTACCTCGCACTCGCACCTGTACTGCTTCGTCGTCGTCTTATATCTTAGATGTGTTTTCTCTTCTTCTTCTCTTCATCATCAACATCATCATCATCTCTCTCTCTCTCTCTCTCTCTCTCTCTCTCTCTCTCTCTCTCTCTCCGTTTTCTCTTCGCCTTCTTCTCTTCATCATCATCATCATCATCTCTCTCTCTCTCTCTCTCTCTCTCTCTCTCTCTCTCTCTCTCTCTCTCTCTCTCTGTTTTCTCTTCATCTTCTTCTTCTCTTCATCATCATCATCATCATCTCTCTCTCTCTCTCTCTGTTTTCTCTTCGTCTTCTTCTTCTCTTCATCATCATCATCATCTCTCTCTCTCTCTCTCTCTCTCTCTCTCTCTCTATATATATATATATATCTAACACTGCTATCGTGAATATAATTGGGTCTATTTTTTTGCCCTAGGCCAGACGTGTTGGAATAGAACAATTTTTAGGGTCTTTTATTTCTTTTGTATTTACACTTTCGCCCCCATATTAATTCCCTTCAATTTTATCAGTGGTGGGGTAATTATAGGAAACATTTACATATTAAGAAACATTGTTAGATTGGTTATTCCCAAAAATAACGCTTCTTATTCCAAAATATCAATTAAAACTCACAATTAAGGTTGAAATAATTTCCATAATATAACCATCCTTTATTTCAAAATATCAATTAAAGCTAAATTGTTGAAATACATGACTTTCCTTATTCCAGTCTCAATTAATGCCAGAATGGAACATCCACATATTAAAATTGAATCTCTAATAGCATCAACTTTGTCTAAATATTACCTTTATAAAAGTATTATATATATATATATATATTATAACGTATAAACGCTCCCCCCACGCTCCCAACCTTAGACTCTTCTATGTTCTCCCGCTTTCACGCTCCCTCCCCCGCTCCCGCTCCCGTTCTCGTCCCCGCTCCCGCTTCATGCAACTTAGGTACAGACACACCACAGGATTTCTAATACGAGGTTGCACCACAGGATCTCCAAAATATATAATATCATATCATGTCGAGAATAGGACCTTCTAGCAATACATCAACCCATATCAAATGGGAGTCCTAATGTAAGAAGGTTCTCAGACTGCAACAGTAACAGAACCAAAGGGGGGAGGTTGCACCAGTGTGTGCAAATGCAAGACAAGAAAAGGTTTAAGTCAACTTTCCCCGACTTGATAAAAGTTTCCCCTAAAGTTGTCCATTTTCAAAGAAGCCAATGGTGAACAAGAAAGTTGCAATGATATACTCAACACAAAATGCCCTAACATGTTCATTTCTAAAGCTCAATTACTATGAGTTGTGTTTTCATTTTGCTAATGGCAAAAACGTTCACGTGGGAATAATATGCACAATTACACACACAGAGAGAAAGAGAGAGAGAGAGAGATTTACTTGGGAATTCACACTTGGGAGTTCACATAGTTTATGCCTTGTGTGAAGGAACTTTGGTGAGCAAACTGCCATTTCCAAATCCCAAATAAAAAACAAAACCATAAAGAAGACATTCAGCAAGTTTGTGAGTGAGTTGTTCATAGCGCAATCAAACTGATGCTAGAATTAAAACTAGTTACTATCATAACAAAAGTTTCGGTGATATTTTTTGTTACAGCACCTGCGCATTTGGGACAAGCTGAGATCCAACCATATCTTTCTTACCAGATCCGTCAATACCCCTAGCAGATCCCTTAGTATCACCCTATCAAAGACCACAATTCACCAAAGTATCATTAATAGTCACATAACACCCAAAAAATTCTATAAAGCACAGGTTAAGAAAATAACAATAGGGGAGAAAAAAGTGGGAATCTGTTAGTACCTCTAACTGCGAGAAAGTGATCATTCGACATAATCCACAGAACGATGAAAAAGAAGAAGACAACCAAATTGTTAGATTAGATTCATAAAATAATACAAATTGACAAGTATGGTATAAGCTATTGGTTAGGCAGTAGCAGATAAAATTAACACGTACATAGACACATACGAAAAACAAATACATGAATAAATCACCAAAAATGCTCAAAATCTCTCCTTTCCCCTCCCCCCCCCCCCCCCCCCCCCCCCCCCCCCCCCCCCCCCTTTTGAAACCTTCCTCAACAAGCACACAGTGTGTAAATTTCAATAAAACACACATTGGTGCATAACATGCTAAACCAATACAAACCAAACAGATCAAAATTACCTCTCTGTACCTAGTTAGGTACGCCTTGAGTGGATCGATATAATCTTCGAACCCTAGTGTTGCCATTGCCCACAGCAAATCATCTCCGTTGATCGTTTTCCTCTTCTCTTTCTGACATTTATCACTAGCCCTATACAAAAAAAACCCCAAATCAAATCCATAACACACAAATGTACACATATATGTGTGTATATGTATATATGTATATGTGATCACGCACTCGCTAGTGACGAAACTGATGAATTCGGAGACACATTCCTGGACGGTGTCCTTAGCGTCCTTGGCTATCTTCCCATTCGTCGGCAGAGCCTTCTTCATGATCCGGCTGATATTGGCGATCGGAAGGTACCTGTCCTGCTCGCGAACGTTGGACCGGGGGCTCTGATCGCCTCCGCTCTCGTGGCTACCACCGGCGGGACTCGCCGGAGCATCAGCCATAGTGCCCGGAACCCTAGGTTCAGAACGAAACGATCAAACAAAAACATCGGAAACGAGAAGTTCTACATAGAGAGAGGAGGAGGAGGAGGAGGAGGAGGAGGGAGTGTTTACCTGTAGAGAGAGAAAGTGGGAGGAGAGAGAGAATTTGTATTTGGCGCGCGGCGTGAGAAGATTGATGTGTTTTTTCTAGAGAGAGAGAGAGAGAGAGAGAGATCGGACGATTAAGAAGAAAGGAGAGAGAAGACGAGTCTGATACGGTTAAATGTTAGTATCTTACACCGTTCGTTTATGAGTATTTTACCTAGCGTCCTCATTTATACTGCTTCTGCTTTCGACACGTGTTTACTTTGTCCATTGTTTTAGGAGAATAAATAAACGGAATTGCTATGTACACCTTGTATTTACTAGGGTAACTTAATACATAGATCAATATAACCCCTCATATTAGAAATTGGTCCCAATTATATACCCACTTAAAAATTGGTCCCTGTTATGCTGATTAGACAAAACTACCCCTATATTATAAATTCGCGCGTTTACAGTGCTACTCCCCTATCCTAACAAAATTTCAAAACTAATCATAACTGCATTTGAGCAGCGTCAAATCAGCACGACATTCAAGGAATTCAAACGCAGCCAAATTTATCACCGAGATATTCATGTAAACGGTTTAACCGGAGCATAATCTTCGCGTTTGAAGACTATACGCTCAAACTTTCTCACATCGCACTATCACGCATTCTATGTACAGCAAAAAATCTAGAGAACTAAGATATTTCTTGCAGAGTTTGAAGCAGATTGAAGGTTATACTGCTTCCAGATCAAAGCATCAATGGGGAAAAAAGGTACAAATTTTGAAAACATCGATTTTCAATTTTTTTTTTTTGTGTAAACGATGATGTTGTTCAAAAACGATGATGAAGATCTTCAGTAACGATGTTCGTGGTCTTCAAACATGACAGTTTTCCTCAGCATTCTATCACAAATTTTGTAACTAAATCATTATGTTCTTCAAAACCCTAAATATTTTTGTAACGATTTGCGATTGTTCAAAGTTTTCAAATGATCAACTTTTATTGATTCAGACCATATTTTATCAATCAATGACATTTCTTTTGGATTCAACGATGATGTTCCTCGAAAACATAATAATATTCTGAAAAACGATGATATTCTTCAAAATGACCAAGGCTTAAATCCCTTCTTTAAGAAATTAATAAATTTGTGATAAATTTACCACCAATATTAAACCACTGGGAATTTTACAACCAAATTAGTGAGAAATTTACCACCCCTCAATCGTAAAGCATCATTTATAAACATACATAAATTCCAATTCCCGGAAGTGCCAACAAATTGTCACAACTTAAATCAATAATTTTTTGAGTGTTAAATTCAACATGAATGCATACTACTAACAGTGCTTCCTTGAAACATAAAAATCTTAACAACGATCAAAAATTAGTTTTTAAAAATTTATCACTACATGTAAACATCATTATTTCTCATATATAATGCATTGTGTATAATATGACAACAAAATACTATAATCGAATTATTTCGATAAAGCATACGACCAGATTTGTATTTATTTGGTATTATCATACCATTAATAATAGTGAAAGATGTCATTCATGTAAAGAATTGTTCCCTTCTGAAAAATATATTACATCATTCATTGGTTTTGATTTACATAACACATTTACTTAACTGCAGCTCGTTCAATCAAGAGGAAAGGAAGCCAACATCACCAACCAAAAAGGCTTCCAAAGGGCAAAAAGTTTCGATGCAGTCTGAAAGAGTTTGGAGAAACATTTGAAGAATTGAGACTACGGCCTGAGCACATTAGAGTTCTGCAGGAGACTCCATTTTGGCACCTATTTGAAGCTTTCATAACTAGAAGGGTGCAGTATCGGAGAAAGTACAACTATACCACAATGCTACTTGTGGATGATTACAATTCAATGAACCAATCATTCATGATAGGTGATAATGAGTTGAAGATCACCACAAGTGATGCATCGCTGATATTTGGAATAATCAACGGAGAAAAAAAAAATGGATCTCACATACTCCCGTAGAGTCTACTCAGACTTCGAAACAAGAAGATTCCCTGATGAAAAGGAATTAACAGTGGCCAAGGTCAAGGCAGCACTGACTGCAGCAATATCTGGTCAATCAAGAGACAACATAAGAGACGTTGTTCGTTTGCTGTGTCTACTCCTCTGTAGCACATTCTTGATTGCAACTGGCGGTAACAGAGTAAAATGGGGTTTCATCAGATATATCGAAGACATCGAAGGGATGCGTCAATATGACTGGTGTTTTTAAATGTTAAAAGAGGTACTCAACTCTATAAGCAAGTCAAACAATGACGTTTCAAGAGTAAATGGCTGCACCACTCTGTTACAAGTAAGTATCCTGCACCATCTACTTATGTATTCTGATTATGTAATAACTGGTATTACTACTCAAGAACTCATCAAATACAAAATATACAGATTTGGCTTTGTGAACACTTGAATATCTGGGACATCAATGAAAAGAGTGAACATGACAAACGTCCAATACTTGACTTCACCAAGCTACCGCGATTTGTTAAATGGGATTTGGTACAACTGACTCGGAAACTTAGAAATAGAAGACTATCGACTCTAGAAGATCATGAGGTAAGCATCAGTTAAAAATGTCTGACCAATACAAATTTATCACCAATACAAAATGGTGTCAAACTTATCACACTGACATAATGATTATACCATTACATACTTGAGACTAATTGATTTACACTTACCTGATCTTTACTTGAAAAGTGCAAAGACTGACTAAAAATATATCTAATCAATGTCAAAAAAAATTTCCATATACAGATAAACATAATGTTTGCCTTGGTCTGAAAACAGGTGAATACTATGGAGCTGGTCGAAACATTGCCCGAGGTTGTAATGTATCAACCTTACATAGAGAGAGTGTTTGATCCCAAGAAATCAGTTCCACATTTCAGTTTATACCCAGAATATGAAGATAAGGATGTTGAAATCGTTGATAACGGGGTTCAAACTGGTGAAGCCAACCACAATATGGGTGTCATTGCTCAGAACAGCAACCAAACTAACTCAGATGTCCATGAACAGGGCAATATTGATTCATATTTTGTGCAAGATTCCCCGTGTGTTGATACACATACTAGGGAGCATGAAAATCAAGATGTATTCCCAACAAATTTACAACATGTTCCAAGCAATCAAAAACATCCTGAGATGCAATCAAATCCAAATGTTGATCAACAGCCATCAACTCAGGAAATGCTTGTTGACATGTGGAAGCCTCACTTGTTTTGCTCACCAATTGATAACAAATCAAGATCATGGGAAGATGTTACTGGTGTGTCTGATGGAATTGCAAAGTGCCTGGATTTCAGTGAGGAAAATGTCCACACACCAAGGGATCAAGCCTTAAAGATACAAGACTCAGCAGCAAATACACCTTCAAGTGATGGAACAGGGAGATCATTTTTCGAGGAACGGTCAGCAGATGAAAGCAACCCTGAGAAGAGAATTAAACGTCTTGTACGTGACAATGCCTTCTATGAAATCGTCACAAGCAGCTTGGAGAAGGAGGTGAAGAAACTACGGATTGAGCTGGATGAAAAGAAGACAGAATACACTGACCTATTTGACTATTTGCAAGAAGAATCATGCAAGGCCAATGCAGATCCGACAGTATATGCTACACAGGCAACAAAACAAATCAAGTCACTCTCGGATCAAATACAACTGATGGAAAAGAAGGACAACACATATGTCAATGAGCTGCAAACAGTGATCAAGCAAAAAGACCAGGAGATAGAAAGCTTGAGAACTAAATTAATCAATGAAAGATCCATAACAGAAGAACTGCGCCAAACGATTGGCCAAATGAAGCAGGAGGTAATATTGTCAAACTAGGACATTAACTCAATATTCTGTGTAAAATTTGTCACACGTACACACAATCACTGTATATCATGTATATGAAGGTAACATTGTCAAACTAGGGCATTTACTCAACATTGAGTGTAAAATTTGTCACACGTACACACAAACTCTACATGGCATAAGTATTACATGTTAGATTTCATTTAACACACTATGTTTGTTGCAGGCAGAAAAAATGCAGGTGACACCTCACCAAGTTCCTCAACGTGGTATCAACATTAAACCACGAAATGAAAGAAAAATTGTCACTCCACGATATTCTCTACAACTCACACGATCGTTGGTCAGAAATATGAGGCAAAGAAAGAGGCGGACACACAATATATCTGGATTTTTTTACCCTAATTGGCGAAAGATGAAGAGGCAAAAAGTTGAAACAAATGTGGTTAAAAAAAAGGAAAAGGTTGAGAAAAGGATGAAATCCAAGGATGAGAAACAATTTGAGGACCCCATTGATGTAGACAAAATAAACTTTGACAAATTCAATGACGGGGCATTGTTGAAGAGTATATTGCTGAAATCTGAAGTTTATAAGGTGCTGCCACATGAAGACGATAAATTACTACTTGAGATAATCGATATTGGTGATACACTGTAAGTCCAATTATTCAGAAACTGACCTACAACAAATACAACATATTCTTTTTCTGATCTCCACTTCCCAAACAGGACTACAATTTACACCACAGGTGATGGGATAGATTCAGTAACGCTTGCAGATATATTTGACCTTCTAACAATGAAGGAACTGGCCAGCAATGTAAGATAAATTTTTCTGAGATTTCCTATACTGTGATATATTCCGTACTAATTCTCAACAAATTGTAGATCACTGTGACAAATTCATCACTACATTTATATAAACAATAATTGAATATGTGCAGGTGATAAACTGCTTCGCAGAGTACTTGATGGATCAGCAATTAGTTGCCAATCAGAATGCCCCCCCACCTAAACAAAATAACCAATATCATATTGTCCATAGTTTGTGCTTGGTAATTATAAATAGTATCCGCAACTTTGAATTAAAACTATTATTCACTGTCACTAACTCATTTGCCAAATAAACAGAAATGGCTTGATGATGGTGATGAGGAATCACTGAACAACTTTGTAAAACCATGCATCACAAACTACCAAGGTAATTACAGATACATAATCTTTCCACTTCTCTCTCAAGGATTGAACAAAAGGGGTAACCATTGGACCCTTGCGGTCTTCGACACCCAAATATCAAGCTGGGACTATTACAACTCCCTAAGGCCGCGCGCTAGAAATAATAAGGATCGCTACCTCCAGGGACTACTTGATATGGTAACATACAACGAACTACAACAAATGTAACTTCTTCTGATTTTATTACTGTCAATCAATGACTTCTACAATTTTCCGAGGAGTTACGTGGCAATGCATTACAATGGAGGTGCTGTTGGTGCAAACATAGATGCTGCAGGTCAGGTCATTGGGATGCCAATCAGGAACATAAGGAACTCACCCCAGCAAACACCGGGGACAGTGGAATGCGGCATTATCTTATGCGACTTGATGGCAGACCTCTTCTTTCACAACCCAATGAAGAGCAAATGTGACACCATATCAACAAGGGCTGGCCTCATCCATGTTTTACTAAATACACCTGGCCGTTCATGGACAAGAGTGGAGTATGAAGCATTCCAGAAAGCTAGAGAGATCCAGTTCCAAACAAATGAATGAACAATCTACTATTCTATAAGATAATATATATAGTTTTAATAATCTTTTATCACTGATAACATGCTTTTTGGGGCTCCATATTAACACCTATAGAAATATGATACTTGAACATTCTTCATTTTTGGGATAACTGAATGGTTATGGAACTAATTACGTATGGATGATTTTTGTTTACACTTTATTGCAACATTTAGTACTGCTTGTTGGATATATTTCAACCTTGTTGTGCATCTCACAAAAATTCAGTCTGATCTAAGTAAATCATGGGATTAACTAATCAACAAATTCATATCAAATCATCATACACAAGTAGTTCAATTCGCACACATGATATGTATACAAGTCATTCACATATACAGTACAATTACATCAGCATATTAACAAAACACAAAATCAATATGATATTGGTCACACTTCCTAACAATGAAAATCAGTGACAAATTTATCACAACATTCCCTTTACATTCATAGAAAGCAGAAAAAATAACAAATTCAAGCAAAACATTAAATAATTCATTAACTGCAACATGATGTAAAATAACAACTAACAGCAAAAAATTGTTCAATCTTTTCCTGTACAATTACATCAGCATATTAACAAAACACAACATCAATATGATATTGGTCACACTTCCCAACACTGCAAAATCAGTGACAAATTTATCACAACATTCCCTTTACATTGCTATAGGAGGCAGAAAAAATAACAAATTCAATCAAAACATTAACTAATTCATTAACTGCAACATGATGTAAAATAACAACTAACAGCAAAAAATTGTTCAATCGTTTCCTGTACAATTACATCAGCATATTAACAAAACACAAAATCAATATGATATTGGTCACACTTCCCAACACTGCAAAATCAGTGACAAATTTATCACAACATTCCCTTTACATTGCTATAGGAGGCAGAAAAAATAACAAATTCAATCAAAACATTAACTAATTCATTAACTGCAACATGATGTAAAATAACAACTAACATTAAAAAAAAAATTAAATAAAAAAAAATAAAAAAAAATTTCAATGTTCAATCTGATAAATCAATTATCATTATATTTCAATTACATATAACTTCTCTGCAGGACTTCCTATTATGTCGAGCCTTTTTCCCACACCTGCTGCACCTAATTACAGCTAAAAACTCGCCCCTTGATGGAATCCTCTTCTTCTTAGGCCTACCTGGCTACTTCTTGGTTACCGGAGGAAGAATTTCAATACTACTTGGATCAAAGATCGGCAAACCAAATGTCACAACTGGATGAATTACATCAGCAACTGCTAGTTCATAATATCTAGTCATAAAGTATGGCTCAATGTAGTCAATAATATCATAACCAGTAATCTCACTACTGCTATTCAAAACAACAGCCGCATGCGAGCAAGGGAATCCATGTTGTTGCCACTTACCACACGAACAAATCCTTTGCCCAACATTCACTAACATGGAAGGATCACAATGCACTTCAAACAAATATTCACTTGCAGCACTAATCCTCCATGTTCTGCTTTCATCTAATGCCTTTTGCAAACGATCATGCATCTCCGGGCATAAAATACCATCCCAACTTTTAGTCTGAAACCTCATTTTTGCTCTATCCTTCATTGTTTTAATTCGTATACTATCAATCATGCTAGTTATAGGCATATGTCGTGCCTCATCTATCATTTTATTCCACGACTCAGCTAGACTAGACGACATCTCACCATACCTTTGCCCCCGGAAAAAAGCATTGCACCAATTTTGAACAGGGATTTCACTTAAGAACTCACTAACTCTTTGCCCACCTTCCCTAACAAGTTCTACCATGTTCTTAGTGTAAGACTCAACATCTGGAGCATATGCACACTCTGTCATCTTGAAAACAAGTCAACTACGCAACTTAGCATTAATACCTCTAAGTTTGTCCATCAAATTGTACTTAATGTGGAATAAACAAAACCCATGGTAATCATTTGGAAAAACCTCTTTAATACCTTCGATAATACCAACATGCCTGTCAGATATGAAAGTAACCCTTCGAGAACCATCCACTATCGTCCGCAATTCCTTTAAAAACCAACTCTAGTTTTCCTTATCCTCCGATCCTACAATAGCAAATGCAAGATTGTAAATCTCTGCAGGAAAACAAAAAAGTACAAATCAAATATTGGCTATATTACTAACAAAAAAATACAAATCAATTAAGTTGCTTATACAACTTTTTCATTAAGATAGATGAATAAATTTTTTTTGAACAAATCAGATATTCAGCAGGTTACTGATTGGAATTCACTTCAAACTTAAATTGACATCGAAATAAATGGAAACAGTGACAAATTTATGACTGGGTAAAGTGAAAAATTTGTCAACGATGATGGAAACAGTGACAAATTTATCACAAAGTTAGTTGATAAATGGTTCTACTTATAACAAGACAGGTTACATATACATAGCATAATTTGTAAAGTGAAATATTTGTCAAGGATTATGGAAACAGTGACAACTTTAAAACAACGATAGATTATAAAGGTTTCTACTAAAAACAATAAAGGTTTCATATACAGAGCATAATGTAAAACTAACCAACCTTGATTCGCTGTTTTGCACGTAGCTCCAAGCACTACCCCCCTGTGTCGACCCTTCAAAAATGTCCCATCAAGAAAAATCAAAGGCCTCATATACTTAAAACCCTTTATACATGCAGCAAACGACACAAAACACCTCCTAAATCTTCTTGTTGACACATCCACATCCAATACAAGATGGCTTCCAGGATTTACTCTTTCTGTCTCTTTAAAATACCACCTAAGTTTGTCAAACGACATTGAATGATCACCATATATACTTTTCCTTGCATTTTCGACACCAAACCAAGCATGATGATACTTTATATCAAATCCATACCTATCTTTGATTTCGCCTATGACTTTAAAAGGTGGGAACAAGGGTTCACGTCGAATTGTCTCTTCAATCAAGTCACCTACCAACTTGGAAGTAACTCGAGGGTGTTTGGATTTCCGAACAACTGACCCACATGTATGCAACTTCTCAAATTTCCTAATATAGAAGAAACCATTAACCGACTCCTTCGAAGCATGAATGCGCCATTTACAGCCCTTTTTCTCCCTATATTTACAAACAGCAGTGACCCGTAACTTATCATTCTTCACGTACTTAAATTGAAAACCAATCTCAATAGAATACTTACAAAGAACTTGTCGAAATTCCACAGGACCACCTTCAAACTTCTGACCCACATCTTGAATGCCAACACTCCACTCAGACCCCATCAGTAGCCGTTTCCGATGTGAAAAAAAATTAGGCTCATTATTAGCATCATCAAATACAGTCACAACATCTGTACCATACAGATTTGGTACCTTATCATCATCGGACAAATCATTGTCAGTCTCCATAATTGTAACTTGAACTTCCACACGGTTTAATTTCATTTGTTTGCATAACATAATCATATTCTCCAAATCACGATCACCAACTACCATACACTTACTATATCCACTAACTCGGTATGTCAATGTCAGCTCATCTTCATTCAGTCCAGGCCATCTTCCAATTACGGACGAAATTATGTCGCAGAATCTAGATCCATCATCAACACTAACTACAAAAATTTCACCACCAAAGGAACAAATCAAATGAATCTGACTCTCCATGGCACACCACGATAACCAACAATCTGCATTTAAAAATAAAAAACAGCTGTTAATAATCGCTGTTGAGTGTTGCTAATAATCACGTTTTCAAACTACAAACATTTAACAATTGCCAACCATTCACTATTCAAATATGTGACAAATTTCTCACAAACACGAAAAGGTTAATACAAAATTTCAAGTAAACTCCAACCAATCAGATTCAGCAACACCCATAACTGTAGATCCGATAAAACCAAATATAAACTTACAGATCAGAAGATTTAAAAAAGATATTGTATATCTACATATGAATCCGTTTGTTTACATTTTTCTAACAAACACGAAAATATTTTGTATGTGACAAATTTCTCACAAACACTGAAAGGTTAACACAAACCTCAAGTCAAACTCCAGCCAATCAGTTTCAGCAACACCGATAACTGTAGATCCGATAAGGCCAAATATGAACTTACAGATCAGAAGATTTAAAAAAAGATATTGTATATCTACATATGAATCCGTTTGTTTACAGTTTTAATGTGCCTCAGTCAACAAGCAATATTTTAGGCACCCATTACTGCATGACTCCTACACTTCCGCATTAAAGGCTAATTAAAATCCAAAAATAATACAAATTCAATACTTGCTAAATATACCAGGTAAAGGTTATATTTGTAATTAAAAAAAATAAAATTTAGGCAAAAGGACTAATTCCTGATTACAACACAAATCAAGGTATTGATTTCATATGTACGTAATAAAGGGGTACTCAAAAAATAATCATTACATAATGAGGGATTGTTTAATATGTTTCTATATTTACTATGTATATTCAAATTCTTTTATTCTAATAATTTTTCTTCTAAAAATTTTGATTTTTGTAAAATGAAACGATGTACATAGCAAAATTAGCGGTGTACATAACAATTTCTAAATAAATAATAATAAGATTAATTACACTCACTTCGTCTTATGTATGACCTAATTACAATGACCTACCTCACATTTTAAAAAATTACACTGACCTCCCTTGTCAAAGCAATTTGGTAAACAGTGTTAGTAAGAAGAGTGATTTTACTATCTTACCCTCATGTATGTGATTCTATCTCAATTGAAAAGTCAAAGTTTGTACAAGAAAGTAAGAACATCTTCAATTACGTATGGTGGATGCTATAGGGTAAAACTAACTATAATTCCACACTTGAATTAAGAATTTACAAACTATAATCCTACTCTTGATTTAAGATACACAATCTATAATTCAATGAAGTTAAGAAACGAAAATTTTAATTCACCATATTCAATGGCATATATATACGCAACTTTTTAAGTCACGCAAATTCAGCTAAGTCATAGGTCTGTTTGATAAATTTGAAAATTAAGTAATTTTTATTGAAATTTTTTAAGCGATTGAAATTACAATACTAAAAACAATGTTTCAAATACTGAAATATACGGCATTCAGTGACTATCAAATTTCTCAGTCTGTCCTCCGCGACTTCAGGATGGTACCTATTGTCATTTTTATCGAAGTAGAACAGGGGACAAACCCCCCCCCCCCCCCCCGGCACGTGCACTGACTCTACAACACGTGCATCTAGTAAATCAACACGTGCATCTAGTAAATTAGGGAGGTAAGATAGTAGTAGGATCTAAACCCACTCTAAGTTGGACAATGTTCATCTTGAGATCCATACCTCCAACTAGTTTACACGAGCTATAGGGGCTTTCGAACCTCTGACCTCCCTTAGGGAAAAGCCAAAGTCCCTGGCCAAATCCCTTGCATGAACTCATGTGAAGTCTCGAACCTAAGACCAAGGGGGTAGAACAACCCCTTTGTCTTGGTCCACTGTAACACCTGTACCCGAGGAACGGGTTAATTACATGTTAATATGCATTAATTGATATTATTAGTGTATAAACGGATTAAGGGGAGGCTTGGACTCGCCTATGTAAAAAGTGTTCAGAGAGTGACACTAGTTGGAAAAGTCCCCAGTGAGGTGGGACATGTATTGAAATGAAACCCAGCGAAGGGCAAATTGGTAATTTGCATTTTTAAATGATTAAATACATTTTATGTGATTACAAGAATATTTGCTTACATGCTTTTATATTACATGTTGATATATGTGGAGCATTTGGTGTTATAAGGGTATAAATTAAATGGATTTAAAATTTGTAGGTGCGATAGCAATTTCACAAAATATGTGGGACCCACGTTGGAACCCATACGGAACTTAGACAAACACTCATTAGATAATTGGGTAGTTAATGGAATGTTTGGGGGAGTTTATAATAAGAACCTAAGAAACTTTGGGGGTCTAAGCGAAAATATGGCAAAAGGTGGTCAAGACACCTCATGCCTTGCATGTGTAGGTGTCTTGATGAGAGAAGAACTCTCATTTTACAGAAAATCAAAAGAAAGATCACCGAGAGAGAAGACGGAGCTCGAGACGCCAGCGTCGTCTTTTTGCCGTTCCGTCACCGCCGTTCGTCGGATTCACGAATCGAAGCCATTTTCGGACTTGTAGAGGTGAGACGAACGTTTCTATACCCTTAATTTACGTTTAAATTGCTGGATTTTGGTAGCTCATACTTAACGGTGAGACATCGTCTACCGAATTCATGTAGGAATCTTGTTGGAGTAGAAATTGAGCTCTAATTGGTGAAATTCAGCACTTCTCTAGCTTAATTTTGGGTAAATCTATGTATAAGGTGAGTTTTCTACATCTAAAATTGATTGTGTTTAATGTGTTCAAGCTTCAAGTGGTGTTAGAGATATTACTCCATGTCTAGAAGCTAATATATTGTTGGATTGATAATTTTATATCAATTTTATGAGAATTATGTGTTGATACATGTATATGTGCTTATATGTCTATGTGGTAGTCAATGAGCACCGGGGAAATGGTTCATTGTTGGAAGTAATAAGGGTGTTGTAGAGGAAGAATCCGATAAATACGGAAGTCCAAGGAATAGAAGTGGCCACGGGACCAAGGGAGGTCTTCGGGTCTGAATGAACCATATAACCGGTGACTCGGCGACTACGATTGTGTTTTATGTGTTAAATATAGCATTGCACGTATTAAACATACAATCATGTTTAGAATGCTCACTAAGCATAAATGCTTAAGAAAACCGTTTTCCTATTTCTGTTGTGGTACATAACAACCACCACAGGTTCGGAGCCGTATCCGGAGAGGAAATGACGTGCATTGGGAGAGATGGGAGAGATGGGGGAGATTTGAGCTTCATACATATAAACTTCTTTGGAACTTGAAAAATGATGTAAATTATGGTTACTTTTAGGTTAATATTCATACTTAGGTTGTTGGGGATGAATTTGGATCTTAAAGTTGTATTTTGGAGAGTTGGAAGTGAATTTGGGAACTTTTGTGTAATCTCTCTTGTTTTGCTGAAGTAGTGTCAATGTTCTAAAAATCGCTAGGCGCTAGTCGGGCGGTGGAGGGGGGCCTAGCGCCTAGGGGACTAGTCGGGCGCCTAGGCGGGGACTAGGCGGAAAAAATTATTTTAAAGCAAAATTAATAATATAGAGACAATTCTAATATTAAAAAAAGTAACGTTATCAACAATGTAATTTAAATAGGTGCTTGCCAACAAACTAAGCTTCCAACTCTTCTTCTCCATATCGCTCCAATACTCCGTCTCCATCGGACTCGAAGTCATACTCCTCATCACCCTCTTCTTCTGTATCCTCATCCGATACAAAATCAACTTCATGAAGTTCTCTTACTTCAACATTTCTACCACTTCTTCGAGGCTCCATGACATGATCCGCTCCTGATGCCTCTCCAACCATTCCCCAAGTAAGTCCTGAACCGGGCTCGACTTCTTCATCATCACCACCGTCAACAATCCATCCTTGTGTGTTGCTAGCTTCAGTAGCAAGTAGTACATCCACATCTTTCTCCTTCAACTTTAGCTTCTTGTTGATGATCTTGGAATTGAATTGGACATAGACTAGATTGTTCAACCTTGATGTATCTAGTCTATTCCTTTTCTTTGTATGTAACTACATAAACAATATTTGGTAAAAATTATTAGTATTTCATATATTTCAATTAACTAAGTAACTACCATACACCTTATAATTCATACTTACCGCCTCAAAATTGCTCCAATTTCTCTCACATCCAGAAGAACTAGAAGTTAATGAGAGGATTCTTGAAGCCAATTTTTGCAAGTTGGGTGTAAGATTACCATAGTTTGACCACCATCCAACTACATTAAAAATTAAAGAATAAAGCATAATTAATTAATTACTAAGAAGTTCTTTAAATAAGAAATATTAAAAAAGTAAATGAAATAATGTATAGAAAATAAGTATATTTACCTGGATCATAATTGTCATCATTCTTGGCACATCCCGCCTTGGCCAAGGGTCTTCCAAACACACCCTCTTTTTTCTTATACTTCAATAATTCCACATTTATAACTTGATGTTGCATAGTAAAGTCATCCGGGAAAAACTTCTCAACACAAGTAAAAACCGCATCCATGACAAGAGGATCACTTTGTAAGGTTGGATCTTTGAACAAGTAATAAGGATTCAAGAGGTAAGCCGCCAAATGTAGTGGACTATCAAGTCGACTTTCAGCTTTTTTATCAGTAATCTCCAAGATTGGACGGTAATTAACCTCCACATTTTTGTAAGCCTCTTTGATTTCTTCCTTTGCTTGTTGTAGCTCACCATACAAGAAGCCCATTGATGGCTTTCGATCCCCATCAACAAGGCGAAGTACTTTCACTAAAGGAGCAAACACCTTTAAGCGTAATGTTACCCCATTCCAAAAAGACATGCTTACCACCGTAGCATATGCCGTTTTCCCTTTTGCACTCTTGGAATATTTGCATTCTCCCCATGCATCACTAGTAACCATAGTCCTTAACTTTTCTTTTTTCTCCATCAAACTTTGCAAAGTGAGAAAAGAAGTTGCAAATCTAGTGGCTCCTGGCCTCACTATGTCTCTTTTATTTGTAAACTTTCTCATCAAACCCAATGTCGTATGATGTGAATAAATGAAAATGGTGAATGCCTTTGCCTTCTCAATCACTCCTTTGAATCTAGGACTCTTTCCAATTCCCTCAAGCATGAGGTTTAATGTGTGAGTGGCACATGAAGTCCAAAACATGTTTGGCCTCTTCTCTTTTAACAAATTTGTCGCGGCCATATTATTAGAAGCATTGTCCGTCACCACTTGAATTACTTTTTCTGGCCCGATTTCTTCAATGCACTTGTCAACATATTCAAAAATATATTCCCCGGTGTGCGCATCATTAGTTGCTTCTTTGGAAGAAAGAAAAGTGGTGCCCACCTTGTAATTCACGCATAAATTCATAATACTTCTTCTCTTTCGGCCGGTCCAAGCATCAGTCATGATAGAGCAACCATTCAAAGCCCATTCTTCCTCTTGCTTCTTGAGTGAATTTTTTGTCCTCTCAACCTCTTTCTTCAACAATGGCTCCCTTAATTCATATTGACTTGGTGGTTGGTAACCCGGACCAAATTGACCAACCGCTTCCACAAATCTTTGGAAGCGATCATTATCAATAGCATGAAAAGGGATGCCTGCTTCATACACCCATCTAGCCACATATTGATGCACAATTTGTTTTCTTTCCTTCCAAATCGCATCGTGCATATTTTGTTGCCTCATCTTCTTCGCAGTATCCATTGAAGAATCGGGATCTATAATGTTTACGAATCTATCCATAGGCCCAAGCACGTGCGACTTCTTTCTTGATGACCCAACCTCTACAACATCTTCATCTTCTTCACCAACAACTTGAACCTCTTCTCTTATCTCCTCTTGTTGTTTCCTCTTCTCTCTTTTCTTTCTTGGTGCTTCATCTAATGCCGCTTGGCACTTTTTTTTATCTTCATCGGTAGACTTTGGGCACGCGGTTACCGACCCTTTAACATGGGCTATGTGTAACTTAGCTCTATACACTCCTCCACTAAACCTTTTACCACACAAATTGTATTTTACCTTATCCAAATTTCCAGGATCCACAGTTATTGCATAGTCCCATCCAACATCATTTGAATTTCGATTTAAAATTTCTTCCGATTGAGACGCGGAATTAGATGCCGCGGAAGAAATATGAATTACATTATCTGCCCGTGTCATTGTGATAACTGATAGTCTGATACAAAAATAAATTTTCAGTACGACTATAATTTTTTTTTTTGATGTACAGTACGACTATAATTTTAATTTAACTAAACATAATTTCTTGATAAAGCCAAGGCAAAGTGTTTTTTTTTCTTCCAAAAGTAGGAACTAGGAAGCATAGCTGGGTATATAATTAATGGTGGAGTTTCATAAATAAAGCCAAGGCAAAGTGTTTTTTTTTTCTTCCAAAAGTAGGAAGCATAGCTGGGTATATAATTAATGGTGGAGTTTCATAAATAAAGCCAAGGCAAAGTGTTTTTTTTTTCTTCCAAAAGTAGGAAGCACAGCTGGGTATATAATTAATGGTGGAGTTTCAGAAATAAAGCCAAGGCAAAGTGTTTTTTTTTCCTTCCAAAAGTAGGAAGCATAGCTGGGTAATATACCAGGTGAGTGAATTTAGCAATATTCTTAGTGGAGGTGATATGATGGAAATTATTTAACAATATTTAACAAAATTCTTTGTAATATGATGGAAATTATTAAATAACAATGAGGGGGATCTTGTAGTGGCAATGAGAAAAAAGAGATGTTACAAGTCAGGGAGTTATCACTTATCTATCCAATCTGAAAGCCATAAAGGGAAAAAGAGAAGAAGTAAAGCAATTTGATTAAGATATTGGAAATATGAAAAAGGACACGAGAAGATATATAAGATGATTATGCTTTGCTTCCATTATTTTCTTATTCCTTTAATTCTCTCAATTAACTGATTAAGCAAAATCCGACATTACAAGATTGCCACAACGAATGGAAGTACATTAGTGAGAACTGAGAAGTTATTTAGCATCACTTGTATAATCATATAATGAAGGCTTCCGATGGAAAAAAAATTGTAAAATGTCTTCAAGTCAACTCCAAGGTAATTTCACATATCAAATAACAAAGACACATAGTGAGACAGAGACACACAGTGAAAAGCCACACTCACACACTCACGCACACGCCACAGAAACACTCACGACGCACTCACACTGTCACACACACGCACACGCACACGCACAGACACACTCACGGCTCACGCACAGAGTGTCACATACACTAATACACACTAAATCACGCACACACACATGACACAACACACACACACACACACACTCGATCGCACACTGTGCCGACACACACACACACACATACACACTGGAGGAGTCTGGAGAGTGGAGAGAGAGAGAGAGAGAAGATCAGAAGATGCAATCATGCAAGGAAAACCCCCAATTTTAATTTCAGATTTGAAAAACAAAAACCCTAATTGCAGATATGTACATACCTCTCGGTCAGTGACTCGTCCTCTTCCTCTTCCTTCTTCTTCTTCTTCTTCTTCTCGATGTCGACCTCGGCGTCGAGATCTCACGGTCGCAGTCTCTCTCTCTCTCTCTCTCTCTCTCTCTCTCTCTCTATCAGTCTATCGTGCGTGAGATGTAATGAAAAGTTTTTAGACCTAAAGAAATATTGTAAAGAGTTAATAAACCGAAAAAATAGAGATTTAATGAGTGTTTTTTTTTGTTGCCCGCCTAGCCGCCTAGAAGCGCCTAGAAGCCCGCCTAATACATTGTGCAATTTTTTAAATGATTAGGCAAAAATCTCGGCGGCCAGGCACCGCCTAGGCGGCTGCCTAGCCCGCTTTTTAGAACACTGAGTAGTGTAAGTTAGTAGTTAGGACTAATTCGGCAAGTCCGAATGGAATCGCAGGTGTTTTGAACATGCTTAATTTGTGATATAATGCTGGTTGAAGCTTGAGCTAATGTCTATCATGTTTTATGAACTATTTGCTAAGAGTTGAGTTCCAAAGCTTCAAAGCTTGTTTTGATTCAAAGGAGTTGAGTTCATAGTTGGATTGATTCAATTGTGGTTATAATCATGTCATTCATGCCTAGTTGATGTTAAAACATGTTTATGAATGTGTTTGAAAGGTTTTCTTGAAGTCCCAAGAAGTTTGGTTTGGTTTGGGCATGATTTGGTAATGCTTGACAGCAAAATTTAGCAGCAGAAACCATTCTGCAGGAACCCGGATCGATCCGGGTACAAGGGTGGATTGATCCGTGGTTCTGGAGGGACATTCTGCTAGAAAAACAACAAATTGGATCGATCCCGATTTTGTGGGCGGATCGATTCGCCCCTATTTTCTGCCGCCGTCCACTTTTACGGAAACATGCATATCTCTCTCTAGAAAATTCGGATTCGCGCATCGTTTTTTTTTGTTGGAACCGAGACTCAAAGACCTATATTTTGGTATAAAAATTTGATATACTTATTAATGACTAGTTTGCCCTTGGGTTGGCTTTTGTCACAATAAAGCTCTTAAAGGTGGGTTAAATCATACTTTTTATTCCTAATTAGTGTATTTTGGGTGTGTATCGCCTTGTTACACGTGTCCTGATCCGCTGGGGCGGGTTGGGGTGTGACATCCACCTACCACTGGACTACATGGATTTGCTTGGGAAAAAAGCATTTTGCCCCTGTAGACATCCCGATTTTGACCAAACGTCGAATTCAGGGGAGTATCACCTCCAAGTCCGATGATGACAAAGTCTGATAAATTTAAAGTGTTTCAGGCTTTCAGAAGGTTCTTCAATCACGATAAAATTTTCACAGAAAGGGGGGATAAGACCAGTTGTTTAGAAAAATTCAGGTATAAAACACCATTTTTGGAAAATTCTTAAAAAAAAAACCTTTTGAAAAGAAAAAGAAGGAAAGAAAAGGTAAGAAATAGGAAACCTGTTAAAACGCGGCACACGACATTTTTAGCGGCACTCGGTAACTACCTCACGGAACTCATGGAGTGCCGCAACGGCGCCCATTGAGTGTCGCTAACTTTTTCTGACTGTCGTTTACTTTAAAAGTCTGCATTTTGTGGTACAATGCATATATATGCAGATAAAATGAAAATGTGAAAAAATAAGACAGAGGAGGAAACGGCAGTCAAGCTTTTGTTGCGATGCTCGCTGAATGCCGTGTGGCACTCTCCAACTGGTGCAGCAGCTTTCATGGAGTGCCGTAGCCAATTTTTTGACTGCTGCTCATTCCAGCATTTTACTTTTTCATGAAGTATGCATTGTACCACCAAATGATGTCATTACAACTGGTTTTTTTTTTATCCCGAATTCACTAAAATAACCTCTATAATTTGCCTACATGAGGAGTATCTTCAGGGGAAAAGAGAGGAATTTTTCAAAGGGGGAATTTCAAGAGGAAAACAAAGGGAATTTTGGGATAGAGAAGAATCTTTGGTATCTAGAATAATAGAGAGTGAGTTTTTGAGAGAATATGGTGGAAAGAACTTGAAGAAGAGTTTAGAAGATCTTTAAACTATAGAAGTTTGAGGATAGTTGGAGGTGATCCTCTAAATTTTAATTAAGTTTTCTTTCTTTTGTTTCTTTTTGGTTTGGATCAAAAGTACCTATGAAATTGAAGTAAACAAATTTTCTAAAAGGTTCTTTGGTGGATTTAGAATACTTATTCTCTTAGTTTTCATTTTATTTCTTCTTTTTGTTTATATTCTTCTCTTGAGATTCTTGGAGGTTTTCAATACCTCACTTGGACCTCTTGAGTTTGATCTTTTAATCTCATGTAAGCTTATGCTTCACATCGAAGTCAAAGTTTGATCACCATCTCATTTATAAGCAAGTAGATGGATCCAAGTCCATACTCAGGACTTGGGTTCTCTAAGCTTAGAGTTTCAGGGAATCTTTTCTATGTTCCTTTGAAACTCATGAGTTTTAGTCATATCTTGATCTCCAATGACCCCCAAGGGAAGGGAGAGTTATGTTTAGGATAAGCCAATACCCATGGCTTGGTTGGTAGATGTAACAGAAGGGTGGTAAGTCCAATAGAGCTGCAGTGAATTTATGAACCAATTTTGATCAAGGATTTTTAATTAAATCATGATCCATTGGAACTAAATGAGACCACTTGGAATGTGTTCGTAACACAAAGATCTACCACTATAATTTTTGTTTTAATGAGATTTTATAGATAATATGGTTTGCTCATGATTTTTGCAACTCAACCATATTCTGTCCAAAATTTTAGAACAGTAACACCATTTTAAAATGAGTGGATCAGAGCTTTAAATATGCATTTTAACCTTTAAATAATTTTTTCCATGAAGTCAAATGTGTTAAAAAGATACCTTAAAAATATCAAAGTGATTCTGATTTGTTTACTATTTTTAGAAAATCATACAAAAACTCTGGACAGAGAGTTGTAAATGTCTGAGTGATGTCTGGTCTTAGCCCAATTTCTAGAGATTGAACCGTTGATCTTTGATTTGGGTTAGAAACTAGACTCATGGAGGCACCTTGTGTCCAAAAATTATTGAAATCAAACCATAGGATCTATGCTTTTCCTATTTTTCAAAATTTGGTCTGCTCTCTGCTAATTCTGAAATTCTGTTGCAGATTTGGTAAACTTTGTAAATAATGGCTCAAATGATTTTCTATGACCTAAGGTTTAAACCATGTTTGAATGATGATTATATGAACTTAAATCCAGAGGTTCAGTGATTCAAATCAATGAATAATTTGTAGTTTATCCTTGTTTATATCCATGCAATCATTCATATATGTTGATACTCTTAATTAAGGCTCATTCTTGGTTTAAGTTAAATTTAGTTGAACCTAATTGAACATAATCATGGTTTCCTAATGATCATGTTGGAGCTATGGGATCTCTATATGGACATTGCATTGGCTCCTAGTTGAGACTTGCATATCTATAGAGATGCCATGTTTCCAACTAGTTAAAAAGAATTCATAGTTATACCAATTTCTTCTTTATTCGATAGATTTAAGCTAGAATTTTAGGATCGTTTATTTGGTATCATATCTTTGATCAAGGCACATGTACTAATCTTTGTTTTGTAGCGCTTTTGAGGTACAATTTCTGAACTCCTCTCTAGTTTATTTTATTCTTTAATATTATTGATTCTTTTCAATCTCCATGTGCGACACCTTAGAATTAGGTCTTGCCTTATGTGTATATATGGATTAGAGACTCTTTTTAGGTTTTTTATCTACTAGCATGCATTACACGTTTTCATATTCGCGTCTGGATCCTGGGTAAGTTCTCTTGTTCCCCATTGCATATCATATTGCTTGCTAATTGAATTACGTGATTTTGAATGATATTTTTACCATTATCAATCTTACACCCTTTGGACATGCTTTTTTAATGTATATCTATATCTATGTATTAGTTGAGGGCACATTTAGATTAGTAATTCGATTAAAATGATGTTGAGTAGAGGCCTATCATGAGATAGGATGAGAGGGGGTGTTTTAGTCTGCCAGACTCCTTCCCGTCTCATTCCAAAATCCCCAGACCTAGAAATCTCTGGTTTCCAAAAAAAGATCAATTTGCTTTAAAATGGTTTCTTAATGTCCTTTTAAAAATTAAGTGGCGACTCGTGTTTTGTATTTTGAAATTGAAAAAGATTTTAAAAGTTGTGAATAAGAGAAAATGCGATATCAACAGCCCCCTCAAAAATATCCTGATTTATAATTTGGTCCCTAAACTTTAAAATGTTGCATTGTCAACACTAAACTATCAATTATTTTGCAATGTCTGTGAAACTCCGTGAAAAAATAGACGGAAGTCAGTCTTGTGGGAGACACCATGGGTTATTTTGAAGGGGCAAAATGTAACGTGATTAACAATCTAGGGGGCAAAATGTAACGTGATTGATAGTTTAGGGTTGACATTGCCATCAAAATTACCCATGTTCCTCCCACGGGGCCAACTTCCGTCTATCTTTTTGACGGAGTGTCACGGAGGGTTGACATTGCAAAACAATTGATAGTTTATGGTTGATATTGCAACTTTTTGAAGTTTAGGGACCAAACTGCAAATAAGGGTATAGTTTGATGGAGCAAAATGCTTTTTTACCCATTCACTTAAAGTTTTTCAGTGGATTTTTTGGCTATTTTTTTCAATTAAGCACTGGTACATTATCAAACACACTGAAAAAAAAATTCAATAATTCAAAGTATTGAATTATTTTTACTTTTTTTTTTTTTTTTTAATTTTCACCACTTAATGTTTTGAAAATTTTTTTTTCACCGCTTAATTTGGTTATCAAATTCCATTGCCCATACGCTCTAGCCCAATGCATGCGAAAGCATTTTTGCTGAGCCAAATTTGCTCACTCATTGCTCATCCATGCATCCAATGGATGAAATGTATCCCATTCTATTTCCATTATGTCCTTGTATTATTAACATACATTTCTGAAATGGAAGACATATCACATAACCTGAGTAAACAATGAATGAGCAAATTTGGGTGAACAAAAATGTTCTCAATGCATGCCCCCATCCATAACTTTGACCCTAATCATCGGAAAAGAGAGGAAGAGGAAACATGTAATCATATATATATATATTGTAAAGTGAAATCACAAGCCTGCCACGCAGTTTTGTGATTTTTCTTTTTCCTCTCTTTTAATATTTATATGATGATTTCGCATGGTCCTCCTCCCTTCTTTAAATTTGCATACAAGAATTTTTTTTTTTTTTAAGGTAACGAATCAAATATAATGAGGATAAGCTTTTATAACTCTCTCTCAAAATTTCTCCTCTCTCGTAATCATTTACTCCATACTCTCTCTATCCTAATCTAATCTAATCTAATCTAATCTAATCTTTTCTCACCCACATTGCCTCTCTCTCCATCTAACGTACGTTCCCTCCTTTTTTTTTTTTTTTTTTTCTTTCTTTTTTTTTCTGCCAGTCTCTCTCTTTCTGACCTTATATATCAATCTCAAATCCTTCTCTTCCTTGTTAGTCTAAAATTGATAAAGTAATCATACTATCATGCGGAAAATTTATGAATCTTGAATCTAATACATCTCAAGATCTATTAAATACTAAAATTATATGCGTACCGTTGTTTGCCATTGACGATTGATAGAGACGGTGATTGGAAACCCCTTAATTGATCAAACCTTGATGTAAGGCTTCTCTTTCTTCTCTCTGTCTCTCAATCTTCACAAACTTACTATAACTGATGGATAGATATTGAAAGGGGAAATTTGTATATTTTATAGAGGAGAGAAGAGGGCCCTAAAAATAACTGCTTTTGAAAACTGCTCCATCGTTAGTCTTATGTGTCCAAAGCAGTTATTTATTTTACATATTATGTTTTATTAATTAGGCATATTTTTTATTGGCTAATAAAATGGTAGTAGAGACCAACCAATTTAGGAGACTAATGGACCACTTTTATGTGATTCAAAGCCACGTGGATAACATTCTCCCACTTGGGTCCACTTAGTCGATTATGATGTAAACTATGATTTGATAAAATATGCAAGTTTGTTTAAAACTTTTGATTCTGTTGGGCTCATACTAAAAGACTTTAACATGTGATCACAAATTCCTGAAAACTAGCCAATAAGCCCAATTATTAAGAAACTGTAATACTAGGATTAGCTTAGACTATTAATATGAGTCATAGCGGTTGTACAACATCTATGTCATACTCCCTTCAATGTACCATGCCATTAATAACCTTTACTAACCTAGTCTATTATGCCAAAATGCCCCTGTAATTTGTCTTGTTAAGACATTTCTTGTTTATCAAATAACCAAACATAATATGTGCACACATAATTGAAAACAGAAAACAGAAAGAAACAAACTATCATTGCGCAAAAGCGTCAAGTACACAACAACTGAAATATCCATCATGATACATATCAAGGATTACTCAAAAGACCCATCCTAATAACATGTTCCTTATATGTCTTTGGAGGTAATCCTTTAGTCAATGGATCAGCAACCATAAGAGTGGCACTTAAATTCTCAATTGACACTTGTTGTTTCTGGACTCTTTCTCTAACAACCAAGTACTTAAGTTTTGTGTGCTTGGAACCACTAGAGTACTTTCCATTCTTGGAGAAGAAAACTGCTGCGGTATTGTTAGAATAAGGTTTCAGCAGCCTGGCAATGGAGTCAACAACACCAAGTCCTGAAATAAAATTCCACAACCATAGAGCATGACTCGAGGCCTCAAAGCATGCCACAAACTCGGCCTCCATCGTTAATGAAGCAATAATGGAATGCTTTACACACTTCCATGAGATTGCTCCACCAGCTAGCAGAAACACAAAACCTGATGTGAACTTTCTGCTATCTAAGCAACTAGAAAAATTCGAGTCTTAGTACCCGATCACTTCTAACTGATCTAATCTCCTATATGTGAGCATATGTTCCTTCGTCCCTTGAAGATATCGCATAACCTTCTTCGCTACTTTCTACTGTTCCATTCCTAGGTTACTTTGATATCTACCTAGCATTCCAACTGCAAAACTAATATCTAGTTTGGTACAACTCTGAGCATACATTAGGATCCCCACAGCTGATGCATATAGAACTTTATTTAGTTGTTCCTTTTCTAAGTCATTCCTAGGGCACTGACTTTCATTTAACTTAACACCTTTCATGATTGGTGCATCACTGACTGAACATAACTGCATATTGAATCTTTCCAAGACTCGATTGATATAACCTTTCTGAGACAGTCCCAGCAATCCTCAAGATCGATCCCTAAAGATCTCTATGCCAATAACATAGGACGCCTCACCCATATCAACCATCTTAAAGCTCTTGGCAAGATACTCCTTGGTTTGGTGCAACAAACCAACATCACTACTAGCTAGCAAAATGTCATCCACATACAAAACTAAAAAGATAAACTTGCTCCCACTGACCTTCAGATATATACACTGATCAATAGTGTTTTCCTTAAATCCAAAGGCAGTAATGGAATCATTAAACCTTATATACCATTGTTTGGAAGCTTGTTTAAGACCATAAATGGATTTCTTTAATTTGCAAGTCAAATGTTCTTTCCCTTTCCTTTGTGAACCCTTCAGGTTGCTCCATGTAGATATCCTCATCCAAATTTCCATTCAAAAAAGCAGTTTTCACATCCATTTGATGTCACTCAAAGTCATAATGCCATTATAATTCTTAGTGAGTCCTTCTTAGATACGAGAGAGAAAGTCTCTCTATAGTCAATGCCTTCTTTCTGAGTAAAACCTTTAGCCACAAGTCTAGCCTTATATCATTCGATATTGCCTTTAGCATCGTGCTTGGTCTTGAAGACCCATTTGTAGCTGACTTTCTTATAATTATTAGGCAATTCGACGAGATCCCAAACACCATTCTGGTCCATTAATTTCAACTCTTCATTCATAGCATCAATCCATTTACTAGAATTATCAATTTCTATGGCTTGTGAAAATGAAATCGGATCCTTGTTAATCCCAATATCAAAATCATATTCTTATAGATACACCACATAATCATCTGAAATGGCAGGTCTCTTTTTCCTCTGAGATCTTCTCAGAATTGCCGATTGTTGTGGTTCTACATTATTTTCAATGGCAATATCCTCATGAGGTGGTGAATCATTTCTATTATGTTGTGCATTTGCCTCAACTGGTTGAATAGGCTGAGGAATAACAATTTCTCGAGGAGGAAAGGGTGGTGGGATATCCACTCTTATTTCCTCGAGATTTACTCTTCTTGATTCATCACTCCCACTAATTTTGTCATTCTCTAAGAATCTGGCATTACCGGTTTCCACTATCCTTGTACTATGGTTAGGATAATAAAATTTGTACCCTTTTGACTTATCCGGATAACCAATGAATTACCCGGATATTGTCCTTGAATCTAACTTTTTCTCAGATAGATTGAAGATCCTTGCTTATGCTGGACAACCCTAGACATGTAAATGTCTCAAACTAGGCTTCCTACCAGTCCACAACTCAAAAAGAGTTGTTGGGACCGCCTTACTAGGAACCCTGTTCAAGATATACATTGCAGTCTTTAATGCTTCACCCCATAATGAATCAGGTACAGTTGAAAAACTCATCATGTTCCTAACCATATCCAAAAGAGTATGATTATGCCTTTCAGCAACTCCATTCTGCTGTGGCGTACCTGGCATTGCGTATTGAGCACAAATGCCACGCTTTTCAAGAAATATGGCAAATGGGCCAAGATTTTGGTCCGTCTCATCATATCTACCATAGAACTCACCACCTCTATCAGACCTCACTATTTTAACGTTTCTATCTAACTACCTCTCGACCTCAGTAATGAACACCTCAAGGATGTCAACGGCCTGAGATTTTTCATAGATTAGATATACATAACCATAGCGAGAAAGATCATCTATAAAGGTGATAAAGTATCTCTCTCCAGCAAAACATGAAATAGAGAGTGGTCCATAAATATCTGTATGAATTATCTCAAGAAGCTTAGTACTTCTTATGGCACCTTTCTTAGTGTGTTTGGCTTGCTTTCCCTTAATGCAATCCATACACACTTCAAAATTAGTGAAGTCTAGGTTATCAAAAATCCCAGTCTTCATTAATCTCTCAATTCTATCCCTGGAGATATGCCCCAACTGCCAATGCCACAAAAGATTGAAGACTTTTCATTAATTAGGCCACGTTTTGAACCAACATTCGAATGCAGGGCTATTAAAGATTGTGCAAACTCATGATTCAAAGAAATTTTATACAAACCATCATATAAAATACCAGAACCAACTACAACAGAGTTAAACAACAAATAGAGTTTCATATAACCAAATAAAGATGAATATCCAGTAATATCCAACTTAGACAAAGAAACTAAATTCTTAGAAATTGAAGGTACATATAAAGTTTCCATAAGATCCATTTGATGACCCGTCTCTAAGAGTAGGCGGTAGGTTCCAACAGTTACCACTTCCGCTTTGAGATGGTTCCCTATATAGGCAAATCTTTCACTATCCTTCGGCTTATGGGTGGTAAGAAATCCCTCTCCTTTCGAACCGAGCTCTATGCTTGCTGCAGTCTTTCTTCACATGTCCTTTCTTGCCACAGAAGTAACATTTGACAGTGAACTTTCCACGGCCCTGGCTACTTTTCCTAGGTCCATTTCCTTTCTTTGGTGGAAATCTCTTTCCTTTCACAAACTTTCCTTTCTATTTATCTCCTTGAGTAACAACCAGCATAGAGTGGGATCCTTCTTGTCTCAGTCTTACTTTCTCTTGAATGCACATTCCAGTCAGCTCATTCAAATTCTACTTATCTTTGTGAGTGTTATAGTGAGTTTTGAATGGGCCGAACTGAGGAGGGAGTGAGTTGAGAAAAAACTGCACCAAGAAGGATTCATCCACTTGCATTCCTAGTGCTCGAAATTTTGCAGCTTTGTCAGTCATATAGAGGATATGTTCCTGAACTCCTCTATTACCATCATATTTGACAGTAGTTAACTCTGCCATAAGTGTGCTTGCAAGTGACTTATCTGCTGATTTAAAACGTTCTTTGATAGCAGTTAATAGTTCCAATGAGCTATTAGTTTGAGGGAGGGAGGTCTTGATATTATTAGCCATGGTCATCCTCATAAACCTAAGACTAAGTCTGTTTGATCTCTCCCAGGCTTTCAAAATATCAACCTGTTCTGTAGTACTATCAGCAGTAACTTCCTCAGGTTTTTTTAGCCAAAAGTGCCATGTCAAGATCTAACATACCTAGTGTGAATTGGACTTGTTCATACCATTCTGAGAAGTTTCACCCATTGAGAGTTGGAATGCTAGATGCATGAGAGTGCAACGAAGTGGGAATAGTCACTGAAATAAAATAGGACAATGCTCACGTTAAGGCCTTGAGTCTATCCATAATATAGAATTATAAATTCTAAACAGATGAACTATTAATATCACATCGGTTCCACCTTTGGGCGAACACCTTAGCATATCCAGTGTCCACTCTATAGGTGCAAAATATTATCACCTATATAGGTCTAATGTAATTTATGCCACCTACTAGTTACTTATGTTACATTTGGGTATCCAATTCTACACTACTAAATGACACAAATTACATTACCCTATCCAGTTCATAGTTAGTTGAAAGTGACTCTCCTTTGGGCTAGTCCCAATCTCCTAACTATGATTGCCATTGAGAATATTGTTGTCTTTTATGTCACCCTTAATGACTAGTCTTTCATGTAATTCGATATTTATAAGGTTCACTAACCTAGGTCACTTTGGTGACTACTAAATTAATGAACCCTATAAATATAAAACTAACCAACAATATTCTCTAACACTTTCATTAGAGTTGTTATTTAATTACTAAAAATTATCATTTATTAACTCAATCAAAATTTAGCATCTGAACCCACAAGGCCACAATCAAAACCGAACTTTTTTTTTATACACGTGGACCAATATGCTTTACTTCTCTATAATTGGGTTTGCTAAATCCAAATAAGTTTATGGTACTAGATATCACCGACTTCATTGTTTGTACCCATATGTTCAATGAACAGTACTAAACACAAGAAGTGTTTATGTATCTCCACATCTATGTAGATGTACGTGGTGATGATGATGATGATGATGATGATACACATTGACCCACAAAATCAGATCTAAGCAGTTACTTAATCGCACCATAGAGGGTAACAATTTACGGTACAAAATTAAATCAATTTCTTCTTAAACTCTTATTCCAAGATATGTAGATTCAAAACAACTATGGCTCTGATACCAACTGTTAGTCTAAAATTGATAAAGTAATCATACTATCATGCGAAAAACTTATGGAACTTGAATCTAATACATCTCAAGATCTATCAAATACTAAAATTATATGCGTACCGTTTGCCATTGACGATTGATAGAGACGGTGATTGGAAACCCCTTAATTGATCAAACCTTGATGTAAGGCTTCTCTTTCTTCTCTCTGTCTCTCAATCTTCACAAAATTACTGTAACTAATGGATAGATATTGAAAGGGAAAAATTTGTATATTTTATAGAGGAGAAGGGGGCCCTAAAAATAATTGCTTTTGAAAACTGCTCCATCGTTAGTTTTTATGTAACCAAAGCAGTTATTTATTTTATATATATATATATATTATATTTTATTAATTAGGCATGTTTTCTATTGGCTAATAAAATGGTACTAGAGACCAACCAATTTAGGAGACTAATGGACCACTTTTATGTGATTCAAAGCCACGTGGATAACATTCCTTCCCTCTCTCCGTCTCTCATATCAATCTTTGTTCTCTTACTCTATTAGTCATTTCACGACCACTGCCACTTTCATTTGCACAACAGTTATTTCATGTTTCTTTCTCCCTCTCTATGTTGTCTTCTGTAATTAGAAACATTTACTTGCCTATATATAACTATGTGGAATTGATATGCATTTTATTTTGACATACATGCACGTGTGTGCATACATATATTATAGATGTAGGTTACTGTTGTAGTTTTATACGTGATGCATTTTATTGCTTCTATAAAATTCATTTTGAAACCAATTCATGTTTCTTAATGGCCTTCTATAAGTATTATTGATGCATCAATGCATGCCCATGTGAACTCTTACGCCAATTAATGGAGTTGTACATACATGTATCTACACATCACACGTACAATAAGCACATATAATATAACTATATAGACAAAGATTTCAACATTTTTTTTTGGTCTGTGTCTCAGACATCTAACCGAATCTATGACATGAATGGGGTTAGTATCCTAGAAGTTAGTAACACACGCACACGCAAGGGGGGGCCATACCCCACTTTAAAGCAATTGGATCTCTTGATCACCTCCTATTATGGAGGCTCGAACCCACAACCTCTCCGTTGGGGAGTATGGGCCCTGGCCAGCTCGACTAAGTGAGCTGGTTAGAGATCTCAACAACAAACACACCTTTTCCAAATGAATCAGTGACAGATTTTGTCTTTCCATTTTGATTACTACTAAATTAAACTATAGTCTGTCTTCCATATATACATTGATAACAGTCAGGCATGGTGCAATATTATTTTGCTTGAGTGAACTCAAAAATGATATAGAGCCCATCATGCCCAAGTATTATTATTTTTTTTAATTTATTACTTCCGCATTAGTTTTTTTTTCCTTGAACTACATTCACAACTACATACAACATTAATATATGTATTCTTACACTGTGTAAATGTTGATAACTGAATTTCAAGAATGTTACTCATTTCATTCTTCTATTGAACTCACACTACTATTGAAGAGATAGTTAGTCTTCAAAAACTAGTAAGATCTTAATTTGGAATCTGCTTGTGATTAATCAGAGAATAAGAGTATAACGCCCCCAAAACTAGGCCACGAGGACAAGGTTAACGAGTCAAGCAATACGAAGGAAAGCAAGGAATAGTCCTACGCGGACCAATCCAACGAGGTGCAAGCATAGGGGAATCCTACGTGAATTCCAAAGAAAAGTCAATAAGTCAAGGATTGACCCTCGAGGACCAAACGGGTCAAATAAGGTGAATAAACATACGTTTGGTTCTAAAATGAGTTTAAAAGAAAGTTGGGTGAAGCCCCATTGAGAAAGGAAACAAAAGTTTGAGTTTCACTTTGAAAGTTTATAATGATATGAGCTTCTGAAAATTTACGACCAAACGGTCCTTAAGAATTTGAAATTAGTAATTTTTCCCTTAATATAATATCCATAGGCTAAGTATAAACCAATTTAGTTTTAAAAAAAAAATGCATATTTTATGAATCAAAAACAACAAATAAAGTCATTTGACAATACACACTAGGAATGTGCTCAATCCAACTTCTGCAGAGGAAGGTTCTGCCAAGTTTTCGCTCAATCAAACTTCTGCAGAGGAAGGTTCTGCCAAGTATTCGCTCAATCGAACTTCTGTAGAAGCAAATTTTGCTGGTGCCAAAAAGAATAAAAACTCTAATTTGCAAGTTTCAAAATCATCCCAAGTTTAAATCAAATCTCATAGGACTTAAGGGAAACACTACAAATTAGACTCATAATACATTCAACAAGGAGTCCAATGATGTATAGCTACAAGTTCAAGTTAAATTGCCCAAAATAAATAAGTCACTAAAGCAAGGCTAAACATGTGCCCACTACAACAACAATAAATTCAACTTTAATTTACAAAGCTTGAATGCTAAATAATAAGAGTTATCACGAAAAATCTAGTAATTCAAATCTACGATTAAGATAATGAATTACAACTAGAACAATGCTCCTACCATGAGCTATGGCAAAGAAATGTTTTCTTTTTAAAACATAAGACTTCCTCGTAAGGAATCTTCAAACAGGATGCCAAGCGTCCAATAACTCTTGGACCTTGCCCTAATCAACATTTCCTGAAAAAGGGGTTTTATATATTCATTAAGCACACAGCTCAGCAGAAAACATTGTAGAAATGTACTACTACTTCCAAAATCATGCTATAACATGCGGTGCAATGTTTTGCCACCGTGGCGATGCAATTAGCCGAAAGGCCAAACCGTGTAACTTCCCGATACCAATTTCCATAAACACTCACTCTCAACACCGATGAGCCACTCCAACATAAGCATAGCATACATGATCTCTGGTAGCTAGCCGAATATAACCTTGCGTTTTTTTAATGTTTTTAAGGATCATAGACAACCTTCCTCACCTCACGCCCGCTTCCAGAATTTCATCAAATTACAACCCCAAATGGGGATTCCAAAGACATTCCCCAATCGTGGGAATTCTAACAATTTCATATGCCCCAAGCCAATGCCATGAATGCTTTGCCGACTTGGAGACTATGAAATGCTACTAGATGCGGTTATGCTTTAACAATGTCATCTCTATGATTTCAATATTATGAAATAAATAGGCTGAATCATAATATCCAAAGCAAATAAATCAAGAAATTGATGTAGAGCATAAATGTCATTTTAGGCATTTAAGAAATTACTGACAATTATAAGTAATTTAAACTACAACTTCTCATTTAGCATTTAGGTTTAAGCAGCAATAAATCAACTAAACACATAATGAGCAACTAATCATTTAAATAATCATGTAGGTTGAGTTCAAGAACAAGTTTAACATATAATAACTCTAGCCTACACATAGCAATCCATGCAATTAGAAATAGGAGTGCACTTAGACAATGAAAACTACCTCTTGATCTTGAGAAGGAAAGCAAGAGAATCTGAAGTAGGAAAAATAATGAATCCAAGTGTAGAGCTCCCAAGAAAAGAAATTAAAAACCCTCTTCTTCCTCTAGGAGCCCATGGATTGAGTTAGGGGACTCCAAAATGAAATATGAGAATACCAATAGAGAGCTCTTACAAGGGGGACAATAAAGCCTCTAATAGCCTTTGTCCAATAATAGCTTGAAGGCTTCCAAATGTGAGCTTGAAGATGGAGCTTCAATGGAGGTTTGGTGCTTCCAACCCTAGAGAGATAAGAGACATATAGAGAGAGAAATGAAAAATAAAATTTCAGGAGAGAGAGAGAGAGAGAGAGAGAGAGAGAGAGAGAGAGAGAAAGGGCCGGCCAAATGAGGGAGGGGAGGAGAAAGTGTGTGTTTGATAACTTTTCAAAAGTTGTCTCCAAAAGAGTTGATGTGGTGTGTTAGGTGAAGGGTGGATAGGGTGTATCACACACACACACACACACATACACACACACACACACACAAGCATATATCCACACATATGTACCCACATGTAACCAAATTAAGTGATACCAAAATGTATCAAATTAAAATATATTGTTACAAATCAATACCCACATACGTCCAAAATTACAAATTTACCCTTTTTAAAATTTTGGGTTATTACAATCTACCTTCCTTAAAAGAATTCTGTCCCGGAATTCAAAAAGAACTCAATCAAAGAACGGTCCATGACCACACCAAAATGCCATAGTGTCATAAAACAACATGAACACTAGCACAACGTGGGGAGACGAAACATCTCACACATCGATTCCAGAAAGGAAAAGAAAGCTCAATAAAATAGTCAGTAAGCACACCGAGGTTGCTGAGGAACAAACGCAAGGGATATATGAGGTTCAACATTGAAAGACGGAGTCAACTCCAAAGATCGACAATAATAATGGACATGAACCTCCAAACCATTGGATCAACCAAAAATGTAATTGAATGAAAAAACTAAGTACAACCTGATGTCTCAATTTCATCGAATCAAAACAAAAGTGATCTCTTCAAAAGGAATACGTGATCACAAGAACACAATGACTGTTGTATACCTAGAATTTGTTTCAAAAACGAATAAGCAACAAGTATATACAAAGGATATGTATGCCAACAAAAGATATGATCTAATCATCAACCGAAAACCATATCTAAAGAATAGAGGGTAACCTGTAGAATGAAAATAACATTCTACAACCATCACTCATGGCGAAAACATTCACAAGACCTAAGGAATACATGGGATACGCTTCAATCGATATAATACATGTCCCATTTTTATTAATATACATACTATATTGTGTAGTAATAGAATATATTAAATAGTATTTAGTAACAATATAAGCCAGTGACTTAGAGAATATAGCAGTACTCAAAATATTTGTCTGGTCCAAAATTATTATTTTTTACTAAATGAAACCGTCATTAATTATGGAGACCATTGGTATATTTCCTATACTTTTTGAATACATTAGGATGGATAAAAAAATATAGATTTTTTTCAATTTTATCTGTAAATTTGGACTATTAGTGGAGAAACCAGACCAAATATACCATTAATAGTCCATGTTTGTGTAAGGGCCAGGAGTAGCCATGTCACTTTCATCTAGAAGCTTTAAAAAAAAAGATATGAAAGGATTCATACATATCTTAAGCATATGTAATAAATAAATTTTTAAAAAATGGAAAAACTCCTAGCTAGCTATAGCTTAGACTAGGTTAATAGTACAAAATGTATTTGCCCATATAAGCACATCCGGGGGAGTTGGTCTTCATAACAATCTCAAGTGGTAAGGCTATGTTTGGCAAACCACTATTAGACGAGAGAGAGAGAGAGAGAGAGAGAGAGAGAGAGAGAGAGAGAGAGAGATTTTGGGTAACTAAAAGGAAGAAAATCCATTGACAGAAACATCAAAAAGAAAAGAAAAAAAGGGAGAGAATTAAGGGCTGTTTGGCTAAAAGAGATATAAAAGGGCTTTTGCACCATTGAGTTGCTAAGGTTTAGTGGCTAAGCAAGGGAGTTCCTAGAGGGCTGGAGCATCGGCAATGGCGGATCATTACCACCAAATCATGCCCAAAACTCATTTTCTTTAAACTCACAGTGAATGCTTACATCTAATTGTTTCATACTTTTAGTGGATTAGACTATAGATAATAAATGATATGAAGATTAGAAGCCCCAAAACTATGCCCGACTATATTTTTTTGAAATGGGTCTGTGAACTTATGCATGAAAGAGAAAATTTTTCCATGGCAATTTCATGTGATTTAGTGTGAATAAAGGTTAGATTATAAGAATTAAAGTGGGTTTATGAATTTAGGAAGTGTAGAACTTATCTAAGTGGTGAAATGGGTCTATTTCTTTTGATGAAAATTAGCAGATTCGGATGTTATTTTGGATTCCTTGCAAAAAATTATGTGAAATCGACTCAAGAAATGTCAGATTTTGTTAATAAATGACTAAGTTATAGCGAAAACAAGTTTTGAGACCATCTATGAAGTTCTGCCAGAATTTTTCCAAATTCCAGCGAGGCCACCGGTTACGCTGACGCCGGCGAGTTTCCAGTGAGGCATTTGGGCAATCCCTCTTTGGGCTTGGTTGTTTGGGCCAAATATGTGGACTTGGACTTCTATTATTTAGGCCTCTAAGTTAATATAAATTGTAAATGGACTTAAGTTTTGGGCCTACTTTAAAGTACATGGTTGGGCTTAACTATAATTTAAAATGGCTTGGGCCAACTGAATTGGGTTGCTTGGTTTAATTTGATTGGGTCTATTATACTTAGTATGAGGTTGGCCTTTAGTGTTTGTCATTTAAAAATAAACGGGGTTAGATTCTTGGAACAAGTAAAGATGTGGTTTAAACCATGGGTTGGATTCAATCTAATAGGCTGCCTAAAGGCTATTTGGGTATGTGTCTAATAATAAAATAAAATAAAATTTTGGTAAAAAGAATTAGAATAGAACTAACATGATCTAATGAAATTATAAGTATTAAATTCGTATTTCGATTTTATTATTATATAATTAATCGGGCCAAGGCAAGACTACCCACGACAACCTATCCGAAGGTTCTTCAATGTTCAAGACCCAACAATGAGGACCGTTTGGTCAAGAATTATTATTTTGCCCCTAGTAAGTAATTAACCTAATTAAGTTAAGCAATGGCATGAGACTGTCTACCCCAAATGTTTTTCAACATTCTAAACTTAATTATAAAATTTTATTTAAGGGATAGACATATGTAAACTGACAAAAATGCTCAGGGAATCTATTCTATTCATAGTTTGACATATTTAACTCAGAATTAGACTATGTTGGACCATTCGGACTTTAACCAACTATTTTGGTATATCATTTGGATTCTACTGGACTATATTGGAATTGGACTTGCCTATAGCAAATTTGGAGTCACTTATGATTGTCTTAAGTTTTATGCAAGTAAATTATTAATCTATGGGAAATATTTACATCTTACACTGCAACTAATATTTCTGGAATAGCCCTATTTCTAGAGTTGTTGACTATAATTGTTGAAATATAAATCCATATATATCTGATTTTGTGCCCAATCGGCATTGGGTATGCATACATGATGAATTTTCATTATTGTTGTTGGATGAGCATACGTGTGCTTTATGTAAGCATTGTTACATTGGGGGTAGATAGTTGAGGTTCTATGACCAAGAGACTTGAACCCAATGAGGACTGAGATAGTCTGTGTTGAAAGGGTCGGGACTGAGATAGTCCTATAATTAGTGCACTAATATACTATCTATTTCGAGCTGGGCTGGTAGATAGTATACACCTTTCAAGCTGGGTTGGGGTGTTGTGGTTGTTTCGTTTGATTAAGATAATGATTTTTCACTCACTCATACTAATGAGCTTATTGTGTGTGATTGGCATAAAATGATCTATTTTACAGGTAGCCGGAGAGAGCCTAAGGTATAATCTGCATTGTTATTTGCATTGGCATTATTATTGTAGGAAATAGATTATTAAAATCTTATTTATGCAGCGGAAAAGTAAGTTTCAAAAACTCCATGCGAGCAGAATCTATTACTCATGTGAATCTAGTTACGTGTAGAGAAGAAGACTACCTTAAAGGTCTTGAACCCAATTCTGAATGCTTCAAAACTTTAATTGGTTTTCCTTCTCTGAATATCCAGCAACTTCCTCTAGATTGTCTTCACACCTATGTCTCCGTTGGATGCACGTACGAAGACTAGAACTTGTGGAAGTTCAACTAGAGAGAGAAAAAAGCAAAGGGAATACTATAAAACTGATTCTGGAGACCTAGGGCTTCAAAAACGACGAGTAAAATAATTCTGCACATAGGTCTCCTATAAGTATTTCCACCGACCTTGGGTCTAATCGATTGCCATTAATGGCAATCGATTACCATCCCAATCAATTGGTATGATACCAATCGATTGCCATGCCAATCGATTGGATTGCTTCCAATCGATTGGTCTCCTTCTCTCTTATCTCATACATACTTTAGAGCTAAGAGTGGGACCTCGTAGGTTCCTTATTGTTGGCTCCAATTAGTCATTAATCCCCATGACCAAACTCTTTGATCAGCAGATCAACTAACTAATCAGTTAACGTTTACTCCACTATAAAATGATAACTGAACTCCAACGCAAAAGAACAAATCCAAAGCGATATCTAGACTTGTATGCTGTACTAATGTTCCTCTACCGTCAGCCTTCGTAATCATATTAACGTAGTCGGATAAATGTTACTATCAACATGAATAATGATTACTTCTTATATTCCTTGAGTCCTATTCACCTCTCACGATTACCAAACATGTTGACAATTACTTATCAACAAGATTGCAGTTCTCAGTACCAACTTGGTGACATTCTCAAAGGAATGCTAACTCTTTATTTGAGGGTAGATTCTATCTTGACGATATATATTCACAACCCTATGAACATAACATACCTAAGACACCCAGGTGTTGATCTTTAAGACCTCACTGATTGGTAATTCAAAGCAGCCATATCCATAGTCTGTGTTCATAATCGTCTCAAGATTGAAAACACGTACCTTATACAAGTTATGAGCTCCTATCAATTGTTGACAATCTTAAGTGTCAATTGGAAAACTCAGGTCCGTCAATGCACTATAAGCACTAGCATATTAACTAAGAGTTAAACTCTAGTGATTGAGATTCATCACTCCATCCAATGGTAGTTAATCATACTATAGTGTAGACCTAATGAGGTATCCAGTCTTATCATCCACTATGACAAATTCTAAGTATCAAAGAATAGTAATTCGTATCTCACTAGTATGTATCTCATACACACACGAATTACTTACTGTGATACTTAAGGATTAACAATCATCTCATGAAAGAAACATACATAATGAAATGTAAAGCTGATATCCATATATTAAAGTATCAATGCCTCATACATAAAGTAATGGTTTGAGGGCACAAACCCAACAAAACTCCCACTTGCACTCATAACCATTCAGGACTACATCTAAGACCTAGACTATCTAGATGACGATCAAAGACCTTCTGTGGCAAGGCCTTTATAAACGGATTCACTAGATTGTCAGAGGTGGCAATCTTGTTGACGGTCACATCTCCACGTTGAACTATATTTTGGATTAGATGATATTTCTGCTCTATGTGCTTTCCCTTTCCATGGTTCCTTGGCTCCTTGGACTGAGCCACTACGCCACTATTATTGCAGTATAGCATAATAGGTGACAACGACGTTGGTACCACCTCGAGCTCTATAAAGAACTTCTTGAGCCAAACAGTTTCCTTTGCGGCTTTACAAGCAACCACATACTTAGCTTCTCTAGTTGGGTCTGTAATGTATTTTTGCTTAATGCTCCTCCAACAAACAGCACCACCTCCAAAGGTAAAGAGATGTCTGGATGTCGACTTCTTCAAATCTTTATCTGACATAAATTCAGAGTCAGTGTATCCCACTGGAATTAACTCATCGCCGCCGTACATAAGCATGTAATCTTTAATCATTCTCAAATACTTAAGAATGTGTTTAAAGGCTACTAGGATTCGATTGATACCTGCTGACCATGCCTACGGCAAAGCAGATATCTGGTCTAGTGCATAACACTGCATACATGAGACTTCCCACTACCGAAGCATAGGGAACTCCTGCCTTGCGATTCCTCTCCTCCTGTGTCTTTGGACACTGGTCCTTGGAGAGTACTAGACCATGCCTGAAAGGTAATAAACCTTTTTTCGAATTATCTATAGAAAACCCAGTTAACACCTTATCGATATAACCAGCTTGAGATAATCCCATTATCTTTCGCTTACGATCCTAAAAGAGCTTTATCCCAAGAATATAGCTCGCCTCTCCTAGATCCTTCATATCAAAAGTACTAGCTAGCCAAACCTTCACCGTTGACAACGCCACTACATCATTCCCAATGAGTGGAATGTCGTCATCGTAAAGAACAAGAAAAGCTACCACTTTTCCTTCACATTTCTTGTATACATAAGGCTCATCCAGATTCTGTATGAAACCAAACGATTTGACCGATTGGTCAAAATGAATGTTCCAACTTTTAGAAGCTTGTTTAAGTCCATAAATGGACTTTTGTAACTTGCATACCAAGTTACCTTTCCCACCAGCTATGAACCCTTCTGGTTGCTGCATATAGAGATCCTCCTCAAGATTGCCATTTAAGAATGCAGTCTTGACGTCCATCTGCTAAATCTCATAATTAGGCATGTAGCAATGGATAAGATTATCCTGATAGACTTGAGCATGGCTACCGGCGAGAAGGTTTCCTCATAGTCAGTGCCCTCTCTCTGAGTATAACCTTTCGCTAGTAGCCTTGCCTTAAAAGTCTCAACATTTTCATCAGATCCTCTTTTCCTCTTATAGACCCAATTACAACTAATGGGTTTAATATTAGCTGAAAGTTCTATAAGAACCCAGACCTAATTAGAATCTGTAGATTCTAATTCAGCCTTCATAGCTTTAACCCAATGAGCTGAGTCTATATCAGCCATTGTCTCTTCGTATGTGGTGGGATCAGATTCAGATTTTATGGAGATCTCTTAAAAAACTTCTCCTAAGAAAATGTATCTATCATGCTAGCTGACTATCCTCCCACTACGACGAGGTATCGATGCAAAAATGGGTGAAGAAGTGGTATTTTCTTATCTTATATCGTTATCAACTGCGGGTAGGACTGAGGGCTCTCATTCTATCTCTCTCAGATCTATCCTTCCCTTAGGTTTATGGTTCATGATATAATCATCTTCCAAGAAAACAACATTTGTACTAACAAACACTTTATGTTCTCTTGGATCATAAAAATACCATCTATAAGTACCCTTTGGATACCTTACAAAGGAACATACTTTTGATCTAGAATCCAACTTGCCCATCTTTTCTTTCAGCATATGTGCCTGACACCCCCATATCTGGAGATGTTGCAAAGAAGGCTTGCGCCCAATCCATATCTCCCGTGGTGTCCTGGGAACAGATTTGCTTGGTACTAGATTTAGTATGTATGCAGCGGTTTCCAAAGCAATACCCCAAAGGAATAATGGCAACTCCAAATAACTCATCATGGACCTAGTCATGTTTAAAAGAGTCTGATTCCTTCTCTCCGCTATACCATTATGCTGAGGCATACCAGGTGTAGTCAATTGTGACAAAATCCCATTCTGTACAAGGTGATCAATAAACTCATTAGAGAGGTACTCGCCACCTCGATAAGATCGAATGGCCTTAATATGTTTGCCTAATTGCTTCTCCACTTCAGCCCTAAACTCTTTGAACTTTTCAAAGGCTTCAGACTCGTGCTGCATTAGGTACACATATCCATACCTAGAGTGGTCATCAGTAAATGTAATGAAATACTATTAACCACCCCGTGCTCTAATATTTATTGGTCTACACACATCAGTATGAACTAATTCTAACAATGCATTGGTGCTATTTCCCTTTGCAGGAAAAGGCCTTTCGGTTATCTTACCCTCTAAACAAGACTAGCAGACTTCCATTGGTTCAAGAACCAAATCACCTAAGACCACATCTTTGACTAGTCTTCCAATCCTATTTAGATTGATTTGGCCAAGCCTCATATGCCAAAGTTTTGTTGGATTAGTGGAAGGTTCCTTTCTTTTAGATGGTACAGTTACCACTGAGTTATTAAGTTCTATACAAGAGTTTTTAGAAGTATTGGGAATAATCACATACAAACCATTTGATTTAACACCAAAACATATAAAAGAATCATTTCTTTTAATCACAACTTCAATTCCAAAATGAAAAGAATAACCATTATTCGATAAATTAGAAACTGTAATTAAATTACATCTCATTGAAGGAACGTAAAGTACATATGATAAAATCAAAACTTTATTGTCTAAAAATTCTAAAGATACCACTCCTATAGCAACCGTGGAAATGGTTGCGCTAGAACCCAGAGTCAGCACGATCTCCCCATCACTGCATTTCCTGGTTGATCTGAACCCCTACAATGAATTATAGATATGGTTAGTCACACCAGAATCAATGCACCAAGTGTTTGAAGTATCCGTTATAAAACTTACCTTAATCACATGTGATTCAATCATACCTTGAACTCTCGTAGGTAAGAATTCTGGACAGTTCCTCTTCCAGTGGCCCTTCTCACCGCATTGGAAACACTTTCCTTTGCCCTGACCACCCACCTTCCCCTTACCCTTACCCTTTCCCTTAGATTTTGCAATCTTAGGGACTGGTCCAATACTTGGACCACCAGTGCCAGCCTTTTTCTTCCCTTTTTTTACCTTTTGGTGCAGATTGAGAAGAGGAAGAGCTTTTCTTAACGTTCAAAACATTGCCCCCAGGCTTGATCACCCCTTCTGTTGCCAGTAAAGAACTCATCAATTCGCTCATTGAAAAATTCATTTGATTCATATTATAGTTAAGTTTAAATTGAGCGAATGAAGGCGACAGCGAGTTGAGGATCAGATCAACTTGGGTTTGTGCATCGATAGGGTCTCTAGTTCGTTCAAATAACTAATCATTTTTAAAACATGTTCTTTGACTGAAGTCCCTTCAGATATTTTTGCACTCATTATCTTTTATATGGCAACCTGTCTAGCAGGCTTGCCATGCTCCCCAAACATTTTCTTTAGGGATTTGATAATGGCACTTGAAAAATCATTCAACTGGAATTGGTGTTGCAACACACCAGCCATAGAGGCCAGAATGTTGAAACATGCCATTCCATTCGATTTCCTCCACTTATCGAACTCGAATCTAGCAGCAGCCGTAACATTTAGAGCAGGTTCTTCGGGGCATGGGGTGGTGAGAACATATATGTGATCCTCCACAATTAAAACGATGTCTAGGTTACGTTTCCATTCTGTGTAGTAATTTCAAGTTAACTTGTTCTGAGTGAGTATAGTGGCAATTAAGTGGACTAAATGCAGATCCAGACATTATGATTTACTGAAAAAATCAAACAGATATAATAAATATGGATATCAGAATTTGACAATTTAAAATGAAAGACTCCTTGAAAAACTTATTTAAAACAAAGTCATCGGAATATCGAAACGAAAGAATAAAGCCTCCGTGTGGTGGTCAATGTTCAATCTTTCGATTAATCATGACTTGTCCGCTATACAACTCTTGCAAAACAAATTATGACTCCCGAACCTGTTTGATCTCTAAGTTTCTAAATAATGCCCCGTGTTGGATCCCTTATCCATAGCTTAGCTAGTATGTACCATTAACTAGGATCCAATCACAACCACCTTAAGTAGTGCCTCCGTGTATGGTCACCCTCTAACACGTCTGATTGATCCTATCTATAGGAAGTTCACATCTAGTAACCAATGAGTAGTGTACCCTCCGTATGGAATGATCACCCCTGGTGAGGTGACACAGAATGCACTACTCATCTTACAGTGAACCGTTAATGGAAGATCGTGGGAGCTATAATAAGTCCCTCTCCTACTAGTTTTAATAATTAAGGATTTTGCTTTTGGAAAAATTGTTTCTACACATTGCCCATAAACATCCAATGTTTACTAATGCGTTGAAAATGATTTTTGATTTTTATTTTAGAAAACTTGTTTTAAGTGCATGCAAGTAGTAACAATGTATGAAACGCCATTCACAAAACCAAGCACATAAAAAACAAAACTAAAATAGAAATTAAGACATTCATATGCCTCTATCTCCCATGGCTCTATCTCCGTAGAACTTCGTCTTGGTTTGGTCGCCTCCGGCTCCATCTTCATGGACAATGGCTTCTCTTCCTTCTTCATGGACTTTCTAATTCTATTACATTGGTCCTATGCTTCTTTCGAAGCTTACAATTTATCTAGAAATAGAAAATGAAACTAAAAGGCTAGGGAAACTAGTGCGACTTTCCTATTCGTAGGATTGAAGTCGACGTGCCCTTTACATATGCCTTAAAACCAAACCAAAACAATACGCCAATCTTCAAAACATTTAAATGTAAATTTGAAGTTCTTTGGCGCCATGGAAAATATCAGACTAATCCTTGCTGCAAGGTTAGACATACACACATAAATGCATACATATATAACAATACATTTAACTAGAAGTCCTAGCTGATATGCATACTTCATAAATCGATTTTATGAATGTCTTAGTCTCATAAAACTGTAAATCATATTCTCTGTTTGACTCAATCGATTGCCCATAGTGGCAATCGATTGCCATCACAGTCGATTGGGTGAAAGCAGCAAGGAAATTTTTTTTAAAAAAATTTAAGAAACTGTTTATTGAAACTTTGTCAAATTTATAAAAAGTTTAGAGAACATATTCTTGGACAACACAGTGTCAATCGATTGGATCTATACACCAATCGATTGTTACCCAAGATCAATGCCAACCGATTGGATCTATACACCAATCGATTGCCTTGACCCCAATCAATTGCCAATAGAAGGCAATCGGTTGGTACCTTTTTGATCTAGAAACTCATAGATCTATTTTTATAAACTAAATGATCATAAAAATACGTTTCTGTGATTACAGATTTACGAAACAACTAAAACTTTACATGCAATCACATTTAGACTTCGAAAACATGTTACTAGATTCATTTGAGTGAGGCTCTGATACCAATTGTAGGAAATAGATTATTAAAATTTGATTTATGCATTGGCAAAGTAAGTTTCAAAAACTTTATACGAGCAGAATCTATTACTCATGTGAATCTAGTTATGTGTAGAGAAGAAGACTACCCTAAAGGTCTTGAACCTAATTCTGAATGCTTCAAAACTTCAATTGGTTTTCCTTCTCTGAATATCCAGCAGCTTCCTCTAGATTATCTTCACTCCTATGTCTCCGTTGGATGCATGCGCGAAGACTAGAACTTGTGGGAGTTTAACTAGAGAGAGAAAAAAGCAAAATGAATGCTATAAAACTAATTCTAGAGACCTAGGGCTTCAAAAATGACGAGTAAAATAATTTTGCACGTAGGTCTCCTATTTATAAGTACTTCCACCGACCTTGAGTCCAATCGATTGCCATTTAATGGCAATCGATTGCCATCCCAATCGATTGCCATCCCAATCGATTGGTATGATACCAATCGATTGACATACCAATCGATTGGATTGCTTCCAATCGATTAGTCTCCTTCTCTCTGGTCTTCTTACATCCTTTGGAGCTAAGAGTAGGACCTCCTAGGTTCTTTATTGTTGGCTCTGATTAGTCATTAATCCCCATGACCAAACTCTTTGATCAACAGATCAACTAACTAATTAGTTAACGTTTACTGTACTATAAAATGATTACTGAACTCCAACACAAAAGAACAAATCTGAAGCGATATTTAGACTTATATGTTGTACTAATGTTCCTCTACCGTCAGCATTCGTAACCATATTCAGGTAGTCGGATAACTGTTACTGCAAACCTGAATAATGATTACTTCTTATATTCCTTGAGTCTCATTCAGCTCTCACGATTACCAAATATGTTGATAGCTACTTATCAACAAGACTGCAGTTCTCAGTAATCAACTTGGTGACATTCTCAAGGGAATGCTAACTCTTTATCATAGGGTTGTAAACATGACATACCCAAGATACCCAGGTGTTGATCTTTAAGACCTCACTGATTGGTATGTCAATGCAGCCATATCCATAGTCTGTGTTCATAATCGTCTCAAGATTGAGAACACGTTCTTTATACAAGTTATGAGTTCCTATCGACTACTGAAAGTCTTAAGTGTCAATAGGAAAACTCAGGTCCGTCAATACACTATTAGCACTAGCATATTAACTAGGAGTTACACTCCATTGATTGAGATTCATCACTCCATCCAATGGTATTTAATCATACTACAGTGTAAACCTGATGAGGTATCCAATCTCATCATCCACTGTGACAAATTCTAAGCATCAAGGAAGAGTAATTCGTATCTCACTAGTATGTATCTCATACACACACGAATTACTACTATGATACTTAAGGATTAACAATCATCTCATGAAAGAAACATACACAATGAAATGTAAACCTGATATCCATATATTAAAGTGTCAATGTCTTATACATAAAGTAATGGTTTGAGGGCACAAATCCAACAATAATGGCATGTCTATTTGAGGCAAGATATTGTGATTATTTCGATTGATGCGATTACTGAAATGGAATCATTTAAAGATAAAATTAACCGATAATGATGCGCTAATAATGGATGATTATGAAATTTAGATTAATTAACCATGATACTACAGGATATGGAATTGTTATATATAAGTCACACACCAGCTGCATGTCTCAAGCTGACGAATGTTTCATATTCGCTGAACATTCAATGTTTAGTATATTTCAGGGATCAGGAATAAGTAACTAACCGAAGGGTTAGCATTCGATGGACAAAGAGCTGGGGGAATCTAAATCCAGGTTGTACGCAGGAAAATTTAAGTTACATGGATATTTAACTAAGATAGTTGTAAAGTTTATATTTGTAGAAGGATATTGGTGTACTAAGTGATGAAATTATCATGTAGAGCACTTTTGTATTGAAGTGTTAGTTAGACATGAAGACTTCCACTGATGTCAGCAAATCTATTAGAATTTTTGTATTAATAGTATTCATGACACATCAGACAGCTCAGTAACCTGTCATTGCCTATGTTTAAAAAAACTACATTTTTGCTATTCGGGGCGTAACAATAAAAGAATCGAAGGAAGATATTACACAAGCGTGAATATCACACAGAGATCCAATTACAATTAAACACAAGATTCTCAAAGTAGATCAGTGATATACTATTAAAGAATCATCATATGAAGTAGAAGTATGATGTTTCAAGACACGAGATCCAAAATGAACCAAATAATTGGGTCAACTCCCAAGGAATGATCAAAACACTTAAGAATGAAACCAAAGAAAACTTTACAAAGCAAATGATATACTCAGTATTAAAGACCGTAACGACTTAAAGCAACGTCTTAACCACATAGGAGGTAGAGTCACAAAGACTTACTCGTAGTACATTGCTCCTCATAAGAAGACAATGATCAATATAGACACAAAAGCCTACAACAATGGCAATGTGAAGTCGATAGAAGAAATGATTATCACATCCCAAAACATAAACGTCACTATAGTCAAATATAACAATTTCACTAATAGATGGATATATTGAGAGATCCCATCTCAAAACAATACGACAAAAGAAATGTCACTACCTAAAGTCAAATGGTCTCACAAGGAAAAGTGTCTAAGAAGACACAATGATGCCATCTAACAATAAATCCAACAGGTGAACGGACAGATATAAACCAACAAACTCGCCAACATTCGGTGTCGCATGCAATAACCAAAAGTATATCATAGAATACATGCCTTGACCGATATGGTCATTACGATATCAAGTTCCCAAATTCTCAACTATTGAAAGTCTGATACACATCAAAATGAACTGAAAGGTCCCAAACTGGGTGACTCTAAAGTGTCATACGAAAAGATAGAAGTATACTAGGTAGCAAGCCCAAAACAAGAGTTATCACAAACTCACGTCCCAAGTTGACAACAACAATGAAAATGTTCAAAGAAACATAGTAGAAGGTCCTCAACAAAATGAAGGCAAATTAACAGAAGTCGCCACACTAACCGAAAGTGATCTCAAAACAAACAATCACCAAGAATACTCCTCTGCTAGAAGCAAGGATAAAATTAAAAGATCGCAATGATCTTGAACAAATCACTAAATCACAATTATCTTACGATAAGGTGGTGAAAAAAAAGGACTCACCAATCACAATAAACAAGTAATGTACCAAGTGCACGAATCAAACTCATCAACAATGACATCAATAGCAATCCCTCAAGAAGACATGAAAGCGAAATCTAGGGGTTCGACCAGCTATCGAAAGCCCGTAGCCCAAACATATCGACTTAGAAGATCCAACCACAACAAGCATAAAATCTTACATGATCTACCTCTAAACACGAAGTAATCAAAAATACTAACAAGAGAACATGCCCTAGGCATACTCCTAATACCAATACAGACATAATGTGGATGGAGTCAAATAAATACTCTCATTTAATAACAGAGTGACAGATAAACCAACAAAATCAAATAATGAAACTAAATATAATCTAATGGATAACTCATAGAATCATCTAAAAATCCCCCCTTACGGATCAATCGTAAGGTCAGAGAAATAACAACGGTTCACATTGATAGGCCATAAAATTTGGCAACATTAATAGGCAATTGCCAGAAAGTCCAAATAACATAAAAATTATGACATCCCTTAACAAGGACAAGGTAATTTTGAGTTCAACATGTAACAGAATTGGAGAACTCACAAATGACTACTAAGTCCAAACGGGCCCATGGTCAAACCCACCGATGCCCAAAAAGAAGAGAGAGAGAGAAATCAACTATAAGGAAAACAATCCTTATAGTCACGACAAAAGATACATCTAAGGCAGATTTACACAAAAAAATCTTGCACCATACAACAATAAGGTACTATGTGAATGACCATAGTATTCAAGGTATAATGATCACATGATTGCGAAACTACAAGCCCCCAAGGCATACAATAAGACACAATCGAATTAAGCCTTAGCGAATAATAAATTAAGGCTGCCAACAACAGAGATCCACAACACGTAAGAGATCATACTCCCCAAAACCGGTATGATCTTGAATTCATAGAGATAACGAAATCTAGAATCTCAACAACAAATCATCTAACAACATCTATCCCTCACAACGTAGGGAAAGATCCGAGTGTTCAACAACTCAAGTTCAAATTCAACAAAATAAATTCCATGATTTTAATAAGGCAAAACTGTTAGAGAAAGATTGATTCAAGAATCAACGAGTTCAAAGAAAAGGTCATCACAACGCTACAGTGCGACATACCCAAGTTCAAAACTTACGGGTTAACTAGTTTGAAATCAATAACCCTTAACACGAGAATCAAATCAACAAGGCACAAATGTGATTTCAAGAAAAGATTTGGAACAATGAAACAACAATGCTCTATTAAGAGCTCAAAGATCATAAGCATCAAGAATAAATCTACTTCCAAGAAGTATAACAGAAACGGGAATCCATACTTACTCACAAGGGAAGAGACACTAGAAAAATACGTGTTTCTAAGACCAACATGTCACACCCGTTCCAGAATTTTATTGTTTTTTAAACATGCATATTTGAGATGTTGATATTATTAATGTTTATCAATAATTGGAGTTGAGTTGAGTTAAGTTGACATGGGTCAACGGTGAAGTGTCAGTGAGGACACACTAATCAGAGACCTCATATTGCATTGGCATGAGTAAATGACATTTATGTGACTTTAAATGTTATTTCACTTTACTGGTATTTTGATGAATAGTAATTATACATGTTTTGTTTAATTTTTGGTAGTTTTATATATCATTTTTAACACGGTAGTGAGAACGTGAGTGATACGTTGCTTAAAAAGGTAGGTGGTTTAGAGATTCCACGGAGATTAGTTTTGGATCCTTATTTTGGACCCAAATGGAACTTAGACGAAAACGTTTATAAATTTTTGTTTTCACTCATGAAATAATAAAGTAGACTTTAAGACGTTTCGGGAGATTATTAGATGTTTTGAAAACTCGTGGGAAGGTAAACGTAATTCCCAGAAGCCGTGCCTAGAAATCGATAAGCTTGGTTTTCTTTTTGTCAAAACTTTCTAAAAATTTCTAAAGAGGAGAGAGAAAGAGGAGATTTTGTGCCACGAGTTTCGTAACGACATTCGGCGACCTTCCGTTCGTCAGCTTGTCTCCAGATTTCATATTTGGACTCCTCAAGGTAAGACCTTCAATTTGATATCTCTTAGGCCGCGTTTGGCTAACTTTTTCTAAAAATCTAATTCTAGGATTTTGGGGAAAACCCAGTAAAACTTGTAGGAATCACTTGAAATTGGAGATCCGACATTTATTCGGGTCTCTTATTCACCCGTCAAAGTTTTAGAGAGATTGCACAATGTATGAATTAATTCTAAATTTATGAAATATACGAGATTTACATGTTTCGAATATTGACTTTGATATTTTGGATTCAGGAAAAATTCATGTATTAATTAGGCTCGTTATATATGCACGTGAAATTGCGATAAAAGCATGTATAACTGTTTATATGAGCATGCTATGTGTTTAATTGGGTCAAATGGGAGTTTGGTGCAAATTCATCCGGGGGTAAGCTCCTTGAACCTTGAGGATTATGATATTAATATAGTTGTGTCTAGTATAGAAGAAGGCCCAACTAGGACATGGTACCTGGTATGGAGGAAGGCCCAACCAATGTATAGGATGCGTGAAAGGATGCGTGAAAGAGGTGTGCCTTCCACGACATCGGTTCTATTTACCAGATGAATGCGTACCACTCACCCTAGAGATTATTTTGATGTGTTTTAGATGATTTGAATATGAATTATCATATAAGCATGCATTTAGAATTGTGCACTCAGCATATAGGTGAGCAATGGAGATTTATTCCATTGCAGGTGATAAGAAGCGAGGGAAGAAAAAACGCGATGAGTGAGCCCGATGGGAAAACGGGAGCACTCTTGTACTTGTTTTTGTTTCCTTCTTAAATGTTGTAACAAGAACTTTAATTTTGTATTACGTTGTAACTAAATCTTAGCATGGATTAGTAGTAATGTAATCCCTAGTAAACACTGGTATTTAGGATTTGAATCGTGGGAATATAGTTGTGTATGTGTTGGTTTTGGTTTGGAGACCCTTGGTGTGGTTTCTGCAAGATGTTCAGCAAACTGCTAGGAATCAGTCGACTGATCCATGTTTCTAACAAAAAAATCCTTCTATTTTCAAAGCCTTCAATCGACTAGAGGGGGGTCTTCAGTCGACTGGTTCCTGTACAAAAAGAGGACACTCTACATACACAGTGTTCAATCGACTGGGCAAGGGGTCGGTCTACTGAGAAATTGAGGCCCCAATCGACTGAGTCCTCAACACAGTCAATTGGACAGGGCTGTTGATCTTTTTTCCTTTCAGCTTCAAACCCCTAGTCGTCTGGATCCTCGATACAGTCAGTTGGACCTCTGATTTTCAAAATGGATTATTTCCTGTGAGCATTCTAATTGGCAAAACTTTTTATAACTCCAATTTTAATGGTTTTTTTACTTATGTTTTTTGCTGCTATTTGACTTTAATGGAATTAGATTGGCCTTGGTAGCGTGCCATATGTCCTATTTTTGCGCTTAGCGGGATGGTCATGACAAACGTCACAACATTAACCATACAATGTTAACAACTAATCTTCAATGAAAAACATAGAAAAAATCAATAATGATCAATAACCGATTCATAGAAAAAGATCTCTATAAGTCCAAGGATAACGTACTTATCAAAACTATTTAAATTCAAATTATAACAAAGTGAAAAGGATTTCACCACAAGAAACACAGCCTCAAAAGAAGAGATGATCATCATAGTCGCATAATTTACTCAAATGTGAAAATCACCGAGTAAAGGAACCAATGGGCTTGGAACAACACAAATCTATTCTACAACAAAAGCTAGAATACTCACAACAATCATACGATAATGATCGCAAAGTGGAACGACGAGCAGATTATAAAAATCTAAGCAAATACAAGCAATCTAGATCAAACTGACCAACCATACAATATAAATCTCGTAATGTACTCAGAGGAATAATTACAATGTCAAACCGACATCCAAATGACAGAAGTCTCACAAAACAAAGAGTACGACACTCCATTAGGGAGGAGAAACTATTCCAACGATAAACAACAAATATACATAGCCATATGAAATATATATGGACTACTAGCCACAATCAAGGGCTATTTAAAAAAAGCCACAACTGACATGGTTAACCTTACTTAAACATTCGAGTAGGTAACGGATAACGTACTAACAAGGACAATACGTTACAATGATGTACACATGTATAATATAAGCACAAAAGCATATAAACATACTGATGTTGTCAGAATCAAGATATAAAAGTATACTTTACTTTTCAAGGATTTGTAGTGTGGAAGTAAAGGTCGAACCCACAGAGATTGAATTACTAAAGCACTTTAATTTTAAAACCTAAATCTAATTAATTAAGAAAAATGGATTTTGACTGTGATTTTAATTAAACTAAGAACAATGAAAGTAAATCTAAATTATGAAAGCAATTGAAAGTTCTCAATACTCTAACGCCCACATCGGATATGGACCGAACTGTCTCACGATGTTCTGAACCTAGCTCACGTACCGCTTTTATGGGCGAACAGCCCAACCCTTGGAACATACTACAGCCCCAGGTGGCGAAGAGCCGACATCGAGGTGCCAAACCTTCCCGTTTTTATAATATGTTTAAAGGGAACCTAGGATTGCAAATCCACCACTAGCTTCTTAATATGGATATTTATGCATTCAATTAGTTTATTAAGTTGGATGATAATGGGGAATTGTAGCTACAAGCCCAATTCATCCGCCAAGAAGATAACTACGATTCAAGCACCAACATAATTCATCTTCGGTAAGCACGGATTGTCTCACACTAAACTAGGATTGCGGCACAATCTGTCCTTCCTAGGCATGAACTATTCGGCTACTTGATATCACAATTCAATAAAGCACCATTATATGTAAATAATCTATACAAGCACAGCAAATATAGATCATTGAACACATCATATTCAAAATAGATCTAAGACAAGAATAGATTTTGAAAGCAACGATTTAATTCAATAGAAGTTTAATTTTATTATTAAATAAATCCTCTGAACATGTAATCATCATCCATACATAATAAATCTAAAAGAAAAGCATAAAAGTACACTCTATTACTTAGCTAGGGTTTCATTGAAACCCTAGATCTAGGTTTAGTTGGCCATGGAAGCGATGAACAACAAGAGGTTAATGGAGGAGGCCATGGGAATCCTTGGTCTTCTTCTTCTTCTCTTTGCTTTCCTCTCTTCAATGGCTGTAGTTTCAGTTGTATAATGTTGTGTATATGGGTGTATAACCCTAAAATTGATTTACAATAGGATATATATAGATTTGGAGCAAGTTTGGAGACTTTTCTAAACCTATTTGCACTAAAACTGCCATATTTTACAATCTGCATGTAATTAGGCAGTTTCGTTCGCTTGGGGATCTTCAGTACACTGAAATATGCAACTTTGGTTTTTACACAGGTCGCGCGAGCGCAATATTTAAGAGGTCCTGAGAGCGGGTCGCGCTAGCGATTTCGGGTATGTTGCGTGAGCGGGCCGCGCGCGCGAGGTGCCTTTTTCAGCTTCTTTCTTTCTGCTTTTTCACCCCATTTAGCTTGGAATCCTTACTTTTCTCTAAATCCTGATAGAAAATAGAGAACGAAGTAAAAAAACAATATAACAAGATAAAAACAGTTAACAAATATGAATTAAGGCGTGTAATTAGGATTTGTTCTCTCCCGATCACACCCATAAACCTACATTTTGCTTGTCCTCGAGCAAAAAGAACAAAAGTAAAACTACTAATAAAAATACTACTCCATTTTTGGATGGATCACGATTGCTTTTAGCATATGCAACAAGCCTTTTAAACCCCTGGGTGTCCATAATCGGACGAGTGAAGTCTCGTGAGGGTTCTCATCAACAAGTCACCCACAACCATCTTTATTAACTTGTAAATTTAAAAAGTTTTATTAAAAATGAAAAGCTAATAGTCAATACTCCTTATCATACAACAATGATTTGAAATAGAATAACGAACAAGAAGAAACGGAATCAAATTTCTACCTATGTCATGAAAAACAATTCGAAGCACATGCATCGGATAAATCAATAGAGTTTCTCATAAACTTGCACGTGTGTGATGTGGTAGTCAAATGAACACGCGCATGTCATAAACTTGAAATATAACTCGGATAACCATCCAGCTATACTTCAACTACGAATCTCACAATATTAATTACACTCTAAAATGAAACACTAAAAAATATGTGTAATCTTTCTAATATATGGAGCAAAGGAAATAGGTTTTCAAAACAAGAAACGCTCACATATGACTCGAAAAAGACGCATGACACGAAAGAACCGTAGTCTCATGGATATGACGCCACAAGAAAAATTATTCGCTACCATGTTCTAATCCCTCTCCCATCGTTTACATATCTACACCATGTTTTCTAGGATCAAATAGGACTTTTCAAAGGTTATAACGTGGCTCAGCCAACGAAAAAGGATAAAAAGGATTTGTTAGGTACTTTTTGAATGGCATTGTAAGGCATGCTCGATTTCTTTCATTTGTCTCTTCTACCAACTTTATCTTTTCATTCTCTTCTTTTCATATTTCTTTAATTCTCCTTTTTTTTTCAATTTTTTTTAACCTTATTCTTCTCCTTTTCTTTTCCTTCCCGTTGCTTCCGAAATGAATATTCATTGACTACCAAGGCAACTCCCCCAAACATCATCTTGTTTTCTTCTTCTTCTCAATCAACACACCGCTTTATCACCACTAAAAGTTGATCATTCTTTTAGTGGTAAACTCCAGGTTGGTCAAGTTAGAGCAAAATTAAAGGATAGTGGTGATTAAAGGAAAAGGGCATTTTAACGGCTCAAAGGGGTAAACTAAGGAAACTTTATCATTTATCGGTTAGTGGTCAACAAAGAGGGCCTACCATCATTTCCTACGATCATATGGTTCTTCAACGTTTACGATGGAAGATTATGTAGCATGGTAGCATATGTTTTAACTTGATTATCAACCAAGACAAGAATAATGAGACTAAACAACAAGTAGATGCGCTATTTCAATGAAATTCGACAAACACAATGTGTAATTACAACCCTCTAAAAAGAAAAGATAGGCTCAAAAGCTCACTGGGTCTAGTCTCCACCTTATGTTATCTAGAAATCCAAATTATATTATCGTTCAAATCAAGCATGTATTCATTTGACTACGTACAGTGCATAGGTTTGTGTGCAAATCTATAATATAAAACTACGATTCGAACGATACATGACCTAAAATATTTCATCATGACTTCAGTAAATATTTAATCACATCTTCTTCTATTTACCATTCCATAACAATCAAAGTTATTTAACAAGAAGTATCGACTCGAGATTGCAAAAACGTCGGTAACATCTTTTATTTACGCACAAGTATCGAAAAAAATTTAAATTTTTTGTAAAAAATTGGTGCATAATAATATGCATGTGTGTGCATACCCCCAAACCTAATCCTTTCACTGTCCCCAATGAAACAATAAAACGAAAGAAAGGAGAGTACGTAAGAAAGGAACGATAGTACCTCAATCTCGACAATCACAAATAGGTGAACATACATGAATATCTCTATAAAGGTCAATGCTCCAAACGGAGCGACTAATTCACCTTGACAAAAGAAAAATAAAAGCAACAGAAGAACAATAATAGCTAATATATATAATAATTTTTTTTTTCAATAGAAGTTAAACTAGAATTAAGAGAAGTAAGAAAACAAAGAAAATAACCAAAACAAAGAAGAACATAAGTATAAACAAATGTAAGAGATCAAACAGAATAGATAAAACAACTGACCAAGTTCGGGGAAAAAGAAGGTAAAAGAACATAGAGAAAAATCACAAAAATCCACCCTAGCGCGAGCGGGCCGCGCGAGCGACCATCGCGGGCGCGAGTCCCTCCGCGAGGTAAAGCAGAGGCACATTTGATAAAAACTAAAAGAAAATTTTCTAAATCCATGAATCTCACAAGTGGGTTGCGCGAGCTAACCCCTCGTGCGCGCGATTCTAGGCACGAGAAAATATTGAGACTACAAATAAAACTATTGAAAAATTTGTGCCTAAGGGTAAAGCTCACGCGAGTGGGCTGCGCGGACGACCTGTCGCGTGAGCGAGCCACGCGCGCGACGTGGTCTTTTCCTCTTGCTTCACTTATTTTATTTGTATAAGTTTAAAATGTCTTACCTCTAACCCCCAAACTTGTCCAGAAAACTCAAAAACTGACCAAAACGACCCAAAAATAATAGAAACAGACGAAATAAAGATTGGGTTGCCTCCCAAGAAGTGTTGTCTTTTACGTCTTCAGCTAGACCGTTCTAGCTCAAGACTTATGGAGGCCATAATTATGAGTTTGTACCCTTTAGGGCATTTGGGAGATTTCGATGGAAAGCAGAAAGAATGTCGTTATGAGTTAATTCATTCCACGATATACCCTGATCATTTTTAAAATGATTTCTTACCTTCTGAGTAAATTCATTGTTAGGATCCGTATTATTCAAATTTGTCCGCTCATTACTTACTATATTATTCTCCTCACTCATTTTCAATTCTTTAGTAGGTTCAATTATTCTTCTAACATCACTACCCTCCCTATATTGATAATCCTCATCTTTGGGAGGTTGATCAACAGCATTAAAAACGTTTAATTTTAGATTCATGTTTCCGAATAATACTTTCATCACCACCGTTCGACAGTTGACACGCGCATTATCGGTGGCTAAGAATGGACGACCAAGAATGACAGGGATGTGTTTCCTAGCATCTAGGATATGTTCAGTATCAAGGACCATAAAATCAACGGAATAAAAGCATTGATCAACTTTAGCCAAAACGTCTTCGACGATTCCTCTAGGGATTTTAATAGAATGATCCGCTAATTGTATAGTAGCGGCTGTGGGTTTCAATTCACCTAGACCAAGTTGTTTGTAGATATGATAAGGTAGAAGATTAACACTCGCTCCTAAGTCAAGGAGAGCCCGATGAATGACAGTGTCACCTATAATACATGAGATCGTTGGTGTACTAGGATCCTTATACTTTGGAGGCGCATGTTGAAAAATTGAACTTACTTTTTCAGTGAGAAAGACCTTTTTAGGAGTATGACTACACAATTTACGCTTTTGAGTGCAAAGGTCTTTAAGGCATTTAGCGTAAGCGGGAATTTGTTTTATCGCGTCAAGGAATGGAATATTTATTTTTACTTGTTTAAATACCTCGAGTATATCTTCTATTTTTGACCCGTTCTTCGAAAAGTGTGACGGTTCCTCAACGTTTGGTAGAAAGGGCATTTTCAGAATATAGTTAGTCGGGGTGGGTTCACTTTCTTTTCTAATTTTACTGGTTTTCCTACCCTTTTTTTATTCGAATTAATGTTACCCTCCTTCTCACTCTTATTTGGAATCTCCACAACTTCCTCTTCCCGAATAGTCATCCTAGTTGAGACGGCATTTACTTGCTCACTCGACCCCTTAATCTCATATTGTCCCTTAGGGTTTTGAATAGTTTGACTAAGCAACTGACCCTCTTTTCTACGACTCATTGTATTAGCTATTTGTCCCATTTGGGACTCGAGCTTTGCAATGGATTGTGTGTGTGAGTGCACTATTTGTGCTTGTGCTTGGACTTGTGTTTCGATATTCTTAAGGGAAGCCAACACCTTCTCATCAAAAGCGTTAACCCTTGGAGGGTTAGGATTAGGAGGAAGGTGTTGGTATTGAGTTTGTTGAAATTGGGGTCGATAAGTTTAGGAAAATTATTCATCCTAGGATTATAACTATTTTGCGGGAATTGTTTAATAGAGTTTATGTGTTGCTCCACGAATTCTGAAAATTGAGACGCAGAAGGACATGAAAAAATATTATGAGAAGGTTCAGAACATAATGCACATACTTCAGAAGGAGGTGAATTGGGCATATGGCCCATCCTCATGAGTGATGGAAAAAACCGGTTTAAAAATTAAAAGTTTAAACGCGCAGCGGAAAAGTCAAGTTATAAAAACTTAATGGTAGCCCAAGATCTACTACTCGTTAATTTTATAGATGCGTACAAGAAGGGACAAGAGTTATACCTTAGTGTCTTGAACCCAATTCTAAAATCTTCAACTTCCAGCAGCCTCCACTAGATGGCCTTCACTCTTATGACTCCTATGGATGCTCACAGGAAGGACTAGGGTTGGTGGGAACCCTAATGGAGAGGAAGGAGAAGGTTTTGGGGCACTAAAACAGTTTCTGCAGCTTCTGACATTCAAAAACGACGAACTTATTTTCCAGAACGCAGCTGCCCTATTTATAGATTCCCAGAACCGACCTAGCCTTCAATCGATCGAAGAATTTCGATCTAGCGAACATTCGATCGATCGAACCATTATCGATCGATAGAACCTGCCATGTCTTCGATCGATCGAACTAGCTTCAATCGATCGAACCTGTCTTGACAGCTTCCTCAAGTGTCTTTCCAAGTATCCTGGCGGAGCTAAGAGCGGGACTCCTAGGCTCTTTATTGTTGGCTCAGATCAGTTGATTAATTTCCATGACCAAACTCTTTGATCAGCAAATTAATCGACTGATCAGTTAACGTTTACTCCACTATAAAACGATAACTAAACTCCAACGCAAAAGAACATATCCGAAGCGATAACTAGACTTGTATGTTGTACTAATGTCCCTCTACCTTTAGCATTCGTAATCATATTCAGGTAGTCGGATAACTGTTACTATCAACCTGAATCATGATTACTTCTTGTATTCCTTGAGTCCCATTCACCTCTCATGATTACCAAACATGTTGATAACTCTTATCAACAAGACTGCAGTACTCAGTAATCGACTTGGTGACATTCTCAAGGGAATGCTTACTCTGAATCAGAGGGTAGATTCTATCTTGACAATACATGTTCACAACCCTATGAACATGACATACCCAAGATACCCAGGTGTTGATCTTCTATAGACCTCACTGATTGGTAAGTCAAAGCAGCCATATCCACAGTCTGTGTTCATAATCGTCTCAAGATTGAGAACACGTATCTTATACAAGTTATGAGTTCCTATCGACTGATTGACAGCTTTGAGTGTCAATAGGAAAGCTCAGGTCCGTCAATGCACTATAAGCACTAGCATATTAACTAAGAGTTACACTCTAGTGATTGAGATTCATCACTCCATCCAATGGTAGTTAATCATGCTACAGTGTAAACCTGATGAGATATCCAGTCTCATCATCCACTGTGACAAGTTCTAAGTATCAAAGAATAGTAATTCATATCTCACTTGTATGTATCTCATACACACACGAATGACTTACTATGACACTTAAGGATTAACAATCATCTCGTGAAAGAAACATACATAATGAAATGTAAAGCTGATATCCATATATTAAAATGTCAATGTCTCATACATAAAGTAATGGTTTGAGGGCAAAAACCCAACAAACTCCCACTTGCACTTACAATCATACAGGATTACATCTGAGACCTAGACTATCTAGATGACAATCAAAGACCTACTGTGGCAAGGCCTTTGTAAACGGATCAGCAAGATTGTCAACGGTGGCAATCTTGGTGACAGTCACATCTCCACGTTGAACAATATCTCGGATAAGATGATATTTCCGCTCTACGTGCTTTCCCCTTCCGTGGTTCCTTGGCTCCTTGGACTGAGCCACTGCCCCACTATTATCACAATAAAGCGTAATAGGTGACAGCGACGCTGGTACCACCTCGAGCTCCGTAAGGAACTTCTTGAGCCAAACAGCTTCCTTTGCAGCTTCGCAAGCAGCCACATACTCAGCTTCTGTAGTTGAGTCTGCAATGCATTTCTGCTTAATACTCCTCCAACTAACAGCACCACCTCCCAAGGTAAAGAGATGACCGAACGTCGACTTCCTCGAATCTTTATCTGACATAAAATCCGAGTCAGTGTATCCCACTGGAATTAACTCACTTCCACCGTACATAAGCATATAATCTTTAGTTCTTCTCAAGTACTTAAGAATGTGCTTGACGGCTGTCCAATGCTCTGGACCTGGATTCGACTGATACCTGCTAACCATGCCAACAGCAAAACAGATATCTGGTCTAGTGCATAACATCGCATACATGAGACTTCCTACTGCCGAAGCATAGGGAATTCCTGTCATGCGATTCCTCTCCTCCTGTGTCTTTGGACACTGGTCCTTGGAGAACGCTAAACCATGCCTGAAAGGTAACAAACCTTTCTTCGAATTATCCATTGAAAACCTAGTTAGCACTTTATCGATATAACCAGCTTGAGATAATCCCATTATCTTTCGCTTGCGATCCCGAAAGAGCTTTATCCCAATAATATAGCTCGCCTCTCTTAGATCCTTCATATCGAAAGTACTAGCTAGCCAAACCTTGACCGTTGACAGCGCCGCTACATCATTTCCAATGAGTAGAATGTCGTCAACGTAAAGTACAAGAAAAACCACCACTTTCTCTTCACATTTCTTATATACACAAGGTTCATCCAGATTCTGTATGAAACCAAACGACTTGACCGCTTGGTCAAATCGGATGTTCCAACTTCTGGATGCCTGCTTAAGTCCATAAATGGACTTTTGCAACTTGCATACCAAGTTACCTTTCCGACCAGCTATGAACCCTTCTGGTTGTTGCATATAGATGTCCTCCCTCAAGATTGCCATTCAAGAATGCAGTCTTGACGTCCATCTGCCAGATCTCATAATCTAGGCATGCAGCAATGGATAAGAGTATCCTGATGGACTTAACCATGGCCACCGGCGAGAAGGTTTCCTCATAGTCAATGCCCTCCCTCTGAGTATAACCTTTCGCTACAAGCCTTGCCTTAAAGGTCTCAACCTTTCCATCAGATCCTCTTTTCCTCTTATAGACCCACTTACAGCCAATGGGTTTAATATTGGCTGGAAGTTCTACAAGATCCCAGACCTGATTGGAATCCATAGATTCCAATTCAGCCTTCATAGCTTTAACCCAATGAGCTGAATCGACATCAGCCATTGCCTCTTCGTATGTGGCAGGATCAGATTCAGATTCAGATTCTATGGAGACAGCTTCAAAAACTTCTCCTAAGAACATGTATCTATCAGGCTGGCTGATAATCCTCCCACTACGACGAGGTACCGGTACGGAAATGGGTGAAGAAGTGGTGTTTTCTTGATTTATATCGTCATTAACTGCGGGTTGGACTAAGGGCTCTCCTTCTATCTCTCTATGATCTATCCTTCCCTTAGGTTTACGGTTCATGATATAATCATCCTCTAAGAAAACAGCATTTGTACTAACAAACACTTTCTGTTCCCTTGGATCATAAAAATACCATCCATAAGTACCCTTTGGATAACCCACAAAGTAACATACTTCCGATCTAGAATCCAATTTGCTCATCTTTCCTTTCAGTACATGTGCCGGACACCCCCATATCCGGAGATGTTGCAAAGAAGGCTTGCGCCCAATCCACATCTCTCGTGGTGTCCTTGGAACAGATTTGCTTGGTACTAGATTTAGTATGTAAACAGCGGTTTCCAAAGCATAACCCCAAAGGAATAATGGCAACTCAGAATAACTCATCATCGACCTAGTCATGTCTAAAAGAGTCCGATTCCTTCTCTCCGCTTCACCATTCTGCTGAGGCGTACCAAGTGCAGTCAACTGTGACAGAATCCCATTCTGTACGAGGTGATCAATAAACTCATTAGAGAGGTACTCGTCACCTCGATCAAATCGAATGGCCTTGATATGTGTGCCCAGTTGCTTCTCCACTTCAGCCCTAAACTCGTTGAACGTTTCAAAGGCTTCAGACTTGTGCTGCATTAGGTACACATATTCATACCTTGAGTGGTCATCGGTAAATGTTATGACATACTCATAACCACCCCTTGCTCTAATATTTATTGGTCCACACACATCAGTATGAACTAATTCCAACAATGCATTGGTTCTATTGCCCTTTGCAGGAAAGGGCCTTTTGGTCATCTTACCCTCTAAACAAGACTCACAGACTTCCATTGGTTCGAGAACCAAATCGCCTAAGACCCCTTCTTTGACTAGTCTGCCAATCCTATTTAGATTGATATGGCCAAGCCTCATATGCCAAAGCCTTGTTGGATTAGTGGAAGGTCTCTTTCTTTTAGATGGTACAATTACCACTGAGTTATTAAGTTCCATGCAAGAATCTTTAGTAATATTGGGAGAAATCACATACAAACCATTTGATTTAACACCAGAACATATAAAATAACTATTTCTTTTAATCACAACTTCATTTCCAAAATCAAAAGAATAACCATTATTCGATAAATTAGAAACTGAAATTAAATTACGTCTCATTGAAGGGATGTAAAGAACATCTGATAAAATCAAAACTTTATTGTCTAGAAATTCTAAAACTACGATTCCTATAGCAACCGCAGAAACGGTTGCGCTAGAACCTAGAGTAAGTACGATTTCCCCATCACTGCACCCCCTGGTTGATCTGAACCCCTGTAATGAATTACAGATATGGTTAGTCGCACCAGAATCAATGCACCAAGTGTTTGAAGTATCCATTATAAAACTTACTTCAATCACATGTGATTCAATCATACCTTGAACTCTTGTAGCTAAGAATTCTGGACAATTCCTCTTCCAGTGGCCCTTCTCATCGCATTGGAAACACTTTCCTTTGCCTTGGCCACCTACCTTCCCTTTGCCCTTACCTTTTCCCTTAGATTTTGCAATCTTAGGGACCGGTCCAACTCTTGAACCACCAGTACCAGCCTTTTTCTTCCCTTTCTTTCCTTTCGGTGTAGATCGGGAAGAGGAAGCGTTTTTTCTCAACGTTCAGAACGTTGACCCCAGGTTTGATCACCCCTTCCGCTGCCAGTAAAGAACTCATTAATTCTCTCATTGAAAAATTCATTTGATTCATATTATAGTTAAGTTTAAATTGAGCGAATGAAGGCGACAACGAATTGAGGATCATATCAACTTGGGTCTGTGCATCGATGTTGGCACCTAGGGTCTCCAGCTCGTTTAAATAACCAATCATTTTTAAAACATGTTCCTTGACTGGAGTCCCTTCCGACATCTTTGCACTCATTATCTTTTGCATAGCTACCTGTCTGGCAGGCCTGCCATGCTCCCCAAACATCTTTTTCAGGGATATGATAATGTCACTGGCAGAATCATTCGATTGGAATTGGTGTTGCAACACACCAGCCATTGAGGCCAGAATATAGCAACGAGCCATTCCATTCGACTTCTTCCATTTGTCGAACTCGCGTCTGGCAGCTGTCGAAGCATTTGTCGCGGGTTCTTCAGGGCTTGGGGTGGTGAGGACATATATGTGATCCTCCGCAGTTAACACGATGTCAAGGTTACGTTTCCATTCAGTGTAGTTGTTTCCAGTTAACTTGTTTTGAGTGAGTATGGTGGCAAGTGGACTAAATGCAGATCCAGACATTATGATTACTGAAAATCAAACAAACAAAATAAATATGGATATCAGAATTTGACAGTTTGAAATAAAAGAATCCTTAAAACTCTTGTTTTAAAACAAAGTCGCCGGAATATCAGAACGAAAGAATAAAGCCTTCGTGTGGTGGTCAATGTTTGATCTTTCGATTAATCATGACTTGTCCGCTATGCAACTCTTGCAAAACAAGTTATGACTCCCGAACCTTTTGATCTCTAAATTTCTGAATAATGCCCCGTGTGGGATCCCTTATCCATGGTTTAGCTAGTGTATACCATTAACTAAGATCCAATCACAACCGTCTCAAGTAGCGCCTCCGTATGGTGGTCACCCTCTAACACGTCTGATTGATCCTATCAAAGGAAGTTCACATCTAGTAACCAATGAGTAATGCATCCTCCATATGGAATGATCACCCCTAGCGAGGTGACACAGAATGCACCACTCATCTTACAGTGAACCGTTAATGGAAGATCGTGGGTGTTTATTAATAAGATCCTCTCCCACTAGATTTAGAAATTAAGGATTTTACTTTTTAGAAAATGTTTTTACACATTACCCATAAACATCTAATGTTTACTAATGCGTTAAAATGGTTTTTGAATTTTATTTTAGAAAACATGTTTTATGTGCATGCAAGCAGTAACAATGTAAAACGCCAATCACAAACCAAGCACATAAAACAAAAAACTAAAATTGAAAATAAAGACATCCAAACGATGCATCTATCTCCCATGGCTCTATCTCTATAGAACCTCCTTTTGGTTTGATCGCCTCTAGCTCCATCTTCATGGACAACGGCTCCTTGCTCCATCTTCATGGATTTCCTAATTCTATTACATTTGTCCTATGCTTCTTTCGAAGCCTACAATTTATCTAGAAATAGAAATAGCAACAAAATAAAAGGCTAGGGAAACCGGTGCGACTTTCCTTTTCGTAGGATTGAAGTCGCAGCGCCCTTTACACATGCCTTAAAACCAAACCAAACTTAAATTACAACATGCACCAATCTCAAACAATTTAAATACAAAATATTCAAATGACTTGGTGCCATGGGAGATAGTGACTAAACTAGCTGCAAAAGGGTTAGTCGTACACGCATCCACACATATATAACAAATATATGTAACTATTGGAACACTTAATTGATTCACACAGTATATAAACTCTTTACATACTGAATTAGAACTTAAAACAACATCTTACTTCTCTGTCACAGTTCGATCGATCGAAGACCGTTCGATCGCTCGAACCTTCGATCGATTGAACACTGTTCAATCGCTTGAACATTCTGTTTCACATAATGATTTGGAAAAAATACAGAATATTTTAAAATTAAATTTTTTAATTTCAAAACTCTTTAAGACGGTGAAACAGAGAACCTGACAAAGAGTCTGTCTCGATCGATCGAAGTACATTCGATCGATCGAACAAATCAATAATTCGATCAATCGAGACTGTTCGATCGCTTGAGAACAGAGGATCTTCGATCGATCGAGACTACGTCGATCGATCGAATACAACATGCATCCAATGCAATCACAGATTTGTATTCTGTTGCGAAAACACTGCAGAAACAAATCTGTGATGATGCAGTTTCGAAAACAGTTCTAAAATCAACATGCAAATCAAAATAGTGTTCCAAAAAACGCATCTATAGATCCAAACGAGCGTAGCTCTAATACCAATTGATGGAAAAAATCGGTTTAAAAATTAAAAGTTTAAACGCGCAGCGGAAAGTCAAGTTATAAAAACTTAATGGTAGCCCAAGATCTACTACTCGTCAATTCTATAGATGCGTACAAGAAGGGACAAGAGTTATACCTTAGTGTCTTGAACCCAATTCTGAAATCTTCAACTTCCAGTAGCCTCCACTAGATGGCCTTCACTCTTATGACACCTATGGATGCTCACAGGAAGGACTAGGGTTGGTGGGAACCCTAATGGAGAGGAAGGAGAAGGTTTTGGGGCACTAAAACAGTTTCTGCAGCTTCTGACGTTCAAAAACGACGAACTTATTTTCCAGAACGCAGCTGCCCTATTTATAGATTCCCAGAACCGACCTTACCTTCAATCGATCGAAGGATTTTGATCGATCGAACCTGCCATGTCTTCGATCGATCGAACTAGCTTCAATCGATCGAACCTGTCTTGACAACTTCCTCAAGTGTCTTTCCAAGTATCCTGGCGGAGCTAAGAGTGGGACCTCCTAGGCTCTTTATTGTTGGCTCAGATCAGTTGATTAATTTCCATGACCAAACTCTTTGATCAGCAAATTAATCGACTGATCAGTTAACGTTTACTCCACTATAAAACGATAACTAAACTCCAACGCAAAAGAACATATCCGAAGCGATAACTAGACTTGTATGTTGTACTAATGTCCCTCTACCTTTAGCATTCGTAATCATATTCAGGTAGTCGGATAACTGTTACTATCAACCTGAATCATGATTACTTCTTGTATTCCTTGAGTCCCATTCACCTCTCATGATTACCAAACATGTTGATAACTCTTATCAACAAGACTGCAGTACTCAGTAATCGACTTGGTGACATTCTCAAGGGAATGCTTACTCTGAATCAGAGGGTAGATTCTATCTTGACAATACATGTTCACAACCCTATGAACATGACATACCCAAGATACCCAAGTGTTGATCTTCTATAGACCTCACTAATTGGTAAGTCAAAGCAGCCATATCCACAGTCTGTGTTCATAATCGTCTCAAGATTGAGAACACGTACCTTATACAAGTTATGAGTTTCTATCGACTGATTGACAGCTTTGAGTGTCAATAGGAAAGCTCAGGTCCGTCAATGCACTATAAGCACTAGCATATTAACTAAGAGTTACACTCTAGTGATTGAGATTCATCACTCCATCCAATGGTAGTTAATCATGCTACAGTGTAAACCTGATGAGATATCCAGTCTCATCATCCACTGTGACAAGTTCTAAGTATCAAAGAATAGTAATTCATATCTCACTTGTATGTATCTCATACACACACGAATTACTTACTATGACACTTAAGGATTAACAATCATCTCATGAAAGAAACATATATAATGAAATGTAAAGCTGATAACCATATATTAAAATGTCAATGTCTCATACATAAAGTAATGGTTTGAGGGCAAAAACCCAACAAAGAGTTGGTCAAGCTTTCTAGATAATTCTTGTATTTTGATTGACTGACTTGACTCAATGCTCCTCACGCTTGGGTTTAGGGGGAAAACACCCCTCAGGACGGACGGACGGACAGACACGGCTTGGTTCGTCGAATTTTCGTTTAATGTTTCAAAAATCTTCCATGCCTCGTCGGCACTTTTGTGTAGGAAGGTACCCACACATTCAGCATCGACGGTATTACGAAGTGAGGGAACAAGTCCCTCATAGAAGACCTGTACCAATTGCCACTTGGGAACTTGATGATGTGGGAAGGAGAGCAATAATTCCTTAAATTGTTCCCAAGTGTCATAAAGCGTTTCTCCATCTTGCATCACAAAATTCATTATAAATTTTCTTATCTGATTAGTTCTTGTGATTGGGAAAAACTTTTGTAAAAATGCGGTATGTAATGCTTCCCATGTTTTAATAGTATTGGGCTCTAGAGATTGGAGCCATTATTTAGCATTATCTTTTAAAGAGAATGGGAAGAGTCGCAATTTTAACTCATCATCAGTTAGGTTTTGTATTTTCAAAGTAGAGCATATAACTTGGAAATCTCCTAAGTGCTGATAAGGGTCTTCTTTAATACGGCCATGGAATGAGGGAAATAGCGCGATGGTAGATGACTTTATCTCAAAGTGTGATGTCGTCACCTCCAGTAATTCTATATGCTTGCCTGTGGCATATAGGCTGTAAGAATGAAATAATCCTTAAGCGGAGGAGGCGTGGGTATATTAGGATTATTTACATTATTTCCAATGTCGGCCATTGTAATAGGTTCTATGTTAATGCCGTGTGATTTCTTTAGTCTTTTAAGGGTACTACGTATTTCAGACTCAAATAAAGACGTTGGTTTCGGTGTCAATTCGTCGTCTATTATCAACCTAGCTCTAGAAGCTTGGGTTGTCGGCTTACTAACTCTAAGGGTATGTTCAAGTTCAAAATCAAAAAGTTATAATTCTGGTTTACTTGAGCGTGTACCAAACATAAACTAAGACAAAGAAAAATGACGCTAAAACAAAAGACTGACTCAAACGAAAGAAAACGAAAAGCAATCATGCAAATAAGGCAACAAGCACGCAACTACTATGATGCATGAAAATTATCCTGTAATGAAATGACCACGTCAATTCCCAGAGCCCCGGATTTCCTAGCTAATGCAGTGAATCCACCCCTAAACTAATGCAAATAGTGCGTCACAGCGCCTTGACTTACAGTGATTTGAAGCGAATTGTAAAGAGAGCGATTTACTTGAATTTTGTTTTATTTTATTTTTCGCGTAAGCTCCTTTGATGTGCTAAGCTGTTCTACTCCGACACGCTAGACTTTGATACTTGAGAAACTACAAAGCAAAAAGAAAAGTTAGTGACTCATAATAAAAAAAAAATTTTAAAAAAATTCTAATCTAATATTTACGAATTAACTAAACTAATATTATAAAACAAAAGGTAGTAATTTGCAATCCCCGGCAACGGCGGCAAAAATTGATGTTGTGAGAATCAAGATATAAAAGTATACTTTACTTTTTAAGGATTTGTAGTGTGGAAGTAAATGTCGAACCCACAGAGATTGAATTACTAAAGCACTTTAATTTTAAAACCTAAATCTAATTAATTAAGAAAAATGGATTTTGACTGTGATTTTAATTAAACTAAGAACAATGAAAGTAAATCTAAATTATGAAAGCAATTGAAATTTATTTTTATAATATGTTTAAAGGGAATCTAGGATTGCAAATCCACCACTAGCTTCATAATAGGGATATTTATGCATTCAATTAGTTTATTAGGTTGGATGATAATGGGGAATTGTAGCTACAAGCCCAATTCCTCTGTCAAGAAGATAACTACGATTCAAGCACCAACATAGTTCATCTTCGGTTAGCACGGATTGTCTCACATTAAACTAGGGTTGCGGCACAATCCGTCTTTCCTAGGCATGAACTATTCGGCTACTTGATATCACAATTCAATTAAGCACCATTACATGTAAATAATCCATACAAGCACAGCAAATATAGATCATTGATCACATCACATTCAAAATAGATCTAAGACAAGAATAGATTTTGAAAGCAACGATTTAATTCAATAGAAGTTCGATTTTATTATTAAAAAAATCCTCTGAACATGTAATCATCATCCAAACATAATAAATCTAAAAGAAAAGCATAAAAATACACCCTATTACTTGGCTAGGGTTTCATTGAAACCCTAGATCTAGGTTTAGTTGGCCATGGAAGCGATAAACGGCAAGAGGTTGATGGAGGAGGCCATGAGAATCCTTGGTCTTCTTCTTCTTCTCCTTGCTTTCCCCTCTTCAATGGCTGTAGTTTCATTTGTATAATGTTGTGTATATGGGTGTGTAACCCTAAAATTGATTTACAATAGGATATATATAGATTTGGAGCAAGTTTGGAGACTTTCCTAAACTTCTTTGCACTAAAATTGCTATATTTTACAATCTGCATGTAATTAGGCAGTTTCGTTCGCATGGGGATCTTCAGTACACTAAAATACGCAACTTTGATTTTTACACAGGTCGTGCGAGCGGATCGGGCGAGCGCGATATTTAGGAGGTCGCGCGAGCGATTTCAGGTATGTCGCGCGAGCGGGCCGCGCGCGCGAGGTGCTTTTTTCAGCTTCTTTCTATTGCTTTTTCACCCCCATTTAGCCTGGAATCCTTACTTTTCTCTAAATCCTGACAGAAAATAGAAAACGAAGTAAAAATACAATAAAACAGGATAAAAATGGCTAACAAATGTGAATTAAGGGGTGTTATTAGGATTTGTTCTCTCCCGATCACATACTATTCCGTAAATATGTAACATTTAAACATGCTCGCTTAACATCTTCCAACTTAAAGAAAATTGATGACAATTTCATCATACAAGCATGCAACACTTTACATGTTTCCTCAAAAACTAAAATGCGAATAACTAGTGATATGACATCAATAAAAATAATTGAGATCTTTTAATAATACAACTTGATGTAAGGCACTGTTCAATACCTAACTATCAACCCTACAAGGTGCAGTACGTCGAGCGAATAATCCAAACAAGGAAACCCCCATGTATATATACCTTTTAACCTTGAACGGTCAATGATTAAACATCAACAGATAGTCACACCAAGATATATTACAAAAATCGGTTCTAATGAGTATAGCGTTAAGGTGAAACGAAAAGTAAAATCCACCTCATGTTCACAAATCACATAGTAAAGATATATAGGCATGTGATCACATAAACACATAAGCACTTAAGCATGTCAACACGCAATCTCGTAGGCAAGTAAACATGCTATCATAATCAACTCATCATATAAATGAAACAAAATGATTCATTTAACTATAAATGTTTGAAATCAAAAGAGGTGTAACGGCCAGACATGGACCCATTAACTCCCAGAGTACCAAGGTATGCGAACCCGATTAGCTCTGATACCATTCTGTAATGCCCCAAAAATCAGGCCACATGAAAAAGGTCAACGAGTCAAACAATACGAAGGAAAGCAAAGAATAGTCTTACGTGGACCAATCCAACAAGGTGGAAGCATAGGGGAATCCTACGTGAATTCCAAAGAAAAGTCAATAAGTCAAGGATTGACCCTCGAGGACCAAACGGGTCAAATAAGGTCAGTCAACATAGGTTTGGCTTTGAAATGAGTTTAAAAGAAAGTTGGGTGAAGCCCCATTGAGAAAGGAAACAAAGATTTAAGTTTCACTTTGAAAGTTTATAATGATGTGAGCTTCTGAAAATTTACGACCAAACGGTCCTTAAGAATTTGAAATTAGTAATTTTTCTCTTAATATAATATCCATAGGGTAAGTATAAACCAATTTAGTTTTCAAAAAAATATATATATATATATTCTGAGTCAAAAACAATAAATAGAATCATTTGACAATACACACTAGGAATGTGCTCAATCCAACTTGCAGAGGAAGATTCTGCCAAGTTTTCGCTCAATTGAACTTTTTGTTTGCTCAATCGAACTTCTGCAGAGGAAGGTTTTGCCAAGTATTCGCTCAATCGAACTTCCGCGGAAGCAAATTTTGCTGCTGCCAAAAAGAATAAAAACTCTAGTTTGTAAGTTTAAAATCATTCCAAGCCCAAATCAAATCTCATGGGACTTAAGGGAAACACTACAAATTAGACTCATAAAACATTCAACAAGGAATCCAATGATATATAGCTGCAAGATCAAGTTACATTGCTCAAAATAAATAAGTCACTAAAGCAAGGCTAAACATGTGCCCACTACAATAACTATAAATTCAATTTTACAAACTCGAATGCTAAACAATAAGAGTTATCACAAAAAATCTAGTAATTCAAATCTATGATTAAGGTAATGATTACAACTAGAACAATGCTCCTACCATGAGCTGTGACAAAGAAATGTTTTCTTTTTAAAACATATGACTTACTCGTAAGGAATCTTCAAACGGGATGCCAAGCATCGAATAACTCTTGGGCCTTGTCCTCATCAACATTTCCTGAAAAAGGGGTTTTATAGATTCATTAAGCACGATGGCTTAGTAGAAAATATTGTAGAAATGTATTGCTACTTCTAAAATCATGCTATGACATGCGGTGCAATGTTTTGCCGCCGTGGCGATGGAATTAGCCGAATGGCCAAACCGTGCAACTTCCTGATACGAATTTCCATAAACACTCACTCTCAACACTAGATGCGAGCCACTCCAACGTGAGTGTAGCATACAAGATCTCCGGTAACTAGCCGAATATGACCTTGTATTTTTGAATGTTTTTAAGGATCACAGACAACCTTCCTCATCTCACACCCGCTTCCGGAATTTCATCAAATTACAACCCCAAATGGGGATTCCAAAGACATTTCCCAATCGTGGGAATTCTAACAATTTCATATTCCCCAAACCAAGGCCATGAATGCTTTGCCGACTTGGCGACTATGAAATGCTACTAGATGCGGTTATGCTTTAACAATGTCATTTCTATGATTTCAATATTATGAAATAAATAGGCTGAATCATAATATCCAAAGCAAATAAATCAAGAAATTGATGTAGTGCATAAATGTCATTTTAGGCATTTAAGAAATTACTAACAGCAATAAGAAATTTAAACTACATCTCATTTAGCATTTAGGTTTAAGCAATAAATCAACTAAATACATAATGAGCAACTAATCATTTAAATAATCACGTAGGATGAGTTCACGAACAAGTTTAACATATAATAACTCTAGCCTACACATAGCAAACCATGAAATTAGAAATAGGAGTGCACTTAGACAATGAAATCTACCTCTTAATCTTGAGAACGAAAGCAAAAGAAATAGGAAGTAGGAAAAATAATGAATCCAAGTGTAGAGCTCCGAAGAAAAAAAAAAAGTAATTAGAAACCTTCTTCTTCCTCTAGGCCATGGATTGAGCTGGGGGACTCCAAATGAAATATGAGAATACCAATAGCTCTTGACTAGGGGGACAATAAAGCCTCTAATAGCCTTTGTCCAATAATAGCTTGAAGGCTTCCAAATGTGAGCTTGAAGATGGAGCTTCAATGGAGGTTTGGCGCTTCCAAACCTAGGGAGACAAGAGAGATATCGAGAGAGAAATGAAAAAGAAAATGTAAGGAGAGAGAGAGAGAGAGAGGGCCGGCCAACTGAGGGAGGGGAGGAGAGAGTGTGTGTTTGCCAACTTTTGAAAAGTTGTCTCCAAAAGAGTTGATGTGGTATATTAGGTGAGGGGTGGATAGGGTGCATTACACACACACACATATCCACACATATGTACCCACATGTAACCAAATTAAGTGATACCAAAATGTATCAAATTAAAATAAATTGTCCCAAATCAAGACCCACATAGGTCCAAAATTATCAATTTACCTTTTTTAAAATTCTGGATTATTACAAAGAAAAAAGGGCAAATTGCATTTTGCACCCTCAAACTATACCATGTTTTGTACTTTGGTCCCTAAACTATCATTTTTCGCATTTTGGTCCCTCAACTATCATTTTGTGGCAGTTTGCCCTCTCCCTCACTTTTAGTGACAAAAAAAGTCAATTTTTAGTGACACCAAAAGTGACGCTGGAAGTGACGGAGGGGGCAAACTGCCATAAAATGATAGTTGAGGGACCAAAATGCACAAAATAATAGTTTAGGGACCAAAGTGCAAAACATGGTATAATTTGAGAGTGTAAAATGCAATTTACCCAAGAAAAAACCGATTAGTAACAATAAGACAAAAAAAAAAGAAAAAAAAAAAAAGAAAGAAAGAAAAGAAAACCGATTAGTAGATGATATTGTAAATCAACAAATAAACATACCAGTTAGGAGGAGTGATAGTATTAGCAAAAAGAATTGGGTAACTTCTCTAATGTGTCCATGCTGATTTGTGCACGAGAGTAGGGCTGGGTATTCGATCAGTTCGGTTCGATTTTGCCTAATTTGGTTTGATTTTGTTCGATTCGATTTGGGAACTAGCGAACTAAAAATCGACCGAAATGCATTTCGATTTTTTCGGTTCGGTTAACGGAAATACAAACTCGGTTCGGTTTTGTAATTCGATTAACCGAATTGTAAAAAGTAAGCCCAAAATAACTATTTTTTTTCCCTTTTCACATTTTTTTAGGGTAAATATCACCTAGACCCCCTGAGGTTTGCCTCGATCACAGATGCCACCCCTCACGTTTCAGTAACATCACCTACACCCCCTGAGGTTTGAAGCGCGTATCACCTACACCCCCTCCGTCAATTTACCGTTAAAAAGTGATAGACTAACATAAATAAATACAAAACATACCCTTAAAAGTTTGGTCCTTGTGTCATTTTAGTCCCCGTAGTTTCAATTGGGTCAATTTGTGCCTTGAAGTTTTAAATTGAGGCAATTTGGGTTAAATGTTCAATTCTGTGAGAAAAATTGACAGAATTTACTCACATACTATGCATTGTCACACTTTTTAAGGGGAAAAATGGAACACCACCAATCTCCCAACCTGCTTATTAGCGTAATTGTGCATAACATTGGGTAAATTTTGTCAATTTTTTTTCTCATATAATGGGGCATTTGGATCAAATTGACCCCATTTAAACTGTCGGGACTAAATTGACCAAATTGAAATTACAGGGACTAAAATGACACAAGGGCCAAACTTTTAGGGGTATGTTTTATATTTATTTATGTTAGTCCGTCACTTTTTTAACGGTAAATTGACGGAGGGTCTCTAGGTGATACGCGCTTCAAACCTCAGGGGGTGTAGGTGATATTACTAAAACGTGAGGGGTGGCGTCTATGATCGGGGCAAACCTAAGGGGGTCTAGGTGATATTTACCCTTTTTTTATAAATGTTTTTCCCTTTTTCCTTTCATATTGCAACGAAAATATACTTTACTTTTATTTTTAATTGTAAAAATACTTATATTTTAGTTATATATAATTATAAATAATATAAAAATATTAATTCAATTTCGGTTCGGTTCGGTTCGGTTTACTTATATGGTACCGATAACCAAACTGAAATTTGAAATTCGATTCAGTTATTAACCAAACTGAAATTTTTAACTGAAATAACTAAACTAAAATTGATATTTTTGTTCGATTTGATTCGGCTTTTGGTTAACCGAACTATTTGCCCACCCCTACACATGAGAGAGGGAGAGATGGGACTCAATTTGTTAGATCCAAAACTTTGAGGAACAAACAAATGTCAGTCCTCAGATAAATTAAGACCATGTAGTTTTGTTAATGGTTACAATTTTTGTCATGGTGGTTTCAAATCACTTTGTACAATTTTTTGTCATGAGAGTTATAATTTTTTGTGGCATTGGTTAAAATATTTTGCCATTAGGTATCATTTTTCGCAGCAACTTACAAATTTTTTTTTTTTTTTTTAATCATATATTGGTAGAATTTAATGTGTGTTTACAAGGGACTGTCTAACTGCCACATAATTTTCCAAAAAATATTATTAGCAAAAGTGAAAAAACCTAAATTGACAGGTAGCAATTCTAACCTTCAGAATTAATAAGATGTAATAACGTGTAAATTGGATGAAACTACGGTTTTAGACCTAACAAACATGACCAGCTAGTTTTAGATAAGAGTCACAAGACTTTGTTGAATTAAGTTTTGGAAATTACTAAGAGCATCCACAATGATGAACTTAAACTTTAGGTTGAACTTAAGCTAAGTTGTGGTACGAAAGAGGTGGAGCTCGCAATAATGTAGCAAAGAAACGGTTCACTTTCTTCCGTTTGATGATCCAAATGGATCTTTGTTGGCCGTTTAAAACCTTTTATGATCCAACGGTTAAAACATAACTAACCGTTTCCTTCTTTTTTTTTTGATTTCCCATTTGCACGGCTATCTCTTGACCGTATCTCATTTCCAATGTCAAGAGATGACCATTTAGCTTGGACGGTGTGCCACTTGAAAGGTTCACTTTCATCAGTTTCCTCACTAAACGGTGCAATTTCAATCTTTTCTCTTGTACCATAAATAAAACTTGAGCGTCTTTCAGTTTAACTCTCTTATCAACTTTAAGTGCTTCAAGTGGTATAAGCTACACCACTGACACCAAAATTTAAATTTGTCCTGAGTTGTGGTACACATCCACACACCATTATGAATGCTCTAAGCAGCCTCAGAAACCCTCAAGGATTGGACAGACACCAAGTGTAAAGGACTGAAAACCATGATCTTAGCCCTAAAAAAAAGGACTGAAAATCTTGTGTTTGCAAATGCAAATACTAGTGAATAGCGACTCACACAAGGACACTGAGATCGTGTTTTATAAAACTAAGAGGCTGTTTGTTATTGCGTTTCACAGCCCATATCTGAGTTCTATAAAGCAAAAGTTGGTTTTTTGGTGTTTGGTTCACAAACTAACATTTCCAAACGTGATTCTAAAGGGGTGCAAAACTCAGTTCACTTTAAGCAGCCAATGACTGCTTTTCCAAAAACTTGATACACTATCATGTGAAATATGGGTGTGATATTACATGCATGTCCTAATAATCCAACATTTCTAATTAAACTTTCATTTGAGTCTGTGACAATCTGCACAACCGCTTTACGGGGTCCCAAAAAAATATTGAATCCAAAAAAATAGTGAATTCAAAAAAATAAACCTTATTTTCTTAATATAAACATAAAAATGTAGTATATTTAAGTTATTAATTAAAGTATTTATGAAATTAATAGTTAATTAAGAGTTAGTAATGCTAAATTTACCACTAACATACAAATTACAACCGAAGGGCACAATTGACGTTTGTACATTCAAAACCACGTTTTATTCTTTTGGAATCAAACACATTCATAAGTTGTTCTGATAATATAATCAGTTGTACAACCTATCAACCAAACATTAAACTATAGTAAGCAGTTCTACTTTTAAGCAGATGTACTAATCACGATCATAATCTCATAAGCATAAGCAAAGACAAACGGGTAATTAATGTGTACAAAATTTTGAACGCCGAAAATTTCGTACTACTGAGAATTATGGAAAAAAAAAAAAGATTTTTGAAAATAATATTTTATTTCTTATTTTCAGTTAATTTTTTTTATTTTAAAATTTCAGTAAGTTTTCAACTACTTATTCAATTAAGTGGCCCTTATACATTATCAAACACACTTGGAAAAATAATAAGTGCTAAAAAATTTTATTTTCAATACTAAATTGGATTATCAAATACGCCTTAATTGAGTAGAGTTTTTAAGAACACTTTCGTCAAGTTCTACTTTATAATTGGTTCACATGTATAATCTGTCCATTTATACCACATTTAGACCAAATTGTCCATTTGTCCATTTATACCACTTTTTCTGTGTTTGTTTTGTTTGGATTTTGTTTTTGTTATTTTCTCATGCATTTTTATTTTATCTGATGCTTGTACTGATTCCACTTGGGATCTGCTTTATTTTAATGATATGAAATGCTTTATGTTGTTTGTAATAAATAAATAAATAAATAAAATGATAAAAAAAAAAAAAAAAAAAAAAGAAAACTGAACCAAAAGAGAGAGAGAGAGAGAGAGAGAGAGAGAGAGAGAGAGAGATTGTATAATAGTGCCATAGAATGCAAAACCAACACTGAAAAAAAAAAAAAGGAATGGTACAGTGAAAACTGCAATTTTTGGAATCAAATGCACACATGCCATTTTAATGTGCATATCAGCAATGAGCTACTGTGTATCAAAATCAAACAAACCACGAGTTAAAACTGTACCAATTGTACAGATTATTCCAGTAGTTGTAGATTGTTGAGTTGGCACAAGACACCAAGTAGGCTGTCATTGAGTTGCAGATTATTGTTTCTAAGATGTACCATCAATATTCAGTTACCACATTAAAATATTTACTTTCTTTTTCTGTAGTAACAAAAATCATTTGGATGTTTTGGTTTCCATAAGCAAGAAATGTGCTTCAAAATGTTAAAAACATGCCAAATTTGGTCCAGCCAACAATGAACATAATAGAATTTGTAAAGGTATATGGTTCTCAGACCACATAAATTTGTAATACAATATCTGCATGACAGAATCTCGAAAAATGGCTGTAGAAAAATAGAAGCGAAGTGTCAACCGAGACAAGTAAAACAACTATCAGTCAATAAGTTTGTTTTGTGAACCATTTGGGGGGAGAAGAAGAAAAAATTGGTAAGTAAATTGGGGCAAGTCCTTCGCTCCAATTTCAGTTATCTTTCTGTTCTTATTCCTCAGAGACGCTAGTTCATGGATTTATTAGTGAGAAAAAGGGAAAAGAAAATAGAGCAAAATTTAACACGGAAATTTGGAATTTTGTAAGACGCTTTTCTTCGACTTCTTCTGCAGTACACTTCAATTTCAGCCTCGAGAAAAACACAAGGGAAATAGTTTTTTTTTGTTTTCCTTTTGTTTATTTTTCCTTCTCTAAGTCCACGAACCAAATACAGCCTATGTCAATCACCCACTACCAAACTTGTCAGGACATACATGTCAGTAAGGCCATATAGAATACATGGTGAACGATGGATTTAAAAGAACAAAAAGATCATTGGAGAGGAGCCAAACTTCTGAAAAACATCCTTTTCATTCAACTGCCTTTCCGCCAACCTAACGTCTCCATATACCAAAACCATGAAATCTGGTAACCTTGTCTCTATCAAACAAGGGGCGGAACACAGGTAGAAAAAGTGGGTACCTACGAGACCCCTTGCATAGTGTTGTGAGTTCACCACGGTAAACAAGCCTAAAATAACAGTAAATTCGTAGCTTCTGCTCTGCACCACCTTGTGGACAAAATCGAATAAGATGCGTATACCTACAAGCGATTAAATAAAGTAAGTGGATATCCTTCTAGGGCAGCTTTCTTCATGATCTCTTCCTGCTCAAGACAATGAAAAGAATAATCAATTACTTCACATGTGCATATGTTTTATGGAAATTGAGGTAATGAAAAATTGGGAATAGGGTAATATGAACTGTTAGAGAAAGTGTTTACCCTTTATAATATAAAACCCTATTACTTTTCATTTGATGTGACACTGGAATTTTAAACTCAAAAGGGCAATTGTGGAAAGTTGAAATTTTTCACAACCACCAAGAAGTTTCCTTAAATAGTAGCGATTCCGGAAAGTGTCCCTTAATTTGGGACAGAAGGAGAATGAGATATGTCGGGAACTTGGGATGATGCCCCTTTTCACCCACTAACAACTTCCACTCATACTCCGCGTTTTGGAGCACAAGAAGCTGAAAGCAGGTATTGTTCATGCATCCCAAAATAGTAACACAGAGTTATTTCCAATGTCCGTCCCCCCCAAAAAAAGTTACTATTTTCCGGACACATTTTACAGCAGAAGGTGGAGAAGCTGAGATCGGCATCATCACCACAGATCCAAGGTGCAAACCAAACCATAGTTATAAAACCACAAAAACGAGGGTGGGAACGGATATCCTTCCACACCAAAGAGGCAAGAAATTGAGCTTTCCATTGCATTCTAACCTACAACATGGATGTCCTGAAACAGAGACATACATTAGTGTTCAAGTTGATAACCTATTCTGGATTTATGACACGATATGGTTTTCTGAAGGGGGAAAAATGAAGGCTAGAAAAGATAACCTCAAAGTTTTTGGATTTCAAAAAGAATGAGTTTTCTTGTTTTACAAATCAATAGACGGGGTTTACCGAAACCACTTCGATGCACTTTTCCATTGTACCAAAAAGCTGCCCACCTAGTTTCCATCTCAAACAGAGATATTCCAGAAAAAGACATTATGCATCAGATGAAACATGAATGATGGGTTCTAAAAGAAATGTTCATTTTGATGAAAAATCAAATGGATCAGAAATTTGCAGCCTCTTTGCTTCAGGTTTCAGAAAATGCATTATTACAACAGCAAATTATAAAACATTGCTCCTTTGTTTCTCTCAACCAAGATGTGAAAGAGAAAAAACACAACAGCAGCTTTAAATTACATCAAATGTACAGTTTTGCCATCAAAATTTCTGAGTAATTTCGTGTTTTTTTTTTTTTGCTCCGCTGCATTTCTGCAATTGATAATTATTTCAAAACTTGCTTAGATGTCCCTCGTTTTTCAATATAAGACCTGAGGCATCTTAAATACTCCTCATTTATATAAAAAAAACCCACAGAGAAACAGTTAAATGACATTACTGAAAAGCTAAAAAAATCTAATCAATTACCTGGATTAACATTGTGATCCTCCCAGGGCCTTCCTGATATTCAAACAGAAAAACATAGTGAAAAAACATTAGTTATGGCAGCTAAAACTTTAATACCATTTTTGAAGTTCACCAACCTTGAACCATTTCTCCTCCCATGTTACTTCCTTCCAGGATTTTGATTCCAATGATTCCCATGAACATGGAACTTGAATGTTCTCAACATGCTGTAAAAGCCTCAAACTACCTGCAACAGAGCAATATACTTAAATTGTATTTCCTTGGGTGATTGTAATCACACCTATCTCAAAGAAATACATTCTCTACTTCCAAATCCTATAAGAAAGTTTCAATTAAAACCTGTTTAAATTAAGGAATGGTGATGTTTTAAAATAAAGTGAACAACATTACAGTCTCTGGATCATTGCTCTGGTTGCACACTATGCTCGGGGCCCATTTGCATTGGTTGAGGCTTTTGCATTTAAGTAGAAGCAGAAGCCCCATCACAAGGGCATGGTGGCAGTAAAGTAAAACTCATTAATACCCCTAATCTGCTTTCCACATCACGTTTGAGGTGAAGCACATCTAACCTGCTTCAGCCAAAACGGCTTTCGGCGGCTCTAATGTGCTTCATGTGCCGGAACTCAGAAGCATGTTTGGGCCTAAACATGCGTTTAGGACAGGCCCTTGAGAAGATTCCAGTTTCTAAAAGAAAAGAGCACATATTACATATACTTAACTTTTGGGGTAATAAGAAGGCATACATGTGGATCTTTGATTCTCCTCATAATCACAAAGGGTAGTCACAAATCTGAAAGATCCTGGGACTAGAAGTCATTAGCTTGTATTAACTACGAAGATACAGATTACACCTTAGACTACATAAACTTCAGCAAGTCAATAAAGTAAGAACACCGTAATATTCCAGCAGGTATTAAAGGTTAAATACTGGCAACTGATCACTTAGCTAAATCAAGTTATTCAGATACTAGAAAGGGTTCAAATATTCACCACAGTTAAGGGAGGTCCTGTAACTAGAATTTACTCATTGTGTAGATGAATGCCCAGGTGAAGGATGCAATAGACACGTTTGCCCTCTAATTAACAAACTCTGAGATATAAGAAGGGGTTAAATATTACTCGTAATGAATGCCTCATTCCAGTTTTCACGCTCTGACCATGACGGTGCAACTTCTCGAAACGGTATTCCATAGCTTGAGCATATGCTGCAATAATGAGATTCATAAATACATATAGTGTATGATTTTACTCTTTCAGCAAGAAAAAAAGAAAAAAGAATGAATTTACTCTACACATTTGTTCCATATCTTTAGTATTTCTCTGATATTTAAAAGCAACTATGTGACAATAAAAGTTCAAAAAGAGGTCTTCATCCATTTTGAAGCAACCATGTCAGAAAAAGAAACATAAGTGATGTGCTAGTAGGTAAGTATCAAACTAACCATGTGAGACACATGCTACACCCATGTCTGCATGTCACGTATCTGACACTGGTACGTTCAACTCATTCGAAAGAGCTCATGTGACATAATAGGACGGAAATTGCAAACCATAGGCTAATATAACCAGAATATTGTTATGTAAACCCAGAACACGTCAACAAGAACAGTATGCTTTACGTTTGAAAACCTTTCCATCGCATTCAAGTTGATTTAGTGAAAGTCAAGACTCAAGCGAAACAAATTTGATTATAGAACTGTAAGAAGTTTCAGGAAATCAATTTAAATAAGTCAAATTACCTGTTGCAAAAAACACCGAGTAAAATGCTTCTCGGGATTATTTTTCTAAGTTTGATCTGAACTAAGTGAAAGGTCCAAATGACAGAAATAAGCTGCATTGAGCATCAAAACAAAGGCAGTACAAGTTTTGGTAACAAAAGCATGCATGTATGGAGAATTATGTTTCATTTTCTGTTAAATAGTATTTTTCCTGTGAGATTTCATAGTTGAGTTCTCCTTCAGAAAACAATGAAATCTCAATAAAGGACTCCCCTCTTTCCAGTTACCTTTCTTGACGTATGCTGAATGATGTAATGCTCGTGGAGATTCTTCTAAGACCAAAACAACTATGTAATCTGATTCAAAGTTTGTTATCCTATCCACTACTCTTTACCACTAACATAAATTTCTCCACGAGTGATTGAAGTTAAGAATACCTCCACACAAAAGAGGTAAAAATTGTTAAAGGTGGGAAGCACACACCTAGCACATCCACACTTCTGTATGTAGCATAAATCTACAAATTTCACATTTCCATAAATTTGGGAGGCGAAATTTGAAATTTCCACTCACAAAAGGCATGGGTTCCAAGCAAAATGTGCACACTTCTATTGCTGTATAATTGTGGAACAGCGTACCACCACTGCGGATCTCCATGTTGGATAACTACATATAGGATCCAATCTACATGTAGACCTGCTGGAACTGCTCTTGGATGCTCCACCATAGCTTAGTGCCATTCAAAAGTATAAGACTAAGAAGCACGAACCATGAAGCGGAAGCGGGGGCGGGGGCGGAAGCGGGAGCAAGAGCGGGGAAGCGGGAATACATAGAAGAGTCTAATGTTCGGGGCGTCTAGGAAGCGTCTATGTTAATTAAACATAATAAATTTTATCAATTTATTTGAATCAGAAATAAAATAAATCCAGTATTTTTATAGTAAGACAAATAAAATTGAGCCCAAGGAGGCATGTGAAAAGTTAGTAAAGTAAAGTGTGATATATTGGATATAAGCTTTTCTTTGTGGTTTCTTTAGAAATACTAACAATATATGGGGTAAAATCAGTAAAAACAGAAGACATGTGGGTCTAGTCATAAATAATGAATATTAAAACTTATATTACACGTATCTAGGGTTTTAAACCCCTCACAACTGCTGTCCTTTCTCTCTCTTCCTGACATCGTCACTCTCACTCTCTCTCTCTCTTCGATACTCCGGCTGTGACGAAGCAAGCTAGATCTCGACAAGTTTTTGTGGCTCCATGACAGCAAATTTCAAGCTCCAGGTTAGTATTCTCCCTTTCCTCTCTTTGTCTTTCTCTATTTCCACCATTTTTTTCTTCCCCTCAGGGAAAAACGTTGGGAGAGAGATTTAAAAAGATTTGGAAAATAATTGTAATTGAGAAGGACCATAGCCTGGAAGGCTAGAACTAATAAATTTATCACTATGTGGTTCTACAGCACACCTCCAAAACTAAAGAAAAGTAAGTTTCGCTTTAGAAAAAGAACTCCAAAACTAATTACTTTGGTCACTATCTGATTCTGCAATATCCTCCAATAACTAAAGAAACACAAGTTTAGCTTTAAAGAAAACACTTTGAGAAAAACCTTGATTTCTAGAAGAGGAAGCAACTTACTCAATGATTACTTGGCGTATGACTCCTGGAAGTACACCATCACTGATAGGAGCTGCCTGTATTTCGACAGAATATATACACCTGTCACCCTGCAAGTCCTTAGCCTTAGAATCATTACTGCAGTCATCATTTTCCTGCACACGGGATTCATAGAGCAGCCTAATTAAACTATGTAGAGTGAATGGTGACACAGAAACAAACACGTACAAACAACAAAAATCATTTGGATTCAACAAACCATGCAACTCTCATCTGAAGACTCATAAATGATAACAAGGAAAATTACATCAACACTGTTAAGTTACCAACTACTCCAAATGTGACGCCCCGACCCGCCACGATTCCCGGTGACGGGGTGTTAACCGGCGGAAGTACAATAATAAACCATAACAGTAGGCGGCTTTGACACCAATCGGTAACTCCCCGAGTCCAAGACTCCGAGGGTTACCTGTAATAAACGTTTATCATTTGGAAAGCATTTATAAAACAGAAAACTAGTTTTCATTTAGAATATTCTTTTCTTGAAACAAAACGTTTTCAGTATAAGCAGCGGAAAATCAGAGTTAAGTTCTCTTTATTTAAGAGCGGGTGGACTAACATTTGTCCAATTTAAACATAATAGGTTCTTTGAAACCAAATTTATTACATCATTAAAATGATAATCTCCACACACGGGGTCTTCAAACTATAGCGGAAGCATTGTCACATCTCGGGGCCTTACCCTTATCTATATCACCTGAAAGAAAGGTTTAATAGTCCATAAGCCAAAAGGCTCGTATAGTTATATAACCGCACAATAACATATGTTATATAACATGCGTGAGTGCAATGAATGCCAATGTCAATGCATGAAAATATTTTCATGCCTTTTCAAACATTCACCCTCAATCGTCCATATCATTACCCGAACCATGGGCTTCCCGTCCACGTAGGCCTAGCCTCAAACGTGCGGGACTTTGGGCCTTATGAATTACACGGAGGCCTAGCCTTCAACGTTACGGGGGTTTCTTGCAGCACATCCCACAATTCAAGTTCCTAGTGGTACCCATCTCACACGCCTACCCACAAATCCGGGATTTCTATCTTTTCAAAACAAAATCCCTCCTAGAGGGTTTTATGCACGGAAGCCTCTAAGGTCTTCCCTTTTCAAAACCTGGAAGTCTCTAAGATCTTCCTTTTTAAAAAAATCGAAAGCCTCTAAGGTCTTTCATCCCAAAATCATTTTCGTGATTTTCGTGTTCATGCTCATGCTTATGAAATGCTATGACATATGCGAGCTCTAAGCATCCAGACATATTCAATATTTCATAAGACAGATTATTAAGGCATGCTATCAATTCAAAGCAACATAATAGACATATTGAAATCATCCAGGTAAACACATAAAGCATAGCAGGTCAAGTAACCACTCAAGGCATAGCAGCTCAAGTAAACACGTAAGCACAGTATTAACATGTTATACAACTTTATTGAGGGTTATATGGAACTACCGTTCACCGAGGATAGACTGAATAATTAATCAGAATAGAAACCGGAACTACTCAATCTGTTACAAATCTCAATATACAATAATACACGTATATTAGTGAGGTACAACACCTCAAAGCATGAGTACAACTACTACAAAGGCAAAGTACAACTCTTAAAGCTTAGGGTACAAGGTCCCTTAGCCCAAAACAGATTTAAGTACAACAAAATAGAAGTTTTTACTAAACTGCCTGAGGTTGCGCGCGCGGGCCGCTCGCGCGAACCCTCGCTCGCGCGGGTCACGCGCGCGAGATGTCACAGTGTCGTCTTCTTCTTTCTTTTTCCCCTGTTTTGAAATCAAAGGTTGATTTTTATCCATTTTGTAAACTTAATCAAAAATAGACTTCCAATATATGAATCTCTTCCTTTTTCCGCGTAGATTTCAAATATGAAATCAGTTTTTTAAGAATCATAACACAGCTCTTGATTTTATCGAAAAACCGAATGACGAAAAAACTTTAAATTGACCGTTCGTCGCAACCGTTGCAAATTAGCTTCTAAAATTCGAAAGGGAGCCTCATGGGATCGAGACCTTTCATTTGATATAAAGAGTTCATGTTTCTGTGACAGTTTTTCTGCTCGCTATTTTTTTTGGACCCTTAACGGTATACATGAGATATATATATGTATCTATATATATGTACATATCTACACTAACAGTTTAAATATAAACTGAATTTAACAACATGAATTTCCAAAAGCTTACCCAAAATCCAAAGCTTGAATCAATCACCTTAGATGAATATACGTTGTGTATGTGTATAAACAATACATATGTGTGTGTGATATGTGCTGCCGAGAGAGAGAGGGAGAGTAGAGTGACAGTGAGTTGAGAGTTTGAGAGATTGAGTGATTGAGGAGGGGGGTTAGGTGTAGTATATATAGAGTTGATATGCTTGGGCACCAAGCATATAATACATACAATACACTCGCACACACTGTGCACTAAACTAAAATTGGGCTCCAAGTTTTAATGAGAAATCCTTGTGTGTGTTGAGCTCACGCAATGATACACACACACAGGTACAAATTATACTGAGAAAAATTCAATTCTGGTAATTTTAGTTATCACAACGCGAAAATTAAATACGAGATATTACACCAAAAGCTTAAGCTATTAGAGAATGGGCCCAACAATGTATATCAAGCTTCAACACCCTCCCTCACGTGCAACCCCGACTTGCACGTGGAGAGCAAACAAACCAAACTCCATCATAGTAGAGACAAATAACAAAGTGCAAATATGCACAACAAAGCGGGGATAGGGAGTCGAACTCAGGACCTCCTACAAACAAGGCTCTGATACCATGTTAAGTTACCAACTACTCCAAAAGCTTAAGCTATTAGAGAATGGGCCCAACAATGTATATCAAGCTTCAACAAACACAAAAGGTCAAGCCACTGCTCCAATTAGAAAGTGATTATGCAAGTCTATGTAACTAGAAGGTGCGACTCTGACTTAAACCATCGCAAATGCGAAGATGTGGCTAAAAATAACAAAAAATATACACACAACAAAGTTAAGAGTTGCAAGTTGCATCCATTTGCTTCAGAGTGCATACTCTTAACCCTCTGGTTCAACAAATAAGATATCAGTCTAGGTGTAGAGGTGATTCCAAATTCTACAGTGTTACAGTTTGAAAACGGATACTTGCACCTTTTTATGCCCTTGATCAAGAGACCCTTTCCCCTTCAGATGATAAGGGTCTATGTTAAAGGACTCCAATACATGTGTCGGGTGCGAGCAAAGATCAAAATTTCGTTTCGGTGTAGTGTTTCGGTGTTCCCGGAGACAGAAACTTTTCAGAAACATGTGGAAACACTGGAAGAAATTGGAAACATTAAGAAACTTGTGGAAACATAACTTCAAACTAATTTGTATGCACATATAAAGCTTATAATTGATTAATTGAACCTTTGAGAGGTCTATATATGTAGTTATATCAATAATATATAGTTCAAATTGAAAATACATGATAATTCAGGCGTCAATAATTTATAAACTGTGATTTTTTTTAACAGATTTATAAACTGTACTTACAAATTTTAAGACTACTTAATAAATAAAGTATGACTAATTTTTTACAATTTTACAAGGATGTAACTCATAATAACCATATAAGTATATATCAATCTAATATACTGATATGTTATATAATATAATCTAATATTTTAATCCTTGGTTATATTATAATCTAAAGCATTAAAAAAAAACAAAATATTTAAGCTTTTTTAAAATATGGCATAAATACCTTGTGTTTATTTGGTCGAGCTGAATCAGCACTGCTGAGAGAGAGAGAGAGAGAGAGAGAGATAGAGAGAGAGAGAGAGAGAGAGACACACACACACACACACACAAACGTGAGAGATGAGAGTTTGAGAGTCGAGACTCTTGAGCTAAACCCGCATGGGAAACCCTAGAACAGAATCATCATCATCATCGATTCTTCATCATCATCATCATCATCAAAAGAAGAAGAGGGTAGCGGGAAACCCTAGATAGTAAGAAGAAGAATCAGAAGAATCAGTTGAATCACCTCAACCAACTAAGTTTTTTATACACAAATTCGCAACTTTCCCCAAATTTCTCTTCTTGAATCATCACCTTGTCGAATCACGTGAATGTTTCGGTGGAAACAAAAGTGTTTCGTACGAAACACATGGAAACAGTTGAATCTTATCGAGACTTGGAATTTCGAAATTCCTGCCTTGTTTCGTCTCATACCCCAGTGAAACCGAAAAGTTTCATACATTTCGGTCGAAATGACACGATATTTTGATCCTTGGATGCGAGTACATCTCTATCAGTCGAACCTCCCAAATTCATGAATCAAGGACTCACAGACACGACAATAGATCTATATTCTAAGAGAAAATAGTATTTTTATGCATAATAAAATTTTAACATGAGCATTTCGTCCACTTTGAAAAGACTTTCTAGTAAAAGGAATAGAATTAGAGACTTTTAAATACAAGTAAGTAACATGCTTCTTGGCGTGTGTCCAACCAGAAGTGTCGGACACTATATCTAATACCACCGAGTGTCAAGTTTCCCACACAGGTACTTCAACATATTAAGAAAAGTCCAGATGACACAGATCAGGGTTATCCAAAGCAATTGATACATGACAATCTAGAAAGGATATAGATTGCATCCTTTTATAGAAATACAAGCAGTTCAATATGGTGATAGAATCAACTTAGTATATGCAATAATCAATATGCATTAATTTGTTTCAAAGGGACACGATTATCATGCTTGCCTACTGAGAAACCTTGCATTCCATGAGCAACTATGCTACACAGTCTAATAAAATTCTGGTCGGCCAGAAAGTCCTTGAAGGTCTTCTCACAACTTAACAAATTACTTAATATTTCACACCTACACGCAGCTCAAGTTGGCAAATCCAGTAATCAGAATTCAATTGGAAAACCATTCAGTAAATTAACATTTAGTTACCCCCTAAACATTCAGCAAGTACAATGTTGAGATTGTCCCACATTTTGGGGACTTGTAACTTAGCTACTCAATCTATAAGTTCAAGGGGCTACTCCACCCATTGCCAATTGGTTTTGGGTTGGATGCTGTAATTTAACATGGTATCAGAGTAGGTTATTGATGGGCCCAATTTGTCCACGTGTGCTCCATGTCACCCTATCTTAGTAATCCACGTGTTTGACTCTCAGTCATGCCACACGTGCGGAGGCGTGTTGAGATTGTCCCACATCGGGGACTTATAACTTAGCTACTCAATATATAAGTTCAAGGAGCTACTCCACCCATTGACAATTGGTTTTGGGTTGGATGCTCTAATTTAACCATGTTGAGATTGTCCCACATCGGGGTCTTATAACCTAGCTACTCAATATATAAGTTCAAGGAGCTACTCCATCCATTGCCAATTGGATTTGGGTTGGATGCTCCAATTTAACATGATATGAGCAGGTAATATGCCAGGCCCAGTTTGGCCATATGTGCTCTACGTTACCCTATCCCAGTGCTCCATGTGTTTTGCAATCAGCCATGCCACACGTGCGGAGGCGTGTTGAGAATATAATCCCACATGGGGAATTTAAAGACTTGCTACTCAATATATAAGATCATGGGGTTACTACACCCATTGCCAATTGGTTTTGGGTTGGATGCTTCAATTCAACAGAAATTAAAATTTTGCTTAAACAGGAGACCAATTAACTACCAAAAAACAAAAAAAAAAAAAAAAAACAATTGGGCCCAACCTTAACAAGACAAAAGATAACTCAAACATCTCGCCAGTCACCACTCTGTTTTCAAATACGTAGAAACAGACACTAGATTAATCAAGCTCAATAACATTTAGCTCCTACCCTCTCACCTTGCAACAGACTACAAAAAAGTTTGTCAAGCATCCTTCTAATATCCGATCCCCATCATTCGACAACAAGAGCTCAGTAGCTGAAGGAGGCCTCAATTTCTCCAAAGACTTCCTAAGCCTGCATAGAAAAAATTTCCGAAGTTAAATGGCTGTTTGGGAAGGGTCATAACACCTTCTGTTGTTTCAAAAGTGAATCGGTTATGCATAATAGAGTGTTTGGTAGATGCCTTTTACTGCACAGGAGTCCATGCCCAATTTTAAAGGCTGTTTGGATAACACAAGGACCAGTTTTGTACTTCTAAATAGTCTGATGTTTGTGTGGCTTTTTTCTGGTTACATAGGAACCCGGGCCAGACCTAAAAATAAGAGTAAAATAAGTGTTTCACGTTGCCTCCTATACTTCAAATTTCAAGGGGTCTAAGACTAAAATATAGAAGTGCTTATTTCCATCCATTTTAACAGAAGGTGGCTTTCTCGCGAGATGGAAACGAGTGTTTCAAAAGAGCGGGAAATTTTCCAGCCCTTTGCAGCCTGCAAATGATGCATTTGCCCTCATCATGTCTTAAAAACATCAGCGAGCATTGTGCATGGGCTCTGTTTATGTTTCTGCAAATTTTTTGAGGAAACAAGGGACCCTCAGGCAAGAAGGGGATCTTTAAGTTCTGAAGCATTTAGTTGCAGCATGTTGAAGTATAGGTGCAGGTATTGTAATTGTGATTGCTATGCAGTGGGCTTTTTTCAATGCAGCCTATACACACACATGGATACATCATAAAATACATAAACAGCACAACAATTATAAACAAACAGACCAATCTAGATACAAATCTCCAAATGGTTAGGTATCACATCCAAAAACAGCAGTTCGCTTTAGAAAAGCACTGGACATAGTTGTTTACTAAAGTTACTGTCCAATGAATAACTCAGATATTTGACTTTTAAAATTGTCTGGTTGGTACCCACGATTCCAAAATTTAATTGCCTCTTGTTCTTTGGCCATGCAACCAGATGGCAGGTAAGTTGGTGAATATGAAGTCTTTGTACTTGTGATTGCAGGCGTGCCAATTTCACAAACCCAGGTTCTTCTATTGATTGTCATCAGAGAATTGGTTTTTAATTATGTTTTTGCAGGTTGCATTAGTAAAGCATCCTAAGGTTGCACATGAAGAAGATGATAGAGCCAAACTAGATATAAGCCATTAGAAAAATCCAGTGACATGTGCTGGCCACAATTAAATCCAGGTAATTTCGTTATTTGACATTTTTCGTAAACTTGTATTTTAGTCTAGACCAGAGCGGCATTAGTGACAAAATTTTAAGTATATGGGACAAAGTGAAAGTGTGAAAGACGCTCAAACCACAGGGGTCAGAGAGTATTTTATACTAAAAATAACTCGAGTATTGGTTCTTTGTCAAACTAGTACTATACTAGTTTGAATAAACCATGTAAAAGTTAAACCTGATCCTAGCATTTTCAAATGGCCTACTATAACTCTTAAAACAGGCTCTTTACCAAACCGATGTGAAGCCGGGTTTCATAAAAACTAGATATAGAATGATAGTCGAACTGAAACTTATACAACTTTAGTGCCTTTTGGCCAAGCATACACAATGAAAACCATCATAACCAAGGGCGGGATTAGATGAGAGCTGGGTGTACCCCCCAAATTTATATATATATTTTTTTAATTTGTATGGAGAAAAAAAAAAAGAGTAATGATATGGTTCCCAAATTTCTATTCCAAAAGTGCTTCTCAAATGATGTGGTAGTGGGGCTGGTCTAATATAGTGGGACCAGTTGAATTTTGATTGGAAGTTGTTAGCCTCACCCATTAGAAATAAACCATAAAAAATTCCAGTGACATGTTGGCCATAATTAAATCCGGGTAATTTCATTATTTGACATTTTCCGTTAACTTGTAGTTTAGTCTAGACCACAGCGGTATTAATGACAAAATTTTTAAGTATAGGGGACAAAGTGAAACACGCTCAAACCACGGGGTCAGAGTGTTTGATACTTTGATTATTGGTTCTTTATCACACTAGCACAATACTAGTTTTCATATAACCACATAAAATTTCCTTGGTCCGAACTTGATCCTAGCATTTCCAAAATGGCCTAATATCTCTTAAAACAGGCTCTTCACCAAACCAATGTGAACATGGATGGACCTAAATTGGGAACTCAACTTCTCAAAATTTCATTTTTACTCCAAGTGTTTAAGGTTTTATGCATTTGTGCCCCGCCTAAATTTTTTAATTTACCCCTTCTTAACTCAAAAATCTAACTTTGGTCCTTGAATTTTTTCTACTTTTTTTTTTTTTAATCCAAATAAACATCTTACGAACATATTAAGGATTATTTGTTTGAGAACTAAAACTATTAAAAAACAGAAACTGAATTAAACACATGAACACCATTTTTTGGCGGGGGTAAATATCATCTGCCTCCCCTGAGGCTTGGCCTTAATACACATACCTCCCCTCACATTTCAAGAATCTCACTTACCACCCTCATTTTTGAATTTTAGTGTTAGATTATCTTAAATTTTCTAACGATTTGTTAAAGGGAGAGGGGAAACTGAAACTAAAATTTAAAAATAAGGGAGATAAGTGAGATTCCTGAAACGTGAGGGGAGGTATATGTATTACGGCCAAACCTCAGGAGAGGTAGGTGATATTTACCCTTTTTTTTTTTTTACAAGAGTTAATATTTGAATAATAATATTTTACTCTCAGCAAAAAAAAAAAAAAAAAAAAAAAACGAATAATGATATTTTAACCTCAACCCACTCTATTCAAAGTTCACGCAACAACTACATAATTTTTAAAATCCTACAAACCTACAATTATAATATTTCTACCAAAAAATATTGGCTCGAGTGGCACTGCTCATGAACCCCCATCTAAGTGTTTGTCCCTGGAATAAAATCCTGGGTCCAACCCTGGATGTGAATCCAGTTATCATAAAAAGTAGATATAAAATGATAGTGGAACTGAAACTTGTACAATGTTAATGCATTACACACAGAAAACCATCATAACAATGAAATATCAAAAGAGTAATGCTTGGCATACATGAAACATCACATAAAGTTGCTCACAAAAATTTATTGCGTCTATATCTCTGTGGGTTTCACTGATGCCATGGAGTCCGAGAGATATAGACGCAAATACGCAATAAATTTTGATGAATAACTTTATGTAGATGTTTTATGTGTTCCAAACATGTTACTCATACCCAAAAACAAACACCCAGGCATACTCACAGAAGAGTAATACTTGACACAAAATGACACACAAGAGACATGGACACATTTATTGCGTTATGTAAAAAAAGTTATAATAAGAATGGTTGTGTTCCAAGTATTACTCCTCAGTCCTCACAGAAATGAAAGAGTAAAAAAAACACACACACACAACACATATTACCTAACCCAATCTGAATACTTGGCATTTGCAGCATCCCTCCCGCGTCCCACCACTGCCAAACGCGCCGCGTTTTCACGAACACCAAACAGAGGAGGTACGTACGTCCCCAAGTGTACATACACATCAAAAACCCTAGAAATGCTTTGTTCATCTAATTTGTCCAAATTGAAATTTCCACTCAATTTCTCCAAATTCCCACTCACAAGAGTAGTAATAGCCAATTCCTCCTCCTCACCACCACCACCACCACCACTCTTCCTCTCTTCCAACGCCACTGCAAACACTTCACTCATCGAATCGTTAACCAGAGACTTGATCACTGAGTTCCATAGCGACGACGATTGTGGTGCAAATGAAGACGAAATCGAAAACTTAGGAGTTTCGGATTGAAATAGAAGTTTTGGATTGGAATTGAAGAGAGTTTTGGCTGAATCGGCGAGTCTGCGCAAGTGTCTCTCCCAGAACAGTAGGTGTGAACCGTTGTTGTCAGTGCGAGTGGTCGTGTAAGCACCTGAAATTGTATGTATTGCTTTGATATTATTGTCATATATATATGTGGAGTAGTTGTTTCAGAAGTCGAAGAAAGCACTTTTCTGAAAAGCAAAAGCAGTTGAGATGACGCACCGGGGTGAGTTTCAAGGAAGGTAGATATCGGAGGAGTGTCGGAGGAGGAAGATAAAACGACGCCGTTGACGAACAGAAACCTGCAACTGGACATTTTTTTTTTAATTTATAATTTTTTCAATTTATGTGATCTGATCTGATCTGATCTAATAAGGGTTTTTTTTTTTAAAACACTTTCTGATACTGTTTCGTCCAGGGCCCCAGGCAAGAAATAGGCGCAGAAATGAAGACGACCAAAGTAGGGCGCGTTTGGCAACAGTTTTTTTTTTTTTTTTTTTTTTTGGGACTCCAAATTTGGACACTGAACTCCAAAAGTTTTTGAACCGGATTTTTTTTTTAAAAGTAAACCCTAAAAAGGTAAAGTAAATGTGTGACAAATCAGCTTTTGCATTTAAATTGCAAAAATATGTGAGTATAAATTTCCAATCAAAAATAGAAGCATGTAATTTTACAATTTTTACATCTATACCACTAATTGTATAACGGTGCTCTTAGAATTATTTATTTATCATTATTTTATTTTTGAAGAAATTCAACAAAAAAAAATGAAGTGAGAAATCAATGCTCTTTTTATACCCAAAAAAAAAAAAAAAGAAAAGAAAAGGGGAAAAAAAGAGAAAAGAAGAGAAGTAGAATGAGAAATTATTGCCCTCCAAATTGTAATCATCGGTAGAGAATATAATCTTAAGTACAAAATCCATTGCATGAGGCTTTCGTTGCGACCGAGTTCGGAGAAATGTATGCAATTTTATGCAATCGAGTCTTGCTATTCTACTACATGAAATTATTTACCATCCATCTTTAAACAACAAAAATCCCTACTATTTCATTAAGATAAACGCAGATAATTAATTTTACAATGATAGTATAAAAGTAAATTATTTCAAACTTTTTATAAATGTATTTTAATATCTTTACTTGAATGAGATGACTAGGATTTTTTTTTTCCATTTAAAAATATGCACTTTTTTCTAGCAAAAAAAAATGTACTTTAAGATATAAAGTAGTTGGGAGTAACTAAAATGGATGATCCCCATAAATAAAAACACTAAAATAGTTTTGCAATTATGGTATTCACTATTTATGTATATATATAGAGTAACAAAACACTTCTAATATGGACGCATTTACTTTATTAAGTTAAGTATTTTTGTTTTCAGCCGTAAAGATCATCACTTTAAAAAATAAAATGACAACAGTACCCTTAATGAAAACTCGATTTAACGACAGAGACAGAAATCCTTAACTTAATAAAGTAAGGGCATCCTTACTAAAAGTGTTCTGTATAGAGCAAACTAATTTTTAAAAAAAAAAAATAGAAAATTAATTTAATATATACCATAATTAACTTTATTAACTTGGTGAAAATTTTAAGATGTATTAAAAATGGACCCAATACAATCCCACGCACTCGTGTATAATTAGGATATATTATACATAGATGTATTTACATCTATATATATCAAACTTCAACCGTTGCATGTAATTAATTATTTCCCTCTTTAGGAGTATCTGAATGAAATGGCGCCTCTTGCAAAATGTTGCTTCATCCCCAACAGTCACCTTCCAAACACAACCATTAATATAGACACCCTTTCATCACTATATCTATATTTTTCTCATCACTCTCCAGAAAAACATTCCAAACCCACCACCGTATCAGCCACATATCAACATTTATATACATATATATACATATATACATGTAATGGATTCTTCAACAACTTCTTTCATTTCTTTTCCTGCAATCACCAATGAAGAGTTCAACCTATTTCACTCCATTGACCGCAATCTGTACTCCCTACTAATCCTCAACCTTAGCCGAGACCCCGCCGAGTCCATGCAGGTCATGGCTCTATGGTTATGGCTCGAAAGGGCTGGCCATGATCACCACTTGATCCAAAAAACATTGGCCCTTCCATTGACTTTGGTCAACGTTGTCGCAGACGAGTCAGTAACTTGCTTGAAATGCATAGAGAACGATGAATTTCACTTTGGTTTGGACGAAAATGACATCCCTACCCTACAAAATTTGGTCGAAAAGGGTATTAGTCTCTGGTACTTGCACGAAAACCGCCTTGGCGTGCTCCGTGGGGTCACGAAGATCGTTAACGAGGTGTGTGCCAGAGCATTCGAGGACATACTACGATGGGTTTTGGAAAATAATATTGGAAAGAGAACGATATCTGATCATGATGGCCGTAGTAGTAGTTTTGAAAATAACGGAGAGCAAGGGATATTAGTGCATGGTGGTAATTATTTTCGACCAGTTATTAATGTTCCATTCAATAATAATCCACACTTGGGAATTTTCTCTCATATGGGTTTTGGGGGAACAGTGAGTGTTCCTCTAATTTTGGGTGATCATGGCCCCCAGCCATTGGAAAATTTTGGTGAAGTACTCCCACCAACCTACATGGCTCCTGTGCAAACTTACGAGCCATATGATATTACAACACAGATCCAAATGTTGAGTAGTGAACTTGGTGATCTGTTGAATTGTATTAGCCTAGCCACTACTAGTGAGGAAGATAATAAGGAGAAGGATGTCCCACCAGATGATAGAACTATATTCTTAACATTCTCCAAAGGATACCCAATATCTGAAAATGAAGTTAGAGACTTCTACACTAGGTAATTAACTCTCTCTCTCTCTCTCTCTCTCTCTCTCTCTCTCTCTCTCTCTCTCTCTCTCTCTCTCTCTCTCTCTCTCTCTCTCTCTCTCTCCACTTCATGTTTGAAATGTGACGGTTGAGACATTTTGCATTGTGTACTCATATATTAATTGAAGGCAAAAAGAATTGTTCTATGAAGTCTTTTGGTCAGTTATGGACATTGTTCAATTAATTATAACTTTTTATTTTCCTTTTTAAATTTTAAGTTTTTATGCAAAATAATATTTACAAGGATTATCTTTCTTAGGAAAAAATGAAAAGAAAAGGCTAGACGAACCTAAACAATGTGTGCAAAATTGAGTATAATTAAGTACTCTTAAAATGATGCTTAATTATATCTAATTTGATTAGTATGGTATTTGTAACTTTAAGACTCTGCTTGGTTTACGGATTTAGAGAAGGAAAAGAAAATGACTTTACTTTTATAACCACACTCTCTCTCTCTCTCTCTCTCTCTCTCTCTCTCTCATTATTTTCTTTTTTAACCAAACAACGATTTTTTTTTTTTTTACTTTAAAAATTTTCCCAATTGGAATAATCCCTACATATATATAAATTTTTTTTTGTGTGTATAAACAACCATTATCCTTTTTTTATTATTATATATAAATGTAATTAAAGATGTTAGCTTTGTGGACAGAAAATTTGGAGATGTTATTGAATCAATATGCATGCAAGAAGTCCAGCCTGATGAGCAAGTACTATATGCAAGGCTTGTTGTACACTCAGCTTCCATCATTGATGTTGTCCTTGAAGGTCAAAGCAAAGCAAAGTTCTCTATTAATGGAAAGCATGTGTGGGCCAGGAAATATGTGAAGAAGAACCCTAAGTCACCCCAGAGAGCAACAACTAATTCAATGGTGGCAGTGTCAAAACCCTAGTTTGGATAATCTTCTAAATTAATTGTCAAGGATTAAGTAGTTTGGTTTTAAGAAGTGTTTGGATTCCTTAATATGGTGTATCAATTTTGTATTAGACATTATTGCTATTCTATAAGGAGTTCATTTTGTTGAGATATGTTATTGAACAACTATGAATGTTGGTGCCATTTAACTTTTCGGTTGGAGTTTTTTTTTTCAACTTTCGTTTCTTTTCTATCTTGTTTTTGTCATCATTTTCCTTATATTTTGTTTATTCCCCATTCAAATGATCAACATAAAAGAGTATAAATACTGAGAGCTTCTCTCTCTAGTCTTCTAGATGGAGAAGCAATATCCTTATTCGTTACCCTAAGTCGTCGCTCCCTCTTCCTCTTCCTCTTCCTCCCCCCCTTCTTCACCAATCCTTCCCTCTTGTTTCCATTGCTCTTTTCCCCTTTCTCCTTCCTTTGTGAAGGTTTTCACTTCTTTTGTGAAGTTTTCCTCTTCTTTTAATTTTGGGAAATTTTCTTAGGATTTTTGTCCCTTTTTATGTTTCGTTTTTTTTTTTCCTTCTTTGTGTAATCCTTTGGGTTCAAGATGTTGGCTACTTGACTCGACTAGTCTTGAAATAGTATATTAGCTTTGGTCATCATTGGGTATGATTGGTGGTATTGGAACTCTCTCCTTCTACAATATTTCTTTTCATGATGTAGTTCTACTACCATGGAAGATTTTCAAGCAACTTTGGTTGCTCTCTATGGTGAAGCTTCTTCACCTTTTCGGGCTTGACTTTCTGTCATCTTCTATCTTTGGGCAGTCTCTCCTATCTATAAGATTGAGTGCCTTGGATTCCAGATCTAGTCTCGCGGCTGTCTCTGTGGCGTGGAGTTGGATTTCTCATGCAGCTTTTAGAGTGATTTCTTTTGCCACTTATGCTTCATTTATTATTGTACTTTTTGTTTTTGCGCGCACTTGTTATATTTGTTATTGTTTTTGTTATTGCTATTATTGTTGTTAGTGTTTTCTTTGTAATGTTTGGTCTTAATTCATTTGGCGCGCGACCTTCCTTTTCATAGTTCTTTTCCTTCTAGTTTAATGCATTTTATACCTTTTAGCAACCAAAAAAAAAAAAAAACAAAACAAAAAACTTAGAAGAGCATGTACTCAGTGGCGGATCCATAGAGGTAAACCACCAATTTTGAATTTGTATTTATTTGTATACCCTTAAAAAAAATTTTAAAAAAGTACACTTAACTCCCTCTAAAATTTTAGAGAAGCCCCCTATTTTATGATTATTTGAGTTCCCCCCCCACCCGGCCCACTTTGAAAAAATGTATAATAGATTTAATTTGCAACACTAATTGCAATCCAACACAACCAAAAGCATGAGCCAAGTCATAGATTTTAAATAAAGAGTAACTGAACTAATATTAACGTCAAACATATTTTCTTCCATTTCTTAACTTAACCTAATATAATTTACCTAAAAATAATTCAAAAAATGTGTATAAATAGACCAAAAAGTTCGCCTCGGGAGCTCCGTAAACTTTGCCTCCCCAAATGATACTTCCAGGTTTTGTCTCCAACCAAGTCTCCCAATGTCAAATTTCTACATCCGCCCCTATGTGTACTAGAATGGTATAAAAGTATATTGTCTGATTTTTACTTCTGGAGCTGATTCAGAATAATTAACAAAATTTTCCATCTACACGAAAAACTAGATTTGAAACTATAATGAATTGTTTGCGAGTCAATTGGATATGAGTAGTGGATATTCATAATTTGGAAAATATTGGAATGTAAAAATACATCATATTTTCTATGAGATCTTTTTTTTGGAGAAATTGTAGTAGTTGTGTAAGATCGTCAATCGTATCATGCAGAAAAAGATGAAGCTAAACGTTATACACCTAAACACAGGCCATTCAAATTTATAATATGATAACTCTTGGGTACATAAGAATCTCACATAAACAAGATACATAAACCACAATGTATCTATCTCTCTCTTGGTGGTATCCACTGACACTATGGGATCCACAAAGGAGAAAGATAAACATGTAAAATTCATGTATCTTGTTTATGTGAGATTCTCATGTGTTTATGTGAGATTCTTATGTGCCCCAAGAGTTATCCTTTATAAAATTGTGATTCGACCCTCTGTTTGGCTTGCTAAAATGATGCACAGCTTTGGCTAGACAAAACTATTCATACCTAAACCAATTCTAACTAGCTTATAGAACTAAAATGACATTGGATCTGAATATAATATAATCTATAGTTATAAAATCAACAAATATTTAAAATATATATATATATGGTATTAATATACGAGGTCGAGTGCAATCTTCCACCAAAAAGTTAAAAAGGCTCTTTTGGTTCATATATCTACTATATTATAAGAGAACATCAACTACCCAGTGTCGAATAATACGAACTGCCGTTGCTGTCCTTGTGTGAATGAGCATTTACAACTTTGACACTTTGTCTCTTTCATTGCTTCCTTTTCGATTTTTTTCCTCTCCTTGCCGATCTTTCACCTCTTCAATTTTTGTGTATCTTTTCTTCATCGCTTCAGCTTTCTATTTCTGCACCCTCTCATCTTCGTCTTCTTCTTCAATGCTATTGTTATCTGCATCTTCATCCTCAGTCGTCCTCTGCTTGCGGATTGCATAAATTTTGTTGCTCTGTGTTTTCGCTGGATCGATTCTCAATTGCACTACACCATTTAGCCAATTTTCTAACACAAAGGTTTTGGTTTACTAACGGTAATTTACCATTACAAATTTGTAACGGTAAATTTCGGTTAGAAATTTATAAATTCTATTAGTAATTTTTAGCTCTAGCTATTTTTGAATTTTCTAACATTAACAAAATAAATACTAACAGTAAATTAACGTTACAAAATTTTACCTTAATTTGTTATTTAAAAGAAAATATTAAAAGAAAAGAAAAAAACAAAAACAAAAACAAAAACCAAAAGGGGAACTCTCTTGGGTCTCCAAATTAAAACCAAAACAAAACCTAAGAAGAAGAGAGAAAAGAGAAAAGGCGTCGTCGGGGTCTCTCAGACGCCGCCACACTCCACAGTTGTCCTCGGCTCATCGTCTTCCCGCCGGATATGTAAGTCGTCTCTCTCTCTCTCTCTCTCTCTCTCTCTCTCTCTCTCTCTCTCTCTCTCTAGATATATATATATATTATATATGCGTCCATGGTTTGTATATATCTAGTGAAGTAGATCTCAATATTCTATGCGTTTCACTCATTCTTCTTCTCAGATTGCCAGATGTATGTTTCCATCTGAACAAACCTGCATTTTGAGGTATTTGGTTTAGATTTTTTTACTTTCTCTCTCTCTCTTTTTTTTTTATCTAGTGGAGTAGATTTTCGTTTTCAGGATTTATCATTATTATTAATATCTAAAGGTGTATGTATATATGTATCTACAAATTTTATTTGTATATCGGTTGTAGCCACACTCATTTATGTATTTTTTGTTTCCCGAAAGGTGTTGATTTCATTCATTGTCTGGGTGATATTAGTTTCAATTAAGTATGTTCTGACAAACCCATTGTATTTATTTTTTTCGAGAGAATTTTATGGTACATGTTTTGAGTTTTTCTTTGCCTTTGTATGTGTAGACTATGTGCGTATGAGATAGAGACAGGACAATTCATTGAAGTCATTGTTTGGAGTAGTGGAAAATGATCATTTGCAGCACTATGTAAGCAAAACTAGATAGTGTAGTGATCATTTTTAACAAAGGTAATTGCATTTCAACCTCACCCACTCTGATTATTGAAGCAATTCATATTATTACAAATACTACTGTTTATTAGTGCCATGTTAAACTTATGTAAGTATTACCCAAGTGGAATCTAACCCATGTGCAGATGATCAAAGCTCACCAACCCCTAAGCCTAGGACTGATAGATGAGAGATAGTCTTTTACTTGTTATCATAATCAGCACTATAAGTTATCTAGGTAAGTGTGAAGTGAAGAGCAATTAAATGTGTGTATGTACTAGCTCCTTTCTAAATAGCTTTGGTCATCTTATGTTAGTTCTGAATTGCTTTTCTTATCTCATGCTAATCGTGCATATATGTGCTTTACCATTCCATTGAATTAGCACTTTTTGGGTGGAAGAATCTTTATGTAGCCACATTTGACTAATAAATTTTTTTTATAAGTTGCCTTGCTTACATATTCATATAATGATGGAATATTTGTTTAGTTGCCAACTTAAATTATTGTCATAATTGGGATATGATTCCGTGTCAAACTGGTTCAAAAAAGCACTTCATTATTCCAAAATGACCAAATCAATTGCAATTTCTTTTTTTTTTTGAACCTCGACAGAACGAGGAAGATTGCATTGAAAACAAAATTTGAAGAACACCAAAAGAAAGGGGGGGCATTCGACCGTACCTTCGAAAAGCGACCAAATCAACATGCAAAAACACACAAAATCAACAAGCAAAAACCAACCTAGGAAAAGCAGCCACTGCCTCAAGGCTGAACAGAATCTGCCTATGTGCGTTGTGAGCCACAAACCAATGTAGCTGAACAATAGTCCAAACAATAGTTCTGCAAGCTCATACCCATTTGCATCATTTAGGGATTTGTCTTGAGCGTTAGGGGATGGGCCAAGAAAAGATCGATTGGGCCAACAGAAAAAGGTAGGACAACTTCTAGATCAAAAGCTCCATTCTCCATAGGCCCAACGTTAGGTAGGCCCACATTGGTATCCGTCCTCTTTAGAATTCGAATAGGAGAGAGTGACTCTTACACTCTAGAAATTGAAGCAGAATGGGCCCTTGCATCCTGAAAGCCTGGAGTAGTTTTGGGGGAAGATTTGGCACCCAAAGTTGTATGGGTGGTTTTGGAATTTGAATTTGAAATTAAGTGGGAGAGGTTTGATTTGACTCATCATCGATCATTAATGAGTGAATTACACCGGACTGTGGAGTTGGGTAGGGGATTGTCTACAGTATCATCAGAATGGTGAACTGCTGGACTTTTAGAATGTCTCAATTGTGTGGCAGCAATTTTTCCATCCCAACCCCCACAAGAGCATTGGAGGACTTCATCAAATAAGAAGTCCATAGTTTTATCTTCATAAAATGAAATAGCACAGGCCCTACCATCAATGAGGACACTTGTTTTCCTATTGATCTTCTCCCTGTATGAAGTGACAATAAGAATTTTTGCCATATCCAACCTCTTCCTTTGCTCTGTACAACTGTCTACTTTAATAAATCTCCCATATAGGCTCGTAGAGTAGAAGTCCTATGACATGTCTTTTACTTGTTTCTTAGGAGTAGTGTCTAAAACAAAAACAAATGCCATGCTTTAATTCTTCAGGTCACTATTTGATTATTAATGTGGTATGAATCTCAAAAAGGAAAAGAAAAAAATAACTATTTTGGTTAGAAATTGCTCACATATATAGAATGGTAGGTCCAGTCTAGCAACCACTTTGACAAGAAGATCAACTAAGCTTTGCATGGTCTTTGTTGGACGAAATAAGGCCTCTAACGTGCAATTTTCAGGGAATCATACCCTAATCACAGCCTGCAGATAAATTATAAGAGATGCTTCATATGAAATGTTAAAGTTGAACACTAAACAAGTTTTCCCATTCTCCAAATATATAATACATAAAATTCTAGGTAATTTACCTGTTCGGAATAGCTGTGTTTCCAAGAGTGTTTCCAAAAAAAACATTTAATTCGTTTAAGTTGCATATGTTTCATTGTTACCTTTTATGAGAATTGATTGTAACCAAAAAACAACTTAATTATTTTAATTTCTTCACTAAATGTTTCTAACTGTTTCTATATAAACTTTAATGTGTTTGTCGAAAATTTGAAATTCAACACTTTGAATATGAATTTATGTGTGTTTACATGTTCTCAAAATACAGAGATTCTCTCATACACATATCAACTTAATTATTTTATTGTTCATTTAAGAATAGACGCCATCCTACTATTGTCATCCCATACCATGGTATATGACCCCATTAGATACATCTAAACTATCTTTCTCTCTCTCTCTCTATAGGTTACGGGGTAGCCAATTCTTTATACATATTAACTCTCACCCCTTCCCCCCCCCCCCCCCCTCTCTCTCTCTCTCTCTCTCTCTCTCTTCCTTTATTGGTTAAGGGGTAATCCGTTCTTTATACATATTAACTCTCTCTCTCTGTCTATTGGTTAAGGGGTAGCCTGTTCTTTCTACACTTATGTATGATTTTCCAACAGGATTTGTGGATTTGATCCCCCTCCATCCTGTCTGTTTTGCTTGTTACTATTTGCAAGGAATTGCTTGGCATTTCACACTCAAAGGTTTGGCTTTTCCCTAGCTATTTTTTGTAAGCTTTTATTGGTTTTATAAAATAGAGCCTTAGGATAGTGAGGCTATGTATCACACATGCTTTGAACATGCGGTAAGTCCCCCATGACTTGTTGTAATGTGTGTGCCCTAATTGGGACGATGAAAGGGAAGGGGGCAGTCCCTTCTCACAATTGTTGGGTGTTGCCCCCTGTGGACCCCATTTTATTTATAATGTCGATTGCATATTCATTGTATCCCTAGCCGGGATTCTCTTTGTTTGCAGGTGCCCTTTCCCTCTTCCCTTGTCCATTTTCTTTTTTTGGGCTATTAGACCATTTTAAAGGGGACATTTTCATTTTTTTTTCCTTTCCCTTTTCTCTTTGTTAAAAATTGCGTCTAGTTCACAACCTCCACAGAAAAAATCAAAAAGAAAAGAAAAACAAACAGAACCTAACCCTAACGACCTCTCACCTAGCTTATGTTGAATTGCAGAATGTCACGACCCATTAACAAAGAGTGGATGAATGAAAGCAATAGAGTTGATCCAGTATATACAAAGGGGGTTGACGAGTTTCTTGAATTTACGATTATAAATAATATTGGCAAGTTGTCAACGTTATCTTGTCCCTGTGTAAAGTGTTGAAATAGAAATCGACTTACACCATTAGATGTTAGAAATCATCTCGTTAGGAGGGGCATAGATAGGACATATTCTCTATGGGCTTTCCATGGTGAAAAACCATCTATGAATTCGATAGATCATGCACCAGTAGAAGAGGTACGTGGAGAAAACATTGAAGAAGAAAACATCGAGGTTGGAGGGCTTGGGATGGAGAATCTTGTTGACGCTTCTTACAGAATGCATGAAGAAACTCATGTAGATGACAGTAGTCAGGCTGGAGTTTCAGAAGAACCGTATGTGGGTAATGAGAAATACAATGAATATAAAAGATTATCAACTGAGAAATTGTACCCTTCATGTGAGGGTCCTGATACAACTCTTTCTGCGATAGTGGAACTACACAACATTAAGAAGCAATTTGGTTGGTTGGGAAATAGTGTGACGACACTTTTGACCATCTCGAAAAGGTGGCTCCCAAAGGAAAACACATTACCGGAGAAGTATCCACACATGAAGTGTATGATGAAAGACTTGGGGATGAAGGCAAACTTTATTCATGCATGTGTCAATAATTGTATTTTATATTGGAAATACAATTAAGATGAGGATCAATGTCCTCAATGTGGAGAACCGAGATATGCTGTGAGAACAAAGAAGGGGGGTAGAGTTTGCAAAGAACCTTTGAAAGTGCCAAGGCATTTCCCTTTGATTCCAAGACTTGTGAGATTATATACAATACCATGGATAGCGCACGAAATGACATGGCACGATCGATCGAACTCTTCATGGGAGTATCTGAGGCATTCTTCTGATTCTCCTCAGTGGGGAAGGTTTAAGATTAAATGGCCAACATTTACTAAAGAAGGGCGCAACGTTTGGCTTACAATTGCAACTGATGGGTTTAATCCACATGGTATTCAATCCTCTAGTTATAGTTGTTGGCCAGTCATTACGGTGCCTTATAATCTCCCACCTTCATTGTGCATAAAACGAGAGTTTCAAATGTTGTCTTTGCTAATTCCTGGGCCAAAGGCACCAGGTCAAGACATTGATGTTTTCCTTCAACCTCTAGTACATGAGTTGAAGCAACTGTGGGAAGGAGTGCCAGCTTTGGACATGTACAAAATGCAACCTTTTACGTTGAAAGCTATGCTAATGTGGGGGATTCACGATTTTCCCGCATATGGGAATTTATCTGGGTGTGTAACACATGGTTATAAAGCCTGTCCTATTTATGGAGATGACACTCGATCCATCCGACTAGAGCACAGTAAGAAAATAGTGTACACGAACTACCGTATTTTCCTTGGCATGAATCACCCGTTTAGGAGTGGGGGGTATTTGGGGCTTAGGTTACCTGAACATAGTGATCCTCCTTCTCGGTTAAATGGAGATGCACTTTTGGAAAAGTTAAGTCAGATAAAGTTTGTCCCTGGAAAGATCCCAAAAGTTTCGGTTAGAAAAAGGAGGATGGGTTGCACTGACGATGAACCGAGAGAGGCATGGTATAAAAAGCTCCATCTTCTTTGATTTGGAATACTGGAGCTTTCATCAAGTTCGACATGTTCTTGATGTGATGCACCCCGAGAAGAATGTCGCTGAGCATTTTAATTTGCACAATCCTAGATGATAAAAACAAAATAAAGGATAAAATAAATGCATGTGAAGATATGAAGCACATTGGCATACACAACGGCCAGTGGATGCAAGTAGATGAGCTCACAGGGAAACAAATAAAACCAAAAGCATCATTCCACTTGGATAAAGATGAGAAACGAGAATTTTGCCAAAGTTTGAAAGATTTGAAGCTCCCTACTACTTTTTCATCTAACCTGAGCAACATTGTCACTCTTAATCCACCCAGTTTGCATTCGTTGAAGTCGCATGATTATCATGTTATTGTTCTATATTTGTTACCCGTATTGCTTCAACATGCCTTTCCAAAACATCGAGATTTGCGAAGAGCTATCCAACAATTAAGCTTATTCTTTAACATACTATGCTCAAAAGTCTTGATTCGAAAGGATATCCAAAGAGCCGAATACATGGTTTCAGAGGCTTTGTGTGTGTTGGAAAAACACTTTCCACCATCATTTTTTGATATTAGTATCCACCTCATGGTGCATCTAGCTGACGAGGCATTGATTTGTGGACCTACCAGACCTCGATGGATGTATCCTTTCGAACGGTAAACTCATTTTCTTGTATGTATTCATCCATTGGCAAATGACACGGCTTTATTGACTTACATATTTTTTTTACTCATACGAATAGGCAAATGAAGGAATTTGAAGACATACCTAGCAATAAGAGGTATGTTGAAGGATCGATTACTGAGTCTTATGTTGTTGGAGAGTCCGTTAGGTATTGCATGGAATTTATGCCAAATCCACTCGATGGAAATCACAAACGTACTCGTGAAGCCTTTTTAGAGGACAATGACGAGTGTTCTGATGAAGGACCTTTGCTCGACGATAAAACTGTAACGTTGGAATCTGAACAATTTCAACAAATACGTAGATGGGTACTATTTCGACTTGACGTTCACGGACTCAACGACTACTACAGGTTTGAGGCATTTGTAACATATATATTGAACATATCCACATATAACTACTAATGTATAAACTACAAATTTTAGTGAGTATAAAGTGTTAAGACATTCCACTTGCGATAAAGGAAAGGGGATTACAATCACAGAAGTAGAGATACAAACTTTTTTCATCCCTTGGTTATATGAAAAGGTATTCCTCAGTTCACAAGAAATAAGAATAGTAACATATGTAATTTATTTAGTTAGATTGGTATTATACTTATGAGAGTGTTTCCATTGAACAGTTGGTGTCTTCCGGTGAGACTGAGACAAATGCTATTTTGTGGCGGTTAGTTCAAGGGCCAAAGCACACGGTCAAAACATACAAAAAGTATCGCGTTAATGGTTTTGTATTTTCTCCTAAGTCTCACGACGAAACTGTCGTCACGCAAGATAGCGGTGTTTGCATGAAGGCATGGACTACATTTAGGGCAAAAAAAGTGATAAAAGGCTCAAGGATGCTTGGACAATGTGGTATGGGGTTATCAAACAAATAATTGAGTCAGACTATACAATATTTAAAGAGATAGTGTTTTATTGTGATTGGGTGCGGGTGGAGGACAAGACCAATGGTTGTAAACATTGTCCGGACTCTAACTTGGTGATGGTAAATTTTGCTAAGTTAAAGAGTAATGCCAGTGATCTCGACGAGCCTGTCATTCTTGCTTCCGATGCGAGTCAAGTCTTCTATTAAAAAGACCTTAGAAATCCGAATTGGTGGGTGGTTATACATTCACCGAAGAGATTGACCAGTCGAGTAGACGAGTTAGAGATACCAAGTGTCTTCCAATCTACTCTTGAAGACCAACCTCATTTGGAAGATCTGTTGAAGCAGCATGACTCTGCCTAGTGTTATTTATCTTGCATTAATTGCCTCTATGTTGAGTTTTAACCATATTTTTGTTTGGATTGTACGACTTTTTGTACTGTTACTTGATTAAATGCAAAACTTTACTTTTCTTTAGATAATTGTTATACGTTAATTATTATTCTTTGTTATCATTGTTGTTCGCATACTACCACCTTGTTTTCAAATGACAGGCATTGGAATTATGACATCAAGTGGAGGTAATTTTAACCCGAGTTCATCTCAACCATCTTCTTCAGTCCCGCCCGCATCTGAGTCATCGGGAAGCAAAGCCCCAAAAGAAAAAATGAAAGTCGCAATTGAAAATGACGGGTCTGTGGTGGGTGAATACTCGAAGATATGGAGTAGTCGTACGGGAGATTTTGTGAGAAATCACATTCCAATTAGCTACCATGATTGGCGAAAAGTGCCAAAGAATTTCAAAGATGATGTTTGGAATGCTTTAATGGTAAACTTTTGTGTGTAGGCTCTTTGTTTAATTAGTTAGTTTAGTTAATATTTTCTTTTTAACATAACTATTCTATTCCACTAATAGGTTAAATTTGAACTTGATGTTCTGCAATTCGTGGCTCGCCCATTTGCGGAGAAGTCATGGCCCCAAAAATTTAGGACATACAAAAACAACTTGCAGAACCTTGTGAGGAAAGGTCACCATGATGTGCCAAAATTTGTTGATCCACATTTATGGGCAAAGTTTATAGAAAATGAGAGAGATCCAACAAAGGTGGAGCAAATTGCTAGAAATTTGAACAATAGAAAAAAACTTAAGATTCCCCATTGTCTTGGGCGTCGTTCCTATGCTCAGAAACTATACTTAATGGTGCGTATAATTCCTTACACTTTTTCTGTTTAATGCAAGTTTTCCACAACTAACTCGTTAAATTTCAATGTCTAGCGAAAGGAAAATCCTAGCAAACACTACAGTCGTGTTGACAAATGATTAGCGGCACATGAGCATAGTGATGGGAGTGTCTTAGCGAGTGCTAAGAGTAAATATGTGAGTAACATATTGTTCGTAGTTTTTAATTCATAGCTTAATTTTTTTAGTGTATTATCACAATTTTTACTTTAAATGACTACAGGATGAAATAAAGGCAATTGAAAATTTAAGAAAAAGTAGTGACTTGACTGACGAGGGATGTAGTAATAATTGTGAAGACTTTGACAATGACGAGTTAACTCAAGTATTTGGAAAGGACAAAAGGGAAGGGGTTCGTGCTGTGGGTTCACGCATCTCTAAGAGGCAACTACTTCATATCGAGTTGCCAATGTCCAAAAGTGAGGGAAAAAAGAAGATAACTGAAGAAGTTGCCGCATTGGAGGATAAGATCATTTCTCATGTTGATTCAAAATTTCACGATATGCAAGGTATAATTATGTCTTTAGTTTCGAAACTCTCAAATGTAAGTACCCCACCTGTGGTTACTACTCCCTCAAGTGATTATGGATCAAATTCAGTTAATTTTGCTACTCATTTAGCTCAAAACTTGAATAATGTTTTTTCCACGGGTGTTTCACCTTCTACTCATCATATGCCTCCTACCATGGCTCCTCCCACCAACAAGCCCCCATGTGTATTATTTGATAAGTTTGGTAAACAATTGGCAAAGGGGTATGTTGTGACGGATGCTACAGCTAATGTCTGCCACTCCAAACAAGTTGGTATTGGTGAAAAGAAAGTTTATATCGATGAAGTGTTTGAGCCCAATGCTCGTTTGTGGGATCCTCAAGTTGGACAAGATACATTGGCAGACTTTGTTGAGGTATGGAAGAGTTTTGAGGCACAACTTGACTATTTTGCTATGGCTAACTATTACCAATATTCCATATATATATAGTGATTCCAATGACCTTATTTTTTGCACTTTCTTTATGAATTGTTATTCATGCAACCTTATTTTTATGTACTTATGTCATGAGGGAGATTATACTTATTTTAATTTCCAGTGTTAATTACTCCAAAGTCTCCATATTAGTTAGAGGGCAACATTCGACTTTTTGGTTTACTTTAACATGATTAGAAACTCTTGAAGTAAGTTTATATATATATATACCATAGTTGGTGGTGTGCTGATTATTTTAAATTTATCTGTTGTACACATGTTAAATTGAATCCAAAGCTTTTTTAGGCTTTTTTGAGTGCAAATTAAAGGTGGAGGAACTCCAAAAGCTTTGAGACGGCAGGTTTGTTACTCTTACACAGCCACATCATAGTTCACCAACCAGCAGTATGAAGAATTAATGTATATAAAACTAGTGCATTGGTCTCACAATTAAGCACTAATGCGGAGGTTTTTAGATTGTGGGTATGCAGATAGCTTTTTCGATTGTGGGTTATGTTACAATTTGAGCATGCAGTCTTACTTGATAAATCTCTTAAAAGGTTAAAATAATAAATAAAAAGAATAGACTCTAATTTGAATAAAACCACAAGAAGGCTTTTCATAGCTTTTTTCCGAATTTAAACCATCAGAAGTGTGTATATATAACGCTGTTAAGAAAATTGAGCGGAAAACTAAGAGCCTTACCAACACTACACCAAAAGGGTACATTACTAACGGTAATTTACCGTTAGTACAATTATTTCTAACGGTAATTTACCGTTAGTAATTTATTATTCCTAATGGATATATTCCGTTAGTAATATTTATTCTAACGGCTTATTTTCTAACACTTTTATATACAAAAATACTAACGGTAAATTACCGTTAGTAATTTCATTACTAACGGTATGTAATATCACAGCTTCTAACACTTTCGAGACAATTACTAACGGACATAAACCGTTAGTAATAAAATTAATAACGGTTTGTTTTCTAACGCATGTGTAAGAATACTAGCGGAAATTACCCGTTAGTAATTATTTTAAATATGAAAAACATAAATACTAAAATTTGCTCCCCAATTTATTATTTTAGCTTCCTAATACTGTATTTCTTTTTTGAAGTGCATTAGAAAATATTGCAGGTCTCATTTTTCAATGCGAAAATAACTCAATCTTATTCGGCTACTTGAAAAGGTGCAGTGAAACTGTAGAGATATCATAAAAGGCTAGATTGCTTAGTAGTTAGTGAGGCTGCAAGTCGTTACCCCGAGTAAAATAGTTGGTTTGTCTTGTACTTTTGCATTTCTTAATGTCATCAAAGTAATGTAAATATTCAATCTCAAGGATTTATATTAGCAGTTCTCTTTTGATTGCTTGCTAACTTTCAGTTCTTCCATCTTTCGAGCTTGTAGTATGTAAAATAACTTCCAATTTTAAATTCAACCATTCTCTCCGACGGGCACGTGCCTTGCACGTGCGCCCTTCACTAGTTTTATAATAAAGAAAAAGAAAGGAAATATTGAGAAAAAAAAATTTCATTTGTTTTGCTACGGAAACTATAGTAAGAGAGAGTATAAAAGAAAAGAAAATATAGCGAGGAATAAAATAGAATTTTATAAGTCAATTTTTCTCCCCCTTTTTAAAGTTAAAATAATCGATAAAGATTAAGGCACCGAAATGGTGCACCGAATTGGTGCACTAACCGATCGGTGCCGTCCATTTCAGTGGGATCCACACCTTATAGCTTGGGGTCCACTGAAATGGGCAGCACCGATCGGTCGGTGCATCATTTCGGTGCCTCTAGCAGGATTCTAAAATAATAGGGTGCTTCGCAGTGGCGGAGGGAAGTAGGGACCAGGTTGGGACCAAGCCCCTTGAGATTTTGGAGATTACATTTATATTTTGAAATTTTTTAGTTTTTTTACGTTTAGCGCCCTCCCCCCCCGGGCATCAACTCATGTTTAGGCCCTCAAAGGGGCCCAAGGCCCAATTTAGTATCATCAACTAAATATATATTGATATACATGTATATACAACTCAAAAGCAAAGACCCTTAGAATTTTAAAAATTGCATTTTTAGTGTAATAACTTTATGAATTTTAGAAATAGACCACCTAGAATTTTGAAAGACACTATAGAATATTTCGTATCACCTAATAGAATCATATTATAAATAGATCACAAAAAAAATACCAATTATGTATAAGTATACCCTAAAAAATTGCCAATTATATATAATTAGACTCCAAAAAAATCGCCAATTATATATAAGTAGACCCCAAAAAAATCGCCTCGGATGCGCTGCCCCCGAACCCCCATATAGCCTAAGCCCCTCTGACCAAAATTTCTAGCTCCGCCCCTGGCGCTTCAGCCATAACCCCTCAAATAAAACCCTTTCAAGCTAAAACTCATGCTACTTTTCTTTAACTCATTAGGTCCTTTTTACACATAAACAACTTCAAATTGCTATAAATTTTGTTCTACAAGTCTATTTTTCGTAAAATTTGATGTCTTGGAATCAACAAAATGAAATCTATCAAACGAGATAAATATTGACCATGAAAATATGTGGGGAAAAAAAAAATTAAGGATAAATATCATTGACCTCCCTTAAGATATGACCTAATGTCAGAGACCTCCCCTGAGTTTTGAATAATACCATTGACCTCCCTTATTTTCAAAACCTTGTATCACTGAGTTTTGACCTAATATCAAGACCTCCCCTGAGTTTTGAATAATACCATTGACCTCCCTTATTTTCAAAACCTTGTATCACTGACTACCCCTCCATTAACTTTCGTTGACTTTTGTTGCTGAATCTGAGTCTTATTTGGCAAACAAGCTTCTACTTGTGCGTTTGGCTTGTGCATTTGACATTCTATAGTTATGTCACACACAAACAGAGCCCATACTTTTGTTTTATTTAGTTTAATAAATATAATGTTTTGGTTTTAGTTATTTTAAAATTAATTTTTGATATACATTTAATTGTTTGAAATTCTATAAAATATTAAAAATGGTATGTCAGTATTAATCCTAGATTTATTTAAATGCCATAATAAGCATTTTAATTAAATAATTAAAACTAATTGACTAAAAATGTACTCACGTGACTTAACGACTAAGGCTTAGTTTAGCTCCCACGTGACTTTTTAAAAGTAGCTTATGAAATTTATTATTAAGTTGTTTGATTATTTTGTACAAGTGACACATTACATTTCAAAAAAATATCATGAAACCAAAAAGCAACCTTGAGCTTATAAAAGCTCCATTCTAGAGCTTTTAAAAGTTCTCCCCCAAAAAGCTCTAAGTTAACTAGTTACCAAATAAATTAACATGAAATTGTGATTTAAAAAAGGAAAAGCACCAAAATGGGGGCAAAACTAATTAGCCTAAATCCCAAATGCTTCCCAAGTGTTTTCCAAATTTCGAATTCAAAATACTTCTCAAATACATGTTGCAATGGATCCACTAGATTTATTTGATTGAAGGATGTTGAAGTGGTCCCATCAGTATTGAAGGTGGTTATTTTTATTCAATTAGGTTTACTTATTTAATGAAAATATTTATTAAGACATTTAAATAAATCTAGGATAAATACTGGAAAATGGACATGTTATTTTGCTATTTTACAGAATTTCAAACAATTAAATATGTATCAAAAATTATTTTTAAAACAACTAAAAACAAAACATTATATTTATTAAACTAAATAAAGCAAAAGCAAGGGCTCTGTTTGTTTGTGACATAACTATAAAATGTCAAACGCACAAGCAGAAGCTTGCTTGCCAAACAAGACTTAGATTCAGCAACAGAAGTTAACCGAAGTTAATGGAGGGGAGGTAAGTGATACAAGATTTTGAAAATAAGGGATGTCCAGGGCCGGTCCTGAGTATTTGGAGGCCCGGGACGAACTACCAAAAGGGAGGCCCCTATACATTTACATATAATTTTTTTTAAACACGTTGAAGTTCATTTTTTACAACTGTTTAAGATAAAATCAGATTTTTTTTTATTATTAACAAGTGCTGCATCCAAGTAACTTTAGGATTGCCTACATACCAAGGAGGGGGCTATACCTGACCCCAAGGATCAAGCACAATGTAGTTCTCTTAAACTACCCACCCTGGCCAAAGGCCTACAAATCATACCCTAACACTCCACTTCCCAAAAAAGGCCAATGAACAAACGGCAGGATAGTTTCACTTAAAGTGTATTCTTCTCACATTTTTTGAAGCAAAATCACTAATCAGAGTTGCATAATCAAGCTCCTCAACCATACCCTTTTCAATCGATAACATAGCTAATCCATTCAATCTTTCTTGAGACATAGTCGATCGAAGGTAAGATTTGATCAACTTTAACTTTGAAAAACATCTTTCCGCAGAGGCAACTGTAACAGGGATAGTCAACAATATTCTATAAACAACCCATGTATTTGGGAAAGTACCATCCATTCTTTTCAAATAATTCAACACATCAATTGCTTTTTTTGAATCTTTTGGCAAGAATTCTCTTAACTGTTTCAACTCTAAAAATAAATCTTTCCCATCAATATCATAAAGGTCGTCATGTTTTAGAAACTCTTCAAGAGATGCACAATGAGTCTTCAAACTATGATCATCCATAGAGCTAAACTTTAAATCAAATAAAAACCCAAACATGCCTTCATAAAATTCAAATTGTTCAAACCTACTCTTAAGTGAAGAAGTAGCTTGATCCACTATATATAGGAAGTATTTAACTCTAAAGGATTCTTCAGCTGGTAGTGTTGCCTCTTCACTAGCACTCTCATCAAATTGTCTCTTTCTACGTATGATACGTTTTTCATGAAATATGGCTTCAATCTCCATTTTAGTTGCAACCTCTTTAGCTTCAATCATGGCCTCTTGAAATCCATTTTCTCTGTACTTTTCAAAAAATGTAATAAGCCCTTTCAATTCATCAATAGCAACATCAATATGCATGTCTTGCTTTTGCAACAATTTGCTAACACTGTTGACAACAAACAATAAATTGTGCCAAATTATCATCCCCAATAAGAATTCAAAATTCTCCATTTCATTTGTTGCCAACGACTCGGCTTCACTCTTGATTTTCGGATCTCTATCAATGTTTTCCAAGTGAATTAAAGCATCTCTAATTTCTGTGGCTTGGAATCTTATTGCTCTAACACTTGCAACCCGACTTTCCCATCGAGTTTGTGATAAGGACTTAAGTGTGAGACTTGGAACATGTTCTTTTAAAATATCCCACCGCTTGGTAGAAGATGAAAACAATGTGTATAGGCGTTGTATCACTCCAAAAAAAGATATAGCTTTAGCACAAGAGTTGGCCATATCACAAAGTGCAAGGTTAAGACTATGACAACCACAAGGAGTGTAAAATGCTCTAGGATTCACTTCGAGTAGTCTTTTTTGTACTCCTTTATTTTTTCCTTTCATATTGGAGCCGTTGTCATAACCTTGTCCCCTCACATCACAAATATCAAGTTCCAACTTATTCAACACATCTTCAAGTTCAGTAAAAAGCCCTAATCCTGATGTATCATCCACCTTCAGAAATTCTAAAAAGAACTCTTCAACCTTTATTGGATTTTTTGAAACATCCACACATCGAATAATAAGAGACATTTGTTCTTCGTGACTAGTATCCGGCGTACAATCAAGTATAACTGAAAAGTACTTTGCTTTTTTGATTGTTTTAACGATTGCATTCTTTATCTCACCCGCTAACATTTCTATCATTTCATTTTGAATTTTGTGACTGAGATAATGCTTATGAACCTCACCAGATTGATAACGTCGAATGTGCTCTTTCATTACAGGATCAAATTCGGCAATCATTTCAATCAAAGCTAAAAAATTCCCATTATTCTCTTCATAAATCTTTTCATTGCCTCCACGAAATGCCAAACCATTTTTACCAAGTGTTTTCACAACAGCAAGTATCCTTAGTAGCACTTGTCTCCAATGTTCTCTCTCTTTGTTTATCATTAATTGCACATCTTTATCAATTGCTTCACCCTTTTGCAATCTCATTTCTAATTCAACCCAAGAACTCATGCAGTTCATGTGTGCACTACTTCCTTCATGACTTTGAAGCCTATGACTAAGATGTTTCCAGGTTTTAAAACCTTTGGTAGCCAAATGACTATTGTTTCCCTCTTTCTTGAACAACTTACAACAAAAACAAAATACTCTATCTAAAGCAGTTGAATATACAAGCCATCTTCTATTATGATTTTCTCCATTTAACCATTGTCTCTTGTAGTGCATGGAAGAAAAATGTCTACCACTAGGTCCACTTTTAGGGAAATCAATATCAATTCTTACAGGCCCTCTTTCAACTAATAAATCTCTAAAATTCCCATTTATCTTGTCCCAATTCCCCGGATCATAAATATTTAAAGGCCCAATTTCTTCAATAGGTTCTTCATTAGCATTTTTATGTTCTTCATGCCCTAAATCCCCATGCTTTTCATGCACTAAATCTTCATGTTGTTCATTTAAATGTTCTTCATTATCATTCACATTTTCCTCAATATCATTCACATGTTCTTCAATATCATTCTTTTTAGTGCCAGTGGCACTAAAAAATTTAAGAATAGCTCCGCTTTGAGATTGAATCAATTTTTCTGTTTTTTGTTTTTTCTTTCTTTTTTCACATCCAGACATATGCTTTCGAGGACCCATAATAATAAATAATGCAGCAATCAATCTCAAATCCCAAACAAAGATAAGGAAAAATAGAACCTGATTAGCCAAAAAATTGAAATCACCCCTCTTTGACTTTACTCTTTCTAGTTTTCAAATATCAACCTCCAACTTGAAAAATTGATTATCTGAAAAAAAAAATGTAAAATTCATAATAGAACAAAAAAAATTAGGGCATATATATAATTGGATTGATCAAAAGTCATACCTTAACATATACTCTGAGGGCACATGTTAACAAAACCCTAAAAAGTAATGACACATGTTAACAAAACCCTACATAAAAAAAATGTTGGAGATTTAGAATCTTAGAAATACCAAATACAATCTTTATATAATTGTATTCTTTATACTATTATAATATATTATATATATTATTATATATCATATATGATATTGATACCTCGTGTCATAGGCTAAGAGGAACTGAGGAAGTAGAACTTGAGATTCGAGAAAGGGACGAGACAATCTGCTTATCTGCGGCTCAGCTACACCTCAGATTCATAAAGCAGCCAAACTTTATTTTTTTTATTATTATATATATATATACAATGTGGGCCGGCTGGACTAATGTTTATTGTAATTTGTTTATCAAGTTATATATGTAATGTGGGCCGGCTGGGCTAATGCTTATTTAGTAGAGTGTATATATATATATACAATATGTAACCAAATATTTGGGCCCTCAAAAGTTTAACATTTTTTGGGGCCCAGGGCACTTGCCCCACCAGCCCCCCTATTGGGCCGGCCCTGGGGATGTCAATGATATTATTCAAAACCCAGGGGAGGTCTCTGATATTCAGTCATACCTTAGGGGAGGTCAATGATAGTTACCCAAAAATTAAATAAATATGAAAATTTTCATTTTTCTCGCATAAATATAATATAAAAAAAAACATATTTCTTTTGTAAAACAGAAACCATAGATGCATAGATCTCAAAACAAAATACAAGAAATCACCCAAAAAAAAAAAGCCCAAAAATGGATAAAGTTATGGTAGTTTAAAGTTGGCAGATAATATTATTTATTAGACAGATAAAATATTAAAATCTCAAAATCAGGCTAACTTATATTTTTTTGTAAAATTTTCAAGTCCGATGCATAGATCTCAAAGAAATATATGAAATGCACAAAAATCAATAAATAAATAAAATTCATCCCATAAGGCCAAAAAATGAGAAAATTATGATCATTTTTGTAAATATTATCTCTTTTTATCTATTAGATGGGCTTTTTGCTGAACAAAAAAGTAGCCAAGAGGCTTTTTAAAAAATGGTTACATCATGTGAGTTTTTGACTAATACACTTAATGTTAAGTGGTCTATGACCTAATATCCCAAAATAATATTTTAAAATTTTTAAACTTCTAATGTTACTCTTTTTTTTTTTAATAAACAACTTCTAATGTTACTCGAGTATAAAGGAAAGAACAAGAGAATAAGACTTCCTTATTGTTTTCTTTTTTCTTGTGTAAAAAGCATTTCACCCCTTTAACTATATACCGAGTGGCACTTTGGTCCCTAAAGTATGAATTGTGGGGATTTGGCCCTCCAACTATCCATTGAGTTGAAATCTCCACCCTCCATTTCTTTCCATTAAAAAAGTGAACGGAAGAATTGGTGTGCTCTTCACGTGATGAATAATTGAGAGTTATTTTGACATTTTGAATCAGCTACCACATACCCACACCATAAACACTCCAGCCCTAACCCACGAACTGCCATCAAAACCCATGAACCTGTATATCAAAAACTGATCGAACATGCAATGAAAAATTGATTGGGGTTTCCATTCGTAATAGCAAACTTGATCAAGCAATGAGTGTTGTAAGGGTATCATGAGCATCTCCTTTTAAAGGAGTTCCTGTTTACAGTAAGTTTGCTTATGATCCTTTGCTTGGGTTGATTGATATATATATATATATATATATCAATGGTAAAGATTCTGGTAATGGTCCTAATGTCATTTAATAATGCCTTTTTGTCTCTATCCCATCTATTAAATTGATTATAGTATTTAAAGTGTTCTTCCTTTTATTTGTTTATTATTTTGCAGATGGTGATGATTTTTTTTTTAATTGAATACCATCATGGTGGTGAATTCAAGAATATACCACATAAGGTGTATGTTGGTGGTGGTGTACATAATTATGACTTATGTCAGCCTGATACCATGTCATTGCTTGAAATTGTTGACATGGTTGAAGCACTTGGGCATGGAAAGAATTATAAATTATTATTACAAAATGCCTGGTATGGACCTCCACGTTGGATTAAAGGTATTGCAAAGTAATGAAGATGTATTGGAAATGGTTCAATATATACCTACAAGTAGACTTATTGAGATTTACTTGGAACACATGTCTGCCATGCAATTTTTTCAAAGCTAAGTTGGTGGAGTTGTAATTGAAGACATAGATGAGGGAGAACAATTGAGCACAATGAAGGACCACATTTTGATAATGAGGAACAAATTAGATATAAATGAGGCTGATAATGAAGGGACATGTTGATGGAGTTGAATCTGAGCACAGTGACTCAGATTTCCATGAAATTGAATATGATTTCACTGATGATGATAATTTGTTTGACGCAAACATCGCCAAAGATATTGAATGGGCTGGAATAATAGGAAGAAAATAGGCTGAAGATTGGAATAGAGATGGAGCTACTTCAGAGTTTTTTGTTCATTCTGAGGTCATTGATGGAGATTGGCAATTTGATTTCGTAGATTCAGATCAATTAATGAGCATTGATGGCTCGTCTGATGATGATGGGTCAAAAAGGCCCAAGTTTGCTGAATTTAGAGCTGCCACAGATATGAGAGATCCTCAATTCAAAGTGGGAATGTTGTTCAGGGATGCAAAGGAGTTCAGAGAGGCTGTAAGGGAGTATGCTATTAGGAATGGAAAGAATATAAAGTTAAAAAAGAATGAAGGGAAAAGGGTTAGAGATGTATGCAAAAAAAGGTGTGATTGGATGACATTTGCTTCATTCAAGCAAGGTGAGAAGACTTTCCAAGTGAAGACATATAAAGGGGAGAATAAGTGTGCCAGAGAATTTAACAATAGAAATGTTAAGTCAACATGGTTGTCTAAAAAGTATGTAGACAAAATAAGATCCAATCCTATATGGCCTATTGAGTCTTTTAGAGATGTTATCAGGGAGGATTATGTTGTTGGAGTGTCCAGGGATCAACTATACAGAGCAAAAAAGGCAAGCTGGATTCTGGTAGTTGTATACCTGTGTGGGCTGGGGATGGCAAGTTTCAGATTAGGTGTTTGAAAGGTGAGCAAAATTCAGTGAATTTGAATGACGGATCATGTTCTTGCAGAAGGTGGGACAGAGCAGGTATTCCATGTTCTCACGGAATCTCAGCAATGTTTTACCTGTTTCGTAGCTCAGAGAAATATGTGCATGACTACTATAAGAAAAAGATGTACATGAGAATCTATTGTCACATTAATCCAATGAGTAGATATCAAATGTGGTCAAAAACTGGTCTTACTCCAGTCCTTCCTCCCATTTATCGTAAACAACCGGGAAGACCAAAAAGACTACAAAGAAGAGAAGCAGATGAGCCAGGAAACCCAAGCAAAGTGGGAAAGCATGGAATTGTGATGACTTGTAGAAAATGTGGTGCACATGGTCACAACCAGAGGAGATGCCATCAGGGCCGGTCCTAAGTTTTGGAGGGCCTTAGATGAACAACTAGAATGGGGCCCTCTATATACTACTATGAACTAGTTACCATAAGATACTAAAACAAGTATAAAGCAAAAAAATTATACATGAACTTACATATACCAATTAACGAAGAAGAATTCACTTAACAAGGCAAAAATATTTTAATCTAAATATTTAATATCATTGAAATATTATCCTTCTTGCATTTTTAGCCGCAAAATTACTAATTAAGCTTGTATAATCAAGCTTTTCTATCATTTTTTTCAATAGATAACATGGCTAATCCATTCAATCTTTCTTGTGACATGGTTGACCGAAGATATGATTTGATCAATTTCAACTTTGAGAAGCTTCTTTCCGCAGAAGCGACTGTAACTGGTATAGTCCACAGTATTCTACAAAAAAATCCATATATTTAGGAAACAAAGTTCCATTGCTTTCAAACAATTAAGCACTTCGATTGACTTTTTTTTTTTTTTTTTTTTTTTTTATGGTTCAAAGAAAGCTCTGTATACTTTGTTAGAATGTCGAGAGAGAGAGAATCGTGAGTTGTGTGGTCTCAGGTTAGGGACTGCTGGGTTTTGAATTTTTCTTTTCTTTTGTTTTCTTTTTTTTTTTTTCTTTCTTTTTTTTTTTTTTGAAGAAAACAGATACAAGAGAACTGGGTATGGGGCTCTTGGGGCTGAAATAATAAGATATTGATAACTAATACAATCTAGTAGTATAATAGCACCAAGTATTAGTGGGGGCCTTAAAGTTTTCTTCATGTTTGGGGGCCTTAGGCCCACGTCTATTTCCTAAATAGCAAGGTCCGGCCCTAGATGCCATGCAGATAACAAGCCTTTTCTAGGGTTGTCACACTCGTTCCAAAATTTCATGGTTTTATCATGCATTTTTAACTTTTGAAAATTATCAATGTTATGTGATAATGGTTAATGAGGTTGACTGTGAGCCAACGGTAAATTGTCAATAAGGACACAGGAATTTGGTAAGCAAGATTACATTGGCATGAGTAAATGGCATTTATGCGAGCTAAATGTTATTTGAAATATCTGGTATTTTATGAATAGTGAATTATACCTCTGTGGAGTAAATTTTGGTAGTTTTGTTATCGTTGTAGAGCATTTTGAACATTGCGGTGAGAATGTGAGTGACATTAAATAAAAGGTAGGTTGCATAGAAATTCCATAGAATTTAGTTTCCGAACGTAAGTTTGGACCCAAACGAGTCTTAGTTGAAAACTTTTGTAATTTATAGTTTCACTCGTAAAGGCGTAAAATGGATGTGCGCGAGGTTTCGGGAGTTAATTAGAAGTTTGAGAAACTTGTGGGGAGGTAAACGCAATTTTCAAAAAGATTGTCTATAAATAGAGGGGGGGTGAGAAATCCATTTGTTATAAACTTTACAAAATATCTTGAGAGAGGAGAGAGAAAGGAGATTTGTTGCCACGGGCTTTGCGACGACGATCGGCGACCTTTCGTCCGTCTGTTTTCGACCAGATTTCATATTTGGACTCTTGGAGATAAGATCTACGTTTTGATACCTCTTAGGCTTCGTTTGGCTAACTTTTGTAAAAATTTAATTTCTAGACTTTTGGGAAAAACCCAGTAAAACTTGTAGGAATCGCTTGAAATCTGAGATCCGACGTTTAAACGGCCCTCTAGTCGATCCTTCAAAGTTTAGGGGAAATCGCACGAGGTATGAAATCTTAACCTATGTTATATAGGTGAAATACATGTTTTAGATTTAGACGACGAAATTGTGATCTGGGCAAAATTCATGTGTTAATCTTAGGCTCGTTAATTATGCACGCGCTTAAATGTGAAAAGCATGTTTAAATTTACGCGAGCACGTTGAGTTGTCTATAGGGGTCAAAAGGGGGGACTTATACAAATTCATGCCGGAGTAAGCTTCTCGATGTTTGAGAATTTTTAGTAGCGACGGCTACTGTGCATGGTTTAAGGCTTGGACTTGTCAGGGCACTTGGGGATATAATGGTTGTAGGCTTGGACTAGCCATTGACATCGCCGTTTAAGTCTTGGACTTGTCTCTACTGGATGAATGCGTATTTTCTCCCTAAAGACTATTGATGTGATTTATGAGAATAAAGCATATTTTGTCATATATGCATATGTTAGAATTTGTACACTCAGCATATAGCTGAGCAGTGGAGCTTTACTCCATTGCAGGTGATAAGAAGAAATGCAAGAAGAAGCGTGAGGAGTGAGGCCGAGGAATGTCGGGGGAACACACTTGTTTATACTTTTGTTTTCTTTCCTAAACTTGTATAAGAATTTGGGAATTTGTAATATGTTGGACTTTGGGGTAGGTTCGTAGTACTATAATCTTGTATTCGAACACCTGGAATTATGCTTTAAATTGTTGTATTTATAGTTACGTTGGTGTTGATTTTGAATTGGAGAACCTTAGGTTGTTAAACTGCACAACTTGGTAAGCTACCAGGGGATCAGTCGACTGGTCTAAGTGTCAGTCGATTGGACCACATGGTTATTTTAGACACTGCTTTTTAAAAACATGGAAAAACCAGTCGACTGGTCCATGTTTCAGTCGACTGGACAACTGATGAAAATGTTGATTTTTGTTTTTGCTCAATGCACAGTCGACTGAAAATTTGAGGCCCCAGTCGACTGAGCCCCCGACACTGTCGACTGGACGGGCTGTTGATCTTTTCAAAACCTCACTGCTAGGTCATCAGTCGACTGGGTCCCTACACTAGTCGACTGGACCTCTGTTTTCAAAAATGAATTCTCTTGGACGTGTTTTAATTGGACAAACTTTTTAGACTTTGTTTTTAAGGATTTGTATTTATGTTTTCTGCTGCTGTTTTTCTTTAATGGAATTGGATGAGCCTTGGTGGCGTGTCACGTCCTATTTTCGTGCGAAAAGGGATGGGTTGTGACAAGGGTTGCCTCAACAAAATCAGCACAAGCACAATCTTCCAGAGCTGCATCCACACAACCAGCTCAAGCACAGCCTGCCAAGGCTACAACAAAATCAGCACATGCACAGCCTTCCAGGGCTGCCTCCACACAACCAGCTCAAGCACAGCCTTCCAGAGCTACAGGAACAAACTTAGCACAAGCACAACCTGAGGGGTAAAGGGAAACATGATTGATGTAGGTGACTTTTTTTTGTGTCAAAAATGTTTTTTGTCTCCTGTGTCTTAATGTCTTGAGTTGATTTTTTGTGATCTGTTAATTGGAACATCAATTGATCTTTGATGAGTTTTGTTTCTTATGGAGATGCTTTAGATTGACAATGAGTTTTTGTATGCACATTATCAATATGAATGAAACCGCTTTGTTATTGTACATATTTGGCATAACAGTTTGGGGTTGCTTGTTCACTTTTTTTTTTTCACACACATTATTTGATTTTTTTTTTTTTATTCCTTCTTCTTTTTCTTTTTTTTTTTATTCCCCTATTCTTTACCTATCTATTTCTTTCCTATGGCCTGGTATTGCTCTGTTGTGTTGTAGAGCAAAATTGGCAGGAAAACATGGCTGGTTTCCCTCCATGTGAGCAGCTGGTATAAAATGTTAGGGTAAATTGCATTTTGCACCCTCAAACTATACCATGTTTTGCACTTTGGTCCCTAAACTATCATTTTTCGCATTTTAGTCCCTCAACTATCATTTTGTGGCAGTTTGCCCCCTCCCTCACTTTTAGCGTCACTTTTGGTGTCACTAAAAAGTGACTTTTTTCGTCATTGAAAGTGAAGGAGGGGGCAAACTGCCACAAAATGATAGTTGAAGGACCAAAATGCGAAAAATGATAGTTTAGGGACCAAAGTACAAAACATGGTATAGTTTGAGGGTGCAAAATGCAATTTACCCAAAATGTTAAAATAGCCCTCTATGTGAGCGGCTGCTTTAAAGGAAAGTAACGGAAGGTAGGGATTTCAACACAATGGATAATTGGAGGGCTAAATTGCCACAATTCATAGTTGAGGGACCAAAGTGCCACTCAGTGTATAATTTGAGGGGGCAAAATATAGGGGACAAAATCTAAAAAATTAAGGGTAAATATCATTGACCTCCCCTGAGATATGACCTAATATCAGAGACCTCCCCTAGGTTTTGAATAATATCACTGACCTCCCTTATTTTCAAAACCTTGTATCACTGACCTCCCCTTCATTAACTTCTATTAACTTCTGTGGCTGAATTTGAGTCTTGTTTGGCAAGCAAGCTTTTGCTTGTGCGTTTGGCGTTCTATAGTTATGTCACAAACAAGCAGAGCCCATACTTTTGTTTTATTTAGGTTGATAAATATAACGTTTTGGTTTTAGTTGTTTTAAAAATAAATTTTGATATACATTTAATTGTTTTAAATTCTGTAAAATAGTAAAATATTATGTCAGTATTAATACTAGATTTATGCAAATGCCATAATAAGCATTTTAATTAAATAATTAAAACTAATTGACTAAAAATGTATGCACATGACTTAGCAACTAATGCTTAGTTTGGCCCCACGTGACTTTTTAAAAGTAGTTTATGAAATTTATTATTAAGTTTTTTTGATAATTTTGTACAAGTGGCACGTTACACTTCAAAAAAGCACCATGAAATCAAAAAGCAACCTTGAATTTTTAAAAGCTTCATTCTACAGCTTTTAAAAGCTCCCCTCCAAAAAAGCTCTAAGTTCAATTTTTGTAAAGCTCATAAATTAGTTACCAAATAAGTTAACATGAAATTGTGGTTTAAAAGGAGAAGCACCAAAAGGGGAGCCAAACTAAGCCTAAGTCCCAAATGCTTCCCAAGTGTTTCCCAAATTTGAATTCAAAATAATTCTCAATACATGTTGCAATGAGCCCACTAGATTTATTTGATTGGAGGATGTTGAAGTGGTCCCATCAATATTGAAGGTGGTTATTTTTAGTCAATTAGTTTTACTTATTTAATTAAAATGCTTATTAAGACATTTAAAAAAATCAAGGATTAATACTGGAAAATGGACATATTATTTTGCTATTTTATAGAATTTCAAACAATTAAATATATATCAAAAATTATTTTAAAACAACTAAAACCAAAACATTATATTTATTAAACTAAATTAAATCAAAGTAAGGGCTCTGTTTGTTTGTAACATAACTATAGAATGCCAAACACACAGGCAGAAGCTTGTTTGCCAAACAAGACTCAGATTCAGCAACTGAAGTTAACGGAAGTTAATGGAGGGGAGATAAGTGATACAAGGTTTTGAAAATAAGGGAGGTCAATGATATTATTCAAAACCCAAGGGAGGTCTCTGATATTCAGTCATACTTTAGGGGAGGTCAATAATATTTACCCAAAAATTAAATAAATATGAAAGTTTTCATTTTTTTTCGCATAAATAAAATATAAAAAAAATTGTATTTCTTTTGTAAAGCAGAAATCATAGATTCATAGATTTCATAAATAAAAAAAAATACAAGAAATCAAAAAAAAAAAAAAAATCACCCAAAAAGTCCAAAAATTGATAAAGTTATGGTAGTTTAAAGTTGATAGATAATATTATATGTTTGCGGACAGATAATATTATCTATTAGACAGATAAAATATTAAAATCTCAAAATCAGGCTGTAACTTATATTTTTTTGTAAAATTTTCAAGTCCAATGCGTAAACTCAAAGAAATATATGAAATGCACAAAATAAATAAATAAAATTCATCCCATAAGGCCAAAAAAAATGTGAAAAAATATTATCTCTTTTTATCTGTTAGATGGGCTTTTTGCTGAACAAAAAAGTAGCCAGAAACTTTTTAAAAAATGATTACATCATGTGGGTTTTTAACTAATACACTTAATTTTAAAGGGTCTATGACCTAATATCCCAAAATAATATTTTAAAAATTTTAAACTTCTAATGTTACTCTTTTTTTCTTTTTTATATTTTATAAACAAATTCTAAATTTCTAATGTTACTCTTTTTTTTATTTTTTTATTTTTTTATCCTTAGATGATTCGCAAACCAATAGAGTCGTCAAACCTACAAGAGTATAAAACAGGTCAGGTTTAGAACCAACCACACTTTAAGACATCAGCAGTCTCACTCACATATATAATATAAGATTTCCAGCAAAAAAAAATATAATATAAGATGGTTCTGAAGTTGAAGTTTATTTATACTTGGGACTTTTTCAACAAGTAATTGAGCATCCTAAGGTGTACTATGAACTCCTGTACATCATCTATGTATACACAAAAACAAGTATTTGATATTAATAGTGGCAAACAAAAACACTAGTGTATAGTCATATATATGAAAGATCATAAATGTAAATCTTTATAACCATCTTTACATGAACAAAACTATTCACTTGTAGGGGGGAAGGGAAAGAGAGATTCACATCATACTTGGCCTTTTTTGAACTTCTTTTCTCTTACCCAAAACCTTTTTAAATCATTCTCAAGCAACCAAATAACGAAAAACGAATAAACCCCCGAGGGTAGATCAAGTGAGACGGGTCTTAAGAGAGATGCTGGGACACATTAACATATGTTGGGATTCTCGGAGACTCGTCGTTGGTGAAAAATTCCAAACAATTTTGGTGCATACAAATATCTAAATTTCAAGACTTAGATAAATGGCAGCGAGCGAGATATCTGTGAGTGGGTAGAGATGTGAGAGAGGAAAAAAAATATTATGGGACACCACAAAATCATTTTCTTAAATGCTTTACCACTAATTGGTCATCGCTCTTTCCTTTGTCCTTCCCCCGATTTTTGACCTCTCAGTCTAGTAGTGGTTACTCCCAATCCATGCGCCCCGCGCCTTATTTGAAACTAAAGCAGGCTGGGTGGCGACCTGGTGTACCACATGCTATGGTGGTGGTCGATGCTACATCATACCACTACATCTCACGAAAATTAATCTTAATTCTATACCTGAATATAAAGTTTCACCAGACAGCTATAAATATACAAAACAGTTTCAAATAACAATCAAGTATTCAGCTGATCAGTACATACCCAAATTTTGGATACACTTGTTTTACAAAGCAGTACCTTTATGTAATCTGACTGAACAAATAAACAATTATAGACTAGGATGAATTAAATAAAGAGACATCATCATCTAGAAATAAGGGGGGTTCAAAATAAAAATATAAGTCAACCATCGAACAGCACACCGACTTTAGTTATAATACTAATTTTCAACAGAACCAGAGGGATGGGGGTGTAGGTGTGTGAGAGAGAGAGGCAGCATGGAAATGGCATTTCACAATTTTGGGGTGTGTAATGTGTTCCATGCCCAAAATTGAGAAGATTAACTACATTTGAGCCCATGAATTTCATTCAGAGGGAGCCATGACCCATATGCTTTTATTGTCAAACCCTTGAAGAGGTCAATATTAGCAATTTTTATAATTTCACTTAATGTTTTAATTTCAGACTGAAGTGACTCAGAAAATTCAAACTGTCTAAATCTATTTTCACCCTATTCTTTTTCTTCCTATTTTTCTCTTTGTTTTCCGTATTTAAAAACAAAACAAAAAAATCCACAGTATTTTCTTTTCCACTCCCTCAAAAAAAAAAAAAAAAAAAAAAAAAAAGGCTTCAACTTACTGCCACTGCCAACCCAACATCTATGTGGTTTATTTAGCTATGATAACCATATTTAGAATTACTAGTGTTAAGTTACACTTGAGTTTAGAGAATGGGCACAAGAATGTAAGTCAAGACCTAATACCCTCCCTCACATGCGACCCCCTCTCGCACATGGAGAACACAACAAACGGGGCTCCATCATAATAGAGCGAGCTAACAAAGTGCAATATGCACTCAGAATGAATGGTGGAGACTGGAGAAGTGAACCCAAGACCTTCTAGAACCGAACTCTAATACGATATTTGGTCACCAGTTACCAACTTAAGTCGGTCACCTATTGTTAGAATGGGCCAATCAATGTATATCAAGCTCTAATAAGTAGATTCTGTGAAAATCACTAAAGAAAAATAACTACCAATCCAAAAAGAATATCTAAGAGCTAAGACACAACAGAAACAATAGATATACTCGGAGACAGAGAATCTAGTCCCTTGGTTTATAATGACACAGACGATCAAACAGGACAGGAGTCCTGTTGTTCTGTTTCAAGAATGAAGTGATCCTGTGGTTCATCTATCGGTAACACATGAAAGAAAACACAATAGTCAAAAGAAAACCATCTAAACTAGGTTAGGAGCTGAATCAGTCAAAAAGATATCCCACGTAACCACTCTGATTTATAAATAATGATCTTTCTAAAATTGCTTACACAATCAGAAGTTGACTTAAAAACTGTTAAATCATTCGCCGTCGCATATGTCAAAACCCAGAAAAATTCTCCTTTCCCAATTCTAAACTAGTGATACTTTTATATGTCCTCTCCCCATATAGCACAACTGAATACTCAGATAAAACTTGTGAACCCAAGATGAGAAGATGGAATAGTTGTGCTTCTAGATCAGAAACTATGAATTCCAAGCTAAACATCACAATCTGTCATCTTGATGGTCTATCAATGACAAAGCTACCAAATAAAGAAGGTGATACCGTGAAACTGCAGATAAAATGGAGAGCCCCTAAGAAAAGCTTCCTACCCAGAAGACTTGTCAAAAAGAATCAGACGTCAAAACAAGGTATAAACTCTGATGGGTGTGTTTACTGGAACGAAGGCTTTGATCATAACTGCAAGTTGAAACAAACCGACTCCACGCGATTCAGGAGCTGGATGATCAACCTAGAGGTGTATGTAAGTATAAAGTCTTGGTGTTGTAACCTACAAGATTTAACATTTATATCCCACACTTCACTTAAGGGCCCGTTTCAAAATCCTAAATGCAATAATTGCATTCACACTTTTACCTAGCATATTAGCTAAACGGGCGGTGAGCGTTTCATTTTAAAAATTATGCTTAAAATCATGGATTTTGAAATTTTAGGCAATCATAGTACCAGATTCACGTGTCCGACCCCGTACCCAATCGGACACTCGGATCCGCCACTTGTGATGTTGAAAAGGTAAGAAGAAGATCAAAATTGAGAGCAACGAAGGTTTCTAACTATTCATATGAAGCAACATAGTGTGTTAATATGTTCAAAAGGTGTCGTTTAGAAAGATATCCCTGGATCCTAAGATTTGGATTTAGAGAGGTCCGACACCTAGATAGTAGATAAACACCCATACCCGAATCTAGGTAACATAGCTCCTATTTTCACTTTAAGATACTATATATGATATGAATGAGACTTTCTAAATTCAAGTAACAACAAACATGCTACTCATGTATCAAAGATTTTACCAGGGATTAAGCGTGGAATCAGGCCGCACAGCTTCGGTTTTAGCCAAACTCAGATTGGATATCGCGGAATTTGCTGGTCCAACTGAAACTGTTGTCAAACTTCCAGTCAGGTGCTGCATTGGTGGCTCCACTTTTGACTCCGGACTAACAGTAAGTCTGAGACAGAATTTGTAAGCATAGACAGATCAACATAGGGTCAAATATACTTGGGGTACCATGTATTATCCATAAAATTTAAACTTGGGCCCCTCTATTATTGATTGAATCACTAATGGTCCTCACCCCTCAATGCTTAAATTAGTTCTATTGATTACAATGTTAACAGAACGCCTTAAACAGTAGTCTACATTTGCCCACAACTCAAATGGACGCTTCTCAAATTTCCTCGAATGAAATCTGAGTTTTTTTAAAAAAAATCATAAAGTGATGCAATTTATAGTATAGGGCCTAAAATAAAATTTGGGGAAAAGTACAAGGTACCAAGTGTATATGATCCTATCAAAATACTATAAAGTCATTGGCAATAAATGAACTGCAGGTGAAACTACACTTCTTCGAATTTCAAGCCATAAACCCCGTCAGCGTTGTACACCCTCTTTCTCCAACCTTGCTACAACCATCTCTACCTTCGTGCGTAAGATTTCAAAATGAAAATGAAAATGAAAATGAAAATGACAATGACATGGGCAGCTCCTATTCAGAATCAGACGAGGAGCCAGAGCCTGGCTATAGAAGCCTAATATCAGCAAATCTCCTAATTGGTGGCCATGTAGATTATGACAAGCTTGAACATGCAAATGACGAGAATTGGGAAGAAGAGAGGCAAGTGAATTATGAGGCAAATCAGAAACCTTCACTACTAAACCTTCTCTCATGGAACAACAGAAGGCCCGGTTTTAGAGATGATCATCCAATGGATGAGCCACTCCTGAACAAAGCAAATGGCGAAGACGGAGGCGATGACATTGATAATGACCGCCGGACCCACTTGTCGCCAACCCAATCGAGACATGATCAAGTCAAATACACTTTACATCCATTTGGCTTAGTGGGTAGCGACCAGTTTGAGATAGGTAGCTGGGAAAAGAGAAAGTTTGTTAGCAGAGATGGAAAACTAGAGTTAGAGACAGAAATGTTTCTGGCTTCAATTGATCAGAGGAGCGGGAAAGCATCAGGTGAAGGTGCCTGCACAGTTCTAGTCATAGTAATAGCTGATTGGCTGCATCAAAATCCAAGAATCTTACCACTAAAGTGCGAATTTGATAAATTGATTAGCGAGGGATCTTCTGTATGGAGAACTCTAAGTAAAGAAGAGAATAACAAGGAGAAATTCTCGGATCAGCACTTTGACCTTGATACCGTCTTACAAGCACAAGTTAGACCTTTAATGGTGGTCCCTGAGAAGTCCTTTGTAGGATTTTTCGAACTTGAAAATATTCCAAATAAGTTGGAGTTCTTAGAAAGTGCTATGTCTTTAATAGAATTTGAGAAAAGGATATTCATATTATTTACATACCCCGGTTTATATAATGTTACAATGGTTGAATAAAAAGGAAAGACAATAAAATAAAATAAAGAGCAATAAATGAAAATAACTATGGTCAACATGACCCATTATTATGAGAATATTATGAGAATACAAATCTCCTAAATATCTTTTAATTCCAACACTCCCCCTCAAGCTGGGGCGAATATATCGACTAGCCCGAGCTTGTGAAGAGACAACTGAAGAAGACCAGGACCAATAGACTTAGTGAACATATCTGCTGTTTGTTCACGTGAAGTAACAAACCTTGGTGAGATAACTCCTGACTTAACCTTTTCACGAATAAAGTGAATATCAACTTCAATGTGCTTTGTTCTCTCATGAAGGACTGAGTCGGATGACAACATGATAGCTGACTTATTATCACAAAACAAGGTAGACGAGTCCTTCACAGGAAACCCCAACTCATCAAGAATAGAACGAAGCCAGAGCAGCTCACACGTCCCCTGGGCCATGGCACGATACTCTGCTTCAGCAGAAGAACGGGAGACAACTGCCTGTTTTTTGCTTTTCCACGATATTAGGTGATCACCACGAAAAATACACAAACCAGAAGTGGAACGTCTATCGCTTTTCGAACCTGCATAATCTGCATCAGTAAAACAGGAAAGACCTGACTGTATTCCTGTCTTGAAGAACAGACCAAGACCCGGACAGGTCTTAAGATATCTGAGAATATGATACACAGCATCCAAATGAGAGGTCCGAGGTGAGTGCATAAACTGACTCACAACACTAACAGCAAATGTCAAATCCGGTCTTGTGTTCGTCAAATAGATGAGACGACCCACAAGGCGCTGATATACTGAGGGATCAGGTAATAACTCCCCCAACTCAGTAGATAGCTTCACGTTTGGATCCATAGGGGAAGAGGCTGGTCTACACCCAAGCATACCGGTATCCTGAAGGAGATCCAAAGCATACTTTCGCTGAGATAAAGAGATACCATGGCGTGAGCGAGCTACTTCAATACCAAGGAAATATCTTAGAGGACCCAAATCTTTAATATCAAATGACGCCCCGAGATCATGCTTTACTTGAACAATACCTGAAGCATCGTCACCCGTAATAATAATATCATCGACATAAACTGAGATAATAATACACTTCCCTTGGGAGTTACGACGAAGAAAACAGGTGTGATCTGAGTGGCACCGGATAAAACCCATAGTAAGTACCACTTCACTGAAACGACTAAACCAAGCACGAGGAGACTGCTTCAATCCATAGAGAGATTTTCGGAGGCGACAAACTTTCCCCAAATACTCCCCCTGAGCCCGAAAACCAGGAGGGGGATCCATATAGATGACTTCAGACAAATCACCATTAAGAAACGCGTTCTTGACATCAAGCTGATGAAGAGGCCAAGAATAGGAAGTAGCAAGAGAAACAAGAAGCCGGACTGTGGTCAGTTTAGCAACTGGAGCAAAAGTAGCCCCGAAATCCTTACCTGGAACCTGTGTGAAGCCCTTAGCCACAAGACGGGCCTTATATCGGTCAATGGTGCCGTCTGCCAAATACTTAACACTGAAAACCCACTTACAGCCAACTGTACGTTCACCATCCGGGAGAGAGACAAGTTCCCAAGTCTGATTATCCTGAAGAGCATTCATTTCTGTTTTCATAGCAGCCACCCACTTTGGATTCTGAAGAGCTTCATGAACAGTGCGAGGAATGGAGACAGAATCAACTGCACTAATAAATGAGCCAAATGGTTTTGATAGACCCTGATAAGAGACATACTTAGAAATTGGATGGTTAGTACTACTCGAAAGAATATAACGTGAAGGAGGACGACGAATACGAGTAGGATAACGAGGAGGAGCAACATCAGAGACTAAAGGAGGAGATGAGATACCTGATTCCGGAGAAGATGTTGGCATGGGGCCTGGAGCGCGAGGACGACGAGAGTACACCTGTAACGGGTCAGTTGTAAGGACTGGAGGCAAAGAGTCACTGGGTATGTCACTGGGTAATTCAAGAATAGGCACAGGACGAGGAAGGACTGAGACATCATCCACAACATGCTCTACTGGAGTTTCCAAAGAGGAAGAAGCACCTGGAAAAAAAGGAACCGTTTCCAAAAAAGTGACATCCAAAGAGTGATACAAGTGACGTGTGACAGGATCATAGCAACGATATCCTTTGGACATGGAGGAGTACCCTAGAAAAACACATCGAACAGCCTTATCATCAAGTTTAGTACGTGTAGGGCTGCGATTTTGGACAAAACAAGTGCACCCAAAAACCCGGGGGACAATGGGAAATAGTGTACTATCAGGCTTAAGGACATGAAGTGGGGCCTGGCCTTGGAGAATACGGCTAGGAGTACGATTAATAAGGTAAGTAGCAGTAAGGACAGCAAAATGCCAAAAAAACTTGGGAACATCCATACCACGTAAGAGACACCTAACCATAGCCATAAGATGACGATTTTTACGTTCGGCCACCCCATTTTGTTCGGGGGTGTAAGGACAAGTGAGTTGTTGAAGAATTCCCCCTTTATTAAGTTCGGCCCGAAATTCATTAGTAATATATTCTCTACCATTATCAGACCGAATATTACGCACAACAGTATGAAATTGAGTTTTAATCATTTGAAGAAAATTTCTAAAATGAGAGAAAACTTCAGATTTTTTCTTCATAAGATAAACCCAAGTACAACGAGTATAGTCATCAATAAACGTGACATAATAACGGTGTTGAGATAGAGCAGTGACAGGTGAGGGTCCCCAAACATCTGAATGAATAAGATCAAAAGCACTGGGTGCTCTATGCATGCGAGGAATATAAGAAGTGCGAGTATGCTTTGACAATTCACAGACCACACATTTAAAATTAAAGTCTTTGCAGGCTTTATTCAACGGAGGAAATAACCAACATAAGTACTGAAAATTTACATGTCCTAAACGAGCATGCCACAAGTCCAATGTTTGAAGAGAAAAATCATATTTATTAGAATCGGGCAAGACAGAATTATTAGAAGTAGACAAAACAGAAGCTTGTAGGCTGGATGACAACCCTCCTGAAGACGGAGGATCACCAAAGTAATAGAGGCCATCACGCTCATACCCCCTGCCAAAAATCTTCTTCGAAGTCAGGTCCTGCAAGTAACACGACTTAGGTAAGAACACAACAGCACAATTATGATCCTTTGCTATGCGATGAACAGAGAGAAGATTATAGGCAAAATTAGGGACAAAATAGACAGATGTAAGAGTGATGTCTGGGGATAATTTAGCATCACCCTGACTCTGGATAGGGATGGAAGATCCATCAGCAATACGGACAGATTGATGAATAGAAGTAAACGGAGATGTGAAAGTGGAAGCCTCACCAGTCATATGATTACTTGCCCCAGAATCTAGAATCCAAGTGGGATGTTCTGACTTACCATAGAAAGCGGTGGGTGTACCTGTAGCAAGGGTAGCTGTAGGACCAGAAGATGAGACTGACGTACCCAACCCCAAGCGTGACTGAAGCTGAGTAATCTGAGACTGAAGCTGATCATAATCAAGAGGAGAAGTCATGATGCTATGAAGAATACCCAGAAGATGATATGAAGAGATGTAGACTTGCCGGGATAATAACCAATATCGGCAACAACAGTGATCACAGCCGGACACTCGGCGAATCAATCAGAGAGAAGAAGATCAAACACAGCCGCAAAACGTAGCAGCAACAAACATAGCCGGAAACTCGGCGAAACAACGACGGGGGCAACCGGACACTCGGTCACCCAAACATAAGACAAAGAGCACTGAAACGGCTCTTAGCACATCACAAACAGGCCCAACACGGGCAAGACGAGCAGCCCGAAGGCTACTGACAGAGCCGAGAGGCTCGGTAGTGGCGCCGCTAGATGTGTAGGATGCGGCGCAGGCTAGGGCAGGGCTTGGGTGTTGCGGCTGGGAAAGAGAAGGCTAGGGTAGGGTTCGGTGGGGCTGTGAGGGTGCGGCGCAAGGGTGGTGGTGGTAGGCGCAAGGGTGGTGGTGGTGGTGATGGTGATAGGTGTTGGCTCTGATACCAAATAGAATTTGAGAAAAGGATATTCATATTATTTACATACCCCGGTTTATATAATGTTACAATGGTTGAATAAAAAGGAAAGACAATAAAATAAAATAAAGAGCAATAAATGAAAATAACTATGGTCAACATGACCCATTATTATGAGAATATTATGAGAATACAAATCTCCTAAATATCTTTTAATTCCAACATCTTTTGACATCATATGGGAGGAGCTCGAAAAGAGTGAATCGCCATTGAAAGAACAAATCTACATTGTGAGTTGGAACGATCATTTTTTCGTTCTCAAAGTAGAAGAGGATGCGATTTACGTAATTGACACTCTTGGAGAGAGGTTGTCTGAGGGGTGCAATAAAGCCTATATATTGAAGTTCAATAGAGAAAGTGAGGTCTACGCAGTGCAAAAAGAGAGGTGGAGGGGTAATGGTAATTCAAAAAAGGCGGATTCAGAAAAAAGAACTGCCAAAAACAAGTCAAGCAATACCACCGAAGAAGAAGAAGACGGTGAGGATCATAATAAAAGGTGTCGCCAACTAATACGTGAAGGCAAATCTTGCTGCAAAGAATTTATTAAAGGGTTTCTTGCAGCTCTGCCACTGAGAGAACTGGAAGCTGATATCAAGAGGAGAATCACAGGAGATGATGTTCCTCTCCATCATCGCTTGCAAATTGAGTTCCAATACACACAGACTACATGCAACAAAAACTCGGCCAACACAATCAGATCAAATCCGAACGAATCAGGCAGGCCAGAATAGTGGGAATGGAGGAGTGTACTAAATCTCCCAGTGATGATATTGATGAATGTCCTCAAAAAAGGAAAGGATTTGGGGAAGAGTAATTGTTTTGCCATTAAAATCTGTGGAAAGCTATAATATTAGTCAAAGAGAAGAGAAAACATGCATTATTTTGATGAGATTTGAGATGATTAATGTTGTAATATCTATTGTTCAAATTAATTGGTTTTCTAATTGGAGTTCAAATTGATGTTGAGTAGTCTTTAGTAGTTAAAGTTTTACATATTTTTATTCTGAGCATTAGTTCTAATAAGAGTATGAAGACTTGAAAACAAAATTAGACATACAAAAGAGTTTTTTTTATTTAACTTTTTTCTTTATATTTACTAAAATACAAAAGAGTTTGATATTGTGGTGTTGTGGAGATTAGTAAGGTGAAGCAAATAAAAAATATACAAAAAGTTTGATATAGTGCTTGCAACCTACTTGGTTTTGGATGGTATTGAGGATTTTGAAATTTCTAGTAGGCGGCCATTTAGTTTTGGCACTATGCATGGATGGTATTTGAGGATTTCGAAATTTCTTGTAAGCGGTCCTTTTCATGGTTAGACATGGACCATTTTAATTAAATTGCTTTTCATCAGAATATTAAATACTTCCTTGGACCTCCATGACTCCATCTAATTTAATTGCCAGTATTTTGGCTTTTTGGAATTATAATTGTATATTTCCTTATAATTATTTTATTATTATTATTACTTATTTTTTTTCAAATACAAGTAGGAATAGCATCAAGAGATGAAAAGTATATGAAAAAGTGAGAAAGGCACGAAAGATATAGATCTACCGAAAATATTGTGCGTGGATGCAAAGGGATTACACTCAATGAAGAAATTATGGTTTTCTTTTTCACAATTGTCATTCTTGCTTTTCAATGGTTGTAAATGTAGACTACTTAGGCATAATAGTTTTGTTTATTTTGACAGGTTTAGGATGTTTTATTTAATGTCTTGGACGTCAATTTTTAGTTTTCTTATTGCTCAAGGGATAAAAGGATTGCTTTAAGAAGTGGCAAAATGATAGAAGTGAGGAACACTTCAAAAGCTATAAATGTGCAAATAAGGAGGTTAAAAGGACAGTTAGAGTTGCTAAAATGGAAGCCTATGAAGCTTTCTACACCAAGCTAGACACTAGAGAGGGAGAAAAATGTATTTATAAGCTTGCTAAGTCGAGAGAAAGGAAAACACGAGACATTAATCAGGTTAAGTGTATAAAAAGCGATGCTTCTAGGGTATTAGTAAATGACGAAGAGATTAAGGAAAGGTGGAAGAGCTATTTTGAGAAGCAACTGAATGAAAAACATATGGATAACACAATTGAAGAAGAAACTAGAAGTTACGATGAAACTAGAGAATATATATTCTATCGGAGAATAAGGAAGTTTGAGGTGGAATTTGCTTTGAAGAAGATGAAACCCAACAAGGCCTTAGGACCAGATGGGATCCCCATTGAGGTTTGGAAATGCTTGGGAGATGTGGGGGCATCTTGGCTTACAAAAGTTTTTAATAGGATTTTAATGACTAGAAAAATGTATGATGAGTGGAGGAAGAGCATCCTAGTGCCTATATATAAGAATAAAGGAGATGTACAACAAGGCAACAACTATAGAGGTATTAAGTTGATGAGCCATACTATGAAGCTATGGGAGAGAGTGATGGAGCATCGCTTAAGAGGCGCAAAATCAGTGTCAGAAAATCAGTTTGGATTTATGCCTGAGAGATCAACTATGGAAGCAATTTATTTACTTAGGAGACTAATGGAAAAGTATAGAGAGAAGAAAAAAGATCTACATATGGTTTTTATTGATTTAGAAAAAGCTTATGATAGAGTGCCTAGACATTTAATTTGGTGGGTGCTAGAGAAGGAGGGAGTGACCAAGGGTTATATTGACGTGGTGAAGGATATGTATGATGAAGCAGTTACCACAATTAGATCACCAGCCGGAGAAACAAGCGAATTCTCAATTACCGTAGGCCTGCACCAGGGGTCAGCCTTGAGCCCTTATTTGTTCGCCCTAATTATGGATGAATTGACTAGACACATTCAAGATGAGGTCCCATGGTGTATGTTGTTCGCAGATGATATTGTCTTGGTTGATGAGACTAAAGAGGGACTCAACACTAAACTGGAAGCTTGGAGAGAAGCACTGGAGACTAAGGGGCTAAAGATAAGTAGGACAAAAACAGAATACATGGAATGTACTGTTAGCAACAGTGGAAGTAGAGACAATGAAGCAGTGAAGGTCAAAGATCAGGAGATCCCACAGAGGGAACACTTTCTCTATCTAGGTTCAATGATCAGTAGAGACGGAGAGATTGGTGATGACGTCAGCCATAGAATTAAAGTGGGCTAGCTTAAGTGGAGGAGTGCTTCAGGAGTATTATGTGACCGGAGAATACCAGCAAAATTGAAAGGAAAATTTTATAGGACAGCTATTAGGCCAGCTATGCTCTACGGGACAAAGTGTTGGGCAACTAAGAAACAACACATTCGCAAGGTGATTGTGGCTGAGATGAAGATGCTAAGATGGATGTGTGGGAAGACTAGGAAAGATAGAATTAGTAATGAGCACATCCGAGAGACTGTAGGAGTGGCACATATTGAGGATAAGTTGAGGGAGAATAGACTTTAGATGGTTCGGCCATGTGCAACGAAGACCTGTAGATGCACCTGTGCGAAAGAGTGATAAGATCGTAGTGCCTGGAATGGTTAGAGGGAGAGGCAGACCTAGACTGATTTGGGAATATGTAGTGCAACAAGATATGAATATATATAATTTAAATGAGCATATAGCTCTTGATCGTGCAGAATGGAAAAAAAAAAGGATTCATATAGCCGACCCCAATTATTTGGGACACAAGGCTTGGTTTGGTTTGGTGGATTGCTCAAGGGAGCTGTATAGTACTATTAGTGCAGCTATTGAAGAACGATTTTTGTTCATTGGAGTGGTGATTTTAATCATTGTGCATGGTTACATTCATGGTGATATTTGATCTTATTTGAAGTTGGTTTTATAGGAAAAACTTACTAGGAAAGGTTCTCAAGGCATTTTGGTATGGTTTTTTTTTTTTTTTTTTTTTTTTTTTTTACGAGAAGGGGTATTTCTGGAATGAAACAAATAATAATAAATGAAGTTTTCAAAGTTTCCATATAGTTTTTCCTCCATAAAACTAGTAAAAAAATGTTGGCATAATGTTTAAGTTGGATACTTTCCAATTTCGATTGTTGCTACCAAACACCTTAAAATTAGTTAATTTAGAATGAAACAATTTTTTCTTTAACCAACCAAACATATACGTAAATTAGAATTAAGTCATTCACGAATAAACAAATTTCAAATGCACTAATTCAAAATAGAATGATTCAAAAAATTAGACAATTTGTGCAACCAAACAAGCGCTTATATACTGCATATACATAAAAACCCATGTACAATTATTAAAATGAACAGGACACTATTTAACACAAAATTTATGCTATATCAAGGCTAAAAACATTGAAACTTTTCCACTTTAAATTTTAAAATTTGAATATAGTGAATCGTCTCGAGTTGAACAAAACTCAACTCGTATGATTTGAATTGTGAATCCACCAAATCTAACAACCATGCCTAGAAGTTCTAGTCAAACTATTACACGAGTAACTGGAAACTAACTAAACCATGTTTAGAGTTTTTCAACAATTAAACATTTCTTGATGCGAAAACATCATACAAGTGCAAGTTTCTTCCAGATAACATAACATTTCCGTAGATTATGGCCACAAAGCCACGTGGCACAAAGAAATCTAAATCCTCAAACTAAAACTTGATACAGGCATACAGTTCATCCTGGAATGAAACTACATTTTGTAGTCTAAAATACCAGAACTTTTCTCGTTTAACAGCCACTTCAAACACAATCACATACAACTTCACTAAAGTTGATGATACGGAACGCCCGAACGAAGAATCTCAGAATTGTACTTACCCATATTCATACGAGTAATACTTGGGACACAACCAAAAGACACAACCTTGGGACACAACCTCCATTTTGTGTCTATCTCTCTCTTGACGGGTCCCACAGTGCCAGTGGATCCCACAGTACCTACTAGGACCACTAGGAGAGAGATAGACACAAAATAGAGGCTGTGTCCCAAGGTTGTGTCTTTTAGTTGTGTCCCAAGTATAAAGTATTACTCAATACATATGTTAATGGTAGATAAAATATACCACAACAGCCACTATCCCTCTCATATCTCAGTATGATTGTTAAAACTACAATGCTAGAAAACCTACATCATGTTTATTCCAAGCAATCACAATCGTGGTGTTTTGAGTGATAATTCGTTAAATAAAAGAGTCCGTTAGGCCAAAAAAAAAAAATGAAAATAACAATATAATTAAAGAAAAGTAAAGAAAGAACAGCTAACTTGGTAGTATGAAAACATAGGTGTGTCAAAACATAAATAACAAAGCAAACAAGCAATCCCATGCCTCTTATTCACTGAGGTCATTCACGTAGCGAAATTGGGCAAACCTCAGTAAAGAGAATTGCTGCATCATTTTCCTTGCTAATAGTTAGGATAAGGATTTTACACAAAAATCAAGTTGTCTTATTTCTGTTGAAATGAAAAGAAATACAATCTTCCATATATATATATATATATGTATATATATAATTGTTTGCTGTAGTTTTGCGCGGGCGTGCCAGAACCAAAAGTGGTTCGAGTTGTGCAAACAAATTTCCTAAAATGCTTGTGTGAGTGATACACAAGGCTGAAAGATCTAACTTCTGACAAAATGATTGTGAAATGTGAGTAGCGAAGTACCCTCACCTAAAGGTCCCTAGACAGTACTGAAGCACACAAGTCTAGTGATGATGACTTTACTAAGTAAACAATCACAAACAAGTAATAAAACATGTACATATTTTATTGAACGTTTGGAAAAATAACCACAAAAAAATTAACGAACATGATCAGAATAGGCTCTGATTGTTCAAGAAAGATTGAAAACAGAAAATAACAAGAGGAATAGACCTATTGATATGGGTACTGAGAGCTCAAGAACGCAAAGTTGTATGCCTTTGAATGCTATGAATGCTTTTTTGAATGCGGTGTATCGAGAGTGACGCGGAGTGCCTTTGCACGTAGGCCTGCTCCCACATTTATAGCGGCCTTGGAGAATCATGATATGGTAAGGACTACTTGAATTACGCCCAAGCAAGACATAATCCTTCCTAACTTCAACCTCTTTCCGTATCCTTATCTTGATTGAAACAATCTCATAATTTTTGGGATTGACCTTCCATATCCAGCTGGATTTGAATCAACCCATTCCTAAACGGACTTTTTCCCCTTATTTTTATAATAACATCTACCTTGAAGGATAAGGACAAAACCGCCCAGCTGGTTGAACCATCGGGCTTCTTTCCTCTTTGTCAGGCTGATCCACTCAATCTACTAGGCCTTGCTAATTGCGATACATGAGCCCAATAAGGACTATGCGCACATTTCCTACCATTCGGGCTTGAATTCTTGCCTTTAACGTTTCTTCCTGTTTGCTCAAGCCCGATGACGACAATACGTATGTTTCTGACCCATCGGGCTGGCACCCCGGCCCTACGTACCTTCCAAAGATAAGATGCCCAATCGTACAGTCTCTTCAACCCCCCTGCCATCAGGCTCTACATTCTCATCCCTCCGTGCCCCTTGTTTCTCAAGCCGACGGCTTGCAGTGGCTCTCTTAGGGGCCATGGGTCACCCCATTCCTTGTGTTATCGGGCACCAAAACCCTTGGCCGTTTTTGGGTGCAAACAATAATTTAAAAAAAAATATATGATATTCCTAAAGAAATTTTATAAAACTTATCATAACCAAAATCAAGACAGTCCTTATCACAACATGCAAGAATCAAAAAACACTTACATTAAGAGTGCCTATAAACTAATAAGAGGGCAATGTACAGTAAATGTACCCCCGTAGCTGATGATCTTAATTCCCATTTCAAACAATATTGGATGCTAGGACTATAGAGAAGTAATTGATGACTTATGGGCTATGTCATAAACCGATATGAGAATTTCAGCACCTATTAGTATAATAATGAGCCATTCCAGAAAATCTGATTTCCTGTTCTGAAGAATCTCCTGAAGAAAGCGAATATTGTGCTGCAAGGAAAAGTTAAAACATCCAAGTCACCTCAAAGGCAATTCTCCAACATAAAGTAATGTAACAAGAAGTCCACTTCAAGGAAACACCATACCTCCACAAACTTCAACTTAAAATCAAGACTTGCAAATCTCTGAGTTAATTCAAATTCATCTCTAAGATATTCCCATATCTGAGCATATTTTGCATCCTTCCAGGCAATGTCTGATCTGAATAAGTCAAAGAACATTCTGTGAGCTTTACACATGATGATAATGCAAGGAGCAGTGTAACTTAAAGGTAAGAAAAAATAGCTATATGCCACATAGATGATGCAAAAAAAGTACAGGCTTGGAGATGGAAATGAAAATTCCTTCCTATTTCCTAACCAGAGTTCAATATCCATTTTGAGAACATGATCTATACCATCATTTGGACACCTAATAATGATGGTAATAACAAGTGAAGAAAAAGGATTATGAAACACAGAGAAAAATAATACCATACAACTAGACGAGGGATGATGACCTGAACTGTTCTAAAGTCCTATCGACAACGCAGCATATGGCACCATGTTTACAATAGGACAACTCTTTTTGCAGTTTTTGAAAACAAGGTCGAGGTCAAGCCAGAGCTTGACAGGTATGGAGCTCAAAGTGCTCTTCCAGGTTTTTCTTATTCCTTTGTTCTTTTAGGATTGCAGAGTGCTCTTCTAGGCTTTTCTTATTCTTTTGTAGTGTTCTTGGAAGAGGTGAAAGTATAGTATTGTGTACATGGGTTCACAGTCTTTGATAGGGCTGCTCAGATTTCCGATAACCGCGACATCTGCCTGACCAGGCCCGACCCGAGGCAAGTTGCTCAGTTTTTCTGAAGGTCGGTTCGAGTCTCGGTTTGTATTCTCAATTTCTTCGGGCTCGGTTCGCATCTCAGTTTTCCCTTTTCATTTTAGCGGATCACCCTTTCCGTCCCGAGAAAACAGCACACACACTAAAAAACCCTAGCCCTCTCTTATACACACGCCGCAGCCCCTCTCTTACTCTCTGTCTCTCCTCACTCCCTCTTTCTTTCTCTGCCACGCCGGCCAGCCCAGCTCCGCCCTGTCCCTCTCTTCCTCTCTATTTCTCTCTGTCATCTCATTGATCTTGAGGTAGAGCTACTGGAAGTCTCGAAGCCTAGAAGTTTCGAACCCTGGTTGTTTCTGAAGCACAAACCCAAGGAAAACGGGCCAACAACGGAATCTCGCGACGGTCAGTGTGATTACCGGTACATATTCCGTATGTGTGTGTATGTATATATGTACGGTTTTTTTTTTTTTTTTTTTGCTATCCATCACTCCTCTCTATTAGGGGTGAAAGGAAAACCGAAAAAACCGAATTAACCGACCGAACCGACTGATTCGGTTCGGTTTGGTTCGGTTTTTTTTTTACATCGGTTCAGTTTCGGTTTTTATTTACTTAAAAATTCGGTTTTCGGCTCGGTTTCGATATACACACATTTTATACCGTCACCAAACCGAACCGAATATATATGTAACGAAATACATATAGCATATGATAGTTTTGAATATAATATATATCCCATGGGTATAAAAAAAAAAAAGACAAAGACTCTGAAAAAGTAATAAAGTAAATACTGGAGTATACTGACAATCTGACTTTACCTCTCTTTTCAAAAAAGTCTGACTTGACATAAAGAAAGAAATTACACAATCTATACGTTAGACTTAGGAATCTCCTCATTAACCTATTTCTCATTTCTTCCCCCATAAACATATCTGCTCTCTCTCTCATAGATCTAGCCACCTCCAGGCCCACCACCATCTATCCCTATCGGCCATGACCACAGACCACCACACCACCCAAACCCACCATAGCCTTTACTCTCCACCATAAGGCAGCCATGAGGCCCATGACGATCCAAATGGAAGGCAACGTGCAAAAAATCTGTGCAATCTTCATCTCTCTCTCCCTCACGGTCTGTGCTCTCTCGTTGAGTCTCTCTCTCTCTCTCTCTCTCTCTCTCTCTTACTCTCTCTCTCTCTCTGAACAAAGATCTGTACTCTCCGTATGGCTTATGTTTCTCAATCTCAGATCTGAGATTTCTCTCCATGGCTTTCTCTCAATCTTACAGGGTGGACACAATAGAAAACCGAAACCGAACCAAACCGAACCGAGTTTGGTTTGGTCGGTTTGGTTCGGTGTCTTTATGAGTTCGGTCTGTTTCGGTTTTAGGCTTTCAAAAAACCGACTGGTCGGTTCGGTGCTAAAATCCCTCTAAAAACCGACCGAACCGAACCGATTTCAGCCATACTCTCTATATCTACTGACTACATCTATATATATATATATATATGGATAGGTTGAATGCATTCTTTCACATTGATGATCAAAGAATCAGTTTTGGTTACTTTTTTTGGGATTTTTACTTCATTTCTTTTGTCAATCAAGATTTTCTTATGTTCCTGTTTGGATTTTCTATGTTCGATTGAGTTGTTCGTTCAAATCCACAATCTTATTTCTTAGATGGCTTTCTCTTTTTCACTTTGAGACGTATGTGGCGGGTCCACCCGACAGAACCCAAGCATGATCAGTTTGTTCTTGGTTCGGTTCGGTTGGCGGGTGGCAATTCTTCAACCCGTATGTGCTCGGGTTGGGTGACAAGTTACGTCAAACCCGACCAAAACCGACCCATGAATACCCCTAGTCTTGATGTCTCCAATCATACTTTAGTTATCAAAATACACAAAAGCATAGTCTTTAATTTTTTTATATAGTCCACTGCATGAATTTTTGGTGGTTGCAAGGGAAATCACAGTAACCAAAACAAACGCATGTATTGTTTCAGTCCTCTTACCTATCCTTTTAGATAGAAGTAATATCTGATGGTCAGTAAAAAAAACCACCATATGTTCTTGAATTAGGCTTCTAATTATTGCAGATGCAATCCAAGATTTTGAGATAGTAACACAATTTGATATTCTTTTCCGTGAATACATGTAAAACTATTACCTCTCAAAAAGTCCAAGCTTTAGAATCACATCAGCAAGATTAGAATTAGCCTTTCCAACTAACTGAAAAAGTTTTTTCCTTTCCATTGTAAACGTTCCAGTTTTTTCCATCCCACGATTAATATCAGTGAATTCTGCAACCATGCCATCAACCTACAACGAGAAGAACATGTTCTGGCATCTAAGTAAACATTTAGAGCTCGTTTGCTTTTTCAAGGCCAACAATCACTTCTAAGTGATTATTTAAAAGGCCATGACTGTTTGGATTAGCTTTGTCACAAGCTTTTTCTAAAAATCTGATTCCTTAATAAAGCTAAGAAAGTAAGAAACATCTTTTTTAGCAAGCTCCTTGGAGCTTTTTTTTTTTTTTTTTAACAAAATCTCTAATTCCAAATAGTGATCATTTTAAAAGCTAACCCAAACAGGCTGCTAATCAACAATAAGCGCGAGAGCAAAAGCTTATATGTTGAATGACATACCTGGCGTACATAGTAATCGAGAGCAATACTTTGACCAAGAACACTGCCAATGGTACGAATCCCATCGATGTTCAAGTATTGCAACATTATGTAATCTAGTCCACCTTGCATCCATGTGTTTAACGTTGGTTTCTCTCTCACCTCATACTCTACATTCCATATACAAATAAACTTCAGCAGCTAAAAATTTCATAACGGAAAAAGTAAAGCATCTTAAGCATATGGAAAAAAATCAAACAAGACTAGAACTAAGAAAATAGATAACAATGTAGGTGAAGAAATTAGACAAGTGACTTGGCACGACATGTCAACAAAAGCATAAAACATAAAAAAGAGAGAATTCTAACTTATTTTGAATTACATTTTACATAGATGAGATAATAACATGCTGATTGATCTAATGTTTCTCATCAATATGAAATGACTACAGAAAACAAGAAATAAATAAGACAGGGGAGTCATATCTAAGTAAATAAATAAGATGGGAGAGTCATATCTAAATAAATTGTCTTCGAATGCCATAAAGCATGCCACTCCAAAGTATACGATTGTTACTTTTTTTTTAATAGGAAATTGTAATGCATTGAAAAGACAGGGAGTATACGTCTTCAAGAACAGTACAAGAAGCTACCTATCAAAAAGAGCAAAACAAAAAAGTGAAAGAGCATAGCACCATCCCCAGATGCAAAACTATAACTAAACAAGGGGAATGAACCAAGCTAAGCTACCTACCAAACTATACGATTGTTAACTGCATATAAACGGAAAGTTAAAATGGATATATAATTAAAGATGTTTTGAGGTACTTGGGCAAACAGACTGTACATCTACTCAGAACCTCTAAAGTCTAAAGGACTATTCGCCTACTCATCCTTCATCGCTCATATCTCAGCTGTAAGAGTGCTCTAAAGATCTACAATATTGGTTCACTAACTATTAGAGCATTTCTAGCAGCTTTGCAGTTTAAGTGCATAACATCGTACAAATCAATCGACACACAAAAGAGGAGTTTCCAAGCAATTTCGCCTCTCTATTTTGGTGGCCAGGAAGGGATTTCCTAGCATAGGGCAGCCATTCATGGACATCATCTCCATGGGGAAGAGAATTCGTCTGTAAGAAGCTGGGTAACAATTTCAGCTCATACATGATATGTACTATTCATCCATGTCCACTCACTAGTTTATTGCAACCCTACAATTCTCAAGTTCTTCTCATGCCCTGTTCTATTAATATATTCTTGGGTAAATTACACAAACCTCCCTTGAGGTAAGGTCAAAATACAGGGACCTCCCTCATAGTTTGCATAATTACACTGACCTCCTATGAGGCCATGCCAGAGATGAAAACCTAACAAAGCTATTTACTTAGATACCCCTAAAGCACAATATAACTTATTAACTTAAAATTTTAATGGAAAAAATTACTATAAGGAAAAAAAACTCACATTTACATTAGAAAAAAAATATATTTCAATTTTTTTTTATTAATTTTGGTAAGGGTAAATTGGTCATAATCAAAAGGTTTAACAGTCAACTGACCATTAATTAACGGAAGGGGCAAAGTGCTACCAAACCCAAACCTCAAGGGAGGTCAATGTAATCATGGAAACCACGCGGGAGGTCCCTGTAGTTTGACCTTACCTCAGGGGAGGTCAGTGTACTTTACCCTATATTCTTCTATCTTGCCATCTTGGTGTTCCCTGTGTTGTTCTTATAACACACATGACTCTTTTCCTAACTAATAATACAATAGTTATAAATGACACTTTGGAAAGTTAATGTGTGCCAAATATCAAACACCAGTAAACATCACCAAAAACTGTACGAGGGTAACTAACTATGACTGAAGGAAGTATAGTCAGAGACAATGAAGCACCAACACTAAATTTTGGCCATCGTATCGGTGTCGGCAGCGTATCCAACACCGACACTCACGTGTCGGATATTCTAAATATCGTGTCTGAATTGTTCATTATTATAAATCAAACGGACACGCTTAGGACACGCACACGACACACGTCTAGGACACGTGTAGGACACACTAAGTTGCTATTCTTAGATAATGTTGAGAAATTTTGGGGTTAATAATTTTTCTAAATTGTCATACATAATGGATGTTTATGAAAGTTTTTAAAGTTGCGATGGGTTTAAATCTAACATAAAAAGAAAGTGTAGGATTAAAAAACGATAAAAGGAAGTGTATACTTAGACCAATTCATTTGGCAAATAAGTAAGTAACGTAATAATGTAAGTAACGTATGAATGTTGATGAATGAAGATTAATGAAGATGTTCGTGAATTTTATTTATTGGCTTTGTTAATACTAATAATATCATAGTATTGTTGTAATTTTTGTGTTTTTATGCCAATTTTGATTAGCATGGTAAAATATATATTTAAAAAATATTAAAAATCTACGTGTCCAAGATGTAATCGTATCCTGCTTTTTGGAGAAATATCGTGTACACGTATTCGCATCGGGTCTGTGTCCGGGTCGCGTGTCTGCATCGGTTCAGTGGCGGAGAAAAGGGGCTGGAACATTGGAAAAAAGTTTTATGTGCTGCTTTCCATTACTAGTAGAAAAGATCAAGCATGTTGATGGAGAACGCAATAGAAATAAGGGAAGAAGAAGAGAAGAGAGAGGGAGATAGAGGGTACCACATAGGCTCACACAAAACTCAATTCATTCTCAAGTTGTTTATTCCATAAATTCTAAGGCCTTTATATAGGCAAACTAAGATACCAAATTTAACCAAATTCCTAAAATTATGGGATATCAATCCCAATCAATTCCTAAATGATAAACTTCCTAATAGATAAAATTAACAGAAAAGATAATAATTTCCTAATTGATAAGTTGCCTAAATTAGAAAAAACAATTATTTCCTAAACATAATTTATTTTATCTATTAAAGCTAGATTTATTTCCTACTTTGATTCCCATCACATGTAAGACGTATAGATTTTCAAGTAAATATAATTATGCAAGTGCATTTAATATTCACTTTGAACATCTAGAAAGTCTTAATAGGGCAGGAGTTACAAATGACACTTTTTTTTTTTGCTGATCGAAAAGGTAGGTGAAGGCAACTGGACCCTAGAAGCAGTAAAGTGGTCCCGCTCCCCGCCCCCTCTCCTGCTCCCACGCCCACTTCCGCTCTCGCCCCACTCACAAAGAAACCTTTGAAACTCACAAAGTTTAACGCTTTCCCGCCCCCGCTCCAGCTCCCACGCCCACCCCTTTTCCCGCGTCGTGCAACTTAGTACTGTACACCCAATCAATGGCTAAGCAATAATCACAAGTGATGCCCATTGTGGGATTAGAACTCAGGACTTACTAGCCACCAAACCAATTTGGAGTAAACAAAGTGCCACTAGACCACCACCCTTGGTGGTGTTGCGCCACTTAAAATAACCTAGTAAAACGGTTCAAATCAACATGGTCTCGGTGCATCTATTGTTGGATGATTGGACCCTTCAACATCAATACATTTATTACCACTAGAGAGGACCCAATATTCACAATCTTCAACCTCATATCCTAAAATGCAAGGAAGATAATACATGCAAGCTTTTCAATGTCTTGCGCAAGAATTATCACTTGCAAGCTATATTTCTCTTAACAAAAACTCAACCTATCCCCAGAGAAACAAGATATTAAAATACACATATCATGTTAAACTTTTGATGTACAAGAGAGACATTAAACTACAGGGATCAAAGGCATTAAATTAATACTCTGTTTGTCCCAAATTAAGAGTCCATTTTGGGAGTTCCAACTATTTAAGGAACCTTTTTTTATTGTTGTGAAGATTTTCAACTTTCCATTATTGCTCTTCTTTTAAGTTCAAAATTTCATTGTCACACCAAAGGAAAAGTGAGAAAAATTTACATAATAAAGGGTAAACTTGGAAAGTGTGCAGTTAAAATACATTGACTTTTCAAAGAAAACTCTTAAAATGCTCCCAAAATGAAATAAAAGACTCCAAATTCGGGACAGGGGAAGTAAGTATCAAGAACTTTCACTGTCTAATTGTGGGAATTCTAGACATGAAAGCTCACCATCCTTTCTCATCTCAGGCAGCAATCCTGAAGCATGCTTTTCTACGATTTTCAGATATCCATCGACTTCGTGATCACGAACATTGAACAAGACTATTGAGCCATACTGAAAAACTACCATGTAACAGCAGTCACTTCCACTTAAGCTGACACCCAAACCCTAAGACAAGGGACATCATAAAGCTTTCAGTAAAACATTCATTCTAATATATCATGTAGTGGCAAGTTTAAAACTTCCTCAGTGTACATGTACAATATACCATATAGAATAAGTATTAATACTCTATTCTACGTGAAGCAGATAAGGCAATGCTTTACTTCGAAAATCTTACCAGACTAGCTGCCTTCAAATAAAGACACACCAATTCAGATGTTTGACGCACCAAAATGAGTTTCCAAGTGGGAAAATAATGAGATGGATGTACCAAAGGCTTAAGCTTTTCTATATAATCAATCGCATTGAGGAGATTTGAAGAACAGGCTATCCAATTGAACACTATGCCTGATGCTTTCATACTCCTCCCCAAAGAAAGCCAGCACAATAAAGACCATATTTTATTTTAAGCATATTTGTAGATTATAATCAGTAATAACCAACAAAAATGTATTACTTATTATTGGGTAGAAAGCGTAGAATACTGGTGTGATTTTAGTGGGTTTCCAAAGTAGTACCAGCCACTGGGATCACAGGTGAATTAATTACTTATCCAATTGTAATACTTATGTATTTAAGTCATGATTGAAAAAGAAAGAAAGAAAGAAAGAAAGAAAGGCAGTTTTTTGGTTTAACCTTCTTTCTGAAAATTAGGAGTTTTGGTTCTCCTCAAATTGAACTAGTGGTGTCAAACGGGCCGGGCCGGGCCGGGCCGGGCTCGGTCAAAGCGGGCTTGACCGGGCTTCGGGCCGGGCTTCACTTAAAATCGGGCCGGGCCGGGCCGGGCTTGGGAAGGGAGGGGGGATGTCCGCCCCGGACCGGTGGCCCGGGCCGGACATCGGGCCGGACATCGGGCCGGGCCGGACGGGCTAGCGGGCTTCCTTTGATTTTTGGCCTTAAAAGTGGCGGGCTTCGGGCCGGGCATTTTCTTCATTTCGGGCCGGGCCGGGCCATGGACGGGAGAATGTGTGTCCACCCCGGCCCGGGGTATGTGACCCGGGCCTAGCGGGCCGGGCCTTGTGGCGGGCCGGGCCGGGCTTTTAGCCCGAAAAAAGCGGGCCGGGCTCGGGCCGGGCCGGGCCAACCCGGCCCGTTTGACACCTCTAAATTGAACCATTCGAAGGCTATTCTCCCCCTAAAAAGTGGGCTCTTCTCTCTTTTTTCATCTATATGCATTATTTGTATTTGATTTCTCAAAGATGTACGTTACGAACACCTAAAGAGAATGAATGACTACTGGTAGTTGTGTTCAAGGATCCATTTGAGTCAATTGACCACCAGATTTACCAGAAAACATGTCTCCATTGAAACTAACGAAAGGAGAAACAATGGAATCAACTTCTTGAAAAGTCTCCTTTAAATGCATGGAGTATTGATTGTCAACCATTTTCATGTTTCACCAATAGTTATGATGCCATGCCTGCTCTTTCCAATGCAAAGGTGAGCATATCATTGCATAGAACAAGAAGTGTCCTTCAGTTAACTCAATTGGAGCATAATTTTATATTCAAGATCTAGTTCAACGAAATATACAAGAAAATTATACTAGAAAATCCCCCATTCCTAGACTTTAGTGGTAAAAGCCCTTGCGAAATACACTCGCATTAAAAGGTCTCTCATTTGGAGACTTGCTCGGTTTTAAATTCCATTAACATGTTATAAGATTATTTTTAGGACTAGTATACACCTGAGGAGTTAAAATATGATTAGAAAACATATCCCTTAAATCCCTCCATCAGATATGGAAAAATTCAATTCCAAAGCATATCCCTTAATTCCCTCGTTCATATATGATATATGCAAAATTTGATTGATATCCTCTCTCTCTCTCTCTCTCTCTCTCTCTCTCTCTCTCTCTCTCTCTCTCTCCATATATATATATATATATATACTATGCATGTAATGTAAATACATATATGAACGAATATACATATCAGCAATGGCAAATTTGTGATCTTTTGGCATGATTCAGATGACCGACTGGGAGAGAGATTATGAGATGAAGTAGAAGATAAACAATTCTGCGATTCATCAGATTCCATTTGTCGAAAAACCTTGAAAAGAATAACTCGCTGGAACAAACCACTCCAAACCATACTACAACGGAAGCTTAGGTTTGTTTGGTTGAATTTGATGTGGAGTGGAGAAGTGATTTGGATTCAGGCATGTTTGAGAAATGCATAGTATCTATCTTGCTAGTCTTAAGAAATTTCTCATAATTTTTATTTATAGTTTTTAAACTGTTCTTGATAGTATTGAGAAATTTCACAAAACTGAAATTCGTTTAGTGATTTCTTAAAACTATCAAGAATGGTTAACAATTATCAAGAACAAGTTTTTAGAAATTTCTCAAAACTAACAAAACACAAACAATTTGAGAAATTATTTCTCAAACATTATGTGATTTCCTCAACATGGGTACAACTTTTTGTGACATTTATAGACACTAACAAATATCATCTTGGGTGGTTGCAAGTTTTGTGAAATTTAAAGACCCTAACAAAAATCAATGATAGATTTTTGTTTTTTTTCTTGCCATTTTTTCAAAATACTGACCGCACTCCCAGATCGTGATACCCCCCATGGAACCACGATCCGGATCTTGCGATCCCGATTGTTGATCCTAGGGGATCCAGATACTCAATTTCATGAACCAAACGAGAAGAAAAAGATTAATAATTTTTTCAATTGAGACTTAATTTTGATTGAAGTAATTGATAAATAATGATCTTCATTTAATTGATCTTATTTCCTACGTTTTTTGTGTTTGAAAATTCATTATGTGAAGACATGGAATGACTTAGTATTATATATCCATATACAATTATTCACATAAATGCTAGTCGAACCAATAGTTCGAACCTAAGCGAACCACGAACCAACAAAGACAACCCCCCCCTGTATCGGGAACCGAGCTAAGTGTCGTACCACGCACCCGAACCTGTACCACGTACCGGGGCGAACCACGTTCCAGGTAACATTGATACGGACTACGTCTTCTTTACAAGAGAAGAACGACAGATAAGGACCAAACAAGGGTCTAAGTCGAGATCCCTCTAAGTTTCCAGCAATCCTTACGAATATGATTAAAGTTGAAAAACATGAATATAGAAGCGCATTGTGTCGATGAATCAAAGACAAAACAGGAATTGAGAGATGATTTGTGTAATAAGTGAGAGGAGTTGAGAATCAATCCCTACACTTGGTGAGAAATTTTAGGTGAATATAAGTTTTGAATTTGAATCTAGAGTTGTCACAGAGAAATGGGTTAGAGGCATTTTGGTACAAAAAACTTAAAAAGGACCTTTCATTAAAAGTGTTTACTCTCGGGACCTGCAGTCAAAAGAGTCCCAAAATTCGGACTAATAACCAAAAGACTCAATACACAATGGGTAAAAACCAACCATCGTTTCCAATAATTGCCAAAACTGTGATCTAAAGAGCTGCATATTCTTTAAGACAATCAAATTATCGGAACTCCCAAAAACCAGCAAAGCAAAGTGACTCCTATAACTCCTTAACTGGTAAAATTGGTTGAGCTAATGAAAGCCAGTCGAACAAGCTACATTACCTTCCAAGAGCAAACCTAAGAAACAACATCCCCACATTTATTTTACATACTCAAAAGATATAAATGCAGGATGATAATTTATACGCAGAGACCATTGACCATAACTGGCACAACACATCGAAAGAGTTGGCCACTTTTTAATTCAAAGGAATCCAAGATAGCAGCTCCACTCTCTGACCCGCTCGCATATCAAAATTTGCATCTGCTCAAGCCAAATTTTACACACTTATTCCAGCCCAGTTTGTTGAAACTTTTTTGAGAGTAAAAGATGCATTAGATTCCAAGTAAATTAGTTGCAGATTCAAGCTAGGGTATTTTAAGTTAAGCAACAATCTACTATATTCTTACTGAAGAAGAAGTCAACTTGAACTACTATAGGCCAAAATCATGAATGTTATTCCTTTTTTAAGTACAATAGAGTGTGTTCACTGTTTACCAAAACACCTAAAACATTCCATATGGTATTTTGCATATATATATATATATATATATATTTACATGGTGTAGCACTGGCACTTATATGTACTTAAATACTATCAAGCTTGTGTAAATATTCATGGGGAAAAAAAATCCCATAATGAGAGTTAAAGATTAACGTCCGTTCACCCACTGTATCTGGCGGTTAAACCTAGTTGTTGAACACCGTTTGAGTACATTTTCTCAATAGATATATGATTACTATAAAGAAAATAAATGTATAAGAAGCTACACTAGATAAAAGGGAAACCATGAAGAGTGTTAATGGAACTAATAATTCAAACGCCCTGTGCATCAGAATAAGCAAATAAACTGGAAAAATTCAACTAAACATGGAATTGTTCAAAACCAACGAACAATAAGAATAACTTACATTGATTTCAGAATTAATGTCGCCAAACCTAAAGACAACATAGTTAGTCATCCGCGATGTGGGGGGAATGAAATTGGGTTTGTTCTGTTCCACTAAGCTTCTCAAATCCACACTACAGAAAAATGAGAACGAACTTAGAATACCAATTCACTATCGAACCCAATTAATAATTGGTTTGTTTTGCCACAAACAAGAAAGAATTGATTTGCAATTCTTGTTTGTGGCAATTCTTGTGTTTGGCTTGAGCTAAAACTAGAATTGAATTCTTTCCAATTCTAACCAATTCTTGCTTTAGGGGGTCTACAAATTTGTCAAAAATTCAAAATAAAAACCAAACGGAGGGTAAGAGATGTGTTTAATGACTTTTTTTTTTTTTTTTTTTTTGCTTTGCAGAAGTGAAAGCATCGAAAAATCTGGTAGAATGATCTCAAGTTTTTCCTCAAAATAATGACAATATAAGAAGAAATGAAAAATGTGATGTTGCAATTTTGTTATGCTTGATCAAAACCAATTTCTCCGGTAATGTGGTACTTCGTAAAAAAAAAAAATTAAATACGTGTGCTTTCAACAGTGTTCTGTTTATGGAATAATCTATAGACATACATACATACATACATATATATATATATATATGTTAATCAAAACAATAAGAAGCAAACCTAGTAGAGAAGAAATAAGCGCGAACAGGAATAGAGGGCTTCGTATCCTCATCAATCACATCTCCATTGTTAGCATCCCCAACCTCCAAGCACGAAACAGGGTCGTTCCAATCCAATGTATGCGCCGACGAAATCGAAGAAATACATTTCGCGATGGTCAATCTCGGTTCGGAACCAAAACAACAAGATGCTGTTTGTTTGATGTCTGAAAATTGCGAATTTCGGCAGAAAAATAGGGTTTTGTGAGCAAAAGCAAAATCGCTAGGCTGTGGTGGTTTTGGAGATGAACAGGTAGGGTTTGAAAATGCGACGAGTGTTCGAAATGGTTTGAGTGTGGAGCTTGTGGTTGAAGAAGAGGAGAGAGAAGATGAGAGAGAGGGAAGTATGAGCACAGTCCTTAGGTGAGCGTCAATGGAACGATATCTCCACATCTTCATCAATGGGATGTGAAAAGAACGCATCTAATATATATATATATATATATATATTTAAAGACGGCGGCCTCTCTTCATTTTTTTTAAAATTGCGTTTAAAGCTGTGCTCTTCCTTACACTATGTTTGGATTGTGAGAACTGGAGAGAAGAGAAGAAGAAGAGAACCACTTTCTCTCCGGTTCTCTCGTTTTGATAGTTAAGTTGGGAGAGAAGAGAACGTTAATGGAGAGAACTGGAGAGAAAGGGAGGAGAAAAAGAGTCCAAATTTGGTTCTCTCCAAATTGAAGAGATTGAGGAGAGAAGAGAAGAGATTGATAATAAAAAAAATTTACAAAGACCATTACATCCCTGAAAGTTTTTTTATATTTCAAACATACCAGTTTAGTTTAATTTATATGGGAGGATAAAACAGTAAATTGATTTGAAACCTTTCTCTTCTCTTCTCTTATGAGAGTTAAACAAACAGGAGAATGTTATGTTTCTCCTCTCTTCTCTTCTCATCGATTCGACGGCCAAAATAGATGCTCTTTCTTTAATAAAGAGAGGCGCCCTCTTTAGAGAATTTTCGTATATATATACGGTAAATCTCTAAGAAGGGCGACCTTCCTATAATACAAAGAGGGCTTGGGTCTTACACGTGAGAGAGTGGGAGTGGGCCCAGAGAAAGAGTAAATAGGAGAGAGAGAGAAAGAGAGAGAGAGAAAGAATAGATCTAAACTTATTGAGGCTCAAAATAACAAAGAGAGAGAGAGAGAAGACCCGCGACAGAGAGAGAAGACGCGAGCCCAAGAACCAAGGAACCCCGGCGAGCTCACAATCCGGCAACCTAAGTAGAGGTATTTTTATACTCTTCTCTCAGTCTTCTTCTCTTAATCATGTAGTCATTTAGGGTTTGAGAAATTTGGAATTTGAAAAATTTTGGGGTTTGAAATTTCGAGTTTGACAACATTTGGGGTCTGAAATTTCGGGTTTGAGAAAATTTCGGGTTTGAGTCTTCTTCCTTACTCATATAGTCACATTTTCTAGAAATTAATGTGTGTAGACACCCCATTTTGTCGGCTATCAGATTTAGGAGACCCATAGCTTGGTGGTTCACAATGATCGTAAAAGACTCAAAAGGACTCTCGGAAGTCAGCTCTATCTCTCAGAATGCTCAGAATGACCAAAATGCCCCTGAAAGCCCGAAAACTCCCAGATCTGGTCCCAAAGTTCTGAAAACATGCTACGTCATAAGAAAAGTGATAAAATGAGTTTTTAAGAAAATTGGATGAAATCGTCAGCTCCCAGAGACCCCCGGAAGTCCCGGAAGTTCCCGGAAAGTCCCCGTTGACCGGTTTGACCAAGGTTTGACCAGGTTTGACCAAGGTTTGACCAGGTTTGACCAAAATCGTCCGAATTCACCAGAATCATTTTAAATCATGAGAAAAGTGTTAAAACAAGTTCCAAAAGAAAATCGAGCGAAAACATCAGCTCCCGGGAACTCCCGGAGGTTTCCAGAACTTCCCGGGAATCCCAGGTTTGACCAGTTTGACCAGAATTTGACTTTGGAACCAGGGCACCAAAACAATTTTCAAACATTTTTCATGGATACTAGAGGTCAATAGCTTTCCAACGGTATATCGCACATAATTTCTGGATTTAAAACGAATTTATTATGAATTTCAAAAGGCGAAAAAGGTGATCAAATCGGCTTTTATCGCGAATACCGCAAAACTTTTCAAAGTGACCTATCCCCGAACTATTTTTTATGTAAAGTAGACTCCAATACCTTTCCAACGGTATATCACAACCTCAGTTTGGAGTTCATATGCATTTTCTGTGAATTTCGGACGAAATAGGGCCTTTTCGCGAATACCGGAACCTCTGGGGGCCTAAACAGCATTATCTGGACGAAGGAAGAGCAGTGCCGCCGCGGCACTGGCCCAGTACCGCCGCGGCACTCTCCTCCAGAACAGTGTGTTTTTGTAATTATTTTTGGGGGTCCATTTTGATTAATTAAAAACCAAAACGACATAGTTTTATGTTTTCAGATGTTTGGGACCAATGGGAACACTTTTAAAACCCCAAAACCACCCCAAATTGGCCTATTTAAACCCCCCATTGCTCTTCATTTTGGGGGGGCCAAGTGCAAAGCTAAGAAAAGTTGTAGAGAGGAAGAGAGATAGAGATAAGTTTAGAAGAGAGAAAGGGAGCTTCTCCCATTGATTTTCTATAGAAAGTGAGTTCCAATCTTATTTTCCTCCACTATTCTTCCATATACTTCACATCCAAATCACCCCCAATCACCATTCTTGAGCATTCTTGAGTTAGGAAGCTACTTCCATGTCCAAATATCAAAATCTATGAGTGAAACACCAAGCTACAAGTTCAATACTTCATGAATATCATCTATTGATCATTATCTACTTGCTTGTTTATTTATGTTCATCTCTTCTTAATCTCATTTCTTTTTATTTTCTTTATTTACTTACTAGTTCATCATCATCTAAGTGATGACATGAAGTTTGGGGTGAGTGAATCCTTATGGATAGTAGCTCTTGACCTCAAAAACATGTTTGATAGATGATGATCATAATCTCAATACTTCCAAGATGTTCTTGAAATGTATTGAAGTTATGTCCAAAATAAAAATGAATCTCTCCAATAATATTGGGAGTTCTTTGATGATTCAAGGTTGGATGAGGTTCTAAGTGGTCACATGGTCATCTCAAGAGTTTAAGTTCATGCTTTGAACATCAATTTCAAAACCCCCAATCAAGAACTCAAACTCTATTTCAAACCCAAATCCATTTTCTTCAAGAATGATCCAAAATAGTGAGCTGTTCAGATTCAAAGATTTGTTTTGAATTAAATACTTGAGTTATGATGATGAAACCACTTGGAAAATCTTCCTAAGACATCATAGTTTGTCCCCAATTTTTCCCATCAATTATAGAAATGTGAAAGTATTTTTTTTGGATGTGAGAAGTTCATATTCATAATCTGCCTCTGTTCTCACAGAATGTTCACCCAACTTCTTGCACTTATTCTGGATATTTTCATCACTGTACATATATCTTTTCTATTTTTTTTTATAAAACTTGGGTGTCTTAGGAAACTTTTGGTATATAATGGGTCATTATAAACCTTTGCTTTGATTTATGAAAAATCATACAAAATCAGTCAACAGTGCAGCTTTTGTTTCTGAGTCATGTGTACATTCTGATTTATGTCTTTTAATCTGTGATAGCTATTGATGTTTGGATTTTTGGGTTATTTTTTAGACACAATAAGGATGATCTCTGATTTTTCTTACATTTTTCTAGGCACGTTTGACCTCCCATTATAATGTTGCAAAGTAACACATGCAGTCTGTCCACTATTCACAGCAAGCACATTTCAACTTTTATTCTTTGATTTGATGCTCATATGCATTCCAAATTAGCCCATATCTTAGGAAGTAGTTCATACTACATTTGTACATATCCCATGTTGATTTAATCCATTCATTCATGCACATTTTAGACTTCTAAGTCATTTTAGAAATCCATGTACACAAAACACACTACAACCTTTGCACATTTCTAGGTACATACAATACATTCATGCAAGATTTGGGGTTTTTGTAACCCTTAATCTAAGAAGGTTATAAGGAATGAACTTGATCACACGTTCATGCTTCCCCTCGATCTAATCATCCTTTCTCATCCGTCCCGGGGATTGAGAGGTCTTCTTTTCTCAAAAGAATAACATGCATCATTCTAGTTTGCTAAGCATATTTTGATTTCTTTGATTATTTGTTTCAAGAACAATTCATGTCCCCCTTTAGATTAGGAAGTCTTGATTATTTGATACATGATTAGACGATTTTTCCTAGGTTTATTTGTGTGATCTTTCACTTTACACTGTATGATATTTGGCTTAGATCTTATGAATGATATCTTATCTTTAGATCTTCCATTTCAAATTTTCTTATGTGATGTAATATACTATCATAGTATTACTTGTTGAACCAAACATAGTATAAGATGATTATTTGGATGCTAATTGAGGCCCGTCGAAAGACGAGGCGAGTTGAGGGTGTTTTAGTCGCGACAAAGGCTCCTTCCTCTCTCGTACCAAAACCCCGAACCAAGTTCTTTGGTTATGAAGGGCCGGTGCCCTTATCCGCTTGGGTGAGTCAAATTAGGTTTCTTGGTTCCTTAAAGACCAAGTGGCGACTCTGTATCTGTTTTCAACAGACCTTTTGTTTTCTTTCTTTGTATCAAATCAATTTCAAAAACAATCTCAAACGAGAGAAGTGGTCCGATTCCGCGTGTCCACAATGTGTGAAATTAGAAATTTGGGGTTTGAAAAATTTGGGGTTTGACATTTCGGGTTTGAAGAAATTAGGGTTTTGAAATTTCCGGTTTGAACTTTGGGGTTTGAAAAAATTTCGGGTTTGAAATTAAGGGTTTGAAAAAACTTGTGGTTTGAAATTTGGGGTTTGAGATTTGGGGTATGCCAAAAATCAACTTGTGAAAAAACAATACAAGAGAAAGAGGAAATTTGTTGGAACCTGTTACATTGGCTCCCCTTGAGTTGCTAAGAATTATAGTTCAAGTTACCATTTGACTCTTCTTGACTTCTATTTTAGATGGAGTTCCACTAATATCCTCCATGGTTCCCTGAAACTTCTTGCTAGCTACCACTTCAATCCTCATTAGTCCCAGTTATTTAACAATGACAGCAGCTCATTTAGCTATCATTTTTTAATCATGGTATTGGAGGTTTCTCAATGTAGTGCATAACCACTAACATTCTACCAAGAGTAAGGCTTATAGTGGAGTTACTACACTTAAATAAATTGACTAAGGCATTGATTTTGTCAACTTGAAGAGAAATTCTGTTAACGGCATTTCTCGCACTCTTTTGGAATTGTACATTTTCGCTTGAGTAAATCTGATATATATATATATATATATCTTCAATTTCATTGCATCCTAAATTCTTTGGATTTGTTGGATTTTTTTCAAATGAGATATAATTATCTGGATTTTGTATGATTGTATTTAACATAGGGTAGTTTTGGTTTGTATGTTTTCCATCTTACCTTAAAGGTTGTGCATATTGAAATTGACTAAGGGATGTTTGGACGAATTTAACTTATAATTACTTGCATTGATACAAGTGCAGATTGTAATGTCTTCCTCAAGTGCAGATGGTAGTAGCTTCTGTGATTCAGTGGATATAAGATACCAAAATAAGCTTTGCAAATGCGAGCAAAGGTGTGTAATTAAAATAACCGAGTCTAATGAGAAAAACAACAAAGGAAAATTGTATTATGTTTGCCCCAATGGCACATGCAAAATGTGGAATTGGTGTAGGCCTATATCCCAATTCTACCTCCATCGTACGTCCACAAGTCCAGTACTTCAACAAAATGAGGATCAAGTTGAAAGAAACTGGCTAGTTGATGAAGTGTTTGAGTTGAAGAACCGCAACAGAGAAATTTCTAGTAAATTAAAAGTGTTTCAAGCAAAGCAAGGCATGATCATATTAGTATCAATCGCAAGCATTGTGTTGTCCATCTGTGGCATTGTAATAGCAGTTTTTAGGGTTGCATGAATAGTTATGTAGTTGCATTTTGCATTGTAATTCGGTATTTTGGTATGTTGAACTATGTAATTGGGTATTTTGGTCCTTGTATTTGGGCATTCTGAACTATGTATATATTGGGGTATTTTTGGACTAAGGTAACATTTCCTGTTACAACTCAGTAAATTTCCTGTTGCAAACATAATAAAAATTCACAACATAGTTTCTCAACAATAATAAAAATCCACAACATAGTTTGCACCAATAATAAAAATCCACAACATAATAAAAAGCTACAACATAGTTTCTCAACAATAATAAAAATCCACAGCATAGTTTGCACCAATAATAAAAATTCACAACATAATAAAAATCCACAACATAGTTTGCACCAATAATAAAAATCAACAACATAATAAAAATCCACAACATAGTTTCTCAACAATAATAAAAATCCACAACATAGTTTGCACCAATAATAAAAATCCACAACATAATAAAAAGCTACAACATAGTTTCTCAACAATAATAAAAATCCACAGCATAGTTTGCACCAATAATAAAAATCCACAACATAATAAAAATCCACAACATAGTTTGCACCAATAATAAAAATCAACAACATAATAAAAATCCTCAACATAGTTTCTCAACAATAATAAAAATCCACAACATAGTTTGCACCAATAATAAAAATCCACAACATAATAAAAAGCTACAACATAGTTTCTCAACAATAATAAAAATCCACAACATAGTTTGCACCAATAATAAAAATCCACAACATAATAAAAATCCACAACATAGTTTGCACCAATAATAAAAATCAATAACATAATAAAAATCCACAACATAGTTTCTCAACAATAATAAAAATCCACAACATAGTTTGCATCAATAATAAAAATCCACAACATAATAAAAAGCTACAACATAGTTTCTCAACAATAATAAAAATCCACAACATAGTTTGCACCAATAATAAAAATCCACAACATAGTTTGCACCAATAATAAAAATCAACAACATAATAAAAATCCACAACATAGTTTCTCAACAATAATAAAAATCCACAACATAGTTCAAATCCAATAATAAAAATCCACAACATAATAAAAAGCCACAACATAGTTTCTCAACAATAATAAAAATTCACAACATAGTTTGCACCAATAATAAAAATCCATAACATAGTTTGCACCAATAATAAAAATTCACAACATAATAAAAAGCCACAAAATAGTTTCTCAACAATAATAAAAATCCACAACATAGTTTGCACTAATAATAAAAATCCACAACATAGTTCAAATCAAAACTAGTCCTAATTAAAACTAGACAAGCCATCGAAATCTTCAGTTGCATCATCTGGACTTGAATCTTCATCTGCCACAATAGGTCTGCATGAAGCAAATAATTAAAACACATAAGTCATTGATACACTTAGTAGGACAAAAATAAAAGTTGTAATTGTAATTGATGATTCTTACCGATTTGTCCGATATGGGCAATTTCTTTTATCATGTGAAACACCAACTTCACCGCATCCATTGCATTTCCTCCCTTTATATTTTTTGGCCCTCCTTAGTGCCTTCACTTTTCCTCCCTTTAATCTGGTACCGCATCCTTTAGCCCTTACTTGAATAGGTTCATGGTAACTTTGCTCAACACTTTGGGAGCGCCGTGCACTTTTGCCAATACACATACTTTGGGAGACCCGCGTACTTGTTCCAATACCAACCGTTGTACCACACCCACTCATTGCATTAATTTTTTTCACTGCTTGATCAACACTATCAGTATAAACCTTGATTGTTTCTTCACTTTCAAGAGCCATATCAATTGCATCCAAAGAGAGTTTGATTAATTGACTACGCCTCAACAACCTTGAACTATCATCATTAATTTTCGTACCAATACCATCCACAATTGGTGCAGCTCTGGCAGATTTAGTCCATCTTTTCAAGATATAGTAATCGAGCATTTTTTCCAAATGATGCATCATGGTCAAATATGCCAAAATGTGTCTGCATTGGATACCTGAGCTCTCAAATTTTTTACAACTGCATGCAGTTAAACCCGAGTTCTTGTCATAAGTGAGTTGTCGGACTTTACATTTCTCAACATTTTTTCTCGAAATATTATAGAGTTGATGAAGTTCCCCATCTTTGACAAGCTCAAATCTATAATTCCAACTTTCCCACAACTGCTCTTGGAACTCATAAAACATTTCATGTGTATATGTATCAACCATTTGCTCCAAGAAGTAATGAGGCATTTTCAACTTGGGCTTCTCAACCAAATCTTTGTTGTCGGCCATCAACTCTTCTTGACGTTGACGTTCAAGACCAAGTCCAAACTGAATCATAAAAATCCGACAAAGAATTGCTTTTATTAACATAACGCTTGAAAAATGCATGAGAACTTTCTGCTCGTTGACTGCTTGACATACCGGCCGAGAAAACATGATTCACATGCGCAGGAACCCATTTTGAACGAATCTCATGCATATCGTGTAGCCATTTATTGTCATTTAACCCATTTTTCTCAACAAGCTCCATCCACTTGGTGTCAAACTTTGTTTTACCCTCTGATTTCCATATGCAATCTGAAAACTCTTTATAGTGTGCACTATATTTAATTGAATCTAACTTTTCAGAAAATTTCATTAATATATGCCAACTACAGTACCTATGAAAAGTTGTACGGAGAGCTTCAGAAGTAGCTTTTGTTATCGCAAGATCTTGATCAGTAATAATCATTCTAGGGGTATTACCAGGCATAACTTGTAAAAATTGATTGAATAGCCATACAAAAGAATTTGTAGTTTCATCATTTAATAATGCACCCGAAAAAAAAGTTGTTTGGCCATGGTTATTAACCCCTACCAATGGTGCAAAAATCATCGAATATCGGTTGGTATTGTATGTAGTATCAAATACTACCACATCACCAAAAGAATTGTAAGCTCTTCTAGAAGTTGCATCCGACCAAAAATAACGTCTTATCCTATCTTGTTCATCTTTCTCAATTGTGAATGTGAATGCAGGATTCTTTTCTTGTTCTACTTTAAAAAACTCAAATAACATATTGCCGTCATGCCCCACCAACTCTTGACGCCTATCCCTTCCACTCTTATAAAAATCTTTCCGAGTGCATCCAACATTTTCTATGCCTCCTGACTGTACTCCAAGGAAATTAAATTGTTGGTATTGTGGTATATTTGCTATGGCCAACTGTTGGGTTAAATCTTTTTGTGCACTCGAAAAATTACGGTGAGACCTCAATAAATATGTTCTTCGTGGGGTTGACAATGAGTGACTATGTCCCTCAATAAACACAGTGACAACATACATGCCAGATTTGGACTTCACCACGACAAGCTTTGCATTACACCCCTCTTTTATAGTGCCCCGACGCCTCTGTCTCTCACTGTCCGCTATTCTACAACTTTTCCCTTGTTTGAAACAAACATATTCTTTTCGTATTATTTCATTACCCTTCTTCCTAAGAGAGTAACTTCTGACACTGAACCTAGCTTCTTTTGCATACACATTGTAAAAATTAAAGATATCATCAAGTGTCTCAAATTCTTGACTTTTTCTAAGTTTCTTATCATCACCTACTTGAGGAGTGTAAATCTCATCCTCACCTTCATCCCCTAGGACACCTATGTCCATATTGTTGTCCCCACCTTCATCCCCTATGACACACATGTTCACAATGTCGTCCCCACCTTCATCCCCTAGGATACGCATGTCCACATTGTCGTCCCCACCCTCAACTTCCATTTGTGGCCCTGTTTGACATTGGAATCTCAATCAAATAAGCCCTGTCTCATTCTAAAACCACATCTACTTTAATAAAGTCAACAACATCCAAGGGAATATGCCTAAAGAGAAGGCTAAAAAGAAAAGGGAAAGCTGTTTTTGACGTCAATAGGCACAATAAATTAAATTGTTTGGAAAAACTATTTTCAATCGCACAAATTTATAATTACTCAAAAGCTACCATGCATAACGTTTGCAAAAAAAAAAAAAGAAATTTTTTCGATTGAAACTCAGAAACAAATGTTGTTACCAAACAGGCGCCTTTCTAGAAAAGGAAATGTCTAGTCAAGATAACTTGCTATAGGGGAACATATTTCTTTGAATTAATGATGTACTCCATTGACTTTATATTTTAATAGAGAGACATGGATTCAATTCTTCATTTTGCTGAAAAGAGACATTTGGATTCATAGTGTCACAGACACGTTTTTGCAGACTTGGAAGCACTTGTTGCCAAATACCATGGATTCAATTAATGTGACTATATGAGTAAGGAAGAAGACTCAAACCCCTAATTTCCTCAAACCCGAAATGTCAAACCCCAAATTTTTCAAACCCCAAATTTCTAATTTCACACATTAATTTCTAGAAAATGTGACTATATGAGTAAGGAAGAAGACTCAAACCCCAAATTTTCTCAAACCCGAAATTTCAGACCCCAAATGTTGTCAAACCCGAAATTTCAAACCCCAAATTTCTCAAACCCTAAATGACTACATGATTAAGAGAAGAAGACTGAGAGAATAGTATAAAATACCTCTACTTAGGTTGCCGGATTGTGAGCTCGCCGGAGTTCCTTGGTTCTTGGGCTCGCCGGAGTCTCTTATCTGTCGCGCGTCTTCTCTCTCTCTCTCTCTCTCTCTCTCTCTCTCTCTCTCTGTTATTTTGAGCCTCAGTAAGTTTAGATCTATTCTTTTTCTCTCTCTTCCTCTCTCTCTCTCTCTCTCTCTCTCTCTCTCTCCTATTTACTCTTTCTCAGGGGCCCCACTCCCACTCTATCACGTGTAAGACCCAAGCCCTCTTTGTATTATAGGAAGGTCGCCCTTCCTAGAGATTTACCGTATATATATATATATATATATATATATTAGTAAGTATTCGTGTTCACGGGCACGATTTAACATAATAAACAATAAAATAAATAATTAGGTAAATTACACTGACCTCCCCTGAGATTTGACGTAATTACACGGACCTCCCCTCTAGTTTGCAAAATTATAGTGATCTCTCCCGTCGAAAACGGAGCTAACGGAACAAATAAAAAGTCAATAATGCCCTTTACAACATAACGTAGTTTTGGTGTTAAAAAAAGGGTAAATTGCAAATTACACCCCTATAGTTTGATGGTTGTGACAATTTGGTCATTATGGTCTCAATTTTGGCAATTTACACCTTATAGTTTGAAAATTGTGCAAAATCCACCCAATTACAAAAAAAAAAGAAAAAAAAGCAAGGGTACAATGGGAATATCACATTATTTCTAGCAAAAAATGACCCCATGTGCAGGGGCAGCCCCCAGGAGTGTAGTTCAGTGGGAGCAGAAGCTTATATAGGGGTTCTAGGGAATATCATTTTTTTTATGGATAGAAATAGTATAATTCTATGTGGTTTTTTTGTATAAACTAATCTATCCCATAAATAACTTATAATATTTTAAACAATTTGATACACTTAAAACTTATAATATGATAATATCTTACAGTCTATTAAATTATCCGATAATATCTTATAATATATAAAACAATCTGATACATTTCAAACTGGACACGCACTGCCACACAAATATCAAAGTGATAAATATAAATAACGGATTATGCTTATAATACAAAATTTTTGTGAAAGAATTATGGGACAGATTAGTTTGTACAAAAAAAAACACCTTCATAGAATTGTACTATTTCTATAAAATGAAAAATAAAAAAGTTGGGGTGCTGCTCCTGAACTCCCGTATAAGCTCTTGCTCTAACTGAACTACACTCCTGGGTCTACCCCTGCACATGTGGTCATTTTTGGTTGGAAATAATGTGACATTCCCATTGTGCCCTTGCTTTTTTTGCAGTTGGGTGGATTTTGCACAATTTTCAAACTATAGAGTGTAAATTGCCAAAATTGAAGGGGTGTAATTTGCAATTTATCCTTTTTTTTAAAGATGTTTTCTCGATGTCCATATTGGTTTATTTCTTGAAGATTTGCTTTTTTCTCAATGGTTGTTTTTGTTAATTAATGAATTTGGTTAATCAAAACATTTTTGTTCACCCCAAAATTGTTCACCCATTACTCATCCAACTCTTCCTTTGGTTAATGTAGTGGGGCCTATGACTTTTTATTAACCAATGGGAGAGTTGGATAAGCAAATTTGGGATGATCAAAACTACACTCCAAATGTTTATTCTATAAAATCTCCAAACTGCAAGAATCAAATAGCCCACAAATTGCAACAGACAATGAAAACCCAAAACCCAATTCGGAGTTCAATTATTATATCTTCATATGTATGTGTGTGTATTTGCAGGGAAAGACATAGAATTGATTTGGGTGTTATGTTTGGTCAATTTTTTGAGGTTGGAGGGTACTTTGGTCTATTTACACATTATCTTTCATGGTGAGGGCAAGTTTGGCATTTTGTTAACAAAAAATGGTGACATCAGCTAATTCCGTCACGGAATACACAAGTTCTCTAACGGAGGGGAGGTCCGTGTAACGAGAACCCAAAGCTCAAGGGAGGTCAGTGTAATTTTTTAAACTAGAGGAGAAATCCGTGTAATTTCGTCAAACCTCAGGGAAGGTTAGTGTAATTTACCCTAAATAATTTTTTTTTTAATGAAGTTATATAATTATTTGCAAAAAATAAACCCTATTATTCAAATGGTCTAAAAAAATTTTTAAAAAAAATTGAATTTAGTTTATCTGTCAAGAGATATATGGGTGAGTTTAAAATCAAATAGGTAAATGATATATTATTTCATTGAGATTAATTCCCAAATGGGGAATTAAGAGAGAGACATGCACTGAGTCAGAGAGCAAATCAAGGAAAGAATTATAGATGTTATCAAAAAAAAAAAAAAAGAACTATATAGAGAGATTTGATAAAGGGAGATATTTTTTAGTGTGTGGTAATCTATACTAATATAGAAAGAGAAAGGGTGGGGTACCAAAAAGTATTTAGCCCACTTCAATAATTATAATAAAACCTACTAAATTTCTTAATTAAAATACTTTCACAATGGTACTAAAATGTCATTTCAAAAAATTTAAATAAAATAACTTCTCCTAAGTACCCATCCCACTTTCTTTTTACTACTTAAAGCCACTACTGAACAATTCGTATATATATATATATATATGATAGAGATAATAAAGGAGTTTTTTTTTAAATTTCAAAATTTATTTTATCTGTCTCTTTTAAATAGGATAGATTTTATGTGTATAATATTTTATGACAGTATAATGTGACTAGATATCACCCGTAACTAAAGCCACTACTGAACAATTCAAACCTTACTTTTAATTTAATCCCAAACATTCAATCCCAAAATGTAGAAACGAATTTCAACATTAGACCCTTTCACTTGTCAGTGATTCCACATTTGAATCCTTATCAACCCTGCATTTAATTTACCATTTCAACCTCAGCAAATAAAGAGCACATCTAGTTTAAAAAAAAATCATGCATAGACATCATGAATTGATTTTTGTCGGAGTAACTCAGGGCACGCCTCTAAGTTCCTATTTCAGAGAAATTATCAACAACATGAAACATATTTAAACCTTTAAGACGTTATTGAAGAAGGCAAAGGCCATGTAATCAAATTAATCCAAAATACTAGTGATACACCCAAAATTGGCTCTACTCTACAACCGAGTAGTTCTACTCAGCGACCGGCCCCTATCTCGACCAAAGCATCCATAATTGCCTGGATGAGCACCATTCGGAGCGGTTCCAGACACCTCGGGTCTCCTGGTCCTGTAACTTAAGGCCCTATAACCAAAGTCTAATCATCAGAGTAATGAATCAAACCACGCATTAGAAAGTTTTAAGGTCGATATATAAAAGTAGAGTTCAATACTAACTATTACAAAACCATGAGTATTTGCAAAAACGTAATTAAAGTACTTCGGCAACATACGCCAATTATAAACGTAAATATTATAGAGTCTCTAAAAACATAAACATAAACTAACTATGCAAAGCTTCAAATCTTCAGCTTGCATAGTAGTCAGCACCACAATAGCCTCCATCATCGTAGGCCCTATCCTCTTAGCCCTTATCCATGTATGCATCTCCTGTATACTCATAACCCTGGCTAGCTGGATGTCAAGTATCTAGTGGCATAAAATGTCGTCAGCTACGGAAGCCGAGTGAAAGCAAATACTAACAGAGTATCTATAGATTTGTAGCATATAACAACAGCATCATTAAGAATCATCTCGTCGTTCACGTTCATGAATGCACCAACTCAATATATCTCAACGGACATCGTCCCAATCCATCCTAACATGACATAGACTCTAGGGTCCACATTAATCAGACATGTAGTCCCAAACCTACGGTCTGTTACACCTGACGCGAAGTCCCACGCTTTAACACATAAATCAGATACGTAGTCCTATATCAAATAAGCTATCGAATCCTGACACACAGCCCTAATGTTCTGGCCAACCTGCCCTAATATAACAAGGCATGTAGCCATAATATAATATGGCACGCAGCCCTGACATACTGCAACACTCAGCTCCTCTATACTGTAGCACTTAGCTCCATAAGCACTCAGCTCTACCACAGCACCCATCAATACTACATCACTCAACAATAGTACAGTACTTAGCAATATCACAGTACTCAGCAATACTACAGCACTCAGTAATATCACAACACTTATCAATATCACAGCACTTAGCAATACTATAGCACTTAGTGCCGAAATACTTTAACATTCAGCTCCGTTATACTATGAAAGAACGCAACCTCGATATGCTATGGTATGCAGCCCTGATATACTATAGCCCTCCAGCCCCAATACGTTACGGCCACTAGCCTTGATATATTGACTCGACACGAAGTCCTACATCACATACCCTCCAAATCTGATACGCAGTCAAACTCTATCATACGTAAAACCTGACACGTGGTCCCGATCCTATCCCAGCACCTTGAGATCCTACTCCCAACAGCATACGATCTTAGAGAACGCATTCATACGCACCAATAGAAATAGTATCGACTTCTGTAGTCGATAGACCCACTACTATGCACGTTACCTTCTCATTTCGATTAACCACATTATACCATCATTATACAATTGGTTCCATTATTTAATGCATTAAGTCCATTAATCCATGTGTGTATTATTCCAATATAGCATTCCAACATCAACATATGATAATAACTAGCTTAACAGTTCATCGGATATAAACAAACTAAACATTTAACAAACTATCATATTCGATCAATTGAAGTCATTTCAATCGATTGACAAAAGTAAAGTTCGATCGATTGAACTAAGTTCGATTAATTGAGGAAAATTAAAGTTTGATCGGTCGATAAATGTTCGATCAATTGAAGTCTATCTATCTTTAATCGCTCGAAACGAGTTCGATCGATTGAACATTGGTTTTCTTCCCAAACTGAACTGGATTGCCTGTGTACGTTCGAGTCTGTTCTATCTTGCTGAAAAAGATATACACGAACATATCTACGCTACTGATTAAGTATAGACACTCACCGTAAATTTCGGCGATGCCGGTGATATATGGGATGGCTGTGGGTTCCTCAGGGTGGTCTAGTTCTCTCTCCTTTCTCCTTCTCTTTCTCTGTCTCCTCTTTTCCTTTCTTCTGCCCCTTCTCCTCTTTCTCTTCTTGAGAGTGTGTGTGTCTATTTGTGTGTATAATATGTATACGTGTGTGTATATATATATGTATATAAGTATGTACATATAAAATGCTATATCTCTCTCTCTAACTCTCTCTCAGTTTAACAACCTTGAGAGTGTGTGTATATGTTACATATATAAATATATAGGAAAATGAGAGGGTGCAGGTGGCAGACCATGTAAATTGGAAATACTAAGTTCGATTAATCGAAGTGAGTTTGATCGATTGAGAACAGGTCAGTCAGGGTTTGATCACTTGAAACATGTCAGTTAAGAAAGGGATCCACGTCATAATTCAGGTCAGTAGAGGTTCAATTGCTCGAGGTGGGTTCCATTGATTGAGAAATAAAACTCTCGATCGCTCAAAGCTTGCTCGATCAATTGAAACTGAAATTACAGGAAAGGTAGGAGCAAGCACACTGAATCTTATTAATATCAAAAGGGTATAAAAGTAAAATGAAAAATACAGAGTAGTACATCTTCAATCGATCGAAACTAGTTCGATCGATCAAAATCCCTCTTCTTGCCTTTCCAAGTATTCTTGTAAAGCTAAGAGTTGTACCTTTATTATTGGCTCAGACCAGATGTCAATCCCTATGACCAAGCTCTTTGATCAGTGCATTAACCAACTGATCAATTAATGGTAACTCTACTATATAATGATAACTGTACTCCAACGCAAATAAAAAAATCCAAAGCAATTACTAGACTTGTATAGTGTACTAATGTCCTTCTACCATCAGCATTTATAATCATATTCAGGTAGTCTAATAATTGTTACTGTCAACTTGAATGATGATTACATCCTCCATTCCCTGAATTTCATTCACCTTACATGATCACCAAACATGTTGATAACTACTTATCAACAAGACTACAGTTCTTAGTAATCAACTTGGTGACATTCTCAAAAGAATGCTTAGACTTTATCAGAGGGTAGATTCTATCTTGACAATATATGTTCATAACCCTATGAACATGACTTACCCAAGATACTGAGGTATTGATCTTGAAGACCTCACTAATAGGTAAGTCAAAGCAGTCATATCCATAGTCTGTGTCCTTAATCGTCTCAAGATTACAAACATGTATCTTATAAAAGTTATGAGTTCCTATAGACTGTTGACAGTTTTATATGTCAATAAGAATCTCATGGTTCGTCAATGCACTATAAGCATTAGCATATTAATCAAAAGTCATACTCTAGTAATTGAGATTCATCACTCCATCTAATGGTAGTTAATCATGCTACAGTGTATACCTGATAAGATATCCAGTCTCATCATCCTCAAAGACTAGTAAATGTTAAGGATTACAAACATTTAAGGATTACAAACATTCATCTTATGAAACATGCACAAATAAATGTATAAATTATATCCACATATAACATGCCAAGTATCATATACATAAAGACCGGGTTTGAGGGCACAATCCCAATAAACTCCCACTTGTACTCATAACCCACTACATCTGAGACCTAAACTATCTAGATGACGATGAAAGACTTTCTGAAGACAAAGCTTTTGTAAACGGATCGGTAAGATTGTCAGTAGTGGCAATCTTGATGACAGTCACATCTCCACGCTGAACTATATCTCGAATGAGATGATACTTCCTCTCTATGTGCTTTCTCTTTTCGTGGTTCCTTGGCTCTAGGTGATAATGCCGCTGGTACCACCCTGAGCTCCATGAGGAACTTCTTGAGCCTAACAACTTCCTTTGCGGTTTCACAAGCAGTCACATACTTAGCTTCTGTAGTTGAGTCTACAATACATTTCTGCTTAATGTTCCTTCAACCAATAGTACCACCTCCCAAGGTAACGAGATGTCTGGACATCGACTTCCTCGAATCTTTATCTGATATAAAGTCCGAGTCAGTGTATCCCACTAGAATCAACTCATCACACATAAGCATAAAATCTTTAGTCCTTCTTAAGTACATAAGAATGTGCTTAATGCTAGTGCTCTAGACCAGGAGTCGACTGATATCTGCTAACCATGCCAACAGCAAATCAGATATCAGGTCTAGTACATAACATTGCATATATGAGACCCCACTACTGAGGCATAGGGAATTCCTGCCATGTGATTCCTCTCCTTCTGTGTCTTAGGACACTGGTCCTTGGAGAACACTAAACCATGCTTGAAAGGTAATAAACCTTTCTTCAAATTATCCATGGAAAACCTAGTTGGCACCTTTTCAATATAACCAGCTTGAGATAATCCCATTATCTTTCGCTTACGACCTCGAAAGAGCTTTATCCCAAGGATATATCTCGCCTCTCCTAGATCCTTCGTATCGAAAGTACTAGCTAGCCAAACCTTGATTGATGATAATGCCCCTAAATCATTCCCAATGATTAGAATGTCATCAACATAAAGTATAAGAAAATCTGCCACCTTATCTTTACATTTCTTGTATACACTAGGTTCATCCAGATTCTGTATAAAACCAAACAACTTGACCGCTTGGTCAAACCGAATGTTCCAACTCCTGGATGCCAGCTTGAGCCCATAAATGGACTTTTGTAGCTTGCATACCAAGTTACCTTTTTTGCCAGCTATGAACCCAGCTAGTTGATGTATATAGATATCCTACTCAAGATTGCCATTCAAGAATGCGGTTTTGACGTCCATCTGCCAAATCTCAAAATCTAGGCATACAACAATGGATAAGTGTATTTTGATGAATTTGAGCATGGTTACCGGCAAGAAGGTTTCTGCATAGTCAATGCCCTCTCTTTGAGTATAACTTTTTACTACAAGCCTCGCCTTAAAGGTCTCAACATTTCCATCGGACCTATTTTCCTCTTGTAGACCCACTTACAACTAATGGGTTTAATATTGGCAGGTGCTTCTACAAGATGCCAGATCTGATTAGAATCCATAGATTCCAATTCAGCCTTTATAGCTTTAACCCAATAAGTTAAATCAGCATCAACCATTGCATCTTCATACGTGGCAGGATCAGATTCATATTCTATGGAGTTAACTTCAAAAACTTCTCCTAAGAACATGTATCTGTCAGACTGGATGACCATCCTCCCAGAATGACGAGGTACCGGTGTGGAATTGGGTGAAGATGTGGTATTTTCTTGTCTTATATCATTTTCAACTGTTGGAGGAATAGAGGGCTCTCCATCTATTTCTCTCAAATCTATCCTTTCTTTAGGTTTATGGTTCATAATATAATCATCTTCTAAGAAAACAACATTTTCACTAACAAACACTTTCTGTTCCCTCGAATCATAAAAATACCAACCATAAGTACCCTTTGGATACCCTGTGAAATAACATACTTCTGATCGTGGTTCCAATTTGCTCATCTTTCCTTTCAGTACATGTGCTGGACACCCCGATATCTGGAGATGTTTCAAAGAAGGCTTGCGTCCAATCCACATTGCCCATGGTGTCATAGGAACAGATTTGCTTAGAATAAGATTTAGTATGTACATAGCAGTTTCCAAAGCATAACCAAAAGAAATGATGGCAACACCGAATAACTCATCATCGACCTAGTCATATCTAAAAGAGTTTGGTTCCTCTTCTCTGTTACACCATTTTGCGGAGACATACCAGGTGCAGTCAACTGTGATAGAATCTCATTCTATATAAGGTGATTAATAAACTCATTAGAGAGGTATTCTCCGCCTCGATCGGATCAAATGGCTTTGATATATGTGCCTAATTGCTCCTCCACTTCAGCCATAAACTTTTTGAAACTTTTCAAAGACTTTAGACTTGTGTTGCATTAGGTACACATATCTATACCTAGAGTGGTCATTAGTAAATGTGATGAAGTACTCATAACCACCCCTTACTTTAATATTTATTGGTCCACATACATCAGTATTAACTAATTCTAATAATGCATTGGTCATGTTGACCTTTACGGGAAAGGGCATTTTGGTCATTTATCCTCTACACATTATTCACAAACTTCCATTGGTTCGAAACCAAATCGCCTTAGATCCATTCTTTGACCAATTTGTTTATCCTATTTAGATTGATATGGCCAGGCCCCATGTGCCAAAGTCTTGTTGGATTAGTGGAAGGTTCATTTCTTTGAGATGGTGTAATTACCACTGAGTTATTGAGTTCCATATTAGAATCTTTAGAAATAATTGGAGTAATCACATATAAACCATTCAACTTAATACCAGAACACACAAAAGAACCATTTCTTTTGATCACAACTTCAGTTCCAAAAGAGAAAGAATAATTTTTATCTAAAAGTTCTAAAACTGAAATTAAATTACGTCTCATTAAAGGCATGTAAAGTACATCTGATAAAACTAAAGTCTTATTGTTTGGAAAATTTAAAACTACCACTACTATAGCAACCACAGATATAATTGCACTAAAACCTAGAGTCAGCACGATCTCCCCATCACTACACCTCCTAGTTGATCTGAACCCTTGCAACGAATTACAGATATGGTTAGTCGCACCAGAATCAATGCACCAAGTGTTCGAAGTATCCATTATAAAACTTACTTCAATCATATGTGATTCAATCGTACCTTGAACTCTTGTAGCTAAGAATTCTAGACAGTTCCTCTTCTAGTGGCCTTTGTCCCTACATTGAAAACACTTTCCTTTGCCTTAACCACCTACCTTCTCCTTTCTTTTACCCTTTCCCTTAGATTTTGCAATCTTTGGGACTGGTCCAACACTTGAACCACTAGTGCTAGCCTTCTTCTTCCCTTTCTTGCCTTTTGGTGTAGATCGAGAAGAAGAGCTTCCTCTTTCAACGTTTAAAACGTTGCCCCTAGGTTTGATCACCCCTTTCGCTGACTGAAGAGGGCTCATCAATTCACTCATAGAAAAATTCATTTGATTCATATTATAGCTAAGTTTAAATTTAGCGAATGATTGAGGCAGTGAGTTGAGGATCATATCAACTTGGGTCTGTGCATCAATGTTGGCACCCAGAGTCTCCAATTCATTTAAATAACCAATCATTTTTAAAATGTGCTCGCTAACTGGAATTCCTTCTAATATTTTGGCACTCATGATCTTTTGCATAGAGATTTGCCTGGCAGGTATGCCATGCTCCCTAAATATTTCTTTTCGGGAGGCCATGATAGCACTAGCGGAGTCGTTCAATTCGAACTGGTGTGATTGGAACTGGTATTGTAACACACCAGCCATAGAGGCTAAAATGTAGCGACGAGCCATCCCATTCGACTTTTTCCATTTTTCAAACTTGCATCTGACATTTACCAAAGCATTTGTTGTGGGTTCGGCAGGCATACATCCTCCGCAGTTAAAATGATATCCAAGTTACGTTTCCATTCAGTGTAGTTGTTTTTAGTTAGTTTGTTCTGTGTGAGTATGGTGGCAAGAGGACTAAATGTAGATCCAGACATTATAAATTCTTAAAAAGAGTAATAGACATTTTAATATAGATATCAATATTAGACATTATAAAATAAAAGAATCCTTAAAAACTCTTATTTCAAAACAAATTCGCCGAAATATCGAAACAAAAGAGTGAAGCATCCGTGTGGTGGTCATCATTCGATCTTTTGATTCATCATGACTTGTCTGCTATGCAACTCTTGTAAAATAGGTCATGACTCCTGAACCTATTTGATCTCTAAGTTTCTGAATAGTGCCCTGTATGGGATCCCTTATTCGTAGCTTAGCTAATGTGTACCATTAACTAGAATTCAATGATTACCGCCTCAAGTAGAGTCCCCGTGTGGTGGTCAGGCTCTAACACGTCTCATTGATCTTATGATTCCTATCCATAGGAAGTTCACATCTAGTAACCAATGAGTATTGTACCCTCCGTATGGAATGATCACACATGGCCGGGTGACACAGAGTACTCCATTCATTTTACAGTGAACCGTTAATGGAAGATCGTGGGAGTTATTAATAAATCCCTCTCCATCTTACAGTGAACCGTTTTTGCATGCATGTAGTAACAATATTTAAAACGCCAATTACAAACAAACATATAAAAATGAAAAACTAAAATTGAAATTAAAGACATTCACAAATGCCTCTATCTTCCATAGCTCTATCTTCATAGATCCATCTCTTGGAGTGGTCGCCTCCGGCTCCATCTTCATGGACAACGGCTTCTCACTTCATCTTCATGGATATTTCTTATTCTATTACATTGGACCTATGCTTCTTTTGAAGTTTACAATTTATCTAGAATAGAAATAGCAATAAATAAATATGCTAGGGAAACTGGTGTGACTCTCCTCGCAGGAATGGAGTCGCAGTGCCCTTTATACATGCCCTTACACCAAACCAAAAATAAATGCAACACCAATCTCAAACATTAAATACAAAATTAAAATTTATTCTTGGTGTCATGGGAGATAGTGGTCTAACTAGCTGCAAAAGGGTTAGACATATACACATCCACGCATATATAACAAATATATGTAACAATTGGAACTCCTAACTGACTCGCATATTCTATGAACACTTCATAGAAATAATTAGAAAATTAAAAAAAACATCTCTGGTTCTCTGTTATACTTCGTTCGATTGAAACAATTTCAATCAATCAAACGCTAATAAGTTCCATCGATCGAACTAAGTTCAATCGATCGAACTAGAAAGTTCACATATTGATTTAAAATTTTTCAGAATAGTATAAAAAATTAAGGTAAATAATTTTTAAAACTTTAAAAAATGTGCAAAACATTTGGATAGAGAAATCCTTTTGACCGATCGAAACTAGTCCGATCACTTGAATTGTTTCTATCGATCGAAACACTTTCAATCGATCGAACACAGACAGTTTCAATCGATCAAAACACTTTCAATCAATTGAAATTGTCTTGCATCCAATACTATCACAGATTTGTTTTCTACTATGAAACTATTACAAAAATAGATTTGTAACGATGCAGTTTCAAAAAGTTGTCCTAAAACATCATGCAAATCAAAAACTAGTGTTCCAAAAATGCATCTATAGATCCAAACAAACCTGGCTCTGATATCATTGATGGATTTAGGTTTCGAAAACTTAAATATATGCAAAGCGAAAAATTAGTTTCAAAAACTTTATTGGTTGCCTTGGATCTACTACTTATCAATTCTATAGATGCGTAGGGAATAGGGGAACAAGAGTATTACCTTTGTGTCTTGAACCCAATTCTGATTTCTTCAACATCCAACAGTCTCCTCTAGATGGGCTTCACCCTTATGACTCCTATGAATGCTTGCAGGAGAGACTAAAGTTGGTGGAGACTCTACTAGGGAGAGGGAGAAGGCTAAGAAAACCCTAAAACAGTTTCTGGAGAGCTGAAATAATAGAAGTGACATTCAACTTAATTCTGGACGCAGCTCTCCTATTTATAGGTTTTCAAATCGACCTTTGGGTTTCGATCGATCAAAACTTTTGATCGATTGAGCCTTCAAGCGATCGAAGCATTTTCGATCGAACGAAAGCACCCAATCTTCAATCGATCGACTAGTTCGATCGATCGAACTTCCTCTTCCTGCCTTTCCAAATATTCTTACGGAGCTAAGAGTGGGACCTCCTAATTCTTTATTATTGGCTCAGACCAGATGTCAATCCTTATGACCAACTCTTTGATCAACGAATTAACCAACTGATAAATTAATGTTAACTTCGCAATATAACAAAACATATCCGAAGCGATAACTAGACTTGTGTAGTGTACTAATGTCCCTCTATCGTCAGCATTCATAGTCATATTCAGGTAGTCAGATAACTATTACTATCAACCTAAATGATGATTACATCTTCCATTCCTTGAGTTTCATTCACCTCACATGATTACCAAACATGTTGATAGCTACTTATCAATAAGACTGCAGTTCTTAGTAATTAACTTCGTGACATTCTCAAGGGAATGATTAGTCTTTATCAGAGGGTAGATTCTATCTTGACAATATATGTTCAAAATGCTATAAACATGACTTAGCCAAGATGCCCAGGTGTTGATCTTGAAGACCTCACTGATTGGTAAGTCAAAGCAGTCATATCAATAGTCTATGTCCATAATCGTCACAAGATTAAGAACACGTACCTTATATAAGTTATGAGTTCCTATCGACTATTGACAGTTTTATATGTCAATAGGAATCTTATGGTCCGTCAATGCACTATAATTACTAGCATATTAACCATTAGCCATACTAGATTCATTATTCCATCGAATGGTAGTTAATCATGCTACAGTATATACCTGATGAGATATCCAGTCTCATCATCCACTGTGACAATTCTAAATATCAAAGACTAGTAATGTGTATCTCATGCACATGTATCTCATACATACAGGAATTAGTAACTATGATATTTAAGGATTACAAGCATTCATCTCATGAAACATACACAAATAAACGTATAAATGATATCCATATATAAAATGCCAAATTTTATATACATAAAGATCGGGTTTGAGGCACAATCCCAACAACATGAACGATTAAGGAACCAAATATAATTTATAGGAACGTAACTTAGAAATTAAAGGAACTGAGACTAGAAATCTAGGAACAATAAGTTACGATAATGGAACCATGTATGAATGGTTAAGGAACCAAATTTAATTTATAGGAACAAAACTTTGAAATCAAAGGAACAGAGACTAGAAATCCATAAACAATATACGATAATGGAACCATGTATGAACGATTAAGGAACAAAGTTGAATTTATAGGAACACAACTTATAAATTAAAGGAACCGAGACTAGAAATCCAGGTATAATAAGTTATGATAATGAAACCATGTATGAATGATTAAGGAACCAAGTTTAATTTATAGGAACAAAACTTAGAAATCAAATGAACCGAGACTAGAAATCTAGGAATAATATTTTATAATAATAGAACCATAGATGAACAATTAAGGAACACAGTTGAATTTATAGGACCACAGCTTAGAAATCAAAGGAACTGAAACTAGAAATCCAGGAACAATAAGTTACGACAATGGAACCTTGTATGAACGATTAAGAAACAAAGTTGAATTTATAGAAACACAACTTAGAAATAAACCGAGACTAGAAATCCTTGAACAATAAGTTACGATAATGGAACCATGTTTGAACGATTAAGAAACCAAGTTTAATTTATATGAACAAAACTTAGAAATCAAAGGAACCGAGACTAGAAATCAAGGAACAACATTTTACGATAATGGAACCATGTATGAACGATTAAGGAACAAAGGTGAATTTATAGGAATACAACTTAGAAATTAAAGGAACCGAGACTAGAAATCCAAGTATAATAAGTTGCGATAATGGAACCATGTATGAATGATTAAGGAACCAAGTTTAATTTATAGGAACAAAACTTCGAAATCAAATGAACCGAGACTAGAAATCTAGGAATAATTATTTATAATAATAGAACCATGGATGAACAATTAAGGAACAAAGTTGAATTTATAGGAGCACAACTTAGAAATCAAAGGAACCGAGACTAGAAATCCAGGAACAATAAGTTACGATAATGGAATCATGTATGAACGATTAAGGAACAACATTTAATTTATAGGAACAAAACTTAGAAATCAAAGGAACCAAGACTATAAGTCTAGGAACAATAGTTTATGATAATGGAACTATTGCTCGATTGAAAATGTAAATGGAGAACCTGTGGAGCAATATAGGTATGGGGCACACTAGAAAAAGACTACATGTTGTGGGTGATCCAAAGGTGACTGAAAGAAATGGAAGTAAGCCTGCAGGAAAGCAAAAAAAGCAACAAAAATATGTAACAACTGCAGGTACGGACATATATATCATACATACAAAAAGGCTATTACATCACAATGTGTGCACCATAAAGGATATAAACTACAAAAATATCATCCCCAATTTACACCACAATGTGTGCACTTCTCTTTGCCATCACATCTCTATAATACATTACAAACGGCAGAAAATCCAAGTATCTTTACCCAAATGTTCAGAGTAGGTGAAAGTTCGGGTGGCATGCACCTGACATCGGATTTCTAATTCGACTTGAATAGCACGGATGGTCAATTCATGTGGCAAAGTAATGACAATGTTCACAATTTCAGTGAGGTAAATTATTCTCCTATTCCAACATGTTCCATTCCAACATGTTCCATATACATTATCATGTCCATTTATTGTTCTATTCTATATACATTGCAGATTAGCAAGGATTACACGTGGGCTTATGACTACAACCAAAATTTTCATTATGGTAATCAGTAGTTAAAAAATATTTACCTTTCAAAGGCAGTTCTATCTTACTAAGCTACATCATATGATTCAACCTCTTCTATCATTTCCTCGCATTTCAATTTATATCTACTCATTACTAGGTCAACAATGATTTTATGCCGAGCTTCGTCGGCTCGAAACTAAAACAAAGTCAAAAACCAATGATATAACAATTGGCAACATTTTGTGTATGTGCATTAACAATGGACCAAAATTTGTGTGGTTACCATGAACTCGACACCGGGTGAAAAATTCTGGACATACATAAATTTGATCACATACACCCCACAGTCGTATCTGAGAGAACGATCACATTACACACAATAAGGCTATTTTAAACTAGAAATTAAGTTGCCATACTACTACGTTAAAGAAAAAATGTAAGTGACCTTACGAGGTTTTTTGCTATGGAACCCACATGCATCAGTCAATTGGGAAATCCTTGATGTCCATGCCGTAATAGTTGCCGTAATAGCATCTCAAAATATCGTGATCATGGAACAAATTTTTTGATTTTTCCTTAAGGAGTGATTAGCTTAATTTCTTTTTACCCTATATCTATTTGATTTAATGGTTTTTATAGCTTAAAAGATGTTTGGCTTAATGTTGTTCCCGATCTATATTGTGGGTCCACTATTGGAAGATTTTATAGTGGTACACTATTATTGGTGGTATCATTATTCTTTTCTTATGTCCAAAAATAAATAAATAAATAAATAAATTGGTCCAACTGCGACATAGTTTGAGAACCACTTTTGAGACACAAAATTTGGGAAGCATAATATTACTTCCAATAAAAATTAATTTGGCATAAGGGTTATTTTGATTTTTTTTTTCTTAAGGAGTGTTTGGCTTAATTTCCTGTTAGCCTAAATCTATTTGGTTTAATGGCTTTTATAGCTTAAAATATGTTTGGCTTATTGTTATTCCAATATATGTTGTGGCACTTAATTTTCATTGAAGGATTTTAAAATGGTACACTATTAATTATTGAAAGTGATCCTATTGTTCTTTTCTTATGTTAAAAAAAAAATGATCCCACTACTACATGTGTTGAGAATTACGTTTAAGATACAAGCAATAGGAAAGTAGATCTTTGTGGGTGTAACCGTGTGAGCCCCAAGCAATTCCCTGTCTATTTTTGACACCTCGACCTTATAACATGCTACTCCTCTATTTTAGAAGTTATTTAGTGATACCATTACACTCCGTCATCACGTTGATGGCATCAATCACAAAAGGATATATAACCTCTAATAAGAACGCACGACAAGTAATTAAGGGGGACTGACATGTTGCTTAAAGTAAGTAACTACTTGTCATATCCACTTATAAATAGGAGCCACATGAACCCATATTTTTGGTAATATCACTTTACTAAAATGTAATTTAAATATTATGTTAGAAACCTAATTTGAAGTACAAATAGAAATACTATACTTTTAATAGTCAATTAGTAATAGGTCCATAGATAGTGAAAAGTAGATCCATTTTGGTGGTCCCACATAAGGGCAAAATCTAAAAAGGGAAGAAAAAAATAAAATTACAGAGATCAAGTGTCACAATCCTCAAACTACAGGGGTAAAAAGTGCAATTTACCCTAATGATATTATATTGTTAGCAAATACATATAGAATTAGATATAATCAACGGTATTCAGTACTGTATCATATGCTTGCCAAGTTATTCTCAACTGTAACCACGAGTTTCACGTGCCATGCATCCAGACTTGATTCACTAGTTGTCGCAAATGCTCTTGCCGTATTTGCCGTAGCTGAGCCCCCTACAAATTAGGATTTTTTATATATATATATATATATATATATATATTTTTTTTCTACTTAATTTCCTTATATATATTCTACACACACATCAAACTCGTTTGTTTTATTTAAAAGGTTAAACTATGCCTTTTAACTTTGGAGTCAGTTTTTACTATCAAAATGAAATAATTGGCGATAATACCTATAAGTATACGAAAGAAAAAAAACCGTTTTTTTTTTGTAATTCCTATGATGCAATTGGAACTTATCTGCAGAAACGAATCAATTTAGATAATCAAATTGCTCAAATTGCTTTGGGTCGTTTACCAATGTCAATAATTGACGGTTACGCAATTCGAACAATTTCAAGTTCTCCTATAAAATAAAAAATGAAGAAATTCCTTGATTCAAGAAAAACTACCAATTACTAAGGTTCAGATTTGATCTAAAAGAATAAGGTTTATATTTTAGTTCTTATATTTTCAATTTTCTCTATTTAGTTTCCCCCAATCTGATCAAATTAATAGACAATAAAAAATAAAAAAAAAACATTTTCGTACATAATAGAAAACAACTTGTCACTAAAGACCACTACTTGCAATGAGATATTTGTTATTGGACAAAATTTAAACATTACTTATCAAAATTGGGGGACTAAATTGAGAAAAAAAAAATGAGAAGTAGAAACTAAAGTAAAATCAGCTTGAACGTTGGAAGATAAAAAGTGACATTTATATTTTCATTTATGCATTTAATTGTATATGGTTCTAGAGTGTTTACATTTGAGTATGGGTTTGTGTTAAAAAAATCGAGCTGGTATGGCCAACGTAATTCAATTTGTGTCATGAGTGTGTGTGTTAGTAATTCAGTCTGTGCATGCCAGTTATTGTTTACGAGCAAAAGCCCAGACTTGGAGGAAGGGGATATACCAGCTTCATATTAAGTGTTAATACTTGATTTGTACTCCCTCCGTCATTTTTTTTTAGTCCATCTTTGGGAATTCAACTTATTAAGAAGACAAAAAGAATCTACTCCTACTTTCCACATTTGCCCCTAATAATTACAATAACTTTTTTAGTTTTGTCTTCGTGTAGATTTCGTGGAAGGATAGTTTTGGAAAGTAAGTAAAAATTGTATACTAATTTAGAAAAGTGGACAGTAAATTTGGGACATCCCAAAATAGAATATAGGACTCAAAAAAAGGGTGGTGGGAGTACTATATACTTGTACAATTGGTAAAATAAAGTTCGGCTAGGCCCTAGATCTCAAGGCTTGGACCTTGACACATCAAACCAGGCCCAATCTGGGCCTCCCGATCTTGAACCTGCCTGTAAATGGGCTAGAGCATCTTTAGGGATATGTCAAATTTTGGTATGCCAAACAAATTTGAGGATTTATGTGATAATTTGGTATATTATAATTTGGCATTTCGGTTGGAGTAAATGATACTCAATATATCAAATTTATTATTTTATAAATTTTATAATTTTTTTTAATTATTTAACAAATTAAGTGATTGGTTTAATAAATAAATGTAATAATTTTTTAATGAAAAAGTGGAAATGACATGCCAACTTTTGGTATGTCATTTTTGACATATGAACAAGCAAGTCATTTGCCACATGGACTTTTGGCATTTTGATTGGAGGAGAACAAGATATCAAATTTTGTCATTTGATATGCCACATTGGAAATGGCATATCCCTTGAAGATGCTCTAAGTGGGTCAAATTTGTATTTAATGGTGACCCCACTCGATTTTAAGCTTTAGTGAATCACTAATGGAAAAGGCAAATTTGGAGGTGAGCCCTAGTCTCACAAAGCAAATGAACCGCTCACTATGTAGGTATGTGTTAAAAATCCAAATCCACATCATATTCAAATCCCAATCCTTATCACAAATGATATGGCAGTGGACCCACTGAATATTGATTCGAATAAATACATAAAATATCGTATAAATACAAAACGGGTATTTTCTCAAAATGACTAAAATTGAGATGTCTTCAAAACGGAGATCGAAAACTCTTAAGTTCCAACACGAATACCAAATCATTTAACCTTACGCAACTTTTCCCAAAAAATATATTTTCAGTTCATGACTTATAAAATTAGAAAAATGACCAAAATACCCCTATGACCAATTTTCGCTAAAATCGTGCACGAAGTCTAAATCGTCAATTTAAATATGAAAATACGGTTACTAGAGATAAAGGTATTTGGTAAATAACTTCATAAATATCTTAAAACAATGTCTAAAACAAATATACTATATTTTGTTTTGTAAAAACAATAATTTTTTTTTCTCTACCTTCTCTGACTACTCATAGGAGATGTAGACTATCAAACCTCGATGTAGACTATCAAACCTGACCTATGTCTCGGATACCGGTCTAGAAAGTGTGGTGGCCCGGATCAAAGATTTGGAGAAATAGATCGACGGAATGCCAAAGAGCTAGGCCAGAATCCTACCCAGGATCACTTTAACACCGAGACCGAGTCACCGTTCTCCAACCATATCGCGAGGTTTTCCATCCTGCTTAAATTTAGACAATCTCATCTAAATTCTTATAACGGCTCGGGAAGCCCGGTAGACCACGTCCAGATCTACAAGGCCCAGATGGCTCTTGCCACCAACGCCGACGAACTGCACTGCCTAGCCTTTTTCGGTACTTTAAAAGGCCCAGCCGCGCAATGGTTCAACTCACTGAAGCCCCGGACGGTCAAAGACTTTAAGGAGCTCAGCAAACAATTCATTAGCCAGTTCATAGGCATGCTCGACCGACTACAACTTGATACCCAGCTACTCACTGTCAGGCAGTAGAAGGGAGAGTCGTTGAAAGATTATGCCGATCGGTTCAACCAACGGAAGCTTCAAGTCCGTAACCTGAATAAGACAGTTGCCATTACAGCCTTCTGCTTGGGAGTTCAACACACCAAGTGCGCCATGTCGTTTCACAGAAACCGACCGAAAACCTTGGTTGAACTCACAGAAAGGGTCGAAAAATATGTTGACATTGAAGAGTTTTTAAAGACCAAAGACTCTGGGCACGTAAGTGACAAGCCTTCAAGAAGTAAGCGGAAGCGATATCAGCCTGGTGGTTCTGACAGCTCTTTCAGTGTTCAACAGCGGTCTGGGTCCATCAGCCCCGACCCGACCTCCAGTTCACAGCGGTCTGGGTCTGGCAGTCCCTACCTGACCTCCAATTCATAGCGTTCTGGGTCCGGCAGGTCCTACCCGACCTCTAGTTCATAGCAGTTAGGGTTCAGTAGCCCTGACCTGACCTCCAATTGATAGTGGACGGGAGCTCGGTGATCCCAATCCAACCACCTCCAACGGTTCGGGCGAGCCTAACTACAGTGGTACTTTTGCCCTACTATAGTACGAAGCTCCACAGACTTTCAAAGAGCTCCAACAAACACCTCAGGTCCACACCCGGGGCAACAGAAAAAGACCTAGGGATTGTACCCGAGACATCAAAAGACTCGGGATCGCACCCAAGACACCAAAAGACCTCGGGATCACACCCGAGGCACCAAAAGACCTCGGGATCACACCCGAGGCAGTAAAAGACCCTGAAACTACCAACGTTCTAGGTCGGCTACCTATAGTAATTGTTCCCACAACACCCGCCTCGACAAAAGCTTGAGGGGCAAGAGGGAATAAAGACTACAAGAAGTCACACCGAGTACTTACAGGCCTTGGGGTTAACTAAGTAAAACCCTTTGACAACTCGGGTGTCTATAGTGCTCAGAGTCATTAATTCCACTTAGGCTCAAACCGACGATAGAGGTAGGTAAAACTTCTTAGGTTGGCCCACGATAGAGGGGTGAAAAAAAACCCTAAAGCGATACGCTTTAGGTCGGCTCTACCAACATGGTCGAACTCTTCTCCCAACAGTCTTGACAAAGGCTTGCAGGGCAAAATACAGCCATCTTGGAGAGCTAACATTAAAAGGACCCTAAAGCAACATGCTTTAGGTCGACTTTTTCAACATGGTCAACTTCTTCTACCAACAACCTTGGCGAAGGTTTACTAGGCAAAGGATAACCATCCTGGGAGATAACTTAAACAAAAGACTTCGAATTAGGCCAAGTCTCACCTCTTAGCCAATTCCCGAGCACTCAAACAATGGCAAGCAGCATCAAATAGATTTCCAAATTTGCCTCAATATAGCATCAGGCAATCTTGGAAATGGGGGACAACTGATACACCCAAAATTGGCTCTACTCCATGACCGAGCAGTTCTACTCAACGGTCGGTCCCTGTCTCAATTTTTGAGCGATTACGGGCTCCTCGGGCCTCCTGATCCTATAGCGCAGGGCTCTGCTAGAGGAGCTCGACCCCTGGGTCAGGATAGCTAAGCCCAACCATAGTAACGTTCGAGAACAAGCTGAGCTAACTCAGTAGCGTGTCCCAAACTACTCGGTTCCAACAGTTGAGACACCTCCCGGTCCGGACTACCTAAAACTTCCCGAGAGGCATATGTACAAGGCCCGACCAGCAGGTCAAGAAGACCGCGCCGGCACGGCTCGCCACAAGGACAGTTCACCCAAGCCCCAAGGCATGATCCAGAACGTTCCAACCAACTTCCTACTCAAGTTAGAAGACTAATGGAATGTGTAGAAAGTTTCCTAATACAATTAGGAAACTCACTTGATTTATGTCAATCACATTCTAATCTGGTTGTATTGCCTAATCTGAATAACTTCCTTGTACAGGTAGGTCTCTTGCATTTATAAAAGAGACCACTCACCCCCATAGAAGGGGATGGACTTTTCAATCTGCATAGCACCGCTATAGCAATCATAATCGTGCCCGGTCAACCTATGGTTGCTCCAAACTGTTGGTTCACCAAAGGTCCCCGACTTTTTAACAATATAGTGAACGTGCTCAGACACACACATGAACGTAGGTTCCTTCATTAACAGGCCCGAACCACACATAAATATGCTGCCTATATTTCTCTCTTCTTCTCTTCTACACTTTGTGTATGCCATTAAACCCTAAATCTGTTCAATACCAAAAATTGCATCGTCACCCCCTATGGTTAGGGCGATTTTTACTTTACCCTCTGTGGTTTAAAAGTGGACACTTAACCCCCCTGTGTTTCGGATTAAAGTGAAACTGTTAAGATTTTCTTCAAAATTGATTAAAAAAAAATTGTAATATTGGCTAAAAATATTAACACTTAACCCCCTTTCTGAAGTTTTTCTTTTGACAAAAAAAAAAAAACCCTTTCTAAGGTTAATTTTGAAGTCAATCCCATGTGTGGGAAAAATATAGCCATTTTACCCACGTGAGGCTAATTTTTATCACTAAACCCATTTGTAAAGCTATTTTTGAGGTTAACTGCCTATGTGGTGTTAATTTTAACACCTAGTCTCTACCATGTGGGACTAATTTTAACACTTAATCTCCATGTAGGCTATTTTGAGAGAAATCTTAGTAGTTTCACTTTAGTCCAAAACTACAAGGGGGTTAAATGTCCACTTTTGTACCACATGGGGTAAAGTGAAAATGGGTCTAACCACAAGGGGGTAAAATGAAATTAACCAATGAAATAATATTATTAAGTTTATGGTCAATTCACTTAATTAATCAGTAAATATGGGATTAATGGTTAGAAGATTGAAAGAAGAGTAATGCTTGACCCACATAAAAATTCACACAAAACAATCATGGCTCTTAATTCTAGTGGGTCTTGAGTGGAACCTGTTAGCCCCAAGGGTTCTACCTTAAGTAATTTTGATGATCAACAAACTATAAAGTTGAGTACATATGATTTCATTTAGTGTGTTGTCCAAACAGAGCCTTATAATGATGATGGATATTTTATGGAAGCCTCGTGGAAGATCATTTCTTACTTGTATTGTTCTTATAGAACTCTTTGTAAAGTTAGTTAGATTGATTCTCCAAGACAAGGGCTTAAAAACTAAACAGAATCTTCAAAACAAGAAAAACCATTTTTCATAGAAAAACAGTCGACTGGATAAATTTCCCAATCGACTGGATGCTAAATTTTTTAGTCAACTTGAAGTTGAAAAATAGTCAACTGTTTCGTGTTTTGAGAAGATTGTTTCTATTGTAAAACCAGTCAACTGGCCCAGGTTTTAGTCGACTATTTTACTGGCACATTTCATTAAGTTTGATATGCAGTTGATTGGATCGTGAACCCAGTCGATTGGATTACTACGCAGAACAGTAACGGCTCTTTCTCTAGGGTTTTGACTTTGCATTTAATGCTCCCAACTACCTCAAACGTTTTGATTTTCAAGATTGAGTATTTATACTCATTTGAAATTGGTTGTTGGTCACTGAATTACTCACATTCAATACTCATTCATTGTATTCAATGATTCAAGCCCTAGTTTTGTGAGATTCAATCTTCTAGCTCTAGACTTCATTTGTAGTTTTTTGAGAGCTATCATTAAGAGCATTTATTGTATCCATACAAGAGAGTGTATTTCAGTTGTATCAAAACAATTATTCAATCCTCAAAGTTGTAAAGGGGGTTGGTGTAACCCTTGCTCCAAGTGAAGGTGTTCTTCATTGGAGGTGTAAAAGGAGTTCAAGAAGAACTTGTAAGGAGTGGTTTAATCTTCACCAAAAGAAGATTGTCTAGTGGAATCCTCAAGAGGTGTTCTTGAGGGGTGGACATAGGTTGCGGTTTGCGAATTGCCGAACTACTTGAAAAACTCGGTTTGCAAGTGTTTCTCTACTTCTATCTTTACTCACTGTTTAATTTGATATTGTGCTTGCTTAAGTTTATAATTTGCCATTAATCATTAGTAATCTTATTCAACCCCCCCCTCCCTCCCTCCCTCCCTCCCTCCCTCCCTCTAAGGATTACTTTTGGGCCAATAATTGGTATCAGAGCGAAGGCTCTTGTATTTATTTCACATATCTTTGAGTTAAAGATCACATGGCAAACACTAGTACCAATATCACTTATGTTGAGGGACAATCATCCCAAAGACCTCAATGCTTTAATGGAACCAATTATGCTTATTAGAAAAATAGGATGAGAATTTACAATATTGCTCAAGACTTCGATTAATGGCAAATCGTAGTCAAAAGGAGCTCATGTTCCACTAAAACCGTAGGCAGCGAAACGGTTCCTAAGACGGAAGATGATTATGTTGATAGTGATAAGAAACTTATTAAAATAAATGCTATGTCTATGAATCTCTTGTATTGTGGCTTAGACCCAAATGAGTACAATAGAATATCTTCTTATGAATCGGCTAAAGAAATTTGGGATAAACTAGAAGTCACACATGAAGGAACCAATCAAGTTAAGAAGTCTAAGATTAGTTTACTTGTTCAATCTTATGAAATATTTAAAATGCTTCCTAATGAAACTATTAGTGCAATGTCTACTCATTTTACCACTATCACTAATAGTTTGAAAAATCTTAGTAAAGTTTATTCTAACAAAGAGATGATTGAGATGGTGCTTAGGTCACTATTGGCAACCAAAGGTCACGGCAGTCCGAGATGCAAAGGAACTTCCAAAGCTTTTAATCGAAAAACTCATGGGATCTCTCATCACTCACGAAATGGAATTGGTCGTCTTCGACAATCAAGAAAAGAAGAAGAACTTGAGTCTAAAAGTTTCAAATGACCAAGATGATGATAGTGTTGGAGATGATGAAATGGCCATGATCACTCACAAGTTCAAAAGGTTCTTGAGGAAAGACAAAACCTTCAAAAGAAGGGGACAAAAAGAGAATGATGCCAAGAAGGAGCCAATCATTTGCTTCAAGTGCAAAAGGCCCGGACACATCAAACCGTTTGTCCATTATCAAAGAAGAACTTCAAGCAAAAAGTGAAAAAGGAAATGAAGGCAATGATTTGGGATGATTCCGACCTTGACACATCCGAAAATGAGTCAAGCAGTGATGAAATTGCAAACATTTGCCTCATGGCACACGAAAGTGATGAGGTAGAGTCTAACTATGATTCTTGTAATGCGTCTCATAACTATAATGAGCTTCGAAATGAGTTTAATGAATTACATGAGGAATTGGAAAATTTGGGAACCAAGTACCTAGTTCTCAAAAAGAATTTCACCTCACTTTCAAATGAGCTTAGTAAATTAAAATCACAAAACGAGTCTTTGAAAAAAGAAAATGAAACGCTTTCTTCAAGAAAAATTCTTACAAATGATTTTGAAAAGGAAAACATTGAGTTGAAGAAACAAGTTGAAGACTTGACAAAAACATTAGCAAAATTCACTCCTGGAGAGCAAAATTTTGGGAAAACAAAGATGTGTTTTTGATAAAGCCAAATTGGGTTTCAATCCTACTTATAAGGAAAAGAAGTACAACAACTTCTTTTCTAGCAATGCTTCAACTAGCACAAGTTCCTCAAGCAATTCTCATCAAAGCATCTTTTCAAAAGGATCCACTTCAAACTATTTCAATCATCATGTAACTTGTCATTATTGTATGAGAATGGGGCAGGTGAACTACAAATTTCCAAATAGGAGAAAGATCACTATGGGTTGGATTGAAAAGGGAACCACACCTTCTTTTGCTAACAAAAGTGGACCTAACGAATATTGGGTACCAAAGAGGGTTACTTAAGCTTGTTTTATAGGTATGCCTAAAATCCTCAAGCAAGGATAGATTGTTCTTGGATAGTGGATGCTCTAGACACATGACCGGAGACAAATCCAAGTTCTTCACTCTCTCTCCTAAGGATGGTGGAAATGTCACCTTCGGAGACAACTCCAAAGGAAAAATCATTGGTATAGGTAATGTTGGTAAGAACTCCTCTTTAACTATTGAGAATGTGTTATTAGTTGATGGTCTTAAACATAACTTATTGAGCATTGGTCAATTATGTGATAAAGGATTTAAAGTTCTATTTGAATCATATTATTGAATGATTATGGATGCCAAAGATGATAAATTGTTATTTATTGTATATCGAGAGGAAAATGTTTATACCATTGATTTTGATGATTTTTTTTCTCAAGATGTTAAATGCTTTGCCGTGTTGAGTGAAAATAGTTGGCTTCGGCATAGATGATTAGGCATGCTAGTATGGATCTCCTTTCAAATTTATCAAAGACTGATTTGGTTAAAGGTTTACCAAAAACAAAATTTGTTAAACACAAGATTTGTGATACTTGCCAACTTGGAAAACAAACAAAGACTTCTTTCAAAAAGAAAAAAAGGTGATCTCTACTAGTAGGCCTCTTGAATTACTTCATATGGATTTATTTGATGCTAATCGTGTAGCTAGTATGAGTGGCAAAGTGTATGCATTTGTAATTGTTGATGACTATTCAAGATTCACTTGGGTCATTTTTCTGGCTCATAAAGATGAGGCTTACCCAAATTTTGTAAAATTTTGCAAAAGAGTTCAAAATGAAAAAGGGTATGCCATAAATTATTTTAGAAGTGATAGAGGAAGAGAATTTGACAACAAAGATATTTCAAATTTTTGTGATGAAAATGATTTTTGACATAATTTTTCGGCACCAAGAACTCCTCAACAAAATGGTGTTGTTGAAAGGAAAAATAGATCACTTCAAGAGATGGTAAGAACTTTACTGAATGAACACTCTTTGCCTCAATACTTTTGGGTCAAAACAACTAGCACTTCTTGTTATGTTATTAATCGTGTTGTTATTAGAAATAATCTTGGTACGACTCCCTATGAACTTTGGAAAGGTAGAAAACCTAACATTGGTTACTTTAGAGTTTCGGTTGTAAGTGCTTTATCTTGAACAATAAGGACAACTTAGGTAAGTTTGATGCTAAGTCGGATGAGGGTATCTTCTTAGGTTATTCACAAGTAAGCAAGGCATCTAAAGTCTTCAATAAGAAAACCTTAGTTGTAGAAGATTCCATGCATGCAGTATTTAATGAGGCCAACCCGTTTAAAAGAAAGGATGATGATAATGATGTTGTTGTAGAAGGTCTAGACATAGCTAGAACCTCACACTCTTTACCTCTAGAAAAGCCTAATGAAGGTTCCCCTATCCCTTTAGAACCTCCAAGAGACAACACTAGAGACGACCTTCCTAGAGATTGGAAGACTGTTCCTAGTCACCCCATAGAACAAATCATAGGTGATCATGGTCAAGGAATAGCTACTAGATCCTCTTTTAGAAATATTTGCAACAACTAGCCTTCCTTTCTCAAATAGAACCTAAAAACATAGAGGAAGTCGAGCAAGATGATAGTTAGATTATGACTATGCAAGAAGAGTTGAACCAATTTGAGAGAAACCAACTTTGGACTTTAGTTCCTAGACCTAATGATCATTCCATCATAGGAACCAAATGGGTGTTTAGAAATAAGAAGGATGTATCCGGAGTTGTAGATAGAAAAAAGGCTAGATTGGAATGGGTGTTTAGAAATAAGAAGGATGTATCTGGAGTTATAGGTAGAAATAAGGCTAGATTGTAAGCCCAAGGGTACAACCATGAAGAAGGTATAAACTATGAGGAAACCTATGCCCCCGTAGAAAGACTAGAAGCCATTAGAATGCTACTTGTTTTTGCTTGCCACAAAGATTTTAAACTTTTTCAAATGGATGTTAAAAGTGCCTTTTTAAATGGATTTATAGCGGAAGAAGTCTCTGTCCCGGATTTGAAAACATATAATTTCCAAATTGTGTTTTCAAACTCTTAAAAGCCTTATATGGATTAAAAAAAAGCTCCTCGTGCTTGGTATGATCGTCTTAGTAAGTGTTTGCTTGATCTTGGATTTACTTAAGGAAAGATTGACACTACTCTTTTTATTAAGCATTCTCACAATGACATTTTACTTATTTAAATCTATGTGGATGACATCATTTTTGGTTCTACAAATGAGAAGATGTGTGAGGAACTTGCAAGATGAATTTGAAATGAGTATGATGGGAGCACTAAATTTCTTTCTTGGATTACAAATCAAACAACACAAAGATGGCATTTTCATAAACCAATCTAAATACATTAAAGATCTATTGAAAAGATTTGGCTTTGAAAATTGCAAACCTATTGGAACTCCATGAGCTTATCTATCAAGCTTGACAAAGATGAATCCGAAAAACTTTTTAATACTTAACTTTCTGTGGCATGTTAGATAGCTTGTTGTATCTCACTGCTAGTAGACCGGATATTATGTTTAGTGTATGTCTTTGTGCTAGGTTCCAATCCTCACCTAGAGAGTCATATGTTGTAGTCGTTAAGTGCATTTTTAGATACTTGTTAGGCACAATTGACTTAGGTTTCTGGTATCCTAAGAACACTCTCTTTGACTAGATTAGTTATTCGGATGCGAACTTTGCCGGTTGCAAAGTGGATCGCAAGAGCATAAGTGTCACATGTCACTTCCTAAGACACTCCCTAGTTTCTTGGTTTAGTAAGAAACAAAATTCCGTAGCCTTATCCACGGCGGAAGCCGAATATATAGCCGCCGGTAGTTGTTGTGCACCAGTTCTTTATATGAAACAACAATTAGAAAAATTTAGACTTCACTTTGATCACATCCCTTTTAGATGCGATAACACTAGTGCGATTAATCTCTCTAAGAATCCTATTCAACACTCTAGAACTAAGCACATTGAGATTAGACATCATTTCATTAGAGATCATGTTCAAAAGGACGATGTCGAACTTGTTTTCATTGATACAAATCATCAATGGGCAAATATTTTCACTAAGCCTCTTTAAGAAGTTCGTTTTTGTATCATTCATCGTGAATTAGGGATGGTTAGTCAAGCCGATGTTGTGTAAATTTGAGGCTCGGGTCCCCTTTCCTTTTGTTTTTTGCAACAAATGTTTTTCTAATTAAAAACAATCGACTGATTTCATCTGATTTGGTCGATTGGAGATTAAATCAATCGACCAAAAGTTTTACACAACCGACCGGACCCCAAAATTTTCAGGCGACTGATTCTTTTTCGTCGACCGCATTATGTTTTCAAAACCCGTGGTCCCCCAGTCGACCGTTTGTTTTAAACCAGTCGACCGAATTGTTTTAGGTCCAACTCTCTACTTGAATTTCAGTCGACCGCACACATATTTAGTCGACTGTAGCTTGCCCTAATTTTTGTTCAGTCAACTGGCTTCTCGACTTAGTCGACTGTATCACATTTTCTATATATATATATATATATATCTCTGCAATTTTTTTAAAAAAAATCCTAAATCCTCTCTTCCCTCTCTCAAATTTTCGGGCAACTGAAAATCCCTAACCCCCTCAAGCTCTGATCTCATCTCTCCTTACTCTGGCCACCTCCATAACCACTTTGACCCCTACAATCTCCATTTCTGGTCCCTTCCATTTCTCTCTCTCTCTCTCTCTCTCTCTCTCTCTCTCTCTACGTTAATGGCTCCCAAGAAACACAAGGAACAAGAGGGCTTCTCTTCTCAACCACTAGCTCCTCAATGCCCTCGTCCCATTCCATTCTTCCTTGACGATTATCACGGGCAGAGCTACCTTGACAACATTATGCATTGAAAGGTCGTGTTAGGTAAAACTCTTCCCTCTGACTTTTCAAATTCAAACGGCTTGTGCAATGGCACCCTCTTTGATGCCCTTGGTTGGACTCCTTTCCTTACAATAAAACCAACCCATGTACCCCACTCTTGTCTGTGAGTTTTACGCTAATCTCACTACCACTCCCACTAAAATTTCGTTTTCTTCTTATGTTCGAGGGGTAAAATTTATTGTTACTCCTGATCTTGCTCACTCCATTTTTGGTATTTCCATGGGCAGCATTCGCACCTATGAAGATAACAAATGGAATGTAGGTTTTGGTTTTAATCCACTGATTGCTTATAGGCTAGTTTGTGGGAACCCTGAGTTAGTTCACACTTCCAAACCCTCTGCCTCACAGGTACCTTTGAGTCTCGTCTCCTCCACCACATTATCACCTACATTCTCCTTCCACGCGTAAGTGGTTGAGATTATGTGTCTTATTTTGATGTCTTTTTGTTATGGTGTATTCTAGAAGGAAAAAGGTTTGACTTTTTGACCCTTTTCTGCCAACACATCTGTAAGACACAAAAGAAATCAAAAGCCAGCTCCCTTCCTTTTGGCATGGCTCTCACCACCATTTTTTGTCACTTCAAGGTCTCCCTTGATGATCGTGATCGTCATAATCTGTCTTCTCATGACGTATATTCCGCTACCACTCTGTCTCTCATGGGCTATAAGCTCGAGGGTGGTGTCTTCGTCCAAAAGTCTCCCCGTCCTCCAATTACCCCTCCTCCTCCTATTCCCACTATCTCCATTGATCCTACCACCACCACTATCCCATCTTATGAGATTCCTTCCTCTTCTACTCCATCAGATCCTTCCACATCTTCAGCCTCTCCTGCTGCTGATATTAATTTCAGAGTAGTTCTCCATTATCACCGCTTCCATCGAGTCTCTCTCTACCACCGTCTTTTCCCTTCACTTTGCTCTCTCCTCTATTGTCTCTACCCTCTCCTCTACTGTTGCCTTTCATTTTGACACTCTTTGTGCTGACATGTTGGAGATTGGATCTGCTGTTGATGTTATTCGCACCTCCACTGCTGGTAGATCTTACTTTTCACGGATGCAGTCCAGTCTTGATGATGCTCGAGATGACATTTGTATGATTCGGACTCGATTCCATATTTGACGACCCTGATGATCTCTTTTGGATACAGGCTTGATGTATAGTTGGATAGTTATTTCATTGATAGTCGTTTGGGTGGATAGTTAGATGGATGACTTTATTTTGGGGTAGTACAGGAATTCACATTCTTTTTGCATCTATGACATCCCTATTATATCTTAAACTCTCTTTTGATCAATTTATGACAACGGATTCACACTTTTTTATTATCTTTAAATGTTATCTATGATCTTGTTATTGATATGATTGTGTGTTCTTGTTGATATTATTGCTTCTCATGATATTAGTATGTCTGATTGTGTACTAACTGTGGGAAGATGATGATACCTTATTATTGGTGATTCCCAACCCCCCCCCCCCCCCCCCCCCCTTTCAACTCACTTATAGAGGGGGAGATTCTCTCCACTCTAAGTGTTTTTTGTTGATGATAAAAAGGAGAAGAATATCCATGTTGCTTATCCATATTGATTTAATTTTCAATTCTTATCGGACTTAAAATTGATTCATTCATTCACATGATCTTTAAAGTGCATTATTTATCTTGATTGGACTATTGCTTATTATTTTTTTATCTGGCAACTAGTAGTTTGTCATCATCAAAAGGAAAAGATTGTTAGCCCCAAGGGTTCTACCTTAAGTAATTTTGATGATTAACAAGCTCTAAAGTTGAGTACTTTTGATTTCATTTAGTGTGTTGTCCAAATAGAGACTTATAATGATGATGGATATTCTATGGAAGCCTCGTCGAAGATCATTTCTTACTTGTATTGTTCTTATAGGACTCTTTATAAAGTCAGTTAGATTAGACAAGGGCTTAAAAACTTTACAAAATCTTCAAAATAAGAAAAGCTATTTTTCATAGGAAAAATAGTCGCCTGGATAAATTTCTCAGTCGACTAGACGCTAAATTTTTCAGTCAACTTGAAGTTAAAAAAAAAACAGTCGACTGTTTCGTGTTTTGAGAAGATTGTTTATGTTGTAAAACCAATCGATCGGCCCAGGTTTTCAGTCGACTGTTTTTTACTGGCGCATTTCATTAAGTTTGAAATGCAGTCGACTGGATCGCAAATCCAGTCGAATGGATTACTACGCAGAATAGTAACGGCTCTTTCTCTAGGGTTTTGACTTTGCATTTAATGCTTCCAACTACCTCAAACATTCTGATTTTCAAGATAGAGTATTTATAATCATTTGAAATTGGTTTTTGGGTCGCTGAATTACTCACATTCAATGCTCATTCATTGTATTCAAAGATTTAAGCCCTACTTTTGTGAGATTCAATCTTCTAGCTCTAGACTTCATTTGTAATTCTTGAGAGCTATTATTGAGAGCATTTATTGTATCTATCTACTCTACAAGAGAGTGTATTTCAGTTGTATCAAAACAATTATTTAATCCTCAAAGTTGTAAAGGGGGTTGGTGTAACCCTTGCTCTAAGTGAATGTGTTCTTCATTGGAGGTATAAAAGGAGTTCAAGAAGAACTTGTAAGGAGTGGTTTAATCTTGACCCAAAGAAGGTTGTCTAGTAGAATACTCAAGAGGTGGACGTAGGTCGCAGTTTGCGGATTGCCGAATCACTTGAAAAACTCGATTTGTAAGTGTTTCTCTCCTTCTCTCTTTACTCACTGTTTAATTTGATATTGTGTTTGCTTAAGTTTATAATTTGCTATTAATCGTTAGTAATCTTATTCACCTCCGGATTACTTTTGGGCCAACAGAACTCGTGTGTTCCCATATAGAGGCCACTGAAATCAAGAATCTAAATTATTTTATGTAAAATTTTGTACGAGTCTAGCATTATTATTGAAAGCAAGAGTTGTTGCCACTAATGTGAAATTCCTAAATTAAAGTTGAAACTTAAAGGCAGGAGTTGTGAGTAATTGATGTTTTATGGACCCTTTTCGTCTACATTAGTTGATTGGTGAGAAGATTAATGAAAGGCATTAATAGCTTCATTTGACATCATCGTAGGAAGAAAATCTAAAGACTTTCGCCATCATCATCCTACTTAAGTACTACAAAGATGTTGAATACTAATTGTTAAATGATTTGGAAAAGTTACCATATTTTCTTTCATGAACAAAAATGCTAGCTCATCACACGAGACTCAGCCAAAAAAAAAAAAAAAAAAAGAGACTCCTACTATTGAAGTATTAGGAGAAGATCAGTTTTATACTTCAATCTTATGAGGATTTACAACCATTAATCTTTTTCTTTTTCTTTTTCTTTCTTTTTTTTTTTTTTTTTTTTCTTTTTTGTAAACAAAAATGTACTTTTATTGTCTTCAAATTGAAAAGTCAATGAAAATTAGTCTTCTCTTCCTTGGTGATTAATACATAGAGTTGAAGTCAAAGTACAGTGGTTTTATTATAAAAATAAATAAGAATTATTAAACGTTGTTGCCGTACAACTATTAACTATAATCATCTTAAAAAAATTATTTAAACACTTTCAACTGTTTAAATAGGCTTCTAAGTTCTTAGCAAAAAAAAAAAAAAAATAGGCTTCTAAGTTATATATATCAGTAGTGGTTTCAAAAAATATTTGAACACTTTCAACTGTTTTAAAAATAAATAATTATTTCTAACTTTTTAATTTTGAGCATTCTTCTTACGAATAATACGGTACGTTCCAAGTAATCCTTGTTAGAAAAAGAGTTATAAAAAAAAAAAAAAAATTTAAAATTTCCTTGTTAGAAAAAGAGAAGATAATATAAGAATTTAAACTCATATGGAGAACCTGTTGCTTTATAGTAATTAATTTTCAAACAAATAAAAACACATCTTTTCTGCCCTTCTAACAAATAGTAAAAAATAAATAACACAAACCTCATGAATACAAAACAATGGGTCCATGGGAATTTATGGTTTGTGAAACACTTGGCTCCAATTCTGTTAGTCAAGCATCCGTTAACCACTAACGATTCTTGATGAAACATTCTAAAATAACAAATTTAGCCCTGTAAGGTTGAAGTAAAAAAGACTAACGGCCCGTTTGGTTCACGGATTATTTTAGGTGGATTCTGATTACTAGGAATCATAATACCAGTAATCATTTTACAAGGAATCTGAATCCCTACAGAATATTTGGTTTACCAGTAGAATTATAGCTGGATTTAGAATCCAGTGTTTGGTTGGGTCAAGGAAAATGAAATGGAAATATTGTAAAATACCTAAGCTACCCTTGAAGGCTAAAAGAATGTATGAGTTAAAATCAAATTGTCAACCCTCTAAAAATGGAGGGTGATTAAAAAAAACATAATGGTATAAATCTAAAAATCAATGACACATAAAAATTGAGATAAATAGAGTAATTAAGACATGAGCATGAGTCTAAACTATTGCATGTAGTTAAAATATATTTGTATAATAACAAAAGATATATTATATTTTTTAGCATAAAATATGTATAGGTCTAACTTACAAATCACAATATGCGAAATATGTAATTATTGTAATATCATATAGACTTTTCAATCATTAACATTTGGCAACCAAAATTTGAATTCAGTCATTAAACTAACATCAAATATAATGTTTCAAGTATAATAAATCATCATAAACAATCTCATCTACCATCTTTCCATTTTATTTAGAAATAATTATAATTATAATCATAAATTTCTTATGATCACATTATTTGTTTGTTTAATAGTCTAATAAATGCTAGTTTAGGTATTATGAAAATGGTAAATCAAAACCCCAGTAATCCTTAGGAATACCACCTCCAAGCTAGGATTTTTAATCCACCCTATTTTCCATCTTTGGGTGGATTCTAAATCCAGTGGGACCCACAATTCATTAAATATTCCATGAACCAAACAACGATATATTTTAAGATTACTAGTAATTTTCGAGTGGAATCAAAATTCACCCTAAGAATCCATGAACCAAACGGGGCGTAAGAGATTAACGTAGTTTTTCCTCCTTTCCTTGACATCATATATTAAGGTCAAACTTGTCATTTCATAATCAATGCTGCTAACATTTCGGAGGTGAGAACAAATCCCTCTACATGTCCTTCAAAGTCCTGAATTAATGTCATTTTTTTTTAATGAAATTACAGACAGAACTATTGTTAAAAAATAAAATATAAGTCCAAATTTAGACACGTAAACCGACCCCACAATACACACATAAGTGAGACTTAAGGTACAAGGGTTGGGTTTAATTAGAGAGAAATATTAATTAGGTAATTTTAATGCAATGGGGAGCTGTGAGAGAAAAGTAGAAGATTTTCCATACAGGCCCGGCCCTGGGCATAGGCCACATAGGCCATTGCCTAGGGCCCTCAATTTTACTCACATTTTAAGGGCCCCCAATTTTATGCTACTAGTATTAGACCAACCCAAAAGTATTTTCAGCCCAACTGAAGAAAACCCAAAGTCCAATGCAAACTAGAGGCCAAACTCTCCTAACCCTTTAAGATACATGTGTATCCCGCGCTCAAATTTTCATTCGCCCTAAAAAAAAATGGGAGGCTTGGTGTAAGGTCCCTAAAATTGGTCATTCTTGGTTTGAGGGATAGCCCATTAACAATAAACCTCACAAGGACAAAAGTCCAAGCTCATTTTTTCACTCCAGTCCACACCACTAACAATTTACTACTCAAATCCATTTCCACACTTTAAACTTACCAAACTACCCATCTCTTCCAAAAATACCCTAAACCCATATTATCAGTTTTGGTCTCTCTCTCTCTACGACCTCTCTCTCTCTCTACGATCTCTCTTACCACCACTGGTACACCTCCACCACCGCCAATGCCACCGCCACCATCCATTCCTGCCGGAACCACCACCACTAATCCATTGCCACCTCCCTCTACCATAGCAACCACTGCCTTCCACGACCTCTCTCTACACCACCATCATCGATCCACCGCCGCCACCACCAAGCATCTTGTTGCCATGCCCACTACCACCAGCAAGCCGCCGTCATCATCATCACAACCAAACGCCGCCATCGTCACCGCCGCCGGTGTCGATCTAGATCCAGATCTAGATCTAGATCTCCTTCACCGGTTGAGATCTAAATCTAGATCTAGATCGAGATTCGAATGTACACGGCCAATGTAATGAACTCCGGTGACCACCATTCAAGCTAGGTGACCATTACCAGCTTTTAGTTGCAGAGGTATGTTAGTTGCAGAATTTACATATTAAATCAAATTTCTCTTAAGATTTTTAAACTGAAAATTTCAAAATTTTCAGATTATTCAGTGATGTTTCAATTTCTTTATTAAGTGTAAATGTATTCAGTGATCTCATGAGTGCTGTCTCTATTGTGGCTGCATTGATTTCACTAGTGTGTTGGTTGTATAATTTCAAATCAACCTTAAGTTAAATTTCACTTAAAATAAATCTTAAGTCAAATTTCACTTAAGATTGATTTTAAGTGAAATTTCACTTAAGATTGATTTTAAGTGAAATTTCACTTAAGAACAAATTGTTCATAAAGCAAAAGTAATTTCTGTAAAAAAAAAAAGTTGGATGTGGTGTTGCCGGTGGTCGTCGGAGGTGGCAAAGATGGTGGTGTCGTGAACATTAGTTGCCGGAGATGGCAAGGGTGAACGCCACTGTTCATCGTGAACAGTGGTGGTCAGAGGTGGTGTCGCCGGTGGTCGCCGGAGGTAGCAGGGTGGTGGCCGGAGGAGGCAAGGTGGTGGTCGGAGGTGGTGGTCGGAGGTGGCAGGTGGTGGTCGGAGGTGGTATGGAGTAGTGGTATAGGTGGCTAGGGTTTGGTTAAGGTTAAAGGTTGAAGATGAGGGCATTTTGGTCCATGGACATTGGGAGGACTCATCTCCAATGTGTATTTTAAATTGTCCTTCAATCCAATAAAACCCCTCTTAATGACCTTTTCACCAATTTTCCCAAAAAAGAAACCTTAAAACCACAACCCCTAAATTTTTGGAAAGTACAAAATTATTTGTAGTAATTGTAGATTTTATAAATAGGCTCTCTTAAATTTCACACAAGCCCCCTGAACTTCTGGAAATTCTATATTTACATGTAATATTTTACAAGTTTTAGACACAGGCCCCCCTGCACTCGTGAAAATTGTAAACTTACATGTAATATTTTACAAGTTTTAGGTATAGGCCCCATAAAATTACATAATTTACTCCAAATTAGGGGTGTTAAACCAATTCTACCATTTTACAAATAATTATGTATAGATATACCCAAAAAAAATTTGCCTCGGGGGCGCTGCCCCCGAATCCCTGTATAGTCTAGGCCCCCCCGGACCAAAAATCCTGGCTTTGTCCTTGTTCTATACGGTATACCAAAAGCGTTCTTAGCCCAACTGAAACGATGTGCTTGCTTCGTCTCCGACTCTCCGTCTCTGGTAATCTCTCTCTCTCTCTCTCTCTCTCTCTCTCTCTCTCTCTTCATTGTAAAGTAGATTGCTCTAAAGCTAATTGTATGAAAGGTTATTTTTGTATCGCATTTTAGTTAAATACGTTGTGCTAATAAATAGAGGGCCCCATTTTGGAAGCTCGCCTAGGGCCTCCGAAAACTCAGGGCCGGCCCTGTTTTCATACGTAACAAAGACAAAAATCACGAGTGTGGAATTGACGACGTGACATCGTGAGTTGAAGCCTCACTCTAGCTCTTAACATCTCATGAGGATGGTGTTCTTATGGGGGTAAGTGGATTAGTCTGGTGATGCAAGGAAAAAAAAAACAAATCAAGAACAAAATAAAAGAACAATACTATAAAGAACAGCAAGGAAGAAAAAAAGAAAAAAAAAAAAAAAAGAAAAAGAAAGGAAAACTGCTCTTATTGTTCAATACAGACTGCGTAAAAACTCTAGCAGGGGAGTTAGTGTAACTATTAAAATGTGAGGGAAAACCAATGTGTTATTGCCAAACCTCTAGGAGGCACATGATATTTTATGTAACTTTCCTTAACTAATTAGGTCATGTTTATGCCTAAAAGACTTAAATTGCTATAACTTTTGTCCTATAAGTCTACTTTTTATAAAATTTAATGTTTTGAAATTAGCAAAATGAGCTCTATCAAACGAGATCAACATTCACCATGAAATACTAGAAAGAAAGGGAAAAAAAAAAAAAAAAAGCAAAGATGGAAAACTGGTTTTTTCCGCATGAATATAACAAAAATGTTCCTTTCATAAAATTGGCATCATAAGTGTATAGATCTAAAAAAAAATACAAGAAATAAAAAAAATAAAAAAAAAACCACCAAAAAAGTCCAAAAATACCATAAGTGAATTGAGAATGTTATCGCCGTTAATATAAACAAATAATTGTATCAGTCTGAAGACAGATAAGAGTGATAATATTATCTGTTAGAAAAATAAAATCTCAAAATCAGGCTGCAAGGTATCTTTTTTTGTAAAATTAGCAAGTCAATTGCGTAAATCTCGAAGAAATACATGGAAAAAAAATCATCCAAAAATACCAAAAAGTAAGAAACTTATGGTTGTTTAACTCAATATTATATGTCTGTACACAGATAATATCATCTATTTTGATATATTAAATCAAAAAATAAGGTTTCAAATTACTTTTTTTGTACAATTTTCAATTTCAATGCTTAGATCTCAAACAAATACATGGAAAAAAAAAACGAGTGAGTTATGGTGGTTTAAAGTTGACACATAATATTATCAGTGAGTTGTGGGGGTTTTTTCACCAAATTAAAAAAGGGTCAATTAGATATAAGAACAGTTTATGGTAATTGTATTGATTTAAGGCCAACTAAAAAAAATGTGTATCAACAAGTCCCTCATACCGCAAAATAACCAAATTACCCTTGTAGCTTACTTTAAATAAGTTAATACAAATAAAGTCTTCAAAATAACACGGTGTGACATGTCCCAAGGTTCATCGATGTTCTGAACACAATGGTGGGGTCCATTTGGCCTGAAAATATTTACAAAATGACTATTTTACCCCTAAAGCTTCAAAATGTCATAACTTGTTAAGATTAAACTATAATTGAATATCGACAGGGCTTGTGATCTCACATTATTATGAAAAATATTATGACACCTAAAAAGTACACATATCGTAAAATGACCAAATTACCCTTGGGGCTTACTTTTAATAAGTTAATATAAATAAAGTCTTTAAATAACAAGGGATGACCTACCTCAAGGTTTATCGACATTATGGACGCAATGGCGGAGTCCATTTGGCTTGTAAATATTTGTAAAATGACTATTTTGCCCTTAAAACTTCAAAATGACAGAACTTGTTAAGATTAAAGCAGAATTGAACGTCATCAAAGCCTGTGAGCTCATATTATTATGAAGAATATTTGACACCTAAAAAGTACATACACTGTAAAATGACCAAATTGCCCTTAAGGCTTACTTTTAATAAGTTAATATAAATGGAGTCTTCAATAACACGGGGTGACCTACCCCAAGGTTTATCGGCATTCTGGACACAATGGCATGGTCCATTTGACTTGAAAATATTTGCAAAATAACTTTTTTGCCCTTGAAACTTCAAAATGTCATAACTTATTAAGATTAAACTAGAATTGAACGTCGTTAGAGTCTGTGAGCTCACATTATTATGAAGAATATTTTGACTCCTAAAGAGTACACACACTGTAAAATGACCAAATTGCCCTTGGAGCGTACTTTTAATAAGTGAAAATAAATAAAGTCTTCAAATAACACGAGATGGCCTATCCCAAGATTCATCGACGTTCTGGACAAAATGACGTCCATTTGGCTTTAAAATATTTGTAAAATGACAATTTTGTCCTTGAACATTAAAAGGTCATAACTTGTTAAGATTAAATCAAAATTAAACGTCGTCAAAACTTATGAGCTCATATTATTATGACGAATATTTTGACACCTAACATAGTACACTTATCATAAAATGACCAAATTGCCCTTGTGGCTTGCTTTTAATAAGTTACTATAAATAAAGTCTTCAAATAAGACAGGGTGACCTACCCCAATGTTCATCAACATTCTGGGACACAATAGCGGCGCCCATTTGGCTTGAAAAATATTTATAAAATGACTATTTTGCCTTTGGAACTTCAAAATATCATAACTTACTAAGATTAAAATTAGAATTGAACGTCGTTATAGCTTCAGAGCTCATATTATTATGAAGAATATTTTGTGATCTAAAAAGTTATGAAATTTCACCACTGTTTTGACCACTTTTTAAAACAGTGGAGAAATTTCATTACTTCTATTTATGGACGTCAAAACATGTGAAGTTTATGAAAAATTCTTTTCCAAAATCATAATTTTACCACTTTTATAAACACAAATTTCACCACGTTCAAGGTTGGGTGCTGAGAATAATATAGAAATACAAATGTGGTGAAATTTAATCACATTTTGTTCATCTTCTTAAAATAGTGGTGAAATTTCACTTCTTCTAATTCCGGATCTGAAAACTTGTGAAATTTATGAAATTGTTGCCCACAATCGTAATTCTACCACTTTGGTAAACACAAATTTCACCACACATAAAAGTGGTAAAATTTCACCACTGTTTTGAGCACCTTTTAAAACAATGGTGAAATTTCACAACTTCAAATTTTGGATATCAAAACTTGTGAAATTTCACAACTTAAAATATCATTACTAGTAAAAAGTTCAGAACTTGGTGAAATTTCACCACTTTTCAAAACATGGTGAAATTTCACTACTTTGAACAAGGGTAAAATTGTCTTAAGCAAAAAAATCATTGCTAATAAAATTTCAAAACATGGTGAAATTTCACCACTCTTAAAATTTTGATAAAATTTCCCTACTTTGAATAGGGGTATAATCGTCATAAATAAAAAGATATCATTATTGGTAAAATTTTCAAAACTTACTAAAATTTCATCACATTTCAAAACTTGGTGAAATTTCACCACTTTGAACATGGGTATAATCGTCATAAACAAAAAAAATTACTAATAAAAATTTCAAAACTTGGTAAAATTTCACCACTCATTAAAACTTGGTGAAATTTTACCACCTTGAACAAAGGTATAATCGTCATGAGCAAAATTTTTTTATTATTGATAAAATTTTCAAAATTTAGTGAAATTTCACCACTCTTCAAAACTTGGTAAAATTTCACCAATTTGAACAGGGGTATAATCGTCATAAACAAAAAAAAAATCATCACTAATAAATTCCAAAGTTGGTGAAATTTCAACACTCTTCAAAACTTGGTAAAATTTCACTACTTTGAACAAGGGTATAATCGTCATAAGCGAAAAAAAATCATTATTGATAAAAATTTCAAAACTTTGTGAAATTTCACCGCTTTGAACAACTGTATAATCGTCATAAACGAAAAAAGTCATTATTGATAAAAATTTCAGAACTTGGTGAAATTTTACCCCTCTGAAAAACTTGGTGAAATTTCACCAGTTTGAACAGGGGTATAATCGTTATAAATGAAAAAAAATCATTACTGATAAAAATTTTAAACTTGGTGAAATTTCACTCCTCTTCAAAACTTGGTGAAATTTCACCTCTTTGGACAAGTGTATAATCGTCATAAGAAAAAAAAAAAATCAATGCTGATAAAAATATCAAACTTGGTGAAATTTCACCACTCTTAAAACTTGGTGAAATTTTACCACTTTTAACTAGGGTTAGAATCGTCACAAACGAAAAAAATCATTACTAGTAAAGATTTCAGAACTTTCACCACTCTTCAAAACTTGGTGAAATTTCACCACTTTGAACAACGGTATGATCGTCATAAGCGAAAAAAATCATTATTGATAAAAACTTCAAAATTTGGTGAAATATCACCCCTCTTAAAAACTTGGTGAAATTTCACATCTTTGAACAGGGGTATAATCATCATAAATGAAAAAAATCATTACTGATAAAAATTTCAAAACTTGGTGAAATTTCACCACTCTTTTGAGCACCTTTTAAAACAATGGTGAAATTTCACAACTTCAAATTTTGGATATCAAAACTTGTGAAATTTCACAACTTAAAATATCATTACTAGTAAAAATTTCAGAACTTGGTGAAATTTCACCACTCTTCAAAACATGGTGAAATTTCACTACTTTGAACAAGGGTATAATTGTCATAAGCGAAAAAAATCATTGCTAATAAAATTTCAAAACTTGGTGAAATTTCACCACTCTTAAAAATTTGATAAATTCCCTACTTTGAATAGGGGTATAATCATCATAAACAAAAAGATATCATTATTGGTAAAATTTTCAAAACTTACTAAAATTTCACCACATTTCAAAACTTGGTGAAATTGCACCAGTTTGAACAAGGGTATAATCGTCATAAAAGAAAAAAATCATTACTGATAAAAATTTTAAACTTGGTGAAATTTCACTCCTCTTCAAAACTTGGGTGAAATTTCACCATTTTGGACAAGGGTATAATCCTCATAAGAAAAAAAAATCAGTGCTGATAAAAATATCAAACTTTGTGAAATTTCACCTCTTAAAACTTGGTGAAATTTCACCACTTTTAACTAAGGTTACAATCGTCACAAACGAAAAAAATCATTACTTGTAAAAATTTCAGAACTTTCACCACTCTTCAAAACTTGGTGAAATACCACCACTTTGAACAAGGGTATAATCGTCATAAGCGAAAAAATTATTATTGATAAAAACTTCAAAATTTGGTGAAATATCACCCCTCTTAAAAACTTGGTGAAATTTCACCTCTTTGAACAGGGGAGGGGTATAATCGTCATAAATGAAAAAAATCATTATTGATAAAAATTTCAAAACTTTGTGAAATTTCACCGCTTTGAACAACTATATAGTCGTCATAAACGAAAAAAGTCATTATTGAAAAAAATTTCAGAAATTGGTGAAATTTTACCCCTCTGAAAAACTTGGTGAAATTTTCCCAGTTTGAACAAGGGTATAATCGTCATAAAAGAAAAAAATCATTACTGATAAAAATTTTAAACTTGGTGAAATTTCACTCATCTTCAAAACTTGGTGAAATTTCTCCATTTTGGACAAGGTATAATCCTCATAAGAAAAAAAAATCAGTGCTGATAAAAATATCAAACTTTGTGAAATTTCACCACTCTTAAAACTTGGTGAAATTTCACCACTTTTAACTAGGGTTACAATCATCACAAACGAAAAAAATCATTACTGGTAAAGATTTCAGAACTTTCACCACTCTTCAAAACTTGGTGAAATATCACCACTTTGAACAAGGGTATAATCGTCATAAGCGAAAAAATCATTATTGATAAAAACTTCAAAATTTGGTGAAATATCACCCCTCTTAAAAACTTGGTGAAATTTCACCTCTTTGAACAGGGGTATAATCGTCATAAATGAAAAAAATCATTACTGATAAAAATTTCAAAACTTGGTGAAATTTCACCACTCTTCAAAACTTGGTGAAATTTCACCACTTTGAACAGGGGTATAATCGTCATAAATGGAAAAAAAATCATTACTGATAAAAATTTCAAAACTTGGTGAAATTTCACCTCTACAAAACTTGGTGAAATTTTACCACTTTGAACATTGATATAACCGTCATAAACGGAAAAATCATTTCTGATAAAAATTTCAAAACTTGGTTAAATTTCACCACTCTTCAAAACTTGGTGAAATTTCACCACTTTGAACAGGGAGTATAATTGTCATAAACAGAAAAAAAAAAAAAAAATAAATAAATAAATAAAAATAATCATTACTGATAAAAATTTCAAAACTTGGTGAAATTTCACCACTCTTCAAAACTTAGAGAAATTGCACAAATTTTGAATAGGGGTATAATCGTCATGAACGGGAAAAAATCATGTTGATAAAAAAACTTCAAAACTTGGTGAAATTTCACCACTCTTCAAAATATGGTGAAATTTTACCACTCTAAACAAGGGTTTAATCGTCATAAGCAAAAAAATAATTATTGAAAAAAATTTCAAAACTTAGTGAAATTTCACCACTCTTAAAAACTTAGTGAAATTTCACGGAATATCTTATGGTGCTCACACTTATACCATGTGAGCACTGGATTTTTGTCACGACGAGTGGGGTTCGGATCCTTAGTACGATGAATTGGACTCGGACCTCCGCCGTGGCGAGCCTGATTCTCTTCGCCTTGATGAACATAACAGACGCCATGTGATCGTTCTGATCTACTGCTTCGATGACCCAAACTCTTGCTCTGACTTTTCTGATCCTTAACATCATCAGGGGGCAGCCGGAGCTCGAGCTGTGACAAATATCTTCTCATAGGGTAACCTCTTGCACAAGACTTTCTACTTGTCGTGTGAGAGCCCAAAACGAATATTGCTGCAACGGACCAAACCGCTCATCTGTGTACGGTGGTAATCTAGTCAGAGGATCCAAGAATCCCAGTGGTGGGTATACTAGCTCATTTGTAGGGTTCGCGGCTTCTCGATTTGGGTCATCTGCATTCAGCTTGGACAAAACCCGGTCATGTCTGTAACTCTTAGTTGGTAGCTTTTGATGTCATGTTAGGCAGTTGAGTTTTTTTTTTTTTATCTGGATCGGGTGCTAGCGACCATTGTCGAATGGATTGAGAGAATAATTAAGATGTAATCGTTCCCACAGATAATGCCAAGCTGATGTAGCCAAAATATGTATCATACAGTGATTGATTGACCGCTCCTTGGACACCTGCTAGGAAAGGCAAAGGGTACATACCATAAGCCTCATTCGATGATCAAGTTAGTCTGGGAAGAAAGACAAAATAGGAAGTACGTAATCAAGAGAGATTAGAGTCTTCGATTATGTACGTCATATGAAGCCATGCATGGATTTATATAGTTGTGTAAGTTACATCATTCTACTAGGAGAGTCAGTCGTGTATCTTCTATGTAAAGAAACACCTACTGGGCTGTCACATCCGTCCCGAAAAATCTAAATGTTTTAAAATGCAAAATCAGTTTTTGAGAATTATAAATGTTATTTGATAATTGTGAAAGTGGTTGACTGTGGTCAACAGAAAGTGTCAAGTGAGGACATAGTAATCTAACACTGGATGAGCCATTCGTGTGATTAAATGACATTTACATGATCTAAATGTCATTTGAATTATCTTGTATATGTGAATAGTGCAATATACATGTGTAGTGAAATTTTTGGTAGTCCTGATCTTGATAAAGGTCAATTAGAACGAATTAGAAATAGCCAATGTAATACGTTGCATAAAAGGGAGGTTATCTAGAGATTTCACAAAATTAGTTTTCGAAACATAATTACGGCAAGAAACAAAACTTGGACGAAAACTTCTATAATTTATAGTTTATACTTGTGAAGCTATGACTTTGACGTGTAAGACGTTTCGAGGAATAATTAGAAGTTTCAAGAACTCGTGGGGAGGTAAACACAATTTTCAAGAGTATTGCCTATATGTAGAAAGTGTGAAGATATTTTCATTTCACAAAGTTTTCAAAACATAACTCAAGAGGTGATTTATTGCTTAGAGCTTCACAATGCCAATCGATGGACTTCTGCCCATTCATTTTCAACCAAATTTTGTATTCGGACTCCTCGAGGTAAGAGCTACATTTTGATACTCATTAGGCCTCGTTTGGCTAAGTTGTACGAAAAGCTAATTCTAGAAATTTAGGAAAAACACATGAATACTTATAGGAATCACTTCTAATCGGAGATCCGACGTTTAATCGGGCTACTAGTACTTTCCTCAAAGATATAGGACGATAACTCGAGGTATAAATTCTTTACCTATGTAATATAGGGAATTTTGAATGCTTTGGATATTATGTATGAAATTGTGATCCAGGCAAAACTCAGGTATTAACTTAGGCCTGTTAAATTCAGTGAGTACGTATGAATAGCATATTTGTATAACTATGTGACTATGCTAAATGGCTATGTGGGTCAGAGGGGAGTTTGGTATATGTTCATGCCAGGGTACGCTGCTCGATATTTGAGAGTTATAGTAGAGATGACTACTTGCTTGGTTTGGAAACCGGCCTAGCTAGAGCAGTTGGATGCAATGGTTAAGTGACATTGGCTAGCCATTTGCATCATGCTTTTAGATTTAAGACTTACCGATATACTAGATAAATGCGTATCTCTCCCTAGAGACTAATTAACATATTTTAGATGTTTAAATCATGAATTGCCTCATATGCATAGATTTATAATTGTACACTCAGCATATAGCTGAGCAGTGGAGACTTACTTTATTGCAGCTGATAAGAAGAAGCATGATGAGTGAGGTCGTGGGACGATGAAAACCATCCTTGTACATGTTTTTGATTTTCCATTCCAATGTATATTATATGTTTTGAGAAACTAAAGCTATGTTGTGGATTTACTTGGGAACCATGGAATGATCATGAAATGTTGTAGTAGGTAGTAAGAACTACTTTGGTTATGGTTGTAATGAATCTGGACTTATGGATTCATGTTTGGAATGCTTAACTCATCAATTTCATTTTTGGTGGAATGTAATAGTACTTTGGTGTTTTAATTCCAAACAAGCTTTAACTTGTTTCATTATCGTTTTTGTTTCAAGGATTAATAAGATGTTTATATGTTCTTGCAACCTTGATAAACTTGGAAAGATTGGATTAAAGTATGAGTGTTGAGAGGTTTGCAAAAGTGTAAGGTTGAACAGATCCTTAGCAAAATTATGCTGCTAGAAGGAATTCTGCTAAAGGGTCATTCGACCGGTCGAACAGGACCGTCGAACAGGGTCGTTCAACAGGTCGAAATAACCTCTGCATGAAATCTTTTTCTACCCCTTCCGGATATTATTTAAATGTTGTAGTTGATTTTTAGGGTACCTTTAGGACCCCCGTTTAACATAAGTTCATTCGTTTCAAAATATAATTACGTTTTCAATTTTATATGAATTTTATAACTCGGAGGGTATTATTTCCAAAAGTTTTGAATACTCAATGTCGTTTTAAAGTTCATTTTCCACTGCTATAGAGTTTTAAATGAATTGGATAAGCCTTGGTGGCGTGCCACGTATTCTATTTTCGCCCATAACGGAATGGGTCATGACATGGGCTTTATGAGCTAGACCCATTGAAACTCTCATGTGCCATACTGAGACACGAGCCCTAGTCAGATCCTTCCAACAATTGGGCTTGGCTTTAGTTATGATTGAGCCTAGAGGCCCAATCGAACCCATCTCGTCCCACACGTGGTAGGTACGCAGACCGAGGGATGATTTCTGTCACGTCAGTTTGCATGTATGATTTAGGCTCCATTTGGTTTGAGAATTTAGGAAAAAATTTGAAAGAAAATCAAGATGAAAAATACAACTTGGTTTGTGATACTAGAGAAGAAAAAGGAATACAAGATATAGAAAACTATTTTTCTCCATGCTCAAACAAAGTTAGAAGTTAGTAAAAAACAAAATTGTTCAAATATAATTGGAACTCAAGGAAAGAGAAATTGAAGAAAATCGCAAAATTGGCGACTTTAATTCTTTATCCTATTTTGGTCTACTTCCTATTTTTTTCTCAATATTTTTCTTATCAATCAAATAAAAAGAAAGATTTTCTTTCTCCTTTTTTTCTTGCTAAATCTATGAACCAACCGGTCTTATTATCTTATAGTCAATTTGAGATGACAAAAAAATCAAAGGAAAAGGTACAAAGGGATTGTAAAGATCGTTTTAGGTTAGGGAAATCCTATTGATTGCAGCTTTCTCCATCTGGCTTTAATCAAGGGGCCCATTTTTGCAATGTGTGCTGCACTATTTGAAAAGAATTCAATTTCGTGTACCTTTAGAAATACATGCATGGGGCAGCCCCGCTTGGTGTTGGTCTCCTTGAAAAGGTCACACACCATCCAACTTGGCAGCCACATTCATTGTGGTCAGAAGACTTTGGAAAAAAAAAAAGAAAAGAAAGAAATTTAGAGGCATTTCTATGACAATATAACAACATCACCGTCACCAAATTAATCAACACAAACATAATTAACTATGGAATTAACAATACGCTTGTACGGTTGTACTATACTTTCACTCAACTAGCAATAGTCTAGTCACACATTGTACTTGCAAAAAATGGGCACTTCCATTTCAACTCAACAAAACCTTTTTGAGAACCTCAATTGGGGGCTACACAGTACATGGCGCAATTGAGCTTCCAATCGAGGTTCATGCAAACACAGATTTTGTGTGATTGGCTAGAATTTTTCTTGACCAGTTGTACTTTAAGTTGCACGAAACGAGAAATTATCTGATGTTACTGTCACACTTAGGAGTGAAGAAAATCGAACCAAATAGACACACCGAACCGATTGGTTGATCGGTTTTTATTTAGTTTGTGTAGTGTAAAACCAAAATCAAACCGAAATTTACACACTCCGAACCGAAACTAACCGAACTGAAATCGAAACCGATCGATTTTGCCAAAAATCACATAACCGAACTGTTTACACCCCTAGTCACACTAGAGTGATGGCCATTGTGATTTTAGCATTCAGTGGAACTCACATGTGTCCCACCGTGATGGAAAAATCATAGCCACCGTTACACGATGTCACGGTCACGATCACGTTCATGGTAGACAATTTCTCACACCAAATGGACCCAAAGTCTTATCCCAATATCTAAGGTTTAAGACTGTTTGTATGTGCTTAATGCTTATGCAATCTTGATCGGATTGGTAGAACTGCTTAAAAGTATAACAACTTATTATGGTTTGGGTGCTTGGTTTATATGTTGTGGAATTGATCAAACATAGAGATAATCATGAACTGCACCCCCGCACCCGACACCTACTTATGGACCAACTACTTTTTAGATCAGATTTGCTTATAAACAGATTAATACACAGTTTGGTCCACCAAAACTGCTTAAAATGAACAAATAAGCAATCACAAACAGCCTCTAGTATGAATCTTGTTCTGCAATTGGGCTCCCAATCGAGGTTCATGCAAACACAGATTGCGTGACTGGCTAGAACTTGCCTTGGTCAATAGCACTTTTCAGCTGCAAATGCAAAAGCTTTGCCTGCCAAACGAGGAAATATCAAATGTTACTCACATGCATATGACGACCATGTGATTTGAGTATCCTGTAGGTCTCACGTGATCTCACTGAGACAGAAGGGAAATGACTAGAAATTAATATTTTCAACATGTTAGAATAACTCAAAAAAAAAAGAGGAAGGAAAATGACTCACAACTTATAAAATACTTAATTTACTTTCACCATATTCTTTCCCTTCCTACTTCCTTTTAACCGAACAACAAAAGATGCTTTTCTCATGCTTTCTTTTTATTTTCCTCATTGCATCCATGAACCAAACAGAGCCAAGTAACGATGTTATTAGATGGGACCACATGGGTGAAGTTAATTACTTTGTTGGTCATTAATTGATAACTGGCAATATCACATCTCTGTGCCCAAAGATAACATCAAATTACAACAGCCTTCTAACCTCACAAAATTTGTACATATTAACACAATATTCTACCCATTGAAACATGAATAGCCTCCAACTAGAGATCAGCACAAGACATTTACAGAACCAAGTCACAGGAGCAATATTTCGATCTATAGATACTTCATATTATATGTATTCCACACTCAAAACAGAACAAATATAATACTACTTTAACCGGTCAAAGTTCTCTTCTAGCTTGATATATTTTCCAAAGAGAATGGAGGCGAATTGTTAAATTCACAGCTCTTTTTTCAGATCCTGTGATTGTAGTAGTGAGAATTATTGGTGGGGGGGCGTTTGGAGGCAGAGTTTGTTGGCGATTTTGTTATGTGAGTTTGGAAACGTAGGTGACAAGGCCGTGGTGGTGGTGAAAGAAGCGAATCCTGATGATGCTGCAGTAGAGAATAGTGGCATTGGGGTGACCACTTCACGACCGTTCATTCGCCATGCCCAGTTTGGAAGTCCCGGCAAAGAAACTGCTTCGGCCCTCTTTCCAGTTGCTCGTTCCTGTCGAGAAGAAGGAGAAATGTAGGATGAGAAGAGAGATAGAGACTCAGACAATACAGTAAAGCTTTATTACAAAGTAGGAGAAAGAACGAATATATCGCCATCGATATTTTTGATGTCTAAATTCCAATGCTTTTAACTTTTTGCTTTGTGTGTAAGTAGGTCATTTTCAATGTCTATGGGTACGTTTGGGAATGCTTAAAATAGAATCTAGATCAGTTCAAATCTCACTTTTTTATCTGATTTTTGTGAGAATCAAGTTTATATTGATTTGACAAAGAACCAGTTTTAATGCAGTTTCTAGACTGGACAGAGATTCCTGTGCAAAAAATTGACAATCACCAAATGCCCGAGTTTGTAGAACTAGTTCATTAATGAACTTCAGAATCGGTTCTTTACTTTTCCAAACATTCCCTACTTTGTTAAGTTTTTGGGCGTCCTGGCCAAGTGTGTGTGCGTGCGCGTGTGTGTTTCTTTCTCTCTCCATCTTTTGATTGGCCAGAAGTGCTAACCTTAAAAGTTTATATTTCTTCTTCTTCCATTTTCTATGTTTTGTCACTCTTTCTTTTCGTTCTGTCCTAGTGAAGTGTTAATCAGCTTTCCATAAACAAAGTGGGCACATGCAATTCCATAGCCTCTCCAAAACCTTTTTAAAACGAAAAGGTAAAAGTACTAGAAGTTCAGAAATAAAGCAAATAAAATAACAAAGTATGAAGAAAAAAGTAACATTTGGTGAACCCAAAAATGGCATTATAACATGTTCAGTGGATAAAATGGCGCACTGAAAATCAATGGTGTTCTGATGTCACACTGGGAGTCTGGGAGGATGACATTTTTATGACTTACACTGTAGTATAGCATAATATGCACATATATACAAATATACAGACACCATCACTTACATTTTCTATCAATAATATAGATCAACATCTCATGGTAAAATTGTTGGACTGCAATAGTGAAAAAAATGCAGAGGCCGCAAACCAGTCTTACTCAGTACCTCTGGAAATACCTAAATAATGTTTACAATTTCATTTAGCATCCAACAGCCAAACACAAAAGCAAAACCTGAAAGAGTTTTAGTTTAGATAAGGTTATTTAGCAACATAGTTACTGCTGAGGTGATTAATCATTATTTTCCATTCTTAAAGCCAAGAAATAACAATTTCACTATATACATGTCTATGCAATAGTATTTTATCAGCTAACACAGGAAACATGTCACATATTAGAATGCTCACTTAGCTCCATCTGGAAAAGACTACCTTTTATCACATTCTTATAAGATAAGCTGTCTATAGTTCGATGGACAGAATTAGTGTATTTGTGGGTTAACTATAATTGACAATGAGACTATCCATAGATAACAATCACCTCATAGTTTGGTGCAAAACTGGGATAGACGGAAGGCCACATGGGAGGGTGCTTGGATGCTATTGTTTGACCACTGGGACTCGAAACAGAAGCGGAGCTGTCAACCTATAAAATCACAGACAGGGCATTGAGCCATGGTCAATCAACAGCTTAAATAAACCATAAAGTTTGAACCTGTGATTAGATTCATTAGAACAGTTTGTTTGGTAGTATGAAATATCTTAACACGAGGGTAAATAGTTTCTTCAAAATTTTGAAAATGGAGCACATGCTCTTTATGGCTAAAGAGGGCAGGAAACTATTAAAAACAGCAAGTTCTGTACAAATTCTCTAGCCAATTGCTTTCACTGGACTTACTTCAATCTTTCTGACCCGAGAAAATGAAAAAACCCACCTGCAGCAGGGTGAAAATTAAAGGGGTGGATGGACTAATCATTAATAGTATGTTTGATAGTCACTTGATTTGGAGTAGTCTCAGTTATAACTTATATAGTATCTTAAAGTAAAACCATCATCCAAAGGAACCCATTTAGATAATTAGGAGACTTCATCATTTTCCTACATTTCCATTTCTATGTTTTCTTGAAATGTCGAAATTCATGGCTTCAAGTATAACTTCTAAATGAGCAACGGAGCCATTCAAGTTCAACGTCTTCGTAGCTAATGTGCTATACAAAAGTATGAAGGTAATTTTTCTATTGAAAGACGCCCAAACAGGCCCTAATTCAATCATTCTTTTGAGAAAAATACCTTTGGCCTTTTTCGGTCAGGCATTTCACAAGAAGCCCAAGGATAGTGCAAGTTCCTGCCATTGTCATTCCCCTTCGAACCATCTGAAGGGGGCGAAATCCACAGGTTCAAATCAAGATTTCGGCCAATGCCTGAAGGCGTACAAGAAAAATCCCATTGTCCACAATAAGTATCAGGAACTTTAAAATACTATAAAATAAACTGTAAGTAAATTAAAATACTATAAACTGTAAGTAAATTAAAATACTACCTCCACTATTGGCATCTAAAACAATCTCCTCTTTATAGGCACTAGGCTCAAAGTTGGTGACTGCTTCCCTGCCGTTGCATTCGATGGCTGCTTTGTCATACGCCCTGGACTCAGAAAATCAAAAATGGAGATTTTGTTGGATGCAGCTCAATTAAATTTGAGATTTCAGAGTGAGTAAGTCAGAGTGAAGGACTATGAATTCATGTTCTCGAGGACCTTGCAGCTTCTACTTCATTGTCGAATAACCCAAGATAGATATACCTGCAAGCAAGCATTGTAATCTTATAGATAAAAGGGGCCCTTAGCATTCCTTTGTTGAGATTACCATCCTAGATTTGTTATATACATCAGAAGGGGTAAAAAATAAAACTAAAAATAAAATAAAATAAAAAGTGCACAGAACTTAAGTTTTTGAAATCCAAATCAAAGTGCAATCTAGTTTGGTAATTGTTTCATGTAATGGGCTCTCACTTTTTCCCAAGAAGTTGACCCATTCGGGCTTCCCATCGGCCACATTTGTGTAGGGTCACTCCCCTGTATTTTGAGCTCCCCCGTGAGAATCCTGTGCTATGGCGACGAAGTACATGCACAAATTCTTCTTTCCCTAGGTTCTTCATCTGAAAATAAATTAAGTGATTATATCAATATGCAATAAAAGTTGGCCAAGATAAAATTAACTAGTTAGGGAGTCATTAAGTTATTCCACCTGTTTCATATCTTCTTCATAATCACTTATGCTGAAATTGATATCAGCATCAACTCCCCGAAACTTAACTGCGGCCCGATCATACGCTCTGAAATGTAACAAACCAAATTAAGTTAAATTCACAAAAAACAATCAAAATTCAAGTAGGAGATGAAGTGAAATATCTTTTACCTTGCTGCAGCGTGAGCTGTGTCAAATCCACCTAAACCAACCCAATACCCAAATAAGTCAAACAACAACATTCAATTAAACAATTCATATAAATATCTCAAAAATCAGACCAAACAAATTGATAATTTGCTCACCCAAATACACTTGTTTCCCACAATCCCTGTACACACACACAAACACAGAAAATTCAATTAAGATCAATCATGCAAGAAGAGGTGTCCTTGGATTACATAGATTATACAAATTCATTAATTCATTCAAACCATGAAATACACATATAAATCATCTCGATCATAAATTTAGGCAAAACCATTCCAGCTATACATATATCCAGATACTTGTATATATACAGAGATGTATGTATATATATATATATATATTTTTTTTTCATACATATAAGTTTACCAGATATGTGACTCCCATCGTCCAGTCCTTCGATAAAATGTAACACCACGGTACTGCGAGCTCCTAGACCTTGGCCCCCGCCGACTCTTCTTCACCTTCTGTTGCTGAAAGGCTTTCAACTCTGGCACCGCACCAGAATCCGGAACCGATAGATTCAACCATTGCTTCCGCGACATGGATGACGACGATCCAGAGCCAAACACCTCCGATTGACCAACTCCGCCGTCTCCGGCGACCGGAAATAGCTCCATTGTAACCAACGCCGTAGCCGAATTGTCCTTGTGCTCGTCTTCGATTTCAGTAGCTTTACTGAAACTGTTTTTCCCTTTATTTAAGATGTCGAAATCGAAAGCAGAGACGTTGTTGTGAGTAGAACTCGAATCATCGTCACCGGCAACGTTCAGAACTTCATCGGCGGCGTTAACGACGGAGGAATTCGAAGTTCCAGAATCATCCGTTTGAGGTCCGACTGTCACTTCTTCCAAAGGCTTATCGTTAGCGGCCTTTGTTTCGTTTTCGTCGCAAGTTGAATCAACGGAGATTATATCAACATTCAGATCCCACATATCTATGTATACGTTGTATATATATGTATCTGTATGTATATAGGTGTATATATATGCTTAATTAGTTTGTGATGTTGATTTTCAGAGCAGAATGGTTTTTATGGTGCATTGAAGTTCCAATTGACATTTCAGAGTACTCAATCCAAGGATGGCGATGATGTGAGAGAAAGTGAGCGATCCGATCCGAAACTTCAAGTTCGATGAATGATCAGAGACACAGACAACGAGAGAGAGAGAGAGAGAGAGAGATAATTGTGAGTGAAAATTGTTTATTCTCTCTCTGTAACGGACAAGCACTAGAGAATATCGAACAGGTATGTGGGAAGAGAGTTCATATGAGTTGCATTTTCAGCGGTATGACGTTTGTCAGGTTCCATGGGAAGTAGAGAGAGAGAGAGAGAGAGAGAAAGAGAGAACCCGATTGCTAATGTAGAGAGAGAAAGTGGAGAGAGAGAGAGAGAGAGAGTGGGGCTGGGCTTGGCTTTGCTTGGAGATGGAGGACAAGTGGAGAGGAGGAGGAAAGAAGAAATACTCTAAACACATGTAGAGACTAGAGACTAGAGAGAGAGAAAAACTACTACTAATTACCAGTAGTAATTAAAAAGGGATAATTAAAATTCAGTCTATTTTATGTAGTATATTTAAAATTCAGTCAAGTGTTTTATTAAAAATAAAATGAAGTCTATATAAAGTCATAAAATTAGATATTCATCAATTTTTTTTGTCTAAAATACCCCTCTCTTTGGTCTCTTCTCTCTCTCCTCATATGGCCACCACCACCACCACCACCACCACCGGCAGCCACCTCCACAAGCCACTGCCACCACTATCACTGGCCACCACCGCCGCCACCACCACCACCACCTTTCTGTTTTGTTTTTTTTTTCCTCTCTCTCTATATATACACGAGTATATATCTAATATATAGCCACCACCACCCCTAACTCTCTCTCATCGTCTTGTCTTAAAGCCGGGAATTCACCACCACCATCACCAACACGAGCCACCTCCCTCATCCACCATCGCCATTGCAGGAAAAGAAGAAGAAGAAAGAGTTAAAGTTTTTGGAGCAATTGTCCAAACCGAGGGAGCAACTCACTAAACGGATCAGGAGCAACTCATCAAATGTATCGGGAGCAACCCACCAAACGTGTTGTTCCTTACCACCACCGGTCGCCGCCGCAGCCGCCATTACCACCAGACCACCACCACTACCACCACCACCACCACCACCACCACCACTTCTTTGTCTCTTTTCTATCTTTGATCTCATATCTCTCTTCTCACAGCCACCTCCACCACGAACAACACCACCACCACCACCACTACCAAACCCAAACCCTAACCTCTTTGTATCTTTCATCTCTCTTCTCACCACCACCACCACCACCACCACAGACCATCTTCCTCATCCACCACCACCACTGCAGAAAAGGGAAAAAAAAAAAAAAGTTGTAGGTTGGAGCAACTGTCCGAACGGAAGGAGCAACTCACCAAACGTAAGGAGCAACACGTTTGGTGATTTGCTCCTTCCGTTTGGTGAGTTGCTCCTGATACCTTTGGTGAGTTGCTCCTTTTGTTTGAACAGTTGCTCCAAAAACCTGCAACTCTTTTTTTTTTTTTTTCCTTTCTACAGTGGCGGTGGTGGATGAAGGAGGTGGCCCGTGATGGTGAGAAGAGAGATAAGAGATACAGAGAGCTTGGGGTGTGGTGACCATATATTAGATATGTATATATACTCATATATATATATAGGGGGTTGGGGTTTGGGTTTGGGTTTGGGTTGGTGGTGGTGGTGGTGGTGGCTGTGAAAAGAGAGAGAGAGAGAGAGAGAGAGAGAAGAGATAGAGAGGTTGGGATGGAAGTGGTGGTGGTGGCCCTTTGGTGACTGCGACGGTGGCCGGTGGTGGTGGCAGCTGCCGGTGGTGGTGGTAGTGGCCATGTGAGGGGAGAGAGAAGAGACCAAAGAGGGGTACTTTAGATATTTTACCCCAAAGTTGATGTATTTTTAATTTATAAAAAGTAGTAGAGTGACTTTTCAATACTCTACATAAAGTAGACTGAATTTTAATTATCCCTTAGAAATAACAGACGCTGAGCGCAGTGAGACGCGAGAACTGTTAAGGAAGGAATCCTTTGTAAAATTGCAATATGGTTCGGCACCTTTATTTTATAGATAGATATTCGGTGATAGATTTTTCAATATTAAGTGTATTAATCAAAAATTAATTATAAATTTATTAGAAAATTCCTATAAGTAATCTTCAAAAGTTTAAAATTTCAATTTGTTTGACCATTTTCTAAAAATGATAAAAGGAATCTAAGTTAGTGCTCACACGGTATAATTGCACACACCAGAGAAGATCTCTCGTGGCTCCAAGCCCTCACGTGGGCACATGCTTCTTTCAGTCACTCACACCGTGTGAGTGACTGTACCATATGATATCCATTTCAAAAATGGTTTTTTTTTTTTTTTTAACTTTAAACCTCCATAACTTTTGATCTACAACTATGTTTCTTACAAATTTTATACCGTTGAAACCGTGTCGACGAGAGCTACAAAACTAGTACCATTGTTGATACTTTTTGAGCAAAAGAAAAAAAAAAACTCTTATTTTTACATGCCATGTTTCAGACGAACCTAATAGAATTTTCACATAATATTCGTCTATGGGTTATTGAATTTTCACGTAATATTCACGTATGTCAAGTTGATATGTTGTGAGGAAAAAAAAACCGAATGTTCACTTTGTTCTTAAGGAGAGTTTTAGTGAAATTTTACAAGAATTTTGCATTTGTTTGGGTTGAAAAACTATGTTTTATAATTGATTTGTGAAAATTGATTTTTTTTTAAACGAAATATGCATTGTTTATTATGAAAGAGGAAAAAAAAAACAGTGAAATTTCACTTGGCATACATGAATATTAAGTGAAATTTCACTGAACTTGTACATGAATATTAAGTGAAATTTTACTTAAATTGACATTTGAGGATTTGTTAACAAAGTAAGTATCAAATTAGACCTTAAACTCTAGAGAGTTATTTCTAGCGACTTTTGGGATAGTTAGTGAATTTTCACTTGACATACTAAGTGAAATCTCACTGAACGAGTACACGAATGTTAAGTTTAACTTCAAGTTTTTCAGAAAGAAGGCATGTACGGGTTCAGTGAATTTTCACTTAATATTTATGTATGCCAAATTTATATGTTTTGAGAAAAAAAAAAATTAAAAAAAGACGAATAGCAATAAAGTCATTGCTACCTCATTAAGGCTTAGTTTGGCCCCCATTTTGGTGCTTCTCCTTTTTTAAAGCACAATTTCATATTAATTCATTTATTAACTAGTTTATGAGCTTTGCAAAAATTGAACTTAGGGCTTTTTTGGGGAGAGCTTTTTAAAAGCTCTAGAATTGAGTGAAATTTCACTTAATATTTTATGTATATCAAGTGAAATTTCACTTATTATTTATGTATGTAAAAACATGAAATTTGTATGTTTTGAGAAGAAAAAAAAGGACGAATTTTAACAAGAATTCCTGCACTTGTTTTGGTTGAAAATTTGTATTTTATAATTGATTGTGAAATTTACTTCTTTTAACAAAATATGCATTGTTTAATATGCAAAAAATAACAAAATAAAATAAAAAATAAAATAAAAATAAAAAAAAATAAAAAGAAGAAGAAGAAGAAGAAGTGAAATTTCATCATACATATATGAATATTTAGTGAAATTTCGCTTAACTCATACATGAACATTAAGTGAAATTTCACTTAACTTTGCATTTAAGAGACTTTTTAACAAATTAACAATCAAATTAGACTTTAAAATCTAGTCACTTACTTCTAGTGAAATTTCACCTGACATGCATGAAAGTCAGTGAAATGTCACTGAACGCGTACACAAATATCAAGTGAAAATTTAAGTTTCTCAGGAACAACTTAACAAGGTAGATAAAATGTCATTTTTTTTTTTTTGCTCGAAACATATCAACAATGGTACTAGTTTTGTAGCTCTCGTCGACACAATTCCAACGGTATAAAATTTATAAAAAAACAGAGTTGTAGATCAAAAGTTATAGGAGTTTAAAGTTTTAAAAAACATTTTCGATTCAACCACTCACACGGTGTGAGTGGCTGAAGGCACGAATTGTGCGCGTGAGGCCCTTGGGGGCATGGGAATCATGGGATATCTTATGATGCTCACACTTATACCGTGTGAGCACTGGCTTAGATTCTTTTTGTCCATTTTAGAAAATGGTCAAATCAATTGGAGTTTTAAACTTTTACGAGTTACTTGTAGGATTTTTCAATAATTCCCCCAAAATTTATATGATTTGGCCATTTTTTTTAAAATTTTCTTGCTTTTTTTTTTTAATGGGAAAATTAGATGTAAATCCCTTGTTAGGGAATTCTAGTCATTAAAGGACAACTAAATATTTGCAATTTCATTTAAGTCCTTCATTAGGGTAATTGTGTTTTACTAAGGTTCATTTTTTATTTGCTAAAGAGTTTTTACTAAGGTTCATTAGTTGTATATTATTCATGCATTATAACCATTATACCCATGTTTAAAGTGGTGAAATTTTACCTAATTTTGAAAAGTGAAGAAATTTTACCAAGTTTTGAAATTTTTATCAGTAAATGATTTTTTTTGTTTATGACGATTCTACCCCTATTCAAAGTGGTGAAATTTCACCAAATTTTTAAGAGTGGTGAAATTTCACTAAGTTTTGAAATTTTTTTCATTAATTATTTTTTTGCTTATGACGATTAAACCCTTGTTTAGAGTGGTGAAATTTCACCATATTTTGAAGAGTGGTGAAATTTCACCAAGTTTCGAAGTTTTTATCAATAATGAATTTTTTTTCTGTTTATGACGATTATATCCCTGTTCAAAATTGTGAAATTTCACTAAGTTTTGAAGAGTGGTGAAATTTCACCAAGTTTTGAAATTTTTATCAGTAATGATTTTTTTTCTTCTGTTTATGACGATTATACCCCCTGTTCAAAGTGGTGAAATTTCACCATGTTTTGAAGAGTGGTGAAATTTAACCAAGTTTTGAAATTTTTATCAGAAATGATTTTTCCGTTTATGACGATTATATCCATGTTCAAAGTGGTAAAATTTCACCAAGTTTTGAAATTTTTATCTGTAATGATTTTTTTCTGTTTATGACAAATATTAACTTGTTCAAAGTGGTGAAATTTCACCAAGTTTTGAAGAGTGGTGAAATTTCACCAAGTTTTGAAATTTTTATCAGTAATAATTTTTTTCATTTATGACGATTATACCCATGTTCAAAGAGGTGAAATTTCACCAAGTTTTTAAGAGGCGTGATATTTCACCAAATTTTGAAGTTTTTATCAATAATGATTTTTTCGCTTATGACGATTAGACTCATGTGTCAAAGTGATGAAATTTCACCAAGTTTTTTTGCTCATGACGATTATACCCTTGTTCAAGGTGGTAAAATTTCACCAAGTTTTAATGAGTGGTGAATTTTTACCAAGTTTTGAAATTTTTATTAGTAATTTTTTTTGTTTATGACGATTATACCCATATTCAAAGTGGTGAAATGTCACAAAGTTTTGAAATGTGGTAAAATTTTAGTAAGTTTTGAAAATTTTACCAATAATGATATCGTTTTGTTTATGACGATTATACCCCTATTCAAAGTAGGGAAATTTTATCAAATTTTTAAGAGTGGTGAAATTTCACCAAGTTTTGAAATTTTATTAGCACTGATTTTTTTCGCTTATGACAATTATACCCTTGTTCAAAGTAGTGAAATTTCACCAAGTTTTGAAGAGTGGTGAAATTTCACCAAGTTTTGAAATTTTTACTAGTAATGATATTTTAAGTTGTGAAATTTCACAAGTTTTGATATCCAAAATTTGAAGTTGTGAAATTTCACCATTGTTTTAAAAGGTGCTCAAAACAGTGATGAAATTTTACCACTTTTGTGTGTGGTGAAATTTGTGTTTACCAAAGTGGTGGAATTACGATTGTGGACAACAATTTCATAAATTTCACAAGTTTTCAGATCCGGAATTAGAAAAAGTGAAATTTCACCACTATTTTAAGAAGATGAACAAAATGTGATTACATTTCACCACATTTGTATTTCTATATTTTTCTCAGCACCCAACCTTGAACGTGGTAAAATTTGTGTTTATAAAAGTGGTAAAATTATGATTTTGGAAAAGAATTTTTCATAAACTTCACATGTTTTGACATCCATAAATAGAAGTAGTGAAATTTCTCCACTGTTTTAAAAAGTGGTCAAAATAGTGGTGAAATTTCACAACTTTTTAGATCACAAAATATTCTTCATAATAATATGAGCTCTGAAGCTATAACGATGTTCTTTTAATCTTAGCAAGTTATGATATTTTGAAGTTCCAAAGGCAAAATAGTCATTTTATAAATATTTTTTACGCCAAATGGACACCGCTATTATGTCCAGAATGTTGATGAACATTGGGGTATGTCACCCTGTGTTATTTGAAGACTTTATTTATAGTAACTTATTAAAAGTAAGCTATAAGGGCAATTTGGTCATTTTACAATAAGTGTACTTTGTTAGGTGTCAAAATATTCATCATAATAATATGAGCTCATAAGTTTTGACGACGTTCAATTCTGATTTAATCTTAACAAGTTATGACCTTTTAATGTTCAAGGGCAAAATTGTCATTTTAAAAATATTTTAAAGCCAAATGGACCTCGTCATTTTGTCCAGAATGTCGATGAATCTTGAGATAGGCCACCTCATGTTATTTGAAGACTTTATTTATTTTCACTTATTAAAAGTACGCTCCAAGGGCAATTTAGTCATTTTATAGTATGTGAACTCTTTAGGAGTCAAAATATTCTTCATAATAATGTGAACTCACAGACTCTGACGACGTTCAATTCTGGTTTAATCCTAACAAGTTATGGCATTTTGAAGTTTCAAGGGCAAGAGTTATTTTGCAAATATTTTCAAGCTAAATGGACCTTGCCATTGTGTTCAGAATGCCGATAAACCTTGGGATAGGTCACCCCGTGTTATTGAAGACTCCATTTATATTAACTTATTAAAAGTAAGCCTCAAGGGCAACTTGGTCATTTTACAGTGTATGTACTTTTTTAGGTGTCAAATATTCTTCATAATAATATGAGCCCACAGGCTTTGACGACGTTCAATTCTGGTTTTATCTTAACAAGTTCTGTCATTTTGAAGTCTTAAGGGCAAAATAGTCATTTTACAAATATTTACAAGCCAAATGGACATCCGCCATTGCGTCCAGAATGTCGATAAACCTTGAGGTAGATCATCTCTTGTTATTTAAAGACTTTATTTATATTAATTTATTAAAAGTAAGCCCCAAGGGTAATTTGGTCATTTTATGGTATGTGTGCTTTTTAGGTGTCAAAATATTTTTCATACTAATGTGAGATCACAGGCCCTGACGATATTCTTTTTCTAATAGATTATATTATCAGTCTTATCTGTCTTCAGACTGATACAATTATTTGTTTATATTAACGGCGATAACATTCTCAATTCTTTGACTTTTTTGGTGTTTTTTTTTATTTTTTTATTTTTTTTATTTCTTGTATTTTTTTCGAGATCTATGCACTTATGATGCCAATTTTATGAAAGGAACATTTTTGTTATATTCATGCAGAAAAAAACCAGTTTTCCATCTTTGTTTAATTTTTTTTTCTTTCTAGCATTTCATGGTAAATGTTGATCTCGTTTGATAGAGCTCATTTTGCTAATTTCAAAACATTAAATTTTATGAAAAGCAGACTTATAGGACAAAAATTATAGCAATTTAAGTCTTTTAGGCATAAAAATGACCTAATTAGTTAAAGAAAGTAACATAAAATTCAGATTGAAAGGGTTTTATTTAAGGGGGCTATGGCCAAAGCTCCCTTTATTTCTTCCTTTATTATTATTTTTTTTTTAGAAAAATATCATGTGCCGCCTAGAGGTTTGGCAATAACACATTGGTTTTCCCTCACATTTTAATAGTTACACTAACTCCCCTGCTAGAGTTTTTACGCAGTCTGTATTGAACAATAATGGCAATTTTCCTTTCTTTTTCTTTTTCTTTTTTTTTCTTCCTTGCTTTTCTTTATAGTATTGTTCATTTATTTTGTTCTCGATTTGTTTTTGTTTTTTTTTCTTGCATCACCGGACTAATCCACCTACCCCATAAGAACAACATCCTCATGAGACGTTAAGAGCTAGAGTGAGGCTTCAACTCACGACCTCCAAATTTATGTCACGTCGTCAATTCCACACTCGTGATTTTTGTCTTTGTTACGTATAGAAAATCTTATACTTTTCTCTCACAGCTGCTCCCCATTGCATTAAAATTACCTAATTAATGTTTCTCTCTAATTAACCCCAACCCCTGTACCTTAAGTCTCACTTATGTGTGTATTGTGGGGTCGGTTTATGTGTCTAAATTTTGACTTATATCTTATTTTTTAACAATAGTTCTGTCTGTAATTTCATTAAAAAAAAAATTACATTAAATCAGGATTTTGAAGGACATGTAGAGGGATTTGTTCTCACCTCCGAAATGTTAGCAGCATTGATTATGAAATGACAAGTTTGACCTTAATATATGATGTCAAGGAAAGGAGGAAAAACTACGTTAATCTCTTAGTCTTTTTTACTTCAACCTTACAGGGCTAAATTTGTTATTTTAGAATGTTTCATCAAGAATCGTTAGTGGTTAACGGATGCTTGACTAACAGAATTGGAGCCAAGTGTTTCACAAAACATAAATTCCCATGGACCCATTGTTTTGTATTCATGAGGTTTGTGTTATTTATTTTTTGTATTTGTTAGAAGGGCAGAAAAGATGTGTTTTTATTTGTTTGAAAATTAATTACTATAAAGCAACAGGTTCTCCATATGAGTTTAAATTCTTATATTATCTTCTCTTTTTCTAACAAGGAATTTTTTTTTAAAATAATTTTTTTTTATAACTCTTTTTCTAACAAGGATTACTTGGAAGGTATTATTCGTAAGAAGAATGCCCAAAATTAAAAAGTTACAAATAATTATTTATTTTTAAAACAGTTGAAAGTGTTCAAATATTTTTTGAAACCACTACTGATATATATAACTTAGAAGCCTATTTAATATGTCTGATATTAGGGGTGGCAATCGTGTCGTATTGGGTCATAATCGTGTCGTGTCATAATCGTATCGTGTTATAATCGTGTCATTTCTAAACGTGTCAAAAACCTAAACTCATACCCGTTTAATGCAATTCATGCGTCACTCATTTAACCCACCAACCCGCGTAATGAATAAGCCGTTTTCTCGTAACCTTTTTTTTTTTCTTGTATAACATGACATATTTAATCGATTGACTTCATGTATTAAAAAAACAAACATAGAGGGAAAAAAATGAAGAGGCACGATTCTAAGAACACAAGTCTTCTCACATAATGTACCAACTACCAACAAGTCAACGACAGTAAATGATCAATTGTTCCAAATTTAAACTAATTAAGTACCATATAACAATATCGAACTATTATAAAGGTAGGACTATAATACTCTTAACTCCACTTTTCCTTCCAAAAAAAATAAAATAATAAAATAAATAAATATTACTTGCTTTTAAAAAAGTTGTATTTCAAAAAAATGTATATTTTCAAAAATACCCTTTATAATCGTGTTAAATGAGTTGACCCAATTAAAACATGACACAACCCATTTATTAATCGTGTTAAACGGGTCGACCCGTTTATGACTCATACCCGTATAAGCTAAATCCAAACCCGTTTAATTTGTGTCAGATTCGTGTCGTGTCAAAAATTACTACCCCTATCTGATATACCGTTATTTTGAAATGGATAAAGTTTGAACTAGATTGAAAAAAATATATATAGATAAGATTTCTAAAAGTTGACCTTCAACAGTTGGAAACTTGGAATAAACAAGTCTACGTTGTTGAAGATATGTTTAAGATGATTGTAGGTAATAGTTGTACGGCAACATCGTTTATTAATTCTTATTTATTTTTATAATAAAACCACCGTACTTTGACTTAAACTATATATATTAATCACCAAGGAAGAGAAGACTAATTTTCATTGACTTTTCAATTTGAAGACAATAAAAGTACATTTTTATTTACAAAAAGAAAAGAAAAAAAACAAGAAAAAGAAAAAGAAAAAGAAAAAGAAAAAGAAAAAGATTAATGGTTGTAAATCCTCATAAGATTGAAGTATAAAACTGATCTTCTCCTAATACTTCAATAGTAGGAGTCTTTCTTTTTTTTTTTTTTTTTTTTTTGGGCTGAGTCTCGTGTGATGAGCTAGCATTTTTGTTCATGAAAGAAAATATGGTAACTTTTCCAACTCATTTAACAATTAGTATTAAACATCTTTGTAGTACATTTAAAGTAAAGTACTTTAAGTAGGATGATGATGGCGAAAGTCTTTGGATTTTCTTCCTACGATAATGTCAAATGAAGCTATTAATGCCTTTCATTAATCTTCTCACCAATCAACTAATGTAGACGAAAAGGGTCCACAAATCATCAATTACTGACAACTCTTGCCTTTAAGTTTCAACTTTAATTTAGGAATTTCAGATTAGTGTCAACAACTCTTGCTTTCAATAATAATGTTAGACTCACACAAAATTTTACATAAAATAATTTAGATTCTTGCTTTCAGTAGCCTCTATATGGAGAACACATGAGTTCTATTGGCCCAAAAGTAATCCGGGGGTGAATAAGATTACTAACGATTAATAGCAAATTATAAACTTAAGTAAGCACAATATCAAATTAAACAATGAGTAAAGAGAGAATAAGAGAAACACTTACAAATCGAGTTTTTCAAGTGATTCGGCAATCCGCAAACTGCTGCCTACGTCCACCTCTTGAGGATTCTACTAGACAACCTTCTTTGGGTGAAGATTAAACCATTCCTTACAAGTTCTTCTTGAACTCCTTTTATACCTCCAATGAAGAACACATTCACTTAGAGCAAGGGTTACACCAACCCTCTTTACAACTTTGAGGATTAAATAATTGTTTTGATACAACTAAAATACACTCTCTTGCAGAGTAGATAGATACAATAAATTCTCTCAATAATAGCTCTCAAGAATTACAAATGAAGTCTAGAGCTAGAAGATTGAATCTCTCAAAAGTAGGGCTTGAATCTTTAAATACAATGAATGATTATTGAATGTGAGTAATTCAATGACCAAAAACCAATTTCAAATGATTATAAATACTCTCTCTTGAAAATCATAACGTTTAAGGTAGTTGGAAGCATTAAATGCAAAGTCAAAACCCTAGAGAAAGAGCCGTTACTATTCTGCACAGTAATCCATTCAACTGGGTTTGCGATCCAGTCAACTGCATTTCAAACTTAATGAAATGCGCCAGTAAAAAACAGTCGACTGAAAACCTGGGCATAAACAATCTTCTCAAAACACGAAACAGTCGACTGTTTTTTTTTTTTTCAACTTCAAGTTGACTGAAAAATTTAGCGTCCAGTCGACTGGGAAATTTATCCAGGCGACTATTTTTTCTATGAAAAATAGCTTTTCTTATTTTGAAGATTTTGTAAAGTTTTTAAGCCCTAGTCTTGGAGAATCAATCTAACTAACTTTATAAAGAGTAATATAATAACAATGCAAGTAAGAAATGATCTTCCACGAGGCTTCCATAGAATATCCATCATCATTATAAGGCTCTGTTTGGACAACACACTAAATGAAATCAAAAGTACTCAACTTTAGAGCTTGTTAATCATCAAAATTACTTAAGGTAGAACCCTTGGGGCTAACAATCTTTTCCTTTTTGATGATGACAAACTACTAGTTGCCAGAGATAAAAATAATAAGTAATAGTCCAATCAAGATAAATAATGCACTTTGAAGATCATGTGAATGAATGAATCAATTTTAAGTCCGATAAGAATTGAAAATTAATTCAATATGGATAAGCAACATGGATATTCTTCCCATTTTATCATTAACAAAAAACACTTAGAGTGGAAAGAATCTCCCCCTCTATAAGTGAGTTAAAGGGGGGGGTCTATGAATGAGTTGAAGAGGGGGGAGGGGGTTGGGGGTTGGGAATCACTAATAATAAGGTATCATCATCCTCCCACAGTTAGTACACAATCAGACATACTAATATCATGAGAAGTAATAATATCAACAAGAACACACAATCATATCAATAACAAGATCATAGGTAACATTTAAAGATAATAAAAAAAGTATGAATCCATTGTCATAAATTGATCAAAAGAGAGTTTAAGATATAAAAGGGATGTCATAGATGTAAAAAGAATGTGAATGCCTGTACTACCCCAAAACAAAGTTATCCATCTAACTATCCACCCAAAAGACTATCAATGAAATAACTATCCAACTATACATCAAGCCTGTATCCAAAAGAGATCATCAAGGTCGTCAAATCTGGAATCGAGTCTGAATCATACAAATGTCATCTCAATCGTCATCAAGACTGGACTGCATCCGTGAAAAGTAAGATCTACCAACAGTGGAGGTGCGAAGAACGTCAACAGCAGATCCAATCTCCAACATGTCAGCACAAAGAGTGTCAAAATGAAAGGTGACAGTAGAGGAGAGGGTAGAGACAATAGAGGAGAGAGCAGAGTAAAGGGAAAAGACGGTGGTAGAGAGAGACTCGATGGAAACGGTGATAATGGAGAACTACTCTGAAATATCAGCAACAGGAGAGGCTGAAGATGTGGAAGGAGCTGATGGAGTAGAAGAGGAAGGAATCTCATAAGACGGGATAGTGGTGGTGGTAGGATCAGTGGAGATAGTGGGAGTAGGAGGAGGAGGGGTAACTGGAGGACGGGGAGTCTTTTGGACGAAGACACCACCCTCGAGCTTATAGCCCATGAGAGACAGAGTGGTAGCAGAATATATGTCATGAGAAGACGGATTATGACGATCACGATCATCAAGGAAGACCTTGAAGTGACAAAAAATGGTGGTGAGAGCCATGCCAAAAAGAAGGGAGGTGGCTTTTGATTTCTTTTGTGTTTTACAGATGTTTTGGCAGAAAAGGGTCAAAAAGTCAAACCTTTCTCCTTTAGAATACACCATAACAAAAAGACATCAAAATAAGACACATAATCTCGACCACTTACGCGTGGAAGAAGAATATAGGTGATAGTGTAGGTGAGGCAGAGGGTTTGGAAGTGTGAACTAACTCAGGGTTCCCACAAACTAGCCTACAAGCAATCAGTGGATTAAAACCAGAACCTACATTCCATTTGTTATCTTCATAGGCGCGAATTCTGCCCATGGAAATACCAAAAATGGAGTGAGCAAGATCAGGAGTAACATAAATTTTACCCCTCGAACATAAGAAGAAAATGAAATTTTAGCGGGAGTGGTAGTGAGATTAGCGTAAAACTCACAGACAAGAGTGGGGTACATGGGCTGGTTAATAGTAAGGAAACGAGTCCAACCAAGGGCATCAAAGACGGTGCCATTGCACAAGCTATTTGAATTTGAAAAGCCAGAGGGAAGAGTTTTACCTAACACGATCTTTCGATGCATAATGTTGTCAAGGTAGCTCTGCTTGCGATCATCATCAAGGAAGAATGGAATAGGACGAGAGTATTAAGGAGCTGGTGGTTGAGAAGAGAAGCCCTCTTGTTCCCTGTGTTTCTTGGGAGCCATTAACGTAGAGAGAGAGAGAGAGAGAGAGAGAGAGAGAGAGAGAGAGAGATGGAAGGGACCAGAAATGGAGATTGTAGGGGTCGAAGTGGTTATGGAGGTGGCCAGAGTAAGGAAAGATGAGATCGGAGCTTGAGGGGGTTAGGGATTTTCAGTTGCCCGAAAATTTGAGAGAGGGAAGAGAGGATTTAGGATTTTTTTAAAAAAAAATTGCAGATATATATATAGAAAATGTGATACAGTCGACTGAGTCGCGAAGCCAGTTGACTGAACAAAAATTAGGGCAAGCTACAGTCGACTAAATATGTGTGCGGTCAACTGAAATTCAAGCAGAGAGTTGGACCAAAAACCATTCAGTCGACTGGTTTAAAACAAATGGTCGACTGGGGGACCACGGGTTTTGAAAACATAATGCGGTCGACGAAAAAGAATCAGTCGCCTGAAAATTTTGGGGTCCGATCAACTATGTAAAACTTTTGGTCGATTGATTTAATCTCCAATCGACCAGATCAGATGAAATCAGTCGATTGCTTTTAATCAGAAAAACATTTGTTGCAAAAAAACAAAGGGAAAGGGGACCCAAGCCTCACATTTACACAACATCAGCTTGACTAGTCATCCCTAATTCACAATGAATGATACAAAAACGAACTTCTTAAAGAGGCTTAGTGAAAATATCTGCCCATTGATGATTTGTATCGATGAAAACAAGTTCGACATTGCCCTTTTGAACATGATCTCTAATGAAATGATGTCTAATCTCAATGTGCTTAGTTCTAGAGTGTTGAATAGGATTCTTAAAGAGATTAATCGCACTAGTGTTATCGCATCTAAAAGGGATGTGATCAAAGTGAAGTCCAAATTCTTCTAATTGTTGTTTTACATAAAGAACTTGTGCACAACAACTACCGGCGGCTATATATTCGGCTTCGCTGTGGATAAGGCTATGGAATTTCGTTTCTTACTAAACCAAGAAACTAGGGAGTGTCCTAAGAAGTGATATGTGACACTTGTGCTCTTGCGATCCACTTTGCAACCGGCAAAGTTTGCATCGAATAACTAATCAAGTCAAAGGGAGTGTTCATAGGATACCAGAAACCTAAGTAAATTGTGCCTAACAAGTATCTAAAAATGCACTTAACGGCTACAACAAGTGACTCTCTAGGTGAGGATTGGAACCTAGCACAAAGACATACACTAAACATAATATCCGGCCTACTAGCTGTGAGATACAACAAACTACCTAACATGCCACATAAAGTTTAGTATTAACAAGTTTTTCGGATTCATCTTTGTCAAGCTTGAGAAATAAGCTCATGGAGTTCCAATAGGTTTGCAATTTTCAAAGCCAAATCTTTTCAATAGAACTTTAATGTATTTAGATTGGTTTATGAAAATGCCATCTTTGTGTTGTTTGATTTGTAATCCAAGAAAGAAATTTAGTGCTCCCATTATACTCATTTCAAATTCATCTTGCAAATTCCTCACACATCTTCTCATTTGTAGAACCAAAAATGATGTCATCCATATAGATTAAAACAAGTAAAATGTCATTGTGGGAATGCTTAATAAAAAGAGTAGTGTCAATCTTTCCTCGAGTAAATCCAAGATCAAGCAAACACTTACTAAGACGATCATACCAAGCACGAGGAGCTTTTTTTAATCTATATAAGGCTTTTAAGAGTTTGAAAACACGATTTGGAAATTGTATGTTTTCAAATCCGGGACAAAGACTTCTTCCGCTATAAATCCATTTAAAAAGGCACATTTAACATCCATTTGAAAAAGTTTAAAATCTTTGTGGCAAGCAAAAACAAGTAGCATTTTAATGGCTTCTAGTCTTTCTACGGGGGCATAGGTTTCCTCATAGTCTATACCTTTTTCATGGTTGTACCCTTGGGCTTCCTATCTAGCCTTATTTCTACCTATAACTCCGGATTCATCCTTCTTATTTCTAAACACCCATTCCAATCTAGCCTTTTTCTATCTACAGCTCCGGATACATCCTTCTCATTTCTAAACACCCATTTGGTTCCTATGATGGAATGATCATTAGGTCTAGGAACTAAAGTCCAAAGTTAGTTTCGCTCAAATTGGTTCAACTCTTCTTGCATAGTCATAATCTAACTATCATCTTGCTCGGCTTCCTCTATATTTTTAGGTTCTATTTGAGAAAGGAAGGCTAGTTGTTGCAAAAATTTCTAAAAGAGGATCTAGTAGCTATTCCTTGACCGGAATCACCTATGATTTGTTCTATGGGGTAACTAGGAACAGTCTTCCAATCTCTAGGAAGGTTATCTCTAGTATTGTCTCTAGGACGTTCTAAAGGGATAGGGGAACCTTCATTAGGCTTTTCTAGAGGTAAAGAGTGTGAGGTACTAGCTATGTCTAGACCTTCTACAATAACATCATTATCATCATCCTTTCTTCTAAACGGGTGGGCCTCATCAAATACTACATGCATGGACTCTTCTACAACTAAGGTTTTCTTATTGAAGACTTTATATGCCTTGCTTATTTGTGAATAACCTAAGAAGATACCCTCATCCGACTTAGCATCAAACTTACCTAAGTTGTCCTTATTGTTCAAGATAAAGCACTTACAACTGAAACTCTAAAGTAACCAATGTTAGGTTTTCTACCTTTCCAAAGTTCATAGGGAGTCGTACCAAGATTATTTCTAATAACAATACGATTAATAACATAACAAGAAGTGCTAGTTGCTTTGACCCAAAAGTATTGAGGCAAAGAGTGTTCATTCAGTAAAGTTCTTGCCATCTCTTGAAGTGATCTATTTTTCCTTTCAACAACACCATTTTGTTGAGGAGTTCTTGGTGCCGAAAAATTATGTCCTAACCATTAATCCCATATTAACTGTTTAATTAAGTGAATTGACCATAAACTTAATAATATTATTTCATGGGTTAATTTCATTTTACCCACTTGTGGTTAGACCCATTTTTACTTTACCCCATGTGGTACAAAAGTGGACATTTAACCCCCTTGTAGTTTTTGACTAAAGTGAAACTACTAAGATTTCTCTCAAAATAGCCCACATGGAGATTAATTGTTAAAATTAGTCCCACATGGTAGAGACTAGGTGTTAAAATTAACACCACATAGGCAGTTAACCTCAAAAATAGCTTTACAAATGGGTTAAGTGATAAAAATTAGCCTCGCATGGGTAAAATGGCTATATTTTTCCCACACATGGGATTGACTTCAAAATTAACCTTAGAAAGGGTTTTTTTTTTGTCAAAAGAAAAACTTCAGAAAGGGGGTTAAGTGTGAATATTTTTAGCCAATATTACAATTTTTTTTTATCAATTTTGAAGAAAATCTTAATAGTTTCACTTTAGTCCGAAACACAGGGGGGTTAAGTGTCCACTTTTAAACCACAGAGGGTAAAGTAAAAATCGCCCTAACCATAGGGGGTGACGAAGCAATTTTTGGCATACACAAAGTGTAGAAGAGAAGAAGAGAGAAATATAGGCAGCATATTTATGTGTGGTTCGACCCTATTAATGAAGGAAACTACATTCACGTGTGTGTCTGAGCACGTTCACTATACTGTTAAAAAGTCGGGGACCTTTGGTGAACCAACAGTTTGGAGCTACCATAGGTCGGCCGAGCACGATTATGATTGCTATAAGGGTGCCATACAGACTGAAAAGTCCATCCCCTTCTATGGGGGTGAGTGGTCACTTTTATAAATGCAAGAGACCTACATGTACAAGGAAGTTATTCATATTAGGTAATACAACCAGATTAGAATGTGATTGATATAAATCAAGTGAGTTTCCTAATTGTATTAGGAAACTTTCTACACATTCCGTTAGTCTTCTAACTTGAGTAGGAAGTGGTTGGAACGTTCTAGATCATGCCTTGGGGCTTGGGTGAACTGTCCCTGTGGCGAGCCGTGCAGCGCGGTCTTCTCAACCTGCTAGTCAGGCCTTGTACATATGCCTCTCGAGAAGTTCAGGTAGTCTGGACTGGGAGGAGACTCAACTGTTGGAACCGAGTAGTTTGGGACACGCTAATGAGTTAGCTCAGCTTGTTCCCAAACTTTATTGTGGCTGGACTCGGCTATCCTGACCTAGGGGTCAAGCTCCTCTGGCAGAGCCCTGCGCATAGAATCAAGAGGCCCGGGGGGCCCGTAATCGCTCAAAAATTGAGACAGGGACCAACCGTTGAGTAGAACAGCTCGGTCATGGAGTAGAGCCAATTTTGGGTGTATCAGTTGTCTCCCATTTCCAAGGTTGCCTGATACTATATTGAGGCAAATTTGGAAATCTATTTGATGTTGCTTGCCATTGTTTGAGTGCTCGGGAATTGGCTAAGAGGTGAGACTTGGCCTAATTCGGAGTCTTTTGTTTAAGTTAGCTCCCAAGATGGTTATCCTTTACCTAGTAAACCTTCGCCAAGGTTGATGGTAGAAGAAGTTGACCATGTTGAAAAAGCTGACCTAAAGTATGTTACTTTAGGGTCCTTTTTATGTTAGCTCTCCAGGTGGTTATATTTTGCCCTGCAAGCCTTTGTCAAGACTGTTGGGAGAAGAGTTCGACCATGTTGGTAGAGCCAACCTAAAGCGTATCGCTTTAGGGTTTTTTTCACCCCTCTATCGTGGGCCAACCTAAGAAGTTTTACCTACCTCTATCGTCGGTTTGAGCCTAAGTAGAGTTAGTGACTTTGAGCACTGTAGACACCCGAGTTGTCTAAGGGTTTTACTTAGTTAACCCCAAGGCCTGTAAGTACTCGGTGTGACTTCTTGTAGTCTTTATTCCCTCTTGTCCCTCAAGCTTTTGTCGAGGCGGGTGTTGTGGGAACAATTACTATAGGTAGCCGACCTAAAACGTTGGTAGTTTCAGGGTCTTTTATTGACTCGGATGTGATCCCGAGGTCTTTTGGTGCCTCGGGTGTGATCTCGAGGTCTTTTGGTGTCTTGGGTGCGATCCCGAGTCTTTTGATGCCTCGGGTACAATCTCGAGGTCTTTTTCTGTTGCCCCGGGTATGGACCTGAGGTTTTTGTAAGAGCTCTTTGAAAGTCTGTGGAGCTTCATGTTAGGGATATATACTAAAAGCCATGCTGTATGTAGTTGATTTATTATTCATTTAATAAAATCAGTTAATCCATTTTTATCTGTGTGGGCAATGTTTGGATTATATTATTTATTTAATATTATGCATGTGTGTCTCTCATTCTATATTGTAGATGGTTTGGTGTGTAGAGTTTGGCTTACACACGGAAGATCAGGCCATCAGATATTATAGAATGTAAGGTTTTGGTTTACAGTCTTAGATGGGATTGGACACACCATCGGTAGGACTGCAACATGGTGTTGTAGTATGTTTGTCTTGACTACGAAAAACGGTATAGTTTCAACTCACTATGCTGGTACACTTTGTGTATTAAACGGGACTGACTTGGGGTAATTATTTTTATACTGACTTATAAGATAATTAATACCTCATGGCTACTATGAGTGCTTATGCTCTAAATCCTAAGTTAATTTGTAGACACGTACATTTGTTATTTACACTTTGATCCCTAAAAGGGTGAGATCCTTAAATGGGTCAATATCTCATTGGATTGGGTGGCAATATTAATTGTGTGGTGGATATTAATTAATGATGGAATCCATGTCTCAATTTTGGGATTGATGATATCCCCTTGAGAAAGCTTATAAGTTTTGATTATGTCAAACCCTGCAGGTGGATTTTGTATCCGACATATCAGATAAGTTAAGCAGAGGATCTCAAGGAATTTTAAGAAATTAATTAAATATGATTGTCAGTAATTATATTTAATTAATGGATATCTGTAATCTTAACATGGGGAGATAATAAACATTTTATAACATGGAGCTCGAACTATATTTTTGAGATAAGGGTAGGAGTGCAATTATAATTCTTTAGTGGTATGAATTATAATTTATAGAAATAGGAATCTGATTCAGTTCGAACTAGGGTTTCCTAATTCCATAAGGAAGCCTATTCCTTATTGACTTCTTATGGTCCCTATCGTAGCCTATATATATGCAGCATTGGCTCTTCTCTCAGGTTGCATGATTTCATATTCTAAGCTTCCCTTGACCTCCTAGCTTTCTTCTAGAAGGGTTTCCACCAAACCCTAGTCTCTGTGAGCATTCAAGAGACATATGAGTGAAGATCGCTAGCGTCGGACAACGCTCACTAAAAGAGCTTCGGACTGCTCGATACTGATCGAAAGTTACTGAATTTTTTACACAACGTTCTTGACGTCGAGACGGAGCTGCTGTAAAAAATTCAAGTAAATCGAAGATCGTTTAGTCCTCCTGACAAACACATCTTTGTCGGATCAATGAGATCGTGAGCTGTTATCGAGCCCGTGTTCTCGATTCGTCTACTATAGCAATCCATTTTTGCAGTTCAAGGTAACTCTAGTTCCGCCCTTGTAGGGTTATTGTAGTTTTCACATAATTGTTTTTGCAGTACCAACTTATACGCGCCATCAATGGATTCTGGGAACGCAGTTTCCTAACAGTGGTATCAGAGCTTTCGTTGATTCTGCGTATGGGTTGGACGCAACCATGTTGTCCAATAAAACAGATCTTATGCGTGTTTTGATGGATGGATAGAACGTAGAACTGTGCTAACCCTTGTTTTGCAGCGTTCTTATTCCACTATTATGGTCACAGATTTTGTGTGATTGGATCCCACGATGGTTTTATCCGTGGTTAATTTTGCTGTTTTAATATAACATGTGAACTCCTTTATGGAGGCATAGGATTTGTGTGTATTGGATCCCACGCTTGATTGATGTGTGGTTAATTTACTGCAAAGAAATAGTATGTGAACTCTTTTATGGAGGCATAGGGTTTGTGTAATATATCTCAAGTAAATCCGTGAAGATAGTTTACAAGTAATTTTAGAAAGCAATCTGGAGGCAATTTCTGAAGGCTGTTTTAGAAAACAGTTCTGGAAGGCAGTTGCGTAGTGGCGACATAGAGCTAATCGGGTTCCATGAAGAAATCTTCACAAGAGTTGCAGCTTGACCATAATAGTGGGATTCCTATTTTATTGTGATTTTCTTATTTATGTGTAATTGAATGATTATTATTGTTTCATGTTTAATGAATAGAACAACATGGATAATTGTTCCTAGACCTATTTCAGATGTCTAGCTGCATGTTTAATTTATATTAATTTAAAATTATGGACAACTACATGTGTATTTAGAAATAAAACTAATTCCATAATTTGAAAACATAAGTACTTATTTTCTAAAATCATGAGAATAGAATAATTTTATTATCTACACATGTGGGTTTCACAAGTAAGGATGAATTAATCCTTGTCAAGTATTCTATCATTTTTTATTAATTAAATTAAAAATTTTTCTAAAAAATTATAACCCTCAATTTTTTTTAAAAATTCTAAGTGGGAGAGGGAATTTATCAAGTATAAATCCCATGGTCTCCATCACTGGTTTGTAGATGATATGATTAATTTTGTGTGATGACTCTAGTGTCATCCTCCCCATCGGATGTAGTTGATCATGGAATCATCAGTACAAACTTCTTTAAAAGAATGTTTTGGGTGATTGTTGGTGTGGGTCACCTCTCCATCAGAGGTGTTCCTCATGGAACTCTTGACCTAGAATTAAGTGATGGTATACACTTAGCTATAAATAATAATATCCTTTCCATCTGAGTCATTATTATTATTTATAGGCCCAAAGCAAGTCAGCAGTTTAATTTTATTAGGCAAAGTACATTGCCTGGATAGTAAAATTAAAAGGCAATTGTCTATCTGAACAAATGATGGATAGTATATGGCTTCCCATCGAGTCATACTATTCGCGGTGTATCAGGTTGCTGGCGGATTCCTTTCAAATATGGTAGAGGGAACCAATATTTTCAACTCGAATCCATAGTAATTTTTGCTCAAACGTAATTATTTATGTAATGTGATTCTCAGGCTTTTAAATGGGTACTTTCAATCAACTTGCTGTTATACTTAAAGAAAATAAACTTACTGGACCAAACTATATAGACTGAAAAAGGAATTTGGATATTGTGTTAACTGCTGAAGAATACAAGTTTGTGCTTACTCAAGAATGTCCTGAGCAACCTGGTGAGGGGGCAACCGCTGAGGAAATCCAGGCTCACAAGCAATGGGTCAAGGCCGATGAGATGGTGCAGTGTTACATTTTGGCATCCATGTCAAATGTTCTGCAACATTAGCGTCAGTCAATGACCAGTGCCTATGACATGATGGAGAGCCTCCGAGAGATGTTCGGGGATCAAAGTCGTGCTGCTAGGCAGGTTGCCATGAAAGACTTGATGAACGCAACCATGGCTGAGGGGACGCCTGTAAGGGATCATGTTCTTAAGATGATATCTCTTCTTAATGAACTAGAGATCCTTGGAGCTGAAATCGACGGGGAAACCCAGGTCGATATCGTACTCCAGTCACTGCCAGAGTCTTTTAAGCAATTCTGCCTTAATTATAACATGAATAAATTTAAATAAACTTTGGCGGAGCTGCTTAAAGAACTCCAGGCAGCTGAGGGTCTCAACAGAAAGTCAGGGAGTGCTCTTGTGTTTGAGAAAGGTTCTGCTTCAAAGTCGAAAGGCAAGAAGAAAATGAAAAAGGCTCAAAAGAAGGTCGCGGGTCCTCCGCCAATCCAAAGGCCACGAGGACAACCGGGAAAGCCTAAACGCAAATGTTTTGTTTGCAAGCAGCAAGGACACTGGAAGAAGCAATGTCCAGTTTATCTTGCCAGACAGAACAATCAAGGTAAATCTCATTTACTAGTTGTTGAATCGTGTTTAGCGGTCCGATCTACCGGTTCCTGGTGTGTAGATACGGGAGCCACTAATCATGTATGCAATTCTTTGTAGGGGTTCCAGGGATCCAGGCAGCTCAGTGATGGAGAGATTTATCTATATATGGGAAATGCTACGAGAGTAGCAGCAGTTGCAGTAGGAGATCTACATCTTAGTTTTGGTAGAGATAGGATTTTAATATTAAGAAATTGCCTTTATGTACCTTCTATTAGAAGGAATTTAGTTTCAGTTTCTAGTTTAGTAAAGAATGGATATTCAGTTCATTTTAATAAAGTAGTAGTCATTAAAGAAAATAAGCGTTTTATTTGTTCTGGTCAATTGGTGGATGATCTTTATATATTAAATCCTATCTCTCCTATACTGCAACTTAATGAATTGAATAACACAAACAGTTTTTCATTTAAGAGAAAAGAACCTTTGAGTATGAACCAAACGCATCTTTGGCACTTACGCCTTGGTCATATTAATTTGAAAATGATTCAAAGACTGGTTCAAAATGGGTCATTAGGCTCATTGGAAGTGGAGGCACTTCCAGTTTGTGAATCCTGCTTGGAAGGTAAAATGACCAAGAGGCCATTCTCGGCCAAGGACTATAGAGCAAAAGAGCCGTTGGAACTGGTTCACTCTGATTTGTGTGGTTCTATGACTGTCCAAGCAAGAGGGGGATTTGAGTACTTTGTCACTTTCATCGATGATTACTCAAGGTATGGATATATTTACTTGATGCGGCGTAAGTCTGAATGCTTTGAGAAATTCAAAGACTTCAAGGCTGAAACGGAGAAGCGTCTAAGTAAATGTATCAAGACACTATAATATGATCGTGGTGGAGAGTACCTCTTGGGAGAGTTTAGGGAATACTTATTGGAGCAAGGGATTACATCCCAATTGTCTGCACCCCGTATGCCTCAGCAGAACGATGTAGCAGAAAGAAGGAATAAGACTCTTATGGACATGGTAAGATCTATGATGAGTTATTCGGATTTACCAATTTCCTTTTGGGGATACGCATTAGAGACAGCTGCATACATTCTAAACTTGGTACCATCTAAGTCAGTACCTACTACTCCCACGGAATTGTGGACTGGGCGAAAGCCTAGTCTGCGGCATGTTCGGATCTGGGGTAGTCCAGTACATGTGCTGAAAGGGGATGCAGAAAAGTTGGAATCAAGAACAGAAGTATGTTTCTTTGTTGGGTATCCAAGAGGAACTAAAGGTGGTCTGTTTGATAGTCCTAAGGATCAGAAGGTTATTGTTAGCACCAATGCCACATTCTTAGAAGAGGACTATGTTATGGACCACAAGCCCAGAAGCCGTATTGTTCTAGAGGAAATGAGAGGAGAGACACCGAGACATACTTCTTCGATACCAACGGTACGAGAAGAAACACCACAAGAAAGAGTTATCGATATTCCATAACCACGTCGTAGTGGGAGGATTATCGAAACTCGTGTAGATCCTGAACCAACCATTAACACGCAAGTTCCTGAACCAGTACAACGTGTAGATAATGGTGTATTAAGTTCAGAATCTTCACAACAAAATATCAGTGATACACAGACACGGGTTGTGCCTCGTCGTAGTGGGAGGGTTATTATTCAACCTGACTAGTATATGTTCTTGGGAGAGTCTTATGACCGGGTCCCTGATGAACAAGGTACCGACCACTGTAACTACAATGAAGCACTCCAAGATAAAGATGCAGATCTTTGGCAAAAGGCTATGAAATCTAAAATGGAGTCTTTGTACTCCAATCAAGTCTGGGATCTTGTAGAACCACCCAATGAAATAAAACCCATTGGATGCAAGTGGATCTATAAGAAAAAGAGAGGATCAGATGGTAAGGTGGAAACCTTTAAAGCTAGGCTTGTTGCGAAAGGGTTCACTCAAAAAGAAGGAATCGATTATGAGGAAACTTTTTCGCCGGTGGCAATGCTGGAGTCTATCCGGATTCTCTTGTCCATTGCTGCATATTTCGATTATGAAATTTGGCAAATGGATGTCAAGACAGCATTTCTTAATGGGAATCTTGACGAGTGCATCTATATGGTGCAACCAGACGGGTTCATTGCAAAGGGCCAAGAACACATGTTGTGCAAGCTTAAGAAGTCCATTTATGGACTTAAGCAGGCATCTAGGTCTTGGAATATCCGCTTTGATCAAGCAATCAAGTCTTTTGATTTTGATCAATGTGCGGATGAATCTTGTGTGTACAAGAAACATGATGGAAGCGTGGTGGTGTTCTTTGTACTATATGTGGATGATATCTTGCTAATCGGAAACGATGTGGGGGTATTATCTTCTGTAAGGGTATGGTTGTCCAGTCAATTCGATATGAAGGACTTGGGAGAAGCCGGTCACATCCTAGGGATCAAGCTTATGCAAGATCGCAAGTATAGGATGTTGGGCTTGTCACAAGGCACTTATATTGACAATATTCTTGCAAGGTTTAGCATACAAGATTCCAAGAAGGGATTCCTTCTCTTTAGACACGGAATTACTCTATCTAAGGATCAGTGTCCTAAGACACCTGATGAGATAGAGAAGATGAAGGCAGTTCCTTATGCCTCGGTAGTAGAAAGCCTAATGTATGCTATGCTATGTATTGACCTGACATCTGCTTTGCTGTTGACATGGTTAGTAGATATCAGTCTAATCCAGGGAAAGAACATTGGACTGTGGTGAAAAATATTCTCAAGTACCTGAAAAGGACTCGAGACTATATGTTAGTTTACCAAGCAGACAGTCTTGTACCCATTGGGTACACAGATTCTAATTTCATGTCAGATAGGGATTCCAGAAAGTCTACCTCAGGATATGTGTTTATCCTAGGAGGTGGAGCCATTACTTGGAGGAGTATCAAGCAGTCATGTATTGCAGATTCCACCATGGAAGCCGAGTATGTGGCTGCTTTGGAAGCCGCTAAGGAGGCCGTTTGGCTCAGAAACTTCCTTATGGATCTAAGAGTGGTACCTGCGGTACAATCGGCTATTACCCTTTATTGCGATAATAGCTGAGCGGTTGCTAACTCAAAGGAACCAAGGGCCCATAAGAAGGGAAAACACATTGAGTATAAGTATCACCTGATACGAAAGATCGTGCAAAGAGGTGATGTTGAAGTGACCAAGATAGCATCAGCAAATAACCTGGCAAATCCTTTCACCAAGAGCTTACCGGCCAAAACTTTTGACAGTCATGTAGAAGGGATAGGAGTGAGGTGTGTCGCATCATGGCTTTGAGTCTAAGTGGGAGATTGTTATGGATATATACTAAAAGCCATGTTGTACGTAGTTGATTTATTATTCATTTAATAAAATCAGTTAATCAATTTTTATGAGAATCTGTGTGGGCAATGTTTGTATTATATTATTTATTTAATATTATGCATGTGTGTGTCTCATTCTATATAGTAGGTAGTTTGGTGTGTAGAGTTCGGCTTACACACGGAAGATCAGGCTATCAGATATTATAGAATGTAAGATTTTGGTTTATAGTCTTAGATGAGATTGGACACACCATCGGTAGGACTGCAGCATGGTATTGTAGTAGGTTTGTCTTGACTACGGAAAACGGTATAGTTTTAACTCACTATGCTGGTACACTTTGTGTATTAAACGGGACTGACTTAGGGTAATTATTTTTATACTGACTTATAAGATAATTAATACCTCATGGCTATTATGAGTGCTTATGCTCTAAATCCTAAGTTAATTTGTAGACACGTACCTTTGTTATTTACACTTTGATCCCTAAAAGGGTGAGATCCTTAAATGGGTCAATATCTCATTGGATTGGGTGGCAATATTAATTGTATGGTGGATATTAATTAATGATGGAATCCATGTCTCAATTTTGGGATTGATGATATCCCCTTGAGAAAGCTTATAAGTTTTGATTATGTCAAACCCTGCAGGTGGATTTTGTATCCGACATATCAGATAAGTTAAGCAGAGGATCTCAAGGAATTTTAAGAAATTAATTAAATATGATTGTCAGTAATTATATTTAATTAATGGATGTCTGTAATCTTAACATGGGGAGATAATAAGAATTTAATAACATGGAGCTCGAAATATATTTTTGAGATAAGGGTAGGAGTGCAATTATAATTCTTTAGTGGTATGAATTATAATTTATGGAAATATGAATCTGATTCAGTTCGAATTAGGGTTTCTTAATTCCATAAGGAAGCCTATTCCTTATTGACTTCTTATGGTCCCTATCGTAGCCTATATATATGCTGCCTTGGCCCTTCTCTCAGGTTACATGATTTCATATTCTAAGTTTTCCTTGACCTCCTAGCTTTCTTCTAGAAGGGTTTCCACCAAACCCTAGTCTCTGTGAGCATTCAAGAGACATAGGAGTGAAGATCGCTAGCGTTGGACAACACTCACTAAAAGAGCTTCGGACTGCTCGATACTGATCGAAAGTTGCTGATTTTTTTATACAACGTTCCTGACGTCGAGACGGAGCTGCTGTAAAAAATTCAAGTAAATCGGAGATCGTTTAGTCCTCCTGATAAACACATCTTTGTCGGATCAATGAGATCGTGAGCTGTTATCGAGCCCGTGTTCTCGATTCGTCTACTACAGTAATCCGTTTTTGTAGTTCAAGGTAACCCTAGTTCCGCCCTTGTAGGGTTATTGTAGTTTTCACGTAATTTGTTTTGCAGTACCAACTTATACGCGCCGTCAATGGATTCTAAGAATGCAGTTTCCTAACACTTTATACTATAGTCGGGCAAAAGTACCACTGTAGTTAGGCTCGCCCGAACTGTTGGAGGTGGTTGGATTGGGATCACCGAGCTCCTGACCACTATGAATTGGAGGTCAGGTCAGGGCTACTGAACCCTAACTACTGTGAACTAGAGGTCGGGTCAGGGCTAACGGACCCAGAACGCTGTGAATTTGAGGTCAGGTAGGGACTACCAGACCCAGACTGCTGTGAACTAGAGGCTGGGTCAAGGCTACTGGACCCAGACTGCTGTGAACTGGAGGTCGGGTCGGAACTGCCGGTCCCAGACCGCTGTTGGACACTGAAAGAACTGTCAGAACCACCAGGCTGATCTCGCTTCCGCTTACTTCTTGAAGGCTTGTCACTTACGTGCCCAGAGTCTTTGGTCTTTAAAAACTTTTCAGTGTCAACATATTTTTCGACCCTCTCTGCGAGTTCAACCAAGGTTTTCGGTCGGTTTCTGTGAAACGACGTGGCGCACTTGGTGTGTTGAACTCCCGAGCGGAAGGCTGTAATGGCAACTGTCTTGTTCAGATTACGGACTTGAAGCTTCCGTTGGTTGAATCGATCGGCATAATCTTTCAACGTCTCTCCCTTCTACTGCCTGACAGTGAGTAGCTGGATATCAGGTTGTAGTCGGTCGAGCATGCCGATGAACTGGCTAATGAATTGTTTGCTGAGCTCCTTAAAGTCTTTGACCATCCGGGGCTTCAGTGAGTGGAACCATTGCGTGGCTGGGCCTTTTAAAGTACCGAAAAGGCTAGGCAGTGCAGTTCGTCGGCATTGGTGGCAAGAGCCATCTGGGCCTTGTAGATCTGGACGTGGTCTACCGGGCTTCCCAAGCCGTTATAAGAATCTAGATGAGATTGTCTAAATTTATGCGGGATGGAAAACCTCGCGATATGGCTGAAGAACGGTGACTCGGTCTCGGTGTTAAAGTGATCCTGGGTAGGATTCTGGCCTAGCTCTTTGGCCATTTCGTCGATCTATTTCTCCAAATCCTTGATACGAGCCACCACACGTTCTAGACTGGTATCCGAGACATAGGTCGGGTCAGTGGAAGGGGCTTTCTCTTCACGATGTGCTGTCCTTCGGGATGAGGCTCGGCTATGACTCCGGTTGATCGTGTGCCTAAGATCATCTCGGTTCCTGGTCGCACGATCATGGATCGATTTTTGGGCCAAGCGTTCTTGCCTCTCCCCTCTGGCAGCACGCCTGTCATTGATAATATTTCTGGCATCCTCAACACGGGGCGGGTAGGCTCGGGCACGTTGTCTGGTCAGGATCAGCTTTCGACCGTGCACAACGTTCCCGGGCTATTTCCTAACCATTGGAGGATTGCTTTATTGGGCCAGCAGGGCTTCAATCTACTATTGAGTTTGACGCTGGCCCTCCAAGAGCTGTGCAAGAACTACGATAATTTGCTCTGGGGTGAGGACGACTGCTGTCGGTGTCTGGGTCGATGGATTCGCCTGACCAGTTGCTCTTCTTCGGCGGCATGATTATTAGCTAAGAGATTTGTTCTTTGAGAAATCTACCGATTCCTACAGACGGCGCCAAGCTGATGATGCAATTTTTGGTATTGAACAAATTTGGGGTTTAATGGCATACATAAAGCGTAGAAGAGAAGAAGAGAGAGATATAGGCAGCATATTTATATGTGGTTCGTCCCTGTTAATGAAGGAACCTACGTTCATGTGTATGTCTGAGCACGTTCACTATACTATTAAAAAGTCGGGGACCTTTGGTAAACCAACAACAATTTGGAGCTACCAGAGGTCAGGCATGCACGGTTATGATTGCTATTGGGGTGCTATGCATACTGAAAAAACCATTCCCTTCTATGGGAGTGAATGATCTCTTTTATAGATGCAAGAGACATACCCGTACAAGGAAGTTATTAAGATAAGGTAATGTAACCAGATTAGGATGTGATTGACACAAACAAGTGAGTTTCCCAATTGTATTAATTAGGAAACTTTCTACACATTCCATTAGTCTTCTAACTTGAGTAGGAAACTGGTTGGAACATTCTGGATCATGCCTTGAGGCTTGGGTAAACTGTCCCTGTGGCGAGCCGTGCCGGTGTGGTCTTCCCGACCTATTGGTTGGGCCTCGTACATTTACCGCTCAGGAAGTTTCAGGTAGTTCGGACTGGGAGGTGACTAGACTGTTGGAGTCGAGCAGTTTGGGATGCGCTACTGAGTTACCTCAGCTTGTTCCCGAGTTGTACTGTAGCTAGGCTTAGCTATTCTGATCCAAAAGGTCGAGCTCCTATAGGATCAGGAGGCTCGAGGGGGGGAAGGGGAGGCACAACTGCTCGAAAAATCAAGACATGCGTCGGCTGCTGAGTAGAACTGCTCGGTCAGAGAGTAGAACTAATTTTGGGTGTATCAGGGGTAAAATGCATTTAACCCTAATTTCATTCATACTAAATTTCATATTCCGTGTTGGACAATCAATATTTTTCTTCAATGCTTAAAAACTATATTTTACAAAAAATTTGGAACTTGCTTTGTGAGAGCAAAGGAAAAGGAAAAAGATGGAAGTGTTGTCCTGTTAAACAAGTCACTGGATTAGTTAATCAATCTATAACAAATTAGGTAATTTGCTTGGTCTCAATTGGGTCATCAATTTTAAGGGCTTGTTTGGCATTGCTTCTGCGATTAGCACAAAAACTTTTGACCATTGCATTATTTAGGTAAAAAACTTTTAACCATTGCATTACAAAATATGATTTGCCAAACAACTTTATTTAACTTTCAATTTTAAGTGATCGTTTATGAATTACAAAACCTGCTGCCAAACAGAACCAAAAAGTGACATGAACCTCGAGGTTCTCTTAAATAAGTTCTTTTCAGCTTCACTATCCAATTATGTCAAACAAGTCGTGGTAACAACTCAGAGCCGTGAGTAATAATATGTTCCCAAATCCAAAATTTTAAATGCACATCTCAAATGAAGTGATAGTGGGCTCACTGGATTTTAATTGGAAGATGTTGAAGTGACCCTGTAATAGTCCTACTGTCACATTATTTAAGATGTGAATTTAAAATTTGATTTTGAAAAATATAACATTACTCAAAATTGAATTCGGATACTTGATATTACTGGACACTTACTGAAAATTGAATTCGTTTCATATTTGACATTACTTGGCACTTTCATAAAAGCTAGTATTGTATTGATTTGATAAATAACTTTACGTCAAGTGCAACCTGTTATATAAACAAAAAAAAAAAAAGAGAGCAAAACTTGGGACACAATCAAATACACAACTTTTGGGACACAACCCAATTAATGTATCTATCTCTCTCCTGTGATGTCACTGGACCCCACAATGACACAGAAGAGAGATAGATACAAAAATTAGATTGTGTCCCAAAAGTTGTGTGTTTGGTTGTGCCCCAAGTATTACTCAAAAAAAAAATCGATACAAACATTGCACTACATAAATTCAAATTTTTGCATAAAATCAATTTTTATGTAATCCAATCCGCCTCTTAGGATTTATTTGGAAATGCTTAAAACATAAATCTCTACACTCACATTTTAACTTTCACAGTAATTTCAAGTGATACGAGAATATTAATTTCAAGTGAAAACTAAATTAGTAAGATTTTCTTGAAATTAATTTAAGTTATAAAAAAGAGTAATGCTATGCTTCCCAAAATTTTTCCCAAAAGTGTTTCCCAACACGTATGGTAGTGGGCCTAGTTGATTTTGATTGGTTGATGTTAAAGTGGTCTTACCATTAATGAAGTGGATCCCAGTACCACATGTGTTGGGGAACACTTTTTGAAAAAAAAATTGGGAAGCATAGCATTACTCTTTTTGTTGTTATTATTATTATTATTCTTATTATTATTATTATTATTATTATTATTATTATTACTTTAAACTAATATCATCAATATCTGTTAGTTTTTCTAATTTTATTTAAGAAATGGAACTAGGTGTTACAAAGTTATAAATCTCACAAGAAGTCCTTAAATTTTTGTCAAACTAATAGGGCAAGTTGTTATTACACCTAACCATGAAGGGATGTAAGTGTAATAAAAGATGGTGTAATTAGCAAAAAAGGTGGTGCATTTAGCTCCACCCATAAAAAAAAATACTCTCTCTGTCCCAATTAAAAGAGTCTCTTTTTACTATTTCAGATGTCCCAAAAATGGACATTTTTTTTTCTTAGATTGTTTATTGTGAGATGATTTTGACAACTTTCTCTACAAATAATATAAATCTTTCAGATTGTGGGTCAAAAAATTTTAAAAATTTGACATAAATGTATTAATTGCTTGTCCAATTAAGAGGCACGAATATCAAAAAATGGCTTTTTTTTTATGAGACGGAGTGAGTAAAATAAATGTCCACATTTCCTTTTTTTGGTGTCCCAAAAAAAGTGCCCACTTTTCAAAGTCAGCCACAAAATTAATAAACTTCCTACAATACTCTTATAATAAATACAAAGTGGTCCCAAAATAAATAAAAAGTCGAACACCTATCACATCCAAGAATAAAATTGGAAAGTGACTATGTAATGGACCAAAAAAAAAATTACTAATATAAATTTCTTAAACATGCGCAAACTTGAGGTTGACACTTATTTTGGAACGAAAAAAACATAAAAGTACAAACTATTTATGTTCCTCATGGCAGTGCAGCAGATCATAGGTTCTAAAAAGCCAAAAAATGGATGGAGCCTGATATCTAATAGTGTACAGATTTGGACACAAACACTCTACAAACAAATTACACTAATACTAATAAAGACTATCATAGGACAGATTTGATACATTTTTATTCTCTGTGCGAACAACTTTAATTACTATATGAGAATCTTTTTTATGGTGTTGGTATAATTTTTTTTTTTTTTTTGATAAAATGGTGTTGGTATAATTGATTTGTTTCCAATTCTTATACTCTATCAATCATGGTAGGACAACGTTGACTAGCTCAAAAAGGGACTATTCAACGGCAGGCGGGACCATTCTGCCTACTTAATTGGAGTATTTGTCTTTAAATGGTATACAGCTATCTATATGGTCCCCCAGTAATCAACGGGTAGGGTTGTCTTATCTCTCAAAGTAGGGTCCACAAAAATTAAAACGCCTGTAGTCTAATTCAGGTTTCATATGAACTTACTACTAAAAGAGTGGCACCATGTAGGTGTACCAACATATGACATCTCAATTAAACGCATGATTATTAAAATAGCACCACTGTATAATTTAGCTATAGTCGACGATGATGAAACTATATATTTACACAAAAAGAGAAATGTTTTTCTTCCTAAAAAATTATCTAGAATTTATCATATTTGTAACTACGCATTTTAACCATCCAAAAAATTGTCGTTGTAGACTATTTATTTGTGTCAATTTAAGTGTCCAAAATTTTATCATCTTTTAGAATTTGATTGCTTTTAGATTTTGACCATTTAAAATTTTAAAAACATAAAATTGGTTATCATCACCAGACTATTGCTGTTGGTTTCACCATCACTACAGTCCCCACCATCGCCCACCCCGTCGTTGCCCCCAAACATTCGCCACTATTGTTGCGGCTACCACCCACCATTATCGCCGCGGCTACCACCCAGGGGCGGATGTAAAGAGGTACAAGGTGGGGCTCAAGTCCCCCCTAAGTTTTGAAAAAATTATACACTTGTACTAAAAAAATAAAAAATTTTACAATTAGCCCCCCCTAAAAAATACAATTAGGCCTCCCTAATATTATAAAATTGTCATACTAAGCCCCCTTTCTCTTATATTTTTGTACTAATTATAAAATTCCTCCTCCCTCCTATGTTTTTGGGTTAATTTTTTTTAGCATTAATTTATATCATCTACACAAAATACGTATAAATAGGTCCAAAATTTTTTTTTGAACAAACCTCTGTTAAGCCCCCCTGTATTAATTTTCTAGATCCGCCTCTGCTACCACCGACTTCATCTTCTCTATTTTTATTTTTATTCTTATTTTTGGCACAGTACACACAGACAACCCCTAATATAATTTTACGTGTAATGCTAGATATACCGAAAAAAGACACCTACTGATGTGGATTACTAAAACTCTTCTTTAATTACAAAACAAAAGAACTTAAAATTAAATTTTGTTTCAAAAATGCCATTTTACGTCAACAAATAAATAATTTAGATGTCCCAAACTGATATAGATAACATTTTCTTAAATTTACATATGTATATATCTCGATGGAATTGTACTTTAATGGTACTTTGATGGACGATGAATTACAAGGAGTAGTCCATAAGTTACCATTATCTTATAGTAATTTTTTGGTACCACTTGACATTAACTTTTTTAGAGTACTTTTGCTCACCCAAATGTGGTTCATTATTGTTCATGATATACCCAAAATCAGTCCATGCCTGAGCAGTTCTATTCTGCAACTACTGACAAGTATCATCCCGAGCGGTTTGGTCCACCTGATGCCTTCCGAGCGGTTCATCCACGATCCGGCCAACACGTCGGAAAGACCGCACAGGCACATCCCACCACGGGAACAGCTCATCCGGGCCCACAGTCATGATCCCAAGCATTCCGGGCAGTTTTCTACTCAAGCTAGAAGACTAATGAAAAGTGCAAACTATTTCCTAATCCAATTAGGAAACCTCTACAATTAATGCCAATTAATATAAATTGGATTATGTTTCCTTTTCCTTGTACGAGTAGGTCTCTTACATCTATAGAAGAGACCTCTCACCCCCCATTGAAGGGGCCGACTTTTCAGTTTACACAACACCTCTATAGCATTCATCAACATGCTCGGCCGACCTACGGTAGCTCTAGACTTATTGGTTCACCACAGGCTCCCGACTCTTTTATAGTATAGTGAACGTGCTTAGACACACACATGGACGTAGGTACCTTCATTATCATGGCCGAACCACATACAAAAAACCAGTCTCTCACTCTCTCTCCCCTTATATTGCTTTAATTTACTATAACCAAATTTTGGCATCATCAGCTTGGCGCCGTCTGTGGGAAGCGACAAGTCTTCTCATTTACGAATCTCTTGACTGATCGTTATGTCATCGAAGATGGGTAAGAAGGCTGATCAACAGTCCAACCAGGATGTTCCTCCGGCCCTGACACCGGTTGCGACAGTCATGACATCTGAGCAGATCACCGCGACCCTCACACAACTCTTGGAGGGCCAGCGTCAAATCCAACAACAGATCGAAGCCCTGCTGGCCCAGCAAAGCAGTCCTCCAGTGGCTGGAAAATGACCCGGGAACGTTGCGCACGGTCGGGAATCGATCTTGACCAGACAACGTGCCCGAGCCAACCCATCCCACGTTGAGGATGCCAGAGACATCAACAGTAGGCGTACTGCCAGAGAGGAAAGGCAGGAGCATATGGCCCGAGAATCAGTCCAGGGTCACTCGGTCAAGAGCCGAGTTGTCCCTAGGCACACGATGAACCGGAGTCATAGGCAAGCCCGATCACAGAGGACAGCACACCGCCATGAAAAAGAAGCCTCTTCCAACGACCCGACCAACCCCTCGGATAGCGGTCGGGAAGGAGTGGAAGCCCGAATTAAAGACTTGCAGAAGCAGATTGACGGAGTGGCCAAAAAGTTTGGTCAGAACCCAACTCAGAATCACGCCAATACCGAGACATAGTCACCATTCTTTAGCCAGATCACTAGATTTGCCATCCCGCGCAAATTTAAGCAGTCTCGCCTAGATCCCTATAACGGCTCGGGAAGTCCGGTCGACCACGTTCGGACCTACTGGGCTCGGATGGTCCTGGCCACCCAAGCCGACGAGCTGTACTACCTGGCCTTCCCTAGCACTTTGAAAAGGCCCCGCCGCCCAATGGTTCTACTCCTTGAAACCCCGATCGGTACGTAGTTTCAGGCAACTCAGCAAGTAGTTCATCAACCAATTCGCCGGTATACATGAACAGCCAAAGCTTGACAAGTGGCTACTGACGGTCAAACAATGGAATAATGAGTCCCTCAAGGAGTTCACCGACTGGTTAAACCAACAGAAGCTTCAAATCCGCAATCTGAATGAGATAGTCGCCATTATAGCCTTCTGCTCGGGAGTTCAACACACCAAGTGCGCCGTGTCGTTCCACAGAAACCGACTGAAAACTTTGGTTAAGCTCTCTGAGAGGGTTGGATGATACATCAACACTGAAAAATTTCTAAAGACCAAAGACACCGGGTAAGAAAGCAACGAGTCTTCCAAAAGAAAGCGAAAGTGAGATCAGCCCGGGAGTTCTGACAGTTCTTCCAGTTCACAGTAGTCCGGGTCAGGCAGCCCCGACCGGACCTCCAGCTCATAGCAGGCAGGGTTCGGCAGTCCCGACCCGACCTCCAGTTCACATCGGTCACGATCAAGCAGTTCTGACTTTGCTTCCAACACAGAAAAATCAGGAGCCCGGCGATCCTGATCCGACCCCCTGCCTCCATCATTCTAGATGAGCCCGACTACAGTGGTACTTGCCTAATCATCACATGAGGCTCCACCGATTGTCAGAGAGCTCATACAAAGATCTCGGGCCTAACCTCGAGGCATACAAAGACCTCGGGCTCCGAACCCAGGCACTAAAAAGACCTCGGGCTCCAAACCCAGGCACTAAAGACCTCGGGATCGCACCTGAGGCAAAAGACCTCGGGATCGCACCCGAGGCAAAAGACCTCGGGGTCACGTCGGAGGCATCGGCTTCGCTTAGGTCCAACCTACAATGGGGACAAATCCCCGTAGGTGGCTGATGATGACAAGCTTCAAAAGACCCTGCAACCACCATATTCCAGGTCGGTTACCTACAGTCATATCCTCTGTAAGACCCTCGTCAGAGCGAAAGCTTGGGGGGCAAGACGGTGCAATGAACTAAACAGGCAATCATACCGGGTATTTACAGGCCTCGCGGATAACCAAGTCAAAATCTTGGACAACCCGAGCACCTACAGTATTCAGAGGCAATAACTCCACTTAGGTCCAAACCGACGATAGAGGTAACTAAAATCTCTTAAGTTGGCCGACGATAGAGGAGTAAAAAAAACCCTAAAGCAATGTGATTTAGGTCGGCTCCACCAACATGGTCGAAATCTTCTCCCAACAGTCTTGACGAAGGCTGACCAGGCGGAAGGCAACCATCCTGGAGAGTTAACATAAAAGGACCCTAAAGCAATACGCTTTAGGTCGGCTTTTCCAACATGGTCAAATTCTTTTACCCACAACCTTGACGAACGTTTACGGGTAGAAGATAACCATCCTAGGAGCTAACTCAAGCAAAAGACTCCGAATTAGGCCGGGTCTCAACTCCCAGTCAGTTCCTGAGCACTTAAAGACTCCGAGCTAGGCTAAGTCTCAACTCTAGCCAGTTCCCGAGCATTCACAAGACTCAAAGCTCCAAGGCAACTTCCCCGAGAACTCAGATAGTGGTAGGTGGCATCAAGCAGATTTCCAAACTTACCCCGATATAGCATCCAGCCAACCTTGGAAATGGGGGGCAACTGATACACCCAAAATCAGCCCATACCCGAGCGGTTCTATTCTGCAACTATTGACAAGCATCATCCCGAGCGGTTTGGTCCACCTGATGCCTCCCGAGCGGTTCATCCATGACCCGGCTAACAGGTCGGGAAGACCGCACATGCACATCCCACCACGTGAACAGCTCATTCGGGCCTACAGACATGATCCCGAGCATTCCGGGCAGTTTCCTACTCAAGTTAGAAGATTAATGGAAAGTGCAAACTATTTTCTAATCCAATTAGGAAACCTCTACAATTAATTCCAATTAATATCAATTGGATTATATTTCCTTTTCCTTGTACGAGTAGGTCTCATACATCTATAAAAGAGACCTCTCACCCCCCATTAAAGGGGCCGACTTTTCAGTCTACACAGCACCTCTATAGCATTCATCAACATGCCCGCCTGGCCTATGGTAGCTCCATGCTTGTTGGTTCACCACACGCCCCCGGCTCTTTTACAGTATAGTGAACGTGCTCAGACACACACGTGGACGTAGGTACCTTCATTAATAGGGCCGAACCACATACAAAAAATCAGTCTCTCACTCTCTCTCCCCTTAAATTGCTTTAATTTACTATAACCAAATTTTGGCATCATCAGTTCACATATGTCTTTATTGTCTGACATGTGTCTCATATAAGTGCAAAATGGGAATAAAATACAAGGGCAAAATGGGATTAAAAGGGGACACATGTCAGACAGTGAAGGTATGTGTGAGCAATGGTGAACTAAATTTGGGTGAGCAAAAGTGCTCTCTAACTTTTTGTGGTGCAACTAATTGGCGGTAATAATTTGTCATTTGCGCGGTAGTTAAATTTCTAGAGTGTAATTAGGTAATAAGAATAGTTGAATTGTATAATAACAAAGACTTAATATGCATTTCTTTCATCAAAATTTAAAAGTTATTTATTTCATTTTGAGATGTCTTATTTTAAGTTTGTTCTTTTATAATAAAGGTTTCTCACGTTTCATTTCATATGATGCCGAAATTTTAAACTTAAAGAGGGCAATAATAAAAAGTAAAAAAAATTCAATACTATATAGAATTAGCAATAAAGTTTTCTCAAATAGTTGGAATTCTCACAGAGGTCCCTTAATTAATTGAGGACTGAGAGAGTAATAACTGTGAATGTAAGTATGATACAACCAATTTAATTGTTGTATTAGAATATTCTTACGACAAAGTGGTTGTCATCACACCAAACAACTAACATAAGTAAGAAACTTATTGACGCTTAGGACCTGTTTGATAAAACTGAAAGCTAAGTACTGAATTGCAAGTGCTGAAAAATTTAAGCTCTTGAATTTGTAATACTAAAAAATAGTACTCCCTCCGTCCCATAATAAGTGTCCACTTTTTATTTTGCACATTATTTAAGAAAGTTGTATTATTTTAGTTTATTTGGTTCATTAAATGGTCACTTTCCAATTTTGCCCTTAGATGTGATGGGTGTTTGACTTTTTGCTTGTTTTGAGGCCACAAATAAATGCTACTTTGTCTTTATTATAAGGGTAGTTTTGGAAAGTAAGTAAAAGCTATATGCCAATTTAGGAAAGTGGACACTTATTGTGGGACATCCAAAAAAGGAAATGTGGACACTTATTATGGGACGGAGGGAGTATTTCAAATATTGAAATAGACTGTATTCAATAGTTATTTTTTTTAATAAATTTTTTACTTAGAATTTTCAGTAGGTTTTTAGATGCATTTTCAATTAAGTGGTACATTACCAAATGTATTGCAAAAAATCACGTTCTACAAAATTTTCAATTCTACCACTTAATTATTAGGTAATCATACACACCCTTAACAACGCCAATTTGGAATGAGTTTCAAAATTTGGAAACTTGTTAAAACCATCGTGTTTATACGATGTTACAAAACTTTGGCATCCATGATATAAAATTTGAAAACTACATAAATTTTAAAACCTAGCTTTTAAAATTTACAAACTTTAGCACTGTTGGATGCCAAAATTCATACCCAAGAAAAGAATAATCAAGAAATCAAAATTCGTAGTAATGGGACAAGTATTTGTTATTGTGTTGATAATTGGACTCTATGTTTGGTGTTGGTTTTATTTCTGTGGGTGTTGTACATATGAAGATCCGTCTCACAAAGAGTTTCTTCTCACTCCTACTAATATCAAGTTATTAAGAAAATGAAGAGATTGTTTGCGTATCATAAGAATTGTTTTTGTGGTTCCAAAATTAAGCAACTCTAAATAGATTTATGTTTTTGTATGTAGCTATTTTTAGGTACAGAAAAGTTCATGCCAGACTTAGTAATGACCTAAGAATTGGTTCGTTATCAAAACAGCATAACATAACTAAAGGGTGGGGTTAAATACACCATTTTTTTTTTTTGCTAAAAACACCACGTTCATTCACAAATTTTTTATCTTTTAACACTGCAGGGTGGTGTGTATTTAGCAGAAAATGGTGGTGTATTTAGTCCCACCCTAAAGTTGGTTTGATAAAGAATTAAAAGAACTAGATTAATTAGAAGTGAGTTAGGTTAATCATCAACTTCCATACACACCCACAAAAAAATAACTACTAATTAAATATTTAAATTTGTAAATCCATTTCATTTATAAGCCACCAAACCATTCTAGACATTCTGACACACTGTGGCTCTGTTAGTGAAATAAGAGTGATTTTATACTTTTTCAAATTTGTATATATCCTAAATGTAATTTTCAACACAGATGTCTGTGAATCTAATTAATTTTCGTTTGAGAATGTTAAAAGGGTCACACTGTTACATTTGTTTGACAACCACATTTAAAATATAAAATTTAAAAAGCACTGGATTACTGGTGAAACAAAATATGGAAATTAAGAGAGAATCAAAAAAAAAAAAAAAAGTGCTCGATTCGGTTTTGCTACTCCAATTACTCTGCGACCACTGGGTCCCCTTCACTTCTATCAATAGGCAAACACTTGAACCCGTCTACCGTCAACGTGAGCCACGCTTGACCAAGTCTCATTAGATACATATTGATGTCCCCACGATGAATTTACAACTTTTTCCCATAGGTTAGAGAGATTTTGTCACACAAAAAAAAAAAAAAAAAAAAAAAAAAAAAAAAAAAAAACCAAACTATGAGCGAGAAAGCTGCTTGTATCTGCCGCCTTAATGGTCCATCTACAAACTTTTGTCGTAGTTAAGGAAGACTTGCCTGGAGAGAGGAAGTTGTAAAATAGGCTCTTTTTTTTTTTTTTTTTCTCATTTCTTTTTTCAAGCTAGTTGTTCTAGGGAGCTACATAGGTTCCACCCACTTTAAAACACTTTTTAGACATATAGGATGCATTAAAATTGTTCATATATTGTATAGATTGTAAGGTCCAAATCTTACTTATAGTAGGATTTACTTCTATGATAAGTCTTGTATAATAAGAAATACTCTCATACACATTCATATATAAACTAGGTAACTTCCACCATTAAAAGAATTTTTATTTGACAAGAAAACCACCAAATAAGGAATCAAATCATAATAAGAAAATCATTCCAATAATAGAATTTTAGGCACAATCCTAACATTCTTCACCTTGCCTCAAATTTCTTCCCATCAGTACTCAAGAGTCTTACTCTTGTAATCTTCAACTTCCACATCGATAGTGCATCATCTTTGCCATCCCCCAAGTTATTCAATTACACCATTACTCAAGTTCACATCCCCCATGAACTTGAGATCACCAACGTCTGGCTTGTCATCTTCACCACATAATGCATCCTCTATACCTTGTTGTACCAAGGCGTACTTCATACGCACTTACCACATGCTGAAATTTTTCTTGCCATCGAACTTTTCTATTGCTATTCGCATATTCCCAAGCGAATCATCTCCAGCTGCCATGGATTCTCAACTGATACTACTTGTTGGGAATGGACCCACAATCACAACAAGAAAAATCACACCCACAAAGATGGAGATATATAGAACAAGAACGACACAACCCTGAAAGAAAAATCAAGCAAACCAACACAACAAGATTTAAATGTGGTTCGGCCCAACAATGCCTACGTCCACGTGCAAAGGCGATCACCTCGATTAATATGAAAATTACAAGAACTCATGACCTCACGTGTACAACTCTCCAACCAAGTTATATGACACATATAATTGTTAGAAACTAATCTCTCCCTCACTAGTGTGCAACCCTCTTGTGTATGTAGAAGATTTGCAATTATTAATCTTATGAATCCCTTGAGTAAGCCCTATATTTAGATAGACTGTAGAGTCCAAATCCTAGTTGTAGGATTTACCCCTATAGTAAGTTTTGTACATTAAGGAATACTCTAACACACATTTCATATAAAGTAGGTAACTTCCAGCATCAAAGGAATCCTTATTTGACAAGGAAACCACCAAATAATGAATCAAATCATAATTAGAAAATCATTCTACTAATGAAATTTTAAGCACAATCCTAACATTTTTATCATCTAACCACCCTCCCTCTCTCTCTCTCTCTCACATTTTTTATTCTCAAAAAATACA